>CM024589.1:9822000-10422000 GCA_014182565.1 Eucalyptus marginata
GCCGAACGTCTTTTCATTTGGTAATAATACTTGCAAAATATTGAGGGAAAGGTCAGTCCAGTTCACATCAAGATTTGGATGTGTAGAAATAAACCGTAACGTGTTTAATAAGCCTTGAATTTACCGGGAGCACTAGGGACTGCTTTAGGAAATTATCACGCAAATTACGAGGGCAGCCTGCGTTAGGAAGTTGTCGTATTCCCTTGTTTAGTTGCTTAACGAGTGTTATTGTGCCACTTTTTAATAAAATCCTTTCTTGGTCATTTTTAACCGAGGGGCTCAGTTTCGAGAATTATCTCAAATTGGGTTATTCAACGTAAGTTGTACGAACTGCAAGAATTCCCCAATTAAATATAAACCGTGAAAACAGGTATGTTTGTTTATTGCTAAGTAAAATAAAATATCGCCACGACTTTTATTATATAGGAAAAAAAATCCCGGAAGTAGAGTTGTTTTTTGTGCTTTGCTAAGCAAGCAAGCAATGATATTAATAAATCAAAAAGACAAAGATAGAGTTGTTTTTATTTGTCTCGTACCTGGTACATAAATTAGTGGAGACATTTCATGGATCAAAGGTTTTTTATTTAAATTGTCTTTCTCATCATAAAAACAAAAAATTATCTCCATAAATAACATTAGGACCCGGCCACGCATGTGGTGGAGATGTAGTCTGGCATAAGTAGCTTTCATTGTACACATGCTCAAATCTTGATACTCTACCTAAAAATTGTTTCCCATGATATAAGAGTTACATTAAAAGAATTTCACATGAAACACATCGGTAATGCAAGGGACCCTTGCATAAATGTTTCCATCAACATAAATTAAAGAACCAGTTTACATATAGCAGTGGCCTGCTGAAAATCCAAAATCTTTATTTGATACTTTCCTATTCTTTCTCCTGAGTCCGCCGATCTTTGGCTAGGCCGGAAAGTTCCTATATGCATTTTTTGATGTAGGCGGGATTTGGGAAACACAGTAGATCCGACCCGACCCGATGATCTCCTCTACTCACATGTTTTTTTTTGGTAAGATCCTCTACTCGCATGTTCTTCACCGTATAAGTTAAACTAATTTCCCCCCCTTTTTTTTAATCGGGGAGCGAGTCGGAAGATGAGTGGATGCCATCCTAAAACCAATGAAGTCTCCAATGCAATGACAAAATCCGTGATCACCCTTAGAGAATTCTCGACAGATGCACGCTCTCTTGAATCTCGAATTTGGAAATATGTAAAAGCGGTTGCGTGGTATATGACGCATTGAGTAAGCCCTATGTTTATTTGACTAATACACCTCTCTTTTTAACTAACCTCGTCACTACAACAACTGCGCACCACATGTTTATGGCCATGATGATGGTTTTTTGCATAGGGGAAGACACATGATGCTTGCCGACATGTACTTTGAGCCCACTTGCCAACAAATGGCGATGCTTATGATGACGACATTGATACTTCTATTTTCCTGAGAAAATTTCAAAATATTTTGAAAGCACGGCTTTTCAGTATGCCCGAATCATTCACACCATATCGAGCAATATAAATTTCTTTATTTTTTCTCATGGGATTGTATTATTTGGCATGTAGTGATTGGTTTGGGTGGATAAAATCGTCATGTTTTAAGAGCATCGGACGATCTCTAATAATTTTATGTTTTGTCTTTTTCATTTTAGGGTTTCTTTTTCCTTGCTTTTTTTTTTTCCTTTCTTTCTTTTTTTCCTTTTTTTGCTCCTTTTGAATATCAGGGGAAGCACTGCGAAGTTCGTTACGTTGTTGTTGGTCTTTTCTGTGTCCAAGCCCTAATCATTATCATTACTTCACAAAATTCCATGCTGAATGATGATCTTTCAGCTGACAATTGACGGAGCAACTAACTTTTACTCACCTGACGCACTTGACATCTCACCACCCCATCCCCACATTCCCCTTTATCATTTCACTATCAATTGGAAAAAAATAAATAATAATAATAATAATAATAATAATAATAATAATAATAATAATAATAATAATAATCAAAACGTGTCTAGATTTTTAGTGCTTTTTTTTTCAAGAGGTTATTGAGAAGGGTTCTTATTTTCTTAGTTATAAAAGACAGGTGTTTTGGCTGTCAGTACTTAAAAGTCATGACATTTGCGCAATTGAATTACAAAATTTACGATTTATGCAATCGAGCCTTTTTACTCTCGTGATCATGCGATTAATCCTTTCACCGTGCACACTAAATTGTGTTGATGTAGCTACTAACATGGTCATTCTTTTAGAGTAGCAAGAGAAAAAAAAAACTATACAAATGCATGTTCCAGAATTTGACAATAAAGATAAATGTGCTTTTTAGTTCGTCATTAATTTGGGAATGATATCATCGTAAATTATGAAAACTTATTGCGGATATAACGGTTGTACAATGTGAAGATGAAGTAAAACTTGTTATATGATTATTCCTCTATAAAATTATTGAATTACGTATTTTTCCTGGCACACAATATTTTATAATATTAGTAACGTAAGGACATTTGAGGAAGAGGCTCGCGTTTTTTGTGCAATACAAGTGCTCAACATCTCGCAAGTTGGCTTAGTGACAACCAAAAAATTCAATAGTTCGAGAATGACAAGCTCCTTTATTATTATTATTATTATTATAGAGAATGAAGTGTTCAAGATCTATTAGCACCCCGGATGGTATGGAGGATGTACTGGACGAATTGAGATTCGCTAGGAGAAGAGAGTCCATGAAATGGTAGGGCACCAGATCAGTATTAAGATGCAATATTTTATTGAACTTCTATTTCTTTATGGTAGTTAGGAGGGGGCTACGTAATTTGAATGAGAAGCAATCTTTTTTGAGGTCATGCCAACGTCAATAGTGGTCGGATTTGGGATGCATGTCGCCATCGTTCGTGAGCAACAACAAAGAGATCTTGCTAATTTTCTCCGGATACCCTCAACAAGAAATTAGACTTGGAGGCCGAAAAACAATTATTAGCTAAAGAAACAAGAGCTTGGCCTCTAACAACCTCCAATCTCTTGGAAACAAGTATAGAATGTCCATGCGAGAGCGACGTCTCCGCTTGGTTGTGATCGAAAAAAAGCACTTCTTCGGAGAGTACGTCCTCGTCACTAGTTCTTGTTGGAATTAGTAATTACCTAGGTTTTGTCGATTAGCGGCAGTAGTGGATTCGTTATTATCTCTTTGTTTCGGACGGTGTTGGATTGTTAGCGGCTGAAACAAAGTGGAATGCGCGTCCCCCCTTATTCGATGTGTACAAAGATTGGACAGTGTGATTAAAGTTGTCTGGGCGTTCCGAACTCGATGCGGTCGATTGACTCACCCTTTGCGTCGTCCGGTCGTGTTGCTTTCGTATGTTTCTATGCAGATTTCATGAATCTGTCTCTCTGTCTTTTGTAGAATAATAAGTGGGGTTTCTGTTTTTGTGGAGGAGATGTTTTCTGAGTTCCATCCATTGAGAAGCATTGTCGTTTCGAAGGATAAAGACGCTGTTTTTCGAATTATTGCAATTTGTGCAATGTCGTACCCGATTTTTAAACGAACGACGTCTTCCATGTCAGTAACACCTCATCGGCAACCTTACACCTCCACGCCATAAGTGCCGTGGAGGAAAAGGACAGAGAAAGGACGGGAGACAGAGGGCTCTGAGCTAGTCGGAGGGGGTTCGGTTGGTTGGCGACACAGTCACGTCGCCAAAACATGGGCATCGATGAGGCTGACCGTCGCCGGCTTCAAGAATACCTAAACGATCTGCGAACTCCGTTGTGGAACATGAAGACACAATCTCGTTGTCCGCTTCAAAATAGTTTTCCACATAGCAGAAATTTTCAAAAAACATGATAAGTAAAACTCATCGTGTTCAGATAAGCACTGACTTAAGGATCTAATTAATCCTTAAATGATATTTCAGTGATTTTTGCTTCTGTTTTGGATGGACATCAGTGGAGTAATCAATCGTAAGAACAAGCCCTATTCTTTTCATTTTCACACCGGCTGCACCGTAGACTTCAATTATGTGCACTGCAATCTCCTCGCAGGCAGCAAGGGGAAGCAGAGGTGAGTTCTCCATTATGATCTAGGTTGGCGGTCATATGCAAGGGGGAGGAGCAATGGCGAGGGTCGTAATTCTTATCATTGATCTTGATGAGGGTCGTGACTAGATCTATCAAAATGGATCATAAATCTATTTCTTAAGTCATATTCGATAAGTTGACTCATTATATAGGTTAGCTATACTTGCTAAATGAGTTTAGAATGGCAAAACCCAAAAAAATAATAATAATAATAATAATATGAGTGCTAAATGAGTTCACACCTTAAGAAAACTCAACTCATTTTTGTGACTTTCTTTTTATCCTCTGTGAGAAATTAATGAATCTCCTTAGACCATTCCAAGTTCAAAAAAGTCCCGGTAGGCTCGCAAGATGGGACCGACTTCACCCTTATTAAAAACATCAAGACGGCTTCTTTTTTTCTACATATATTTTATTAATCTTGTAAGTTTCATATGTTACTTATTTGAGTATATCTTTCCTTGGTTGCATTTGGTATCGTCACTTTACACAATATTTTAATCTATTGTCATTACAATGCATGATCAACATAAATCGTCTTCTTTACATTCCATTTAAATAAAATTTCAATTCCTCCACGTTATTTGTTGCTATAATTTTATAAATTCACTACCAAGTACTAACTTCTCTTTTTCTTCATTGTAAATCAATACAAAAATTGAAAATTCTATGCAATATTTAAAACCAATTCTTTAGCATCGTATAGTCTAAATAGCAATTTTATCCAAATAACATACACACATGAAGAACTTAAAGTGAGTTAACAAGATAAAAACAATTTTTCATAGGTTATATTAATATGAAAATATTTAGTAAATGGGTTGAATCAAGTATAGATCGGGCATGGATCTGGTCAATTACGAGTCACTAAATTTTTATAACTTATAAATGGATCAATTTGAGTCGGACTATTTTTGACTCAATCCAAATAAAACTCAATCTACCCATTTGATAGCCCTAGTTGTGACCCCCACTGCTGTTAATAGCATGGGTTGCTGTCCCCAATAAGTGGTGATGGTTCCAACCCTCTTCGATGAGGGTGGCAACGTCATTGGAGATCAACAGCACACTACAACACTTCCCAAATCTTTGGCTTGTAAATTTATTGTCTTCGAATTTTAGTAGTTCATTTGAAAATTTTCTATGTTCTCAAAATGCCACATCATATGTCATCTTTGCATTTAACGGCATTCTAAAAAATTTTCAGTTCATGCTAGTATTTCTATTCATTTTTTTATTTTTATTTTTGGCAAATGACCAACATGGACAACGCTCAAGAATCACATTGAACAAAAGAAGAAACTCAATTACAATATTGTGCAAATTGTAAAAGCTTTTGAAGTAGCGACATCCTCATCTTCTGTAAGTTCTTGATTTGCAAATAATCAAAAGATAAAAAAGGGAAAGTTAATTCATGACAGTTATCATATAGATAGTATTCTAAAGTATTATTTTGCTCACATTGTTCTAATTACAATTCATCTAATTATAGGAAAATTAACAACTCCCCGACATTGCTAATTTTGCTATTGAATTCAAATGTAGTGACAATAAAAGAATTACAAAACAAAGGAAGCAACATCGTGGACAAAAACATATGTGGCCTAGGTTTCTTGGTAATAAAAAACTTTCATATATGCAACAATCATAATAATCGAGAGTACTTGAAAAGAGCTTCTTACACAGAAAACTAGGAGGAATATTTACTGCTGCATAAAGCGGAAATTCTCCACCCTTTTTGCACACATCCACATTCCATCAATAAGAAGGAATATTTACTGTTGCATGACAAGCAAGTCTTTGCCCCCAGCTTAAAGTAAGATTATCTTGCTCCTTTGCACACATTCCATCGAAGCAGAGGAATATTCACTGCTGCGTGACAAGCAAGTCTTTCCTAGAGTTAAAGTGAATTTTATCTTTACTCTTTTGCACACATTCCGAGCACACGAGGAATATTTACTGCTGCATGACAATTAAGGCTCGCCCAAAGCTAAAGTGAAATTATTCCCCTCTTTTTGCACACATTCCATCGATATTGGGACCAATAATTACAAAGGAATACTTTTACCGCCCCCAAAAGTTTGAGTATAGCCACTTCTCTCCGTTTCCTTTTACGTCATCCGGATGTTTGGCATTTATTGATAGTGGAATAATCTCGTATTAAATGTGACAATCTTTTATCTTTTATATATATAAAAGTATCTGGTAATTGTTGGAGCACATAGGTTTAGGAATGTGATCGAACTGAATTGACCCAACAAAGTCTCAAACTTGAGCTTTACTCAACCAACATGTTCGATGTTTGAGACTTATCTCAAACACATCGAGTGGCAAGCCTATCGAACTTGGTATTGAAGAGCTTAAGCTCAATTTAGCTCAACTTGACATGATAACCGCTTGAGTAGCTTCAAGATCGCTCTGAATTAGTTTACTCATCTCTCGACTAATGATCGAGCCTTGCCTGAATTGCATGCAAGTACCATGAAAGAAGGTGGCCGAGTATGGTAACCACTTAAGCATCCCTTGAGGGTTGTACAAGGACTTCAGTCGCATTTCCCAAGGTTAAGTTCACAAGAAAGGGAGTGCAAATTTTTCTCGAATTCACAACTCAGTGCATGATCTTGGGAAAAACCATTTCCAACTTTTACAATACTTCTCCACTGCCATCATTTCTAAAAGATTTCGTGCTCCCACCCACTCGGACAATAATGATCTACATTTCAAAAGAATCTATTAATCTTACTACTGTAGCTGCCTTGTTCTGAATCAATCACTCCAAAGTTTCGACTAAATAATTGAACTCGGAAGCTTTTCACATCAAATGAGACCGCGTGCCAGCACAAAGAAAGAAACTCCGAATCTCGCAACAGATGAAAAAGCTTTGTTTATGTCTGACTTTGGACGATGAAAGGAATCTCTCGTGCGGAATTCTTGATAATTGCGTGGGACATTAGAATAATCAACAACCCTCGGTTGAATGAGTTTGCATGCCGATTCTCCTACGATTTGAAAACTTCGTCGTGATTTCTCTCTGTGTACTGTTTTGAGCATGAAAATCATGGGCCATGTTGTCGACTGAGATTGCTCGGCAATCCGATATTCTTTGTATCGGAGGAACAATGACGTCTTGCTTTACAGCTCACGCATGCATGAATTGATAGAACCCTAATTTTTCGTTTCTTTTTTCTTTTATAGGGCAAGGACAGGGCCGTAAGTTTTTCAACGTAGATTAGCTTAGTGTAGCGACAAGTTTTGTAAATTTAATATTCTGGTTGGCCAGCAAAGTCAGATAATGTAGCTCGGGGATAAAGACCTTGTAGCTAGAAATCGTGGAATAATAGAACAGAAGATATTCCGCTTTTAGTAAGGAAGATTACAAAGTGCCCTTAATCATGACCTCTTATCCTCACATGGGCTTTAAGTAGAATGTCACCGAGCGAGCCTTCCTTTGGTTTCTAAGCACGGAACGCACGTTCTTGAAGTGCTTTCAAAATACTGTTCGATGAAAATCGAGTCTAAGATACTTTGAACAAAGCAGTATTTCCGAATATTGTTTTAATGTCCGATGTACTTAAGTGTCTTCTTAGTTTCTATTTTATCAAATATAATATCCGTGCTTAGACACGCGTGGAGCCGAGTGTACCATTAGAGGACGATTCCCTCATATTATAGTTGAAACGCTTTCGTGCGCAAATCTCGTGTGATCGTACAAAATAAATAACTAAGCCAATTGCAAAACAGAAACTCTGTTTAGCTAAATATCAAAATAAGAGCGCCGATGATGATTAGGGCAAAGCCATCTATTTCTCTTCAGGGCCATCCCTCTTTACTACAGATCATGGGATGGGGGATGAGCTTCATGGTACAGACAGAAGCAAAGAACCTTTACAGTATCAGGCGGAAATCGAACGAGACACGCAGAGTTTTGTTGCTAGGCATCTGCCCAAGTAGTGTTAAGGTGCACGTGTGAGGGTGGTAAGTGAAAGAAGTCCTACATTGAGGATGCGGTATAATGTGGAGCGGTTAATACATCATGGCAGGTTGAACCGGATACTTTGGCGGGTTCAGGCTTGGGCTTTCTTGGCGATCACGCGTAAATCGGGAAACCATTTTCACTCCCACTGTTGAAGAAATTCTCTCCATGGTACTATCTGGATGTGTCCAAAGACCAGACCCAATCATCCCTGCTAAAGCTGGCCAGAATAGAAAGAAAGGGTCCGCTCGGTACGTCCAAGAATTTCAGTGTCCATAGATAAGGGTGAGGACAGGCCCCATCTTTACCAACCAAGAGAATCAATTAAAGATGATTTAACCGCAAATAAATCAGGTGAAGCTTCTGCTGTCCATCCGACTCTGGTTTTTTCCCAAACAGAATCTCCACAAAGCCGCTTTATCGGGGGGGAGAGGAGGGAGGAGGGAGGGAACGAAAGGTGCCTGTCCACCGGGCAATTATTAGTCAATCATTTACTTTTGCCTTGTGCGTGTTGTTTTCTTCAGATTGTTTAATAAAAGATGGGGGACGAATCAAAACGTGGGGTGAGATACATGCTGGCGATGGTGTTGTCGCAGTGTGAAAACGTCCCGTTTCGAGATTGACATGGTTGCGAGCAGTAGTTACGAGATCCCCGTCGTCGTCGCTGTATGGCTGGAGATGGAACGAACGCATAGGCCCTTCGCTTTTGACTTTGTTGTCTCTCGATGGTGCGGTTTTTACTGTCTTAGGTACGTCCGCTGTTGTAGGTCTAGAAGCGAAGCGATCGGAAACGTCGGTGGTGATGGTTTTTACGAGGACTAGCAGACAATTTCCTCCGTCCTTTTCGCCCCTCTCAGCATGGGACGTTGACAAGACAGCGCGCGCGTATTGACGCCATGAAACGCGAGAAGAATCTTCTCTTTTGTACGTGTCACGTGATCGGCCGTGCTGAATGTGGAAAAGTCCTTCCCTTCACGGACCGAGAAAAGCCCGGAGCAGATGATTCTTGTGAGCGGAGTAGGACAAAGCACGCTTGAGAGAGAGATTAGGTTGATGCGTTGTTTACGGAAAGGAGAAATAAGAGCGCGACAACTGGTCAGCTAATTATACTTCACGTCTTTTAGATTTGACATGCATCGCAGCCGGTCTCGCTCGAGATATAATTCCAAATTCCACGGGATTGAATGTAATTCGGACGTGTGCGGATATTCAACGACCAAGACCGTAATGTTCCCTTACGGCCTCCTTGATGACCTCTGCCACGGCCTCCAGCTCGACTCCGCCGTCCAGTTCGCCACTGCCACCTCCTCGGCCTCCTCATTGTCGACTCCTGACAGGGAGGGTTGGATTGCTGGAGGATGCGATGGCGGTCATGACAGAAACCATAGGTTGCGAATAGAGTGAAGAGGCCTTCCCAAAAGAGACCACGGTCAGGGTTTTCATGGCTTTGTTAGACGTTGCAACGAGCTCGAGTAGGGGATTGCGCATCAAACACATGATGGATTTTTTCACGATCCAAAGAATTTATAATCTCACTTTATCTTATCCTATATTAGATTCCTTTCTGCACGATCAAACACTGCCTTAGGAGATCAAATGAGTATGTTTATATTACGAACGATGCTTTGTAATTTGGGGCTTTGCTCTGTCTTGTGGAATCTAGTAGGCGGGCCTCAATCAAACATCGAGCGATGAACCTGAAATCATCCAGATTCCATTACTCAAGTAAACTTAGCTGTAGCGATAAGCCTGTTGGGCTGAGGTGTAGCATGCAACCTCAATTCAACAGGTCTATGCTGCACTGGGCTTTCCCATAATCATGAGCCCAATATAAAATGAGAAATCCGAGGAATAGGAGGGCTATACAAATGAGAATATAATCGATGACCCAATACGCTGGGCTATCTTATCAATTTGAGACTGTCCCAGTTTAACTCAAAACCCCACTTGATCCATGTCTTGAGTTCCACTGCACATCATTTCGCATAATAGAAGACCACCTTCCTTGTTTTTGTTTCTTAACAATCTAAGGGCTTAGCTGAATTTTCAAGGTCCGTTCAGAGACACCATAGAATCACCAAGTCCTAGAACCAAAATTACAACCATCTTGTAAATTTGCCTTTGGTTCAATTATAAAACCCGATAATTACTGTATGCATAAAATCGAGAATATTACATGCTTTAGATTTGACTAGAGGTGATTGGTTTTAGGGTGGTCGGTTCCCACCTTGAAATCAAGAGCTGCCCACTAAAGATTAGTTCCAAAAAATTGAAATCGGAAAATGCTTTCTAGATTTATGGACTCACCTGGCAACATCAGTTCGATTCTAGGATGGATCCACAAAACCAATTGAAATGTCCCTAAAAAATTCATGCAATTCATCTATCCAAAGCGGAGAATTCACATCCTTTTTCGTGATCTTTTCCATTGGCATACTTGACCCTCTTAGATCATCAAAGATTAGGTTCGATCTAGAAGAGACATCTGAATTGCGAGAATTTGGCCAGTGCTCCTGTTAATAACTATTAGAAAGTAAAACTAAATAGCGAAATTGTCCCCTTAGGATGTTTAATGACAAGGGCCACAGGGAATGTGAGAGAAGGAGAAAAATTCAATAAAACAACCAAGGGAAAATGTCGTGGGATGTTGACAAAAAACAAAGTGACGGTAAATCTCTTTTTTACCTATTCATGTATGTTTCAAGTCACCAAGTGAACAACCATCGAAAGAGACAATTAATCGTCAAACCGAAGGACTTACAATTGCGACTAATGGAAGAGGTGTGACACTTGAGAGCAAGCGACGAGGTCAAAGGCTAGAGACGACCGAGAACAAAAGTGACAAAGGGAGCGATGAGGTCGAAGACGATTGAGAGCAAATGAGAGTAAGAGAGGGAGGCAAGGTCACAAGATAAGTGAGGTGAGAGATGGAGAGAGACCAAATGAAAACTAGGATTTTGATATGAAAACATTAATATATATATATATATATATATATATATATATATATATATGTACCGATCTAGTCTAAAATGAAAGATGGACAGTTCCACACGTGTAATCGGGAATCGGGCCGATACTCACCGATTCAGTAAATTGAAGCTCGGAATCGGACGATCGCCATGAGAACAGCTGGTTTTGGGACAATCCGGTCCGGTTCTGAATATTTTTTTATTCTTTTGCACACCTCTAGATCTTACTTATTGTGTTTTGAAGCGCCTCCTTGCCCTCGGTATACCGGAAAAAGAAAGATTTCTTCAATTAAACTTACGATAGAATACAAGCAAGACCTAAAAGAAATAAACAAAAAAGCAGTTTGAGAACTACAATCTCTACTAAATATCCACCACGCCTTCAGTCTTAGAGAAACCACTCCTGCTGGCACTGCTTGGGAGGCTCCACTGGTCGGAGAACCCGCCGGGTGCCGGGCTGTTCCCACACTTCACGACGGCTCTAACGCTCTCGATCAGCTCCTGCGTCCGGCATTCTTGTGATAATATCTCCAGCAGCTGCTCCGGACAAATCACAAGCTTCACCTTCCAAACCCCATTGCTGCTCTTGCCGCTGTCCCTAGAGAAGACCTCGGTGTACGACCTCCTCAACGCGCCTTGGTAATCCAGCGACATCCGGTACGGCGCGACGAGCGACGACGGTATGCTAGTGGAGCGGACATGGCCTTCTCTCACCACCTCGTTACCTAATAACAGCTTTTGATCTCGCGATTTGCTGCGGTCGCCGACGTTGTAAGGGAGCAAGTAGTACGACTCTCCTGCCACCAGCTCCTCGTGGAGAGGGAGCGGATTCCAGAAGAGGTCGTGCGCACGGAAGATGCCGTGGCCCGGGAACTCGTCGGCGATGGTCCGAACGGCGATCGGGGCGTAGAACTCCATGACCCCGCCGTTGGGCGCGGCCACCTTGACGATCTCTTGATTAGCCTCTCCAAAGCCTCCAAAGAGGCAATTCCCCATATTGCAATGGTGTTCTTCTTTTCTCCTTATGTGTTCGTACACACTATGGTTTTGGAGGATGGTAGGAAAGCGGGGGGGAATTTCTGGAGGGAGAGGGAAAACAAAAGATGTCGTCGGTGGGATTCTTCTTGAAAGCTTTCTTGCTCTCACCTAGCCCACATAAATAAATAAATAAATAAGCCAAATTACGATAAGAAAGGGAAAAGAAAATTGTTAATATGGCCAACTTTTGCTAGAGCATATATAATATTATACGATGGTAGAAAATTTTATGGTCCACTCACACTGTGGGAAGTGACCCAACTGTTCATGACGTGATGGTGATGTTTTTCATTTGGTGTGAGAAAGTGATGGTTGCATTCTTAGAAAATAAAAATAATGGAGCACTAAAGTTTTATATCTTGATTCCGTAATGTCGGGGCCAAATATGAATGGGAATGACTAAAGACTTTGGCTTGAAGTGGAGTACTTTATGGAGGGGTCCATTTAAAGAAAATTGGACCAGTCAAGGAATTGAGAAACATCACTTTTCTCTTTAGTTCTTTAAACACACTTTGGTCCCTTTTGAGGGGCTTTGGCGTGGAAACTTGTGAGTTGTGACACATCATGATGATTCTCTTATTTTGGATCTGTCTTGTTCTTTAGGTTTTGTTCGAGGGTTCCATATATTACTTACCAAAAAGGAAAATAAGATTTGACAATAATGAAAATTAGGGGAAAGCAATCGGGCCAATTTTCAACTTGAGAACTGGCCCGAACTTACCTAATCTAGCTGGTTTAAGGTTGGTTCACAAGGGGACTTATCCAGTTTTTTTATTTCAAAGACGGGAAAGCAGTCGGTTATACTTGAGAACTTGAAACATGGAAACTGCAAGGCCGAAATTTAGGATAGAACTTGGAACTAAACCGGTTTTGAACCAGTTTACTCATGCCTCTAAATTGGTTTTTTGACTCTTTTTTTAAATAGAAAATATTTGTTAAAATTTATTATGTTTGACATA
Organism: Eucalyptus marginata; assembly: GCA_014182565.1. NCBI lineage: Eukaryota > Viridiplantae > Streptophyta > Magnoliopsida > Myrtales > Myrtaceae > Eucalyptus > Eucalyptus marginata. The sequence goes on from CM024589.1 coordinate 9,835,025, forward strand.
TTATCCTCAAGCAGAGAGAATCATATTATAGAATAGAAGCCTTGACTGGTTCCAAGGTCAACAAGATCGGTTTTCGGTTCCAAAATCTTGGAGCCAACCCTAATAGTTTGGGTTTTAAGTTCCAAACCTAAAACATATCCCCACTGGAACCGATCACCCCTAATAAGAAAACTAAGCGTACATATAATAATTCTCAAATCATGTTAATTTGAGTGCATGAGCAATCAATTTGAAAGATTAAATATTAATGAACAACGACACAAACTATATTTTATCCATCATGCCAAATGAATTCATCATCAAAATTTTACATCGTCCACATAGAGTAACACATAAGAGTGAGGTGATTTGCATACATTTATAAAGACGTGATTACGTATATCAATGATTAATTAAAGAGCGTGAGGTCGATTACATCAAAGTACACTAAAAAAAGAAACATAAGATGATCATGGCATGGTGTTAGTGACTTACCTAATCAATGGTGGGAAACCGCATGAAACATGGGCTGTGGTCGCTTGCCTCGCTTTTGTGTCCTATTTAATAGGGGACCGATTGGCCTTATTGCTTGCAATCGCTCATGTCATAAGCATATGATTGGCCTTGATAATGTTATGAACCTGGACAAGTCCATTTGTATATATATATACAAAATAAGAAGTGTGGAATTGAATATGCAAATGCAACTGATAATTTCAAAAGCTTAGACTCATAGTTAGAGAATAGAGGGATATATATATTTTGGAATCCCATCGAAGATTGTTCATCATACAAATAATGGCAATAAATCTCTTTCCTTGAATAAAATGCTTGCACCGACCAGTATAACGCATCCTCCGCAGTTGCTAATAATACGGGATCAACTTATATTGGCTACTACTAAATTTCGTTACTTTCCATCTTAATTCAAGATCAAATTTTGGGTACCCTAACGCATGAATCGGATTTTCCAATTACCATTCAAAATGGAAAATTTCCTCAGGCCACTTCAGCTCTTGATGATGAATTTTGTCCAAGACGAAGGAACAACAACCAAAAACGAACAGACCCAAGCCTTGCGTAGACTAGAGTGTGTTGGCTGGGTCCACCTGCATGTGGGGCCCAGCCAGCATTAAAAGAAAAAAAAACAAAAAGAAAAAAAAAAAGAACATAAAGAAGGGAGTTGTCGTACGTGGGGTGTGCGCATCCGGAAGTAGGGGTGAGCATGGTCCGGGTTGGTCGTTTATCCACCTATGTGGTGGCCACCCCCTAACCCCAGGACCAACCCGTACTGTGGTTTTTCCCGTGTCGGTCCTCAATTTTGCATTTTGTGAGGCCGAGGACCGACCCTATTGAGCTAAGGTTGAAATTTTAGTGGGACCAAGGACCGGACCGGACCGACCCAATGGGTTCGGGTTTATCCGACAATGGGTCCGGCGGACACTGGTCCACAACCGGAGACCGATCAATAATTTTTTTGTCTCTTGTTTTTATACTCCCTAGTTGGGAAAAAGCAAACCTACAATTCAAATTACACATCCATCGACAATGCGGCATTGTGCAACTAAACTATAAATATCAATACATATTCAGCAAATTTAAGATGACACAATAATAGAAATTTCGTATCTGCTAAGCGCTCATCGAGATATGGGACAAGATGGAAAGTTCTTGTAATCATCTATCTTTAATATTTATAACATCATATGCAAAAGCATTTTCCTACATTTGATCATGTAGAGTCCACTCAACCAAAAAATGAGCTTTACACCACTTGACTAGCAAATCATCGTAGCAACTTTGAAATATAAAGATCAGGTACTTGCGGCTTTTTCAAGCAATTTCATGTCAATGTACTACTCTACTCTTCAAAAACTTCTACCATTTGACATAAATTGAAAAGTAAAGTGCAGCTGAAATTCATTAGTAAAATACAATTAAACCATAAAAAGTTCAAAATACTTAATATAAACCATGAATATATAACTTCACATCTTGTTAATTCACTTGAACTTCTAAACACCTAAAAACAAAACAAACGACACATAATTAATACTCAACAAAAGTTTTAAATTGAAATTACTATTAGTGTTATTGATAGAACATCTCACCATAACTTTTAGGTTTTATAACAGACATTTTACTTAGGTTTGAATATATAAAAGAATTATAAATAATATAATGTAATATAATATATATACGAGAGGGGTTGGTGTAGATTGAGGGTTGGACCGAGCGCCCAAAACTCTAGGGGACCGAGGACCGATTCTCCTACGCATATGTTGATTGTGTCGGTCGGGAATTTGCAATGAAAGACCGAGGACCAACCCAAGAGAAGTATATTGAAAAGGTGCTTGGTCCCCTTGGGAGCCATTTCGGACCGGGACAAGATTGCTCATGCGGTTGGTGTTGTGAGTAGGGGTTGGGCCGGTCCGGAGCTGAGGTCAGTCCGGTGATGGTCGACCCTAGACCGCCTTTGCAATTGAAGCGGAGTATATTCACCCCTATCCGAAAGAAGAGAAGTGAGAGAGAGAAGAAAAACCACCGAAGGGAGAATAGAAGAAAAGAAGAAGCTTGCAACTTTGCGGCTTTGATTCGAAGGCCAAATATTGTCGGAATCGGCTCAAATTTCAGTATGTTGTTCGTGAGACCGAGGGCTACGAGTTGATGGTTTTTGTTCGTCGAGAACCGTCTCCGAATTCTCCAGTTGCGGTTAAGGTTTTCTTACTTCAAACTTATTTATCCACCTATGTGGTGAGAAGAAGATGATTGTAATGTTGATGTTGAGCCTCTAGTGTGTGACTAGAGAAGAATACTTTGTGTATCCTACTATTCTTGATGATTAGTGGATGTTTTTGGGCGGTCCGTGGTTTTTCCCGCATCGGGTTTTCCACGTTAAATCCTTGGTGTCGTTATTTGCTTTGTCTACTTATCATTTCAGTATTATATTTGCATTTTGTGAGGCTATACATTGCTGGTTGTTGCTAGGGGTTAAGAGATTTTAAGTTGATTTAGTATCGGGGGAGAAATTGATCTTGGATTGCATTTGGTCGTGGTAAATTGTTGTACCCGAGCTCTCCCCAACAGAGTGCAACGGGTGAGCAACAAACGAGAGACGAGGAGAGAGAGAGAGTCGAGAGGTGATCAACTGAGCAGCGAACAAGACCGAGAAAATGGGCGAGTCATGAGGTCAAGAGAGAGAGAGGAAGAAAGAGGCGGCAGCAAGAGGTGACGTGTAAAAAAAATTGAGATTAGGGCTAGCTAACTCTAAGTTTGGTCCGGTTCATGTCCTAAACCTAGAATCGAACTGGTAAATGCCTTTGGAATCAAGAATCGGATCAATACCCATGAGAACTAGCCTTAAACCGATTGATTCAATCCAATTCCCCAATTGAACCAAACCAAATGCTCAATCCTAGGTGAAGAAGTGAATCTAGTCCATTGAGTTATACTCTTTCTTTGAGGCAAAAGTACACCTTAAGTGTCAAAACTTGGCACAAAGGGACACTTAAATGCCAAAAATTAAAAAAAAGTGACATCGGAGCAAAATGAATAACTTAAATGCAAATCCGACCAAAATGCTGACGTGGCGATTTTCCGATGAAGTAAGTGCAAAACGGCATCGTTTTGCACATTGATGTGGCTAGACAATGCAAAAACAACATCATTTTGGTACTGACATGGTAAAAAATTAATATAAAAATTAATTTAAATTAATTTAAAACTAAATTTATTTTAAAAATTTTAAAAATTAAAACAAAAAAACAAAAAAATAAAAACAAAAACAAAGGGAAGGGAGGCGGCTGAGGGCTAAGCCCCTCGCCGGCCCTTCCAGCGAGCCACGAGGAGGTAGCAGCGGCGAGGACTCATCCCTCAACCGCCTCCCTTTTTTTTTTTTTTAATTAATTTTTTAAAAATGTTTTAAATATATTTAGTTTTAAATTTAATTGATTTTTATATTAACTTTTTACTACATCAACACCAAAACGACGTTGTTTTTACATTGTCTAGCCACATTAGCATACAAAATGACGTCGTTTTGTACTTACTTCGCCAGAAAATCGTCACGTCAGCATTTTGGCCGGATTGGCACTCAAGTGATCCATTTTGCTCCGATTTTGGCACTTAAGTGTCACTTTCCTAACTTTTGGTACTTAAGTGTTCCTCTGTGTCAAGTTTTGACACTTTAGGTATGCGGCACTCCTTTCTTTGATGATAATTTCCTATTTTTGATAACTCTCCATAGAGCTATGCCAAGAGACATAATTGTTTGGCAACAGGGCACTTACTTACACCTTGAGAACTACGTATCAAAAATATTCATTTGCTCAACAATATCGAATCAAATATTAACAATCAATCCCATTGATCAATTTGTGCTCTATATCCAACTATGATCATACATGCTTAAAGCCCCGTGACAAAAGCTACCAAGATCTCAGCTATGTCTTCACCCGTGTCAATCAATAATTGGGCCTAAAAGGACTTCATGAAAATAGTATGCATATTAACCCCTCAATGGGTTCTAACGTAACGATTCCTTAATAACCCAAAAATCCAATTCACTTGCCATCTCATAAATCAAAATACATTTTACAAACCAAAACATATTTTCTTTGACAATTCAATTCGTCAATCGAAATTCATTTTATAAACTAGGTACATAAATATTACTTATAACCTTGTGCAATTCCTTTCACAATACCTTTTTCAACCATTCACAAATAATCAATTAAAACTATGGCATGCAGTATACTTCTCACCAGGCGCAAAGCACAGGTGATGCATCTGCATCAACTAAACCAATGAAGGTCCACAGACATGAAACTTTGTCATCACTTCGTACGCTTTGGAGGGAAAAGGCTTTAGATCTGGAATTTAGCGTGGAGCAATTGAAATCGTGAAAAGACATGAGAAGGTAGAGCCTAGGATGCGCTATTGTGAAGTAACGTGAGAGGTACATGTTGTTCTGTCTCGACAAATCCGATTGCGTGCTTTTGGAGAGAAAGCGAAATGGATTTTGTCGTGGGAAATAGCAAATGGCACGAAATGAATGGTTGTTGATGGGAAAAATTAACAAAAAAAAAAGTTAACCTATTGCCGCTGGCAACTAGCCAAAGGCAAGGTCGGAGAGGGGCCTCACGGGCCTCAGGGAAGCCAACCTATGGCCGGGCGACATTGCCGTCGACAAAAGTCTAGGCAAGCCTCCCTAGCCATGGACAGATTACTGCCTCACCATAGGCAAGGCAAGATTTGGCGAAGCCTCACTCAACCGTGGCAAGGGTAGCCTTGTTGTTGCTAAGCGAGCCTCGCCGATGAGGTTGATCTCGTCAACATTTGCCTCTAGCTACTGACTAGAGGAAGGAGGAAGGAGGAAGAAGGAGGGAAAAAAAAAAAAAAAAAAAAATTCAAAAAATAAAAATATTACTAAAATATTATTCACATTAGCATTTGCTGTCTAGCAAGCCAAAATTTGTTGAATGGATTAAATAGGCATAATTATAAAATATTTAAGACTAAATTAATAAATAAATATATAAAATATATATTTAAGACTGAATTGGAAAAATTATAATAGATTTAAGATTATTTTCGTAATTTTTTCATTTGTGGAGAAATATGTCTCGTGAATATATTTGCTTGTCCAATTGTGAGTGATTGGACATGCTATAAATTTGATTAAGCATAGTGATTTTCATAGGGAGGCTAGAAAGTGTAAGTACTGTTAAGCGGAGTTAGAAGACGGGTATTCTTCGTGTCCCTTTTTTCATTATTGTTGTCTCACCGAATAGTTCCTATGCTGTTGACGATCGAATTTCGCCGACAGCTCTAAAATGCATTTTCAAAGAAAATGAATTCACGAAGTTGGGACCTTATAATATCGATGCCTCAGGCCTAGCAATTAACATTTTTTTATTAAAAAAGAAAAGAATCGGGAGCAATTCAATGCTAAAGGCCCAGTTTGACCGCTATGGTAAAACCCAATTCGACATTTTGGCAATTCCGATCCATTGAGCATAATTTCATGGCTCGTCAAATTTCCGGACGTACGATAAAGATTTAAAAGAGGACCGGGGCGATCTCGGCCCAGTATACTTGGCCCGGGCAAGCCCATTCATAGGTTTTTTTTCTCTCCCTGACGGGTAGCTGAGAACAGGATTTTTCCTCCGCTAGTCTCATGATCCATCTCTGGTCCAATTGCTGTTTTTATTTCTATATTTTCTTCTCTCTTGAATTCACTTACAACAGCAAATAACCAGAAGGATATTTTTGTCACATTTTCGTCATTTGTAGAAAATAAAAACTCAAAGGAAGACCTTCGCAGATATGGGGCTCTCTAGAAAACGAAAATGAAAATGACTTAAATTGTTCTTAAACTTTGATCCAATATGTAAAGTGATTCCTGAATTTTTAAAATGTTTGATGTGGCCTCATAAATATTAAATATTCAACTAATGCTTAGATTATATAAAAATATTCAATATCATCTTTTCATTTATTCAAAATTTATGAAATCTTTTCAATCAATTATATTTAAGGGATCAATAAAAAAAAAAGAGCCTTTTTTTCTTTTCTTTTCTAAAGTAGATGGATAAAAAAATGGACACAACAAATCTATTCACATATAATATTGATCTTAATTCAGGATATAATGATCTACATCATCAAATAATACTGAACATGTTAATGCCAAAATAATAATTTTTTCATAGAAATTTTACGAATAGATAGATAGATAAAAAGATGGATATATTAACTTCATTTATTAAAAATTTTTTTTTCTATTAGTCGGAATTTTGAACTCACAGAATAATCAATGGATTTACCAACACACCATTAAATAATGCATGATTTGTCGATTGAGTAATCAAAATGATTGTATTAGATATTTATTGACCAATAGATGATATTATATATTTATCAATAATTCAGGGATCAATAAATAAATAAAAAGTTCAAGGTCAAATTGTAACTCGACGCAAAATTTGTGGACGTTTGATATGATTTTAAATCCTCTGTTTTCCCTCTCTTTCAGAGCTCGGAGCTCCGTCGCTCCGGTTCTCCTGCTTCGCGCCCAGTTCATCCTCATTCCATCTTCATTCTCAATCTCCATCGCAGCTTAGCTCTTCCCTCTCTGTATCTCAGTTTCTGGCTCATGGACGCCCGTCAATCTCGGTTCTCGGCGGCGCTTTTTAGCGGTTAGATAAGGTGAGATTCTCTGTTTTGCTTCTTCCTTACATGCCGAGGATTCCGAACTCAGTCGGAGTAGGAAAAATTTGAAGGATCGAGGCTTGCGCTGCTCTGCCACGCATCGGTGACCTCACGACTTCAATCTACGATCCAGTGAATCGGACACGGCACTTTGATTCTAAGTGTTGAATTGTCCGGATGTCCAGGACAAACTGGAATCGAACTGTGGACACCTCTGAACTTCTTGCATCGATCATTGATCGCGAGATTTGTGATTCTATCTTAATTCCGAGTTCAGTACGTCTCTGGAATCGATTTGGGATGCTTGTGGATGGGAGTAGCCGAGAGGAAATTTGATGACTACGACCTGTTCGATGAAATTTCTGACTCGGTTGGCTGATAGATAGTTCTTGGGTAATTCAGTTTGTAAGGGATTACACTCTGTCCACGAGCGATTTAGTAGCCATTTGAGGTTATATTTGATGCATCTTGCTGAATCTCTTATAGATACGTGAATAACACGTGATGTATTAGCCTCCATATGTGCGTTATGTTGATGTTCAATGCCCCTCTGTGTGTAAATAGACTAATCTGAATTGCTGTGAATGTGTGTTAATGAATAGGCGTGTGTGCTTATGAGTTGAATCAGAATACTTTTCTTCTGGTTGCTACATTTTCTCAAACAGTTGGTTTGCATTCTAGGAATTTTACTGTCGATGGCTGATTTCTACCTTTTGGTGTGTTTACTAGTAGATTTAGTCACATTGTCTTTACTCATGCTTGAGCTCATCACTAGAAATAAAATCTTTGTTCATTTTCCTTGATGATTGGCATCACATGCTTCAATATCACTTTACTGTTATGGATTTCTTCTATGTATATCAATTTCATGTTGCTAATTGATTTCTAGATTTTTTTTTTTTTTTAATGCTTGGCCAAAATTCATCCTTAATACGTCAATTTGCACTCCTTGAATAAAATAAGTTTTTTCTCCAATGCAAACTTTATTGGCTCTTTGCACACGAGTTGGCACTTTTCTCTTAGTAACTTTTCTTCATAATGTTTCCAACTTGCCTAATCTTGTCAGAAAATTTCTCTGGAAGAGTCACATAATTGTTGAAAATAGATATGCAGAGTCGTGGTTTGTTGTGTAATGCATATATATATATATCCATCTTCTCGAAGAGCGCGTGAGAAGAGTAATGTATTTTCATCCATTTGGCCAGGTTTCTAACAGAGTCATGGTTTGTTGTGTAATGCATCCATCTTCTTGAAGAGTACGTGAAGAGTAATGTATTTTCATCCATTTGTCCAGGTTCCTAACAAATGGTTTGACTGGCATCCATTTTGAAGTAATGTATTTTCATCCATTTGGCCAGGTTCCTAAAAGGATCTGAAAGAGATGACGCGCCCAAGAGTTGCTTGACTGAAGAGAAATGTAGGCAGCGGTAAGATGAGTAAAAGTTGTAGTCATTTCCATCATGCAAACTATTTGTCAATGACATTTCCAGGAATCGTTGCATTTTCATTTGCTGGTCTGTTCTTGATCAGAGGGGTGATAGAACTACCTTAGTACCCGTTTTCAATTTGCAAACTGGTCTGTTCTTGATCAGTGGTCCAGAATTTGATGAAATGTTGCACCTGACAAGTTGCTTGAGGGAGGAGGGGAACAAGAAAGAGATAAGAATGCAGTGTGATAGATCATGCTTAAGAGTATTCACATCTCACATCCTCATTGATTGTCAAGGTTAAATAGGTCGGGGAGAACTGAAGGTTGTAAACTCTCATTTCAAAAAGCTCAGGAAAGATTAGCCAATCTTGCTGAGAGGTACTAATACTTTTTATTTGGAAGGAACAGTGATTGTCTTGGTTTATCGTGGCTATTGTGCTGTGAAATTTTTTTTTGGGGCACAGCATCAAGATTTATTAGTAGATCGGGTTCTTGGATTCCCATATTAGAAGGAATAGAGTGGAAAAAATAATACAGTTTAGAAACCCGTTTGCTTAGCTGTTTGCTTAGTATTTGAGCTTTTCCTATGAAATGGGGTTTGGCGACTTCATTTTTCATAGATAAAAAATATAGGAATTAGAATCCCATTTGTTAAGGACACCAATCATTAAACAACAGTTTAAACAATGAACAAAATAAAAGTTTAAACACTCACAGTGATTGTGAAGGATCGAGAGAGAAGCTCAAAAACTCTGGAGATTGTATTACTTATGAGATGGATATGAATGGAGAGCTCCTATATATACAAGTATGGGCTTAACCGTCGCTGTAGATCTTTTCTCAATTTGACGGTAAATATTACATCTCCTCATCTACCCAACTACCTACATTTATTAAAAAGTGTGCAATTACAGTATTGCCAGCCCCGAAGAGTATTCTAGAATAATCAAGAAAACCCTAGGACTTGGGACATATTCAACAGCCTTTTGTTCATAGACCAGTCACGGCCTTCGTTCAAAAAACCTTTGGATCGTGTCGTTTCCTTGGGCCATAACACTAGCATATAGCAAAACACAAAATGAAAAAAATAAAAAACTTATTATGATAGAAGATATTAGCAAAATTAGTGGTAAAAAAGAGAACTAAAAATCAATCTTCCATTTTGTCTAGCAAGAAACAATTTGCACGAAATCAAATTAAGTTAATCATTTTTATATGGAGGCATGGCTTCTATGAATAGGTGATATTCATCTATGCTCATATGAATGCTAGGACCCCTCTTGTATCTGGAATTGCTTGAATATGGGATTAATGCCACTGAAATACACTTTGCACATAACATGTACTGCTCATCATTTTTTACTCATACGATTAACGTTGGGTCTCCTTTACATGTTATTTTGATCATCCACTCGTGTACGTTCATGTAGGGAAGTGTTATGTAAAATCTATGTTCATTTCTTGTCAAACTATTGCATCTCTAGGCCTTAAAGATGTTAAAAATGATGGTGATGCATGCTGTCCAGATTTGATTTTGATCTTAATGAAGGGTATTTGGCTTGGTTTGCATGTCATTTTGGTCATATAAAGCTATATACTACCATAGGAATGAACCGTGCTTGATTCATGTCATTTTTTCTTTTTGCCAAATCCTTGCATGTGCGTGTCTTATATTTGTCAAATGTGATCAAGTGGCATGCTGTCCGGATTTAATATCAACTTTTATTTATTTTTTTGATTGAATCAATCGAATTGAAGGTTGTTTAGTGCTGTTTACAAGTCATTTTGATCATTGGAACATATACATTCATGAAGGAAAGCTTCACGTTAAATCTGTGTCAATTTCTTGTTGAATTGTTGCATTTTGATGTCTTAGATATATGGAATTCGATCTGAAACCTTGCTGGTCAAGACTGTTCATGCTTTAATTGAAGAATGATTAGCTTTGTTAACAAGTTTTTTGATTGACATGGGCATGTACTTAAGCATAGAAATGTATGTGGTCGATTGCATGTTAACTTCACGTTGATTTCCCACTATTCCTTGTGCCATTTGTACATTGGGTATGACCTCATGCTTGCTGGTCAGTCTTGGTTAGATGTCAATTGAAGGAACTTCATTCTCACTTGTGTTATTTTGTTTGCTCATGGTAATATATAGACGTACTGTTGGTTTTCAATCATTTTAGTATGCTTGATTTCATTCTTTGATGCAAATGTTGGGCTGTGTTTGTTGATACTTGCTGAATGTCCCTCATTGATTGGGAAACAGAGAAAGCTTGGTCCCATTAAAGTGTTGACTTAATTGCTCATGAAGATGTCCTATCATGTAACTGATTTCTTAATCATATTGGCATGTTTAGGCACCATTTCATAGCAAGACATAGAGTGATGGATGTCTGTGGTTGCTTGGTAGCGATGTTATTTCAGTTGAGGCATTTCATTGAACAATTGGCGTGCGTGACATTTGTGTACTTTTGCACTATTTTTACTTCTGTTTAGGCACGTTTCATGTTAGTGTGATGGTGGATTAACTGGTTCATTGGGTAGACACTAGGCCCGAACCATCAAATAATGAACTCCGTTCGGTTTGGGTTTGATTGCCGAACCATTAATGGCTCGGATTTGACCACCAAGTCACGGTTGGTTCAGGTTGATTGGGAGCAGTTGATATCATTCAGACAATGTTCTGCATGGCCTATGGGATCGCGATGATTTCGGAGCATCCTCATTGCCTATCTGCATTAGTTTCATGTTATACTTATAGAAATGGATTGCATTTTAGTTAAATTTAAACATGGCACTAGGTGTTAGTCTTTTCTCTTCTTTATTTTCCCGATTGACATTTGGGATAATCAGATTTTTTTGTCATTTTTTCGGTGAGAAAAATGGAATAGAAAATGATAAAAAAGGATGTTCCATTCAGTGAAGAGAAACTAATCTGTTGTCTTTAGTAAATACTACTATCAAGCCAGAGCATAGTAGATGATGTGTCAATTGTCCAGTAAGATTGTTGGTCAGAAAAAATTGGAACCATAGGCAACTTCTCTGTCTTTTTCTTTTCCCTTGGGGAATATCTGGTTAATCAACATGCCAGGTGACATGTTCATGCTGTTGCAGGAACTTCTGGGTTTTATTGAAACTGTGGGGGATCAAGACTATGAACTTCGCAGCATCATTTTGTAGGAGAGTTAGTATCAAAGATCTTACCGCCAGCATCCCAGTTTATAACAGTGCCAGTGGTAGATATCCCACTCTCTCTTTTCGAGACACGCCCAAGTGCAGAGGTCTTACGATTTGCTAATTGCGTTAATTTCTTCTGTTGGCTTAAGATGCATCTGGCAGAGGATTGAGTTTGCTGTTTAGACGTTGGGCCACAAAGAAAATGGCTGGATCAACAAAGAACGGAAGAGACTCAAAACCGAAGAATCTCGGAGTGAAGAAGTTTGGTGGAGAGGTAAGTGACTACTGATTCGGCAATTGCAGGACCACCATAAGAAATGGAAGAAGCGAAATGTATCTGAACAGCCAGTGGTAAAAGAAGTGAATCTAGCCCATCGGTCTTTCTTATTTTTTCTGTGATGACACCTTCCTTTTGATAACTCTGTAGAGGGTGATACCAGGAAACATTATTGTTTGACAGCAGGGCACTCGGTTCCACCCCAGGAACTATGTTGGAATGGGGAAAGATCACACCCACTTCGCAATGAAAGAAGGGCTAGTGCAGTTTGAGAAGCGCAAGCTCAGCGGCGTGAGCAAATTGTTCCCAAGGATGGCCACGCGCTTCATCCCGTGTACGGGGCGGCTGCTGCAGCACCCGAGCTGAAGACAGCTGGCTGAAACAACCCCGAATTCGAAATTGGATGGTTGAATTATCTGCACAATTCCACATTTCACCGCTTTTCACTATGATAATTGCCAAAGTTGCAGGGTTTAAAAATCTGTAGTAATTGCGTCTTACGCCGATATCTCTTATCTTCTTTCTTCAGGCATGGGAAAGAGCTTAAGGTACAAGCTGCAACGCTCGGGATAAAATGGTGATGAAGGATCTCAAGGAGTCTTGTCTTGCTGTGTAAAACCGTGTGCACATTTCCGCCATGCATGCTTGCCTGTTCGCGTGATGAGGATAGCGAGATACAATTACTTGAGCAAGATTTTTCTAAATCAATGGTGGGATCCCTAATGGTTTTCCAATGCACGTCTAATAAGGTCAAAATAAGTAGGCGACCAAAAAAAAATTGTCAAGTACATAAAAGAGAAATGTATACAATCGCTTCATAGGAAAAAGTTCCTTGTTAAAAAAAAAGAAAGGCTTCGAAGTGGGAGTAGTTGAGTGAGTTTGGTAGTACTTTTGACTTTTAAAACTTTGCATCTTGTAGCGGGCTTAACTCAGAGGGTTCTATCGAAAGCAAATAATGTCTGATAAGCACTGCTAAAATATTTATTACAAAGCAACTTAAAATGAGAAAAAAAAAAAAAAGAAATAGTTAAAAAGAGCATACTATTTACGAGTCTACATCAGCTTCGAGACCCTCGCCCAATTGCATCGTGATCGGGAAGCATGACACAAGGCGATCAGTTGAGGCGAGATCCAGCTCAATTGCTCATCGGGGTAGTCCTAGAGAGATACTGCCGGTTGAGATCTTGCTTGTCGGGGTTGCTCGACGACCCGTTGGGGTCACTTCGCCCTAGATAAGGCACCATTGCTTTGCGACTCATGAGCGAGTCATCGTCAGAGTCACATGACCCCTTGCCAGATCTTACAGGGGTTGCCTGAACCCAGGCAAGATCCGGCCAGCATCCCATTAACCCCGACCTGACCTTATCGGTGTCGCGTGCCCCTAGAAAAACCTCTTTGGCATCTCTCTCTAATGTTAAGTGTTTGGATAGCATAGTTGGACGATAAAAAGTCACCCTAAATCCCTCGTTCGCCTTCTGAAAATTGCTCCGAAGCCAAACTGATCGAGCGCTTACCTTCGGCTTTGGGCTTTCGTGAAGTGGGAGTAGGCAGGCACCTTCGTCGATCTACCAATCTCAATCTATCACGATGCTTCCCTAGTAACGATCATCTTAAAAGATTTAATCATCTGGCCGGCACGACCATGGAGACGCGCACCATGCGGCGGGCACAACTCCACCATTTTCCCTCTCCATTCGTGGATGATTACGTTCTACGCCTTTGGCAATGATGAGCACGATCCGAAAGAATTCGTGGCCAACATCCACTCGAGTGCAACACACCCACGAAGGCACGGTACCCTCGGAAAATCCGGCAAGAATTTCGAAATTAACCCTAAGAAGAGTAAGGGAAATCCATAGTAGCAATCAAATACGAGCCGGCTTAAAACAGTGCACAAAAGGAAAGGGCGTCTAGATACATAGCACCGGTGTGAAAGATGGGCCTGAAATTGATCTCAACCATTAGAATAATTGATTCTAAGAGCGGGTTTATTTCACGGAAAATGAATAATTTAGAAATTATTTTCTCAAAAATGATCCATTTGATTTTAAGGGTGCATTTATCTCACGGAAAATGAATAATTTGGAAATCATTTTCTCAAAAAATGATCCATTGTATTGCTCACAAAAATAAATAAAAGAATTTTGTTTTTCCTTGTTGACAAAAATGTTTAGACATAAATTGTTGCTGGTAATGAAAACATTTTCTATTGAAAATCAAAAATGATTAATTATTTTTTGGAAAATATTTTTTACAATTCATTTATTTTGTTGCCTAAAACTAAAAACAACCTCAAATGGACTTCCCACATTTAGGCACAACATTAAGCTCTACACGAGAGCCTAGATAACTTCTTCCAAATCGGAAGTTATGGTTATGGCACTGTAAGGTTTATTAGAGTCTAAGTCGTAGTAGCTATTATATGTCTCCCATGCAATCGTTGTGTGTCTAGACTTTGAAGCCAAAAGCGCCTGGTTTCGCTTTATAAATGTTCCATAACTTGCACTATTACCCTTATATGAAAATTAAAAAAGTACCCACTGCTTTCTTTTAATCTAGTAAGCACCCCATTCACAAATCCAATATATCATATCATACTAAAACTGAATTTCGCAACTCTCAAGACTATAATGGAATTATGTTAATCATGTACATTTTCTTTTCCGTTGAATCTAATATATATAATACATTATATAAGACTGTCTTTTGGACATTTATGTTGCGTTGATTATCGGGACAAGAATTGTGATAGGATAAGGCGAGATATAAAATCCTTTAGATGGTAAAGTGGACATAGCTAATCCTATCAAGTATTTGGTACACCTCGTTATAAAATGGAAATCCATGCCCTTCACTGCTCTCGCCTTCAGGAGCTTCCATTCCATCCTCCATCTTTCTTATTTGATCAATCATCCAACACATGTGCTTATATCGTTCGACATGATTGCAATGTTGAGATCACTAAATAACCTTAATCGCAGTAAAAGGATGTTGATTCGAAGGTAAAAAAAATGAAGGACGTGGGGATTTTTTTCCCCTAATATGGTTGACATTTTTCCGCTTCTGGGTTTCAATCTCAAAATTCCAAATTCCAAATGATGCTGGCTCTCTCCTCCTTAGTCTTTCCACGTGCACAAATTTCATTTCATCATGTCCACAAAAGTCAATCATCATCCTTTTCCCGACCCTTGCTCGGGCCGGATGGTCCTCACCGGCCTCTGCTCAAACCCTCGGTCATTTTCTATCTTACATCACCGCTGGTGAAATGAAGGTAAAGTGTCACGTCAATTTCTAATTATGTAGCACATGTCCTACCCGACTTTATCTCACTTTTTAGGTGCGGTTTTTTTTTTTTTTTTATTTCATCCATATCTAGACCAAGTCCTCAACCCTAAAGAGTATCTCGCTTTTGAACTTTCCTTTCACTTTCCCTTTCTCTTTGTTCGATCGTAAGACACTATTGCAATCGATTTCAGCGGTCGGGACCATGAGAAACCACTTGCCGATGGTTTCTACATTTCCTGCGTTTTTGCTTTTGGTGATTCACGTTCAAATAGGAGTTAGTGTGCTTGTCATCTTCACGCCCGCTCGCCCCGGCTTTGTATGATTTTGCAGATTCGCTGTTCGAGAGCGGCGACAACAACCTGTTGCCCCTCCTTGCCAAGGCCGATTATCGTCCTTACGGCTGCAATTTCTCAGGGGCTATCGCCGGACGATTCACCAACGGGAGGACCGTCCCCGACGTCCTCGGTACATATCGAAATCTAATGATTCGATTCTCAGCTTTGAATATTTTTCTTTCCTTACGAATCAAACATCATCGTAACTACATTCATTGCTCGGAATTGGTTGAGTTTGCATTATGTTTGTCCCTTGTTTTTTATCAACATTTTCTCATTAGCTTGTCTTGATTTATTAGCCGAACTTTTGGTGCTGCCTTATCCTCCACCGTACCTGATTTTTAGGACATCAAGAGTGATCACCGGAGTAAATTTTGCGTCTGGGGGATGTGGCATTCTTCCTGAAACTGGAAACTTCCTGGCATGAGCTCATTACCATCCAGTCCCTTTTTTTATTGCTACTTTGCTTATAATTCGTTTATGTTCGACACAAGTCTATTTCAGGTTTGTGCTTTTGATATTTAAAGTACTCCTCGAGAAAGTAGACAGCACAAAATTCAAATTAGAAACTGGTCTCGAAATCAAAATATCATATGTGCCATATATGAAATGATATTGAGCTTTGACAACTCTCATCGTATAAAATGTACCCAAAATTTCGCTTAGACATAACAGGAAAAAAGAATAAAAAATATGATCGCGAAACTAGTTTGAATTGAACTTTGAAAAAGCATGATATGAGAAGTGAGATTGTTTGAGAGTGCTGCCCTCAATGATTTACAAAGACCCTTCAAGAGCTCCGATGAGTTCTCCAGCTATTTGGCCAAGTCAATCTTGGCAATCGGCAACAATGACTACATCCTGGACTACCTCAATCCAATGTTCTACAACACGAGCAAGACCTACAAGACTCAGCCATTGGCAAAGCTCCTCATTGCCACGCTTTCTCGGCATCTAGAGGTAATCCGCAATTATATTGACATTGTTGATCTCATAACTAAATTCCCAAGAAAACTTACTAATATGTTAGGGTTACGTATCGGAACATGAACATTTATATACACTTATCATGTCACGCATGTTGAAGACGATTCAATGATCGACCATCAGTTTTGGTTAAAGAAGTCACAAATTTGCTCTTTGAACGTGTGACCCCTAACCTTATTATCATGATTCATCTCGTTATTCGGAACTTATTTTGTCTTGAAACTATCTAGGATTTATATTGGTTTGTAGTTGGACTGCGTTGTGCCTCTCTTGTATTTCTGTGGAAATGAATGAAATGCTATATTGACCAAGTCACAAATTTATTCTTTGAGCATGTGATCCCTAATTTTGTTCTCATGATTTATCTTGTTATTTAGAGCTCATTTTGTTTTGAAACTATCTAGGATTTATACCGGTTTACATTGGGAAAATGTCGTCTCTCTCTTTTATTTCGGTGGAAATGAATGTAATGTTAACTTGACCAAATGCTGCTCAGATCAACACTGAATCTTAATAGATGTTCGGCAATATTATTGCAAAGGCTATATAATGGAGGAGCAAGAAAGTTTGTTGTCTTCGAGATTGGCCCGATTGGGTGCATCCCGGCGACCGCGAGGAAATCGAAACACGATGGAGTATGTGACGAAGGATTGAACCTTCTAGTTTCCTACTCCAATCAAATGCTTCAACCGATGCTAGAGAACATGACATCCAGTCTCGCAGGATCAATGTTCATTCTCGGTCGAGCGAATTCGCTTGGCTACGATGCAATAATCACTCCCTCCAGATATGGTACCAACTCAACTTATGAATCGAACAAGGCTTACAAAATTATATTCAGCTATCCCTTATCAGGATTAAGTTCACACGGTCGGATCCATCATAACCATCCGCATCCATGAACCGAGTCCGTGAAAATATTGTTCATGTATTGAAACGGGATTGACAAACTCAAGAAACCCTTGTTGCACAACGTGGGTAAACGGAACTTTGCCGTGCATTCCATTGCTAACCCCGTGCCCTAATGCCGATAAGCATTTCTTTAGGGACGGATATCATCCGACCGATGTGGTTTCCTCGATCAGAGCTTCTAGGTGTTTTAACGACACAAAAGTCTGTTCTCCGGTCAGCATTCAAGATCTCATACAAATATGAACATCTCATTTGACTGGTCCTATTTAAGGCTACTTATCATCTTGGGTTATCATCATTGATTAAAAGTCGTCTTTGGCATTCAATTTGGGCAACATTTGATGGTTTGGATTTCTAACTTGAATAATATATATTATGAAATTCATGAATTTTGCTATATTCTATTTATAGTTTGGTAAATCACAATAATAAAACTAAATATTGTCTTATCTTATCCCGTCCATGGTTTAGTATGAACGACACTTCATTGTAAATGAGTTTGAAAATGTACAAATGGAGATCGTAAGAATCTCTCCTGATTCAATACAATCAATCCATGATTATTGTACAATCAAAATCTTAAATAGTAAAGGAGTTCATTCCAACTTTATAAATCCATAAGTTGACGAGTTATAGCAATATCGACAAGCTAGATCAACTAGCAAATGCCAAGTTCTAAAAGAGAATCATCTTCGCAATTCCGAAAAGTATAGTTCTTCAACTCTCTCACCTATTTCATTTTTATTTACTTATTTTTTATTATTTTCCTCTCTTTTTTTATTTCTTTTCTTTAATTATTTATTTTTTATTTCCATCAATCCATAATAAAATTTTTTTAAAATAATTAACTATACTAATATACATTAAATACTAATATACCTATAAATATAATAAATATAAATATATAGACACAATATATATTGTGAAATAGAAAGAAATTCAATTATGTGGATAAAAATAGGAATAAACATAAATGAAAATTTTTTTTATTTTTTGTTATTTTGAATTTCAATATTATTATTCATATTTATTTATATTTTATATTTATTAATTTAAAGAAATTTATTATTCAAGAAAAATAGCTTGAATTTTCCCGGGATCAATGAATTGGCGGAGGATGGGTTCTTTCGTAGCTTTTTACTTTTAAGTCTTTTAAGTTCAGAGTTTCGTTTGAATATGCTAATTCTAGATTTTGAAAAGTGACTATGGGAATTCTTATGGATCGGAATATAAATGATTTCGCTTGGCGAGCTTCTTTTTTTCTTTTTCTTTTTTTATGAGTTCCTTATTTGGACACACCAATGAAGAAAGAAGCAGAAGGAAAAGGTGGAATCCCTTCGGGCCCACCACTTACATCCAATAATGCAAAGAAATATAACAAGAAAATTAAGTTTTGCCGTGTTTCTCAACTCTCTCTCCCTTTTGTTGTGTATGATAAAGGATGAACATCATAAAATAAAAAAAAATAAAAAAAAAACCCCAAATTAATTGACACATCCACAATAATTTTATTTCAAATTAATTTTTCGAATATAAAAAACTCCATATTAATACACCCGTAATAAATCTACCTGAATTAATTTTTTGACCACAAAAATCTTAAACCGATACACCATGACAAATTTAGCCTCCGTTAAATTCCGTAAAATATTATCATTAAATCTGTTGACATTGATGACATATGGTAAATGTGATATGCTAATGTGGCAAGTTCACATGGAAATCCATAGAATTAACATCATAAAAAATCTCAAATTTGTCATGGGTGCACCATTAAATTTGTCATAGATATATCATTGTGAGGTTTTTCGTGATAATTATTGTATGGGTTTTCTCACCATACCATGCCTAATATGTCATTGACATCAACAAATTTAGCGGTAAAATTTTACTAAGATTAACGGAGGGTAAATTTATTATTGGTGTACTAGTTTGAAATTTTTCGTGATCAAAGGTGTATCAATTAAGAGTTTTCTATGATTAAAAATAATAATTTTTTATAAATTTATCACGAGTATATCAATTTAATATTTTTTGTAATATTAACCTTAAGATAAATTATATTTTTGGACAAAATGGATATTCAAATAAATCAAAGATATGCCAATGGTTGCCAAACTAAGCGTGGCAAAACCTTAACTTCGAAAATGGATAGGCCAATGGCTGAAGCTCTCACTCTTGAGATACGAAGAAGAAAATTTATTTTTAAGATTAATATCACAATAAACTCTAAATGGTCCACATATGATAAATTTCTTTCAAAGTAATTCCTTGACCACAAAATTTCCTAAATTGATATATTTATGATAAATTTAATTTAAATTAATTTTTTTATCATAAGAAAAACTCCATTCTAAAGAATTGTAAATTTTAATCATTCTCGTCAATCTTGTACAAAAAATAAACATCGTAACGCACAAAATCTCAAAACCTCCGCGATGAACGTTCGGGATTTTTATTATTTTACGTTTTTGTTCAACGGCCATATCTGATGTTTTCCCCGGGCGGGCTCTCGCGACGACGGGGGACCACGGCGCGAGGGGCACATGCGTAATTGCGCTCGCCCAGATATTTTCCCCGGGCGGAGTAAAATATCCCGGGGGAAGGAAGTAATGATAAAATCGAAAATATCTTGCGCCCCTCTGTTTCGTCTGTCCCCGCAGCAGCGGGTCACGTGACCCCCCGGCGGGCCCCGCCCGCTCCCCAACTCTGGTTGAGTTTTCCTGTGACCGCGGTTAGTAGCGTCAACTCAGTCGCCGCCTCGTCCCCCCCACCCCCATTCGCTGGCTTATATTATCCGGGTGTAGGGACAAGCCTAGCCGAGACCGAGGACGACCGGGGTCGGCTCATGGCACGTGTCGCATCTTCATTGGCACGCTGACATGGCGGTCCCGGAGTAGCTGATATTTTTGTCGGTTACGAGCTCCTTTCTTCCGTGCGTTTTTCTTTTTTTCTTTTATTTTTATTTTTTGGTGCTGTTTTTATGGCGAAAATTTAGGGCTTGCATAATAATTGATCCATATCTGATTAGAATTTTTTTTTTTCTGGAACGGATTTGAAATATAAATCTGTTTAGTAACGTAATTTTATTTTTTTTATTTTTTGAAATAAATTTTTAGTTCATAAATAAATTTGCAACAAAAATTAGAGTAAAAAATTTTCTACTATCCTATTTTTGAGAGAAATGAAAAATAAAAAATTCTTATCATCACTCACCCTTTTCTTACTACCGTCTGGGAGGAAGAAATTTTATATCATTATAAACGAATTTCTGTTCGGGGAACATAAAATTTGTATTATTATAAAATTCATATTTTTACTCAAAAATTCACCTAGAGAATAGAAATAAGAAAACATATTTCTAGCCATAAATTATGTTAAAAAATATAATGATTATAATTCATGTCCTTAATGATAAATTCCTAATACCATAATTACAATCAATTATACTTGCCACTTTGGTGATTACTAGTGAATCTCAAGATTGAAGGTAGGTCGCCGGAAGAATGTGAATTAAAAAATGCATGAACACTTTGAAAAAGAAGATAGTTAAATAAGCTTGTTTAGACATTTTTATTTCTTGAATCACCATCGAGATTTCGCAAATTTAATCCGAGTGATTAGCGTCTGGAAGTTGCGTAGACCATGCCCTGATCAAATTTTCTTCGTGTCCTCCCTGTGTAAAAATTCGAAATCCACCACTTCAATTTGAGTTAGCATTTTCAAAAGAAAAAGCCTTCTCAAAAGATTATCTCCATCTTTATTGTACGTAAAATAAACTTTCAAATTCCATATTCACTTATACTTTCACATTTAAAATTAAGTCTAATTTAGTGGGATAATTAAGGGGTAATGATAACTTTTGAGATTTTATAAATACAATTCCATATTTTTTGGATGAATGAGATTTAGAAAAAATAAGAGATAACAAAAAGAGTTTCCTTCCATATCTCGATAAAAACGTTAGAAACGAGAATACATCTATTATGCAAGCATATATCAATTTGAACTAATTCAAAAATTTCGCACCCTGTGCAATGCATGTACGAAGGTGAATTATTATTATAGCAATGCACAGTGCAGTAATTCAATCTCGAATGTGAAAAAAAAAATTTGTCATCATATATAAAAAATTATTGAACTAACAATGCAAAAGGGCAAAAGATCATGATTGTAATGCAGAATTGCTACAAATCAGCATGAAGATATCACATCAAGCAAGATATTCACAAAAATGATATCCTCATGCTAAATTTTAATGATGTGCTAAAACAAATCTACAATATTATAAAATAAATCATCAAGATAATTGTCAAAAGAGTGGCCTCCATTAATATGTCATTTACTAAAATATAATTTGAATCTCCCTCGTTATGATTGTGCTAATCTTATTGGTGATAACTTATAAGAAATGTAGCTTACATACTAATGACAAATTCAACAATAACCGACTCAACTTATTGATCGACATCAAGATGGATCACCACTAAGTTATAATTCAATGAGATATCGAGATATTAAAGGAACAAATTTAACTAGTCTATTTTCTCCAAATTTGTCTATCGGTTTAAAAGGTCCGCACACATCAAATCCTCTTGTTCGATTGTTGCTACCACCTTCCTAACTAACTCTATCTGATTATCATTTTTGAAATTTAAAAATGTCTTCCCGTGCTTTCTTTTTCCTTTAATTTCATAGCACAGATTGGTAAATTCCTCATTAGGTTGTTTTTCTCTTTTTAGCAAGCTAGCACATTTTCTTTCTCGAACTTTTTTTAAATTATTATCAACGACCAATTGTCCAATTAATTGACTCATTTTACCCGTCGGAGAATTTTTCAAATTTACATTTAAGTAGTGCTGGGATATTTTTTGGAGAAGGTAAATCAATTATGCATCATTCAAATTAATGATAAGGCCATGTATATTTTGTCATCTACCAATTGTTTAATTGGTAGGTCTTTAATGTGGAATGAGCTGTCTTATCCTTGGATCCAGGTTAGGTTGACAAGTAAGATATGTAATGGTAAGCATTCGGTTTGATTCAACTCAAGAATCAGGCCGAATTGACCGGTTTTCAGAGGTACTAGTTCAATTCATTGTTTCAATTTTTCTGGAATCGACTTTGACTAGTCCAATTCTACTTGGGAATCACCCTGAGTAAAACCAGATGCACCTGGACCAAATTAGGACTAACCCTAGGCAAATTTCACGGTGTGTGTATCAAGAGGAGAATTGGATCATGTAGACTTTCGAATGTTCTTCTTGTAATATATATAATGCATAATTAATAATTTGTCGTGCCCTTTCAAGAAAATAAAAGAAATTAAATAAAAAAATTGATCGGTTCTCGAGTTGATCTTGGAACTGGCTCGGACCAGCAAGGTCGGTCCCCGTTTCCAAAAGCAGGAAATCGGCCTAAACAAGTATTCCACGTTGGAACCGATCGCCCTCGAGATCAGTCTTATCCGTAGACCCAGCTATTCATGCATCCACATCCAAACAAACCGCATGACCCTAACCACGGTTAGCTCATAAACCACATGATGCGCAGTGCGCACCCTCCCCCTCCCCTCGGCTATAAATACCAAGCCTTCGGCCCTTAAGAAATTCCATTGCCTCTTACTCGGTCTCCAGTAAACCCTAGGAGCCGCCTCCTTTTCTCCTTCCTTCTCAAAAGCTTTTCGTTCCGATCCATCAATGGCTTCCGCAGAGGTCGAGTACAGGTGCTTCGTCGGCGGTCTGGCGTGGGCCACCGACGACCAGTCCCTCGAGAGGGCGTTCAGTCAGTTTGGCGACATCCTCGACTCGAAGGTCCGTTTGTCGCGCGCGGCAGGGGAGATCCAGATCTGACCTTGATCTTCGAATCGAACCCCTCCGATCTCGATCTGATCCGATCTGAATCTGAATCTGTTTGTGTTGCTTGATACTATGTTACTCTGCCCTTAAACTCTTGTGAAAAAATATTATGTTACTGTGCCTCGAATCGGTACGTCCAACTTCATCTTTTTCAACAAGAGACGGAAGATCGATCGATAACACAGACCCCCGACGCGTTACGGGCCGGATCTGACCTTGTTTTCTCTGTCGATTTGTCCCTTTTTGCAGATCATCAACGATCGCGAGACCGGGAGGTCCCGCGGCTTCGGATTCGTCACCTTCGGCAACGAGAAGGCGATGAGGGACGCGATCGAGGGCATGAACGGCCAGAACCTCGACGGGAGGAACATCACCGTCAACGAGGCCCAGTCCCGCTCCGGCGGCGGCGGCGGGGGGTTCAGCCGCGGAGGAGGCGGCGGGTACGGAGGAGGCCGCCGCGAGGGCGGCGGCGGCGGTGGATACAGCCGCAGCAGCGGTGGCTACGGCGGAGGCGGCGGCGGTTACGGCGGCAGCCGCGACCGTAGCGAGGGCGGGTACGGCGGCGGCGGCGGGTACGGCGGCGGGTCGAGGTACTCCAGGGGCGGCGGTGACTCCGGCGGTGACTGGAGGAACTGAGTTCGTCGTCGGTGCTGCTGCTTTGGATATGTTTTTCAAGTTCGCGTCTGTGATGTGAGGGCTTATTAGGTGGGTCCGGTGTCGTGGTTTCTATGGTCATGGTGATGTTATGGTTTCGTGTTCGGTTTCGTGTTCGGTTTCCCTGCTTTTTTGATCGATGTTGCGAAAGAAATTAATCAAAGAAATGAAGTGTAGATCTTCGTTCCCAACGCTCGTCTCCTCTGTAATCTTTTATATGCTTGAATGTGCTGTGCTGTGTGGAGTCGCTTTCGACAGGCGTTCCGTCTCTCTGCGGAAGCTCAGTTTGCTGAGAGACGAGTCAACGAAAGCGTACAGTAAAGTTTTTTCAATACCGACACGATCCGCGATTCGGTAGATCGATCTGGTCGCGGATCGTGATTGGGTGGAATCTTTTTGATTGCGAGTTTTGAATTTTGAGGCGTGTGTTGTTGCTTCCTAATGGTGGAACTCCCTGAAACGAAAGATGAGGGAGATTCAAGTTTCCGAAGCATAGATTCAGTCAGTGTTAAACAGCGCCGGTGCGATTTACTTCGTGCTGCACTGGCGCTACCTGTCTGCTGATATATTATTGACTAATCAGCAATTCTAAAAGGGCGGTTCTTATCGAGATCCGAAGTTTTTTAGTGCGGGACACCATGCGATGGGGATAAGCTTTCGTTGTCGAGACAGGATCGAGACAACCCATACAAAGAACTCTTGAACGGAAAAGTGAATGGAATCTTTGAATCCTAAAAACGAATAAATTGTTGGTTCTGGAGTTATATAGCTTTTCCATTTTGGTAAACGCCAAAACCCGCCTCTCTCCTTGATCCGGTTAACACATCATAATTATAACGCCGAACGCGCCTCTGTGGCCCTCGTCCTCCTTGTTCCGAAAATCTTGTAACCCTAATGACAACAGCAAACCTAAAAGCTCCTCCATTTGACCAAAATGGCTGCCGCTCCAGCCACCGTCTCCCGTCCTCGAGGTCCGCCAATAGGGGCCCCCGTCTCTTGGCCTCACGGCACATTAAGACTCGGGATCATCGAAGCACCACCTCTTGGTCATCGCACGCGTCACTGATTTGAGTCGTCTCCTCAAATCTGGTAAAAGACGCCTCTAGATCTGGCGTCTCGATCCGCTATGGAGGTGTTGAGCCTACGGATCTGGAAGCTACGGTTCCTCCGTGGCCGTTGAGGATGGCCGGCGAGGTCAAGATCCAATGGCTAATGGAGGAGCCCTCGAACTTAGCAGCGGGTTAGCGAATCAAATGGAGAGAGATGACAGGGCCGAGGGGTCTGACTCTGTTTTTATTGGCTACTTTGTTTCTTTTGGATTTAAGTACGAATATTGCTCAATTATAGTAAATAATAAAAGCGTGGATGGGATAAAGATTCTCTTTATCCGTACAACCTTATTCTTGACACATTTGTATAAAAAAAAGACTATATGCTCATCGAATTCTATTTCTTAATATGGTAGATTCGCATTCTTGATCCTCATACCTATGTTGATTCTGAATATTTGTTGGAAACCTAGCCAATACATTGAATGTAGACAAAAGAGAAGATGAATAATTAGAGTTGCCTTAATGACCACCATTCTTACTTTGAGTGGAGGATAGGGAATTTGATTCCCCTCCTTCTCAAGGCAACCTGCACATAACATTAAACACATACAGTGATTTGTAAAATAAATATAGGATATGACTAGACGAAAAAAAAAAAAATTAAGATGGCAAAGAAAAATACATGAAAATGCGACAACAATAAGGAAAAAATTGTAAATAGCACAGATTCAACCCAAGCTAAACCTTGTCAATAGTTAACTAGGCTTATTACAAATGTATCTGTTTTATGATTATCTATTGTGAGCTTCGCTTTTTCCATCATCTACATGTATCAAATTTAATCTTTTAAAATAACCAGGCATATGAACCCAAAAAAAAAAACGGGCATCCTAGCTAAGTAATCTTCTGATTTTCGACCTGAAGGGCCCGCTTGGTACGTCTAAGATTTTCAGTGTCCATAGAGTAGAATAGGTTTTGGAAAGGCCCCATCTTTACCAACCAAGAGAATCGATTAAAGTTGTGTCCATGATGTTTTAACACGCAATTAAATCAAAAAGAAGCTTCTTCTGTCAATCCAACCATGGTTTCCTTCTGAACAGAATCTCCACAAAAGTAACTTCTTCAGGGGGGAAACGAAGGCGCCTGTGCCTGTCCTGGAGTGCAATTATTAGTTAATCATCCTCTTTGCCTCGTGTTTTTTCTCGAGAAGTATGATAAAGATGGGGAAATCAAAAAAGTGGGGTGAGATTTATACTGGCGAAGGTTATGTTGATGCATGTCCATAGTGAGGAAAACAAGTGCATTTTGATTGGTTAGGTAATTACAATTTACGTTAATTTTGATTAGACATATATTGGAGCCCGTCCCCCTCAAGGTCTTATTTCATGACTCTTGAGATCCTAGTTGCATTTGTATCAAGAACAATTTGTTTTGTAATTTATGGTTTTGTCCCAGTCTTGAGGAACTTATGTGGAGCCTTTAGGCCTCGATCAAATGTAGAGTGATTAACCGAAATGATCCAGAAAAATCAGTCCATTAATCAAGCAATTAGATGTAGCAATAAGCATGTTTAGCTGAGGTCCAGCACGCAAGCTCAGTCGGATTGGTCTTCTGTACTGGGCTATCTTATCAACTTGATACTGTGCCAGTTCGACTTAAAAAGCCCACCTAATTCAGATCTTGAGTCCCGCTGTACATCACCATTTCACATGATAGAAGGTACACATTTTCTTTCTTTTGTCTTACTAAATGACCCAACGGCTCAGCTGAATTTCGCAAGTCAGTGGAGAGACGCCATAGAATCGCCGATTCCTTGATCCAAAATAACGCCGTTAGATCCGCCATGCCACTCCTGCCTCCGCTACCGCCACCAACGATAGAGCGCCTTTCTCTTGGCCACCCACGGCACATTAAAAGTCGAGATCATCGATGCACCGTCTCTCGATCACCAACTGCGTAGGATCTCAATGTGTTATCACTGACGTCACCATCGAGCTCCACCATGCCAATCCTGCCGTCGCCACCGCTGCCAACGATAGAGCCCCCTTGATCTTGCCCACACATAGCACATTAAAACTTGGGACCACCGAAGCAACACCTTTCGAGATTTTATATATCCGTACAATTATGTTCTTGACACTCATATGTATAAAATAAAACAATATCCTCATGAAATTCAATTTTTTAGAAGATCTTTAGACTCAAGATCGGTTCCCTCATTTCACTCATCTCCATCAAGAAGCTCAGTTGATCTTAATCCTAATCTTCCTCCTATGATCACCATTTCAACTAGTGCTCATAGAAATTCTTCTTCATTTACTATAGATACAACACCTAACCCTCCGAGTAACAATATTAGTGGTCTCAATAATAGATTGGGAATTTCTAGACCAGTATACCAACAAGATCAACTAGAACCAATCATAGAAAATATTGATTATGCTCATCATTCTCCCACATATTCACCAATGGTAGATATTGAACTAAATGTTTTAGAAAAACAATTTGAACCAAATAAAGTGGTCCTTAATAAAGAATTTAACTCTGAAAATTATAAAGAAATCAGGGAATGATTCTTGAAAACTTTTGATAACCAAACCAAACATATCAAACAAAAATATTACGATTACATGTACCAACATGAAGTCCATATATTTTTCTTGGGCCAATTCCATGTCCATATATTTTTCCTGGGCCAATTCCATAAAAAGCCTCAAACTTTAGCATTAGTCCCAAATCTGCCCAAAACTTTTTTTTTTTTTTTTTATCTCAAAACAAACCCTCAACTTTTACTTTAGTCCCAAATTTATGCTCCATCAAAAATCACCTTTAAGTCCTCTAATGTGGAAAATCCACGTCAACACAAAATCTAACGTGGAAAAAGCTCCACAAAATGTCATCATTCCTTTTTATGGATATTGAGAGAAGCTATGGCGTTGATGCTTCTTCTTTTTCCCTTCGAGCAACACTTTGTGCTCTGAAGACTAGGGAAATTAGGTTTTGGCTTTTACTTCTTCAATTCATGCTCAAAGAGCAATTCACTCTCGACGACACAAAGCCAAAGCTAACGAGCATCCCTGCTCTTGGCGCGCCAACCCCTCTCCATGCCGTAGCCTTGTGACATCCCGATTTTCCACTTTTATTTTCAGTAAATTGAAATGGGTATTTCATCTGCACGCATATAGTTCTTTTCCTTGAACTGATCACTCATGGGTAACTAGTCTATCAGGTGACGCCGTTAAGAAATTCTAATGCATCGGACTCGAGAATTTGACTAGGAAGCGACCTTTCGATCAAGCTAATCTGCAAGAGTCATTACGGCACAGTTAAAAATTGATTAGAGATCGGAGATAGGTTGAATCGACAGAGGCATGTGATCGAGTGTGGGTGATTCCACCAGATCGCACAATTCTTGTCGATCAGCACTAAATTGGCTTTTCTGTCGTTTGGGTATCTTGTGTCCGTATTTGAAATCTTGAGGTTACCACGACAACCAAGAGTCGCCAATGTGTCAAAAATGTACATTGTGGCTTGAATTGATCAACCACAGGTCAAATGCATGAAAATTTCTAAAAGCTACCCGGTAGATCAGGTCGAGTTAGTATTGTGCCAGAATGAAATTAACTGTGAAATTTAGATCGAATTCAGGAATTAGAAGTCTTGGTGTTTCACAAATCATTTTAGGATCATTGACTTATCTTCGGAGGATTTTTCATGCAAACTGAGTTTTTCAGCAAATTAATCAAGGTATGGTTAATTTGGCTCGAGAAATTAGTAGGCCCACCTTTGGTCATGTTTTTGGGACTCAAGATGGTTCTAAGGTTAAGTAAATATGTGAATTGAAGTGTGGTGACATTGGATTAATTTTATGGACTTCAATTGGACTCATTTGGAAGAGAATTGATTGGAATTGAAGAATTTGAGGTACAAGATTTCATGCCCCAACGGAAAAGGAAATTGGACCCATTGGAATAAGGTTGTGGGAGATTGGAGATAGTGGAAGATGACATCACCTTATGTCATGGTGGTTAGGGCCAAGTGATGGGAGCTTGACAAGTGGAGGGTGAAGATTGAATCTAAAAAAGGCACCCATCAACATCATCTTCTTCCTTGGCTCTTCTTGGAATTTGGAGAAGGAGGAGAGAGAGAGTGGAGGCCGACCGGACCAGCAGCTCGATGCCCGATCGGCCGCCCTTCACCGCTCGCCCGCTCGTCGCCGGTGTCGTCACCGTCGCCGCCGTCCGCGCGCGCCTTCCGCGCCGCGCGCGCCGCTGCCAATCCGCACGCTGCCTCATCCGCGCACCAGCCAAGCCCGACGCCCCTTTCGCTATTTGCTCGTCGTTGCCTCACGTCGCTGGAGCTCCCTCGCCGCCATATGCCATCGCTTGGACCGTTGAAGCCTCGCCGGACCACCATCGGCCTTGTCCAGCTCAACCCGAGCCCGGATTCGCCCCTCTGTCGGCCTCAACCAGCAGCAAGCAAAAGTGGGTATCACAGCCCGGTTTTGGCCTGTTTTGGCCGGCTTCCCAACCCTGGATGCTTGGCTCGCCTTGAGGAAAGTCAATCCCCACGACGTCCCCGTTGTTTTGGTCCGATTGGTTCACTAATCGGGTGAGTTTAGCTCACTAAATCTTGATTAACGAGTTAATTATGCTTAGGGTGTTTTTAGTTTAAGTTAAGTGAGTTTAGGTGGTTAGATTAGTTTAAATAAATATGGTTTAGATTAAGAAGTTTAATTAGTTTAAAGCATGTTTAATTAGGGTTAAGAAGGTTTATTTTATAATAATCTTTGATTAGACATAAAGGATTTATTTTTGATTTAAATAAAGATTTCGAAATTATTTAATAATTTAATAATATATTATTATTCGAAATTATTAAATTACTATTATTTAATTAATTTCGGAATAAATTTAATTATTTAATAAATTCCGAAAATTATTTCGGGACTCTAAATTCTCAGAATTTCGCGTTGATTCTGCTATGTATTCAGATTTTGAAATTTATGGTTGGATATTATAAATTGAGTGTGGATTGTGAAAAATATGAAAATGGTCGAGTGGGACCGTAAAGCTATTAAATTTTGAAAGGGTCGAGTGGGACCGTAAAGCCGTATTTAAATTTTGAAAGGGTCGAGTGGGACCGTAAAGCCATAAATTTTAAAAGGGTCGAGTGAGATCGTAAAGCCATTTAAATTTTGAAAGGGTTGAGTGGGACTGTAAAACCATTAAATTTTGAAAGTGCCGAGTGGGGCCGTAAAGCCACTAAATCTAAGAAAGTTGCTTGGTGGGGCCGTGTTTACCACTAAATTTAGATTCGCCTGTAGGGCCATGTTTAAGGGTCAAGAATGAATAGTCAGAATGACCGTGTGATGACCTCGATGACATGTAATCGACTGAGTCGATTGATTGATGAGTCGATTCGAGTAATTGAATTGTTTGAGTTCTTATTACTGCATATGATTGAGTGATATGAATTGTGCTAACCTACAGGAAGGAACTGAGGCGAGGTAAGTTCTATGTGTGATGTAGCTAAGTCACCCTTGGGTGTATTTTCTTTCTAATAGGGATTTAGGGGGTTGAACTTGTTGAGACAATGTCTCACCCCGTTGTGGGCCAAAATTTCAGGTCCTTGGTTGGCATTAGTGAAGGATCGGAAGCCTGAAGTGTAGAAGGAGAAGTCTAAAGAATTGATTATCCTATTGGACTAGTTAGTCATAGGGCAATTCTCTTTTAATGGGAGTCGATTCCCTTTTTGCAGACCTTGTTTTATGAACTTGTGGTTTAAAACCCGACTTAACAATTTGCCTTGTGTATAATTACACTATAGTTTGCAATGTATATAGGGGTGGTTGTTTTTAAAGTGGAACTTTGGAATCCTACTTTCCTATCCCATTCTTTTATTGTCTGGGAATTGTTTATATGCTTCCGCATGCGTATATTAAAAAGAAAAGGGTCGGCGATGCGTCCTGGGACGTCGCTATTAAATCGACCAAGGAGAGGGATGGTTGCGTGCCCGAGGATCGGGGCGTGACAAGCCTCTCTAGTCATTTCACTTGAAGTAATTAATCGTGGACAAGAGGAATTTCTCCATGAAACGACTTGAGTGTTGGACTTCATAGTGCTCGATCTCTTCCTATACAGGCTTGCACTTGGTCGCTTGCTTAGAAAAGAGGGTGGCGGAAACTACGAATGACCCATGTGAAAATAGGTATTTGTTCTTCTATTTCGTTTGTTCTTCCCCCCCCCCCCTTTAAATCTGGTCAATGAAACGAAAATCATTGTACATATATGTATGTGCTGAGATGTCCTACTCAAATGAATCAAGAAGTCTTAAAATTCTACCAGGCAGAAATCCAAGATCTTTTAGATAAGAAACTCATTAGAAAAAGCTAGTTACCATGAAGTTGTTCCACTTTCTATATAAATAAAAATGATGAATTAGAAAGAGGAGTACGTAGGTTAGTCATTAATTACAAACCTTTAAATATGGCTCTCAAATGGAAAAGATATCCAATACCCAATAAAAAATATTTATTAAATAGTTTACGTAGGTCACAAATATTTTCAAAATTTGATATGAAATTAGGATTTTGGCAAATACAAATTAGTGAATAAGATAAATACAAAACAGCTTTCACGATACCTTTTAGCCAATATGAATGGAATGTTATGCCTTTTAGTCTTAAAAATGACTCTTCAGAATTTTAAAGAATTATGAATGAAATCTTCAATCTTTATTCTGAATACATCATAGTATATATAGATGGCGTTATGATATTCTCTGCAAATATTAAACAACACTTTATATATATATATATGTCTACTTTTATTAAAATAGTTAAACAAAATAGCCTAGTAGTATCTCCTATAAAGATATAACTCTTCCATACCAAAATCAGATTTCTAGGTCATCATATCTATTTAGGTACCATTATCCCCATAGAAAGATCAATTTCTTTTATTAATAAATTTCCAAATGAGATTAAAGACAAAATTCAGTTATAAAGATTTTTAGGAAGTCTCAATTATATTCTAGATTTTTTCCCCAATATTAACATACTTTGTAAACTTTTACATCAAAGACTACAAAAGGATTCCCCACCATAGACATTCGTCCATACAAATATTACTAAACAAATAAAAATCCATGTCAAAGAAATACTAGGCCTACATCTAGTAGACTCATATGCTTTCAAAATAGTTGAGACAGATACTTTAGAAATAGGATATGACGGTATTCTTAAACAGGTCAAAAATGGCAAGGAAAAAGTTGTTCAATTTGTTAAGCATTGGAACCAAACTCAACAAAATTATTCTACAATCAAAAAGGAGATATTAGCTATAGTTTTATTTATTTCAAAATTTCATGGCGATTTATTAACTCAAAAATTCCTTTTGATAATTGATTATAAATCAGCCAAAGAAGTTTTACAAAATGACATTTTAAACATTGCATCAAAACAAATTTTTGCTAGATGGCAAGCCACATTATTAGTATTTGATTTTGATATTGAATTTATAAATGGTTCTTCGAACTCATTACTAGATTTTCTCACAAGAAAATTTTTACAGGGATGCCAACAAAACCCAAAAAGAAAGACAAAGGGAAAGCCCCTACCAAAACATCCTTGACACCAATCAAGTCATGGCTTGACATAATAGGAAATAAATCCATACCAAATACCACTTCCCAAAAGGAAGGACCTTCACCTACTCTAGCACAATTGGCCGCTATACTATTTAAGGAAACACTACGATTACTTGCTCATTCACTACAAAAAATAGTAAAAAAAGAGCCATCTAATTCCATCGAGATAAGCAACAATCCTTCACCACTTGCGGCCCAAAGGCAAGCGGAATATAAAACAATTTCGAATGAGGTAGTGATTAGGCCACAAGCAACCCCTTAAACTCAAAAATCACAATTCTTTTCAAAAAGCTCTTTTTAAAATAA
The DNA here is from genome assembly GCA_014182565.1 of Eucalyptus marginata. Lineage (NCBI taxonomy): Eukaryota > Viridiplantae > Streptophyta > Magnoliopsida > Myrtales > Myrtaceae > Eucalyptus > Eucalyptus marginata. The sequence continues at coordinate 9,868,143 of CM024589.1, forward strand.
CAACCGTAGAAGATGGATTTTTTTGACAAAGATCCAATCAAATTTGCCAAAAACATATCTCCAAAAAATTGGTTTTTCAAACCACATAATACAAATATAACCCTTGCTTTTTATGAGCAAATACTAGTGGATACAGAATCAGTAAAGGTCACCCACTTTATCGATAAAATAGATCAAAATCATATCTTATACTCTACTGTTTCTATTAGTAAAATCATACACCCCACCCAATGGGGAGCTTCACCTCATACATCCAAAAAATTTCAAACCAAGCTCACCTAAAGACTTTCATACTCCTCCTCATATACATACTGAGATTACCAACAAGCTTGGTGGAATGTCTTCTTTAGGCAAAATGCCAATTTTAAACACACTTGGTTAGTATTCTTCAAAGATAATTTTTCATCAGAGAATTTACCCAACTGCTTTAACTCTCGGAGGGATCTCTTTAGACCTCTTGAAGCAATATTACATCCTAGTATTACACTTGATTACAAAATATTCTGTGAAAATTTTGTACCAACACAACATAATTCATGTGTCTCGTGCCTCATGCACTTCTTTATAAACTTTCGAATCTCATGGGTGATAGCATGGGAATTTGGCTTCAATAGTTCTTCCATAAATCCTATTATACCGGTTTTGGTTCGAAGATACAAAACAAAATAGTGGGATGGCTTCAAATTTCATGAATGGATCTTAGAATCCATTGTCAGAAATTGGCTTTACCGCCAAAAAACCAAATAATCCTAACACCATCCAATACGACATTTCTCCAAGAAAAATCTATAGCAAATGCAGCTCTCGTTGCCATCTAGACAAGGGAAAAATACTTCAACATCATGAGACGAATACGTTCAAAAGCAAAATAATCCCAATGTGGATCTTTCAAATCACATAATAGGCAAGAAGGATCCTCTCAATCACACCATAGTGGAGATACTGATGAAGCCGACTGTTATGGAATTAATCTTATAGCACAATAGGACAAGATATCACATACAACAACTGTAGGAGCAGGAGCACTAGGAGAAGTGGCCGACATACTGAAGTGGGATAGTCCATTGAATATCTTCATTGTATACTGTTCACTCAATAATGCTAGCCCGACACTATTCATCACTATAGCATCTGCACTATAAATACACCATACTCGACATAAGGAAGGGCACCCCCTTTTTGACAGCACAAGTTTTTCACATATCTCTCTATCTTCATTGTCCCTTTCACTCAATAATTGTAACTATTCATTTCTCACTATAAATACACCCTTTCGACATAAGGAAGGGCACCCCCTTTTTGACAGCACAAGTTTTTCACATATCACTATTTACAAAGTAAGTTTTCTTCGCAATATATGTAGATTAGTTGTTACATAGTTACCAACTTGGATAGTAGTTGGTTAACTACTTTTGTCGTCACCATCTCAATAGTCCCTTGAGTGCATATTACTGCCCTTGTGAATGCTTTATTTTTCACTTTTGTAAACATTTAACTTTCTATGTGATAATTAGTTTATCAATTTGATTTTCAGTTTATTTACATATTAGCACATACCCCACTTACGTGTGGACTGCCGCCTCTGTGGATGGTCCATAATTTATATTACTAGATTTACATACTTGTTATCTTACCTCAGTCATAAGAGACTATTTCAATTCGAAAATAATCCTTACGCGTTTTATAATTTTATGTTCACTATTTTATTTAGTTCAGCAGTACTTTTAGAAGTTAGAGATCTATCATAGGACTTTCTCAAAATCTTAGATTTGGAAAATTCTCTCTATACTTTGTTTCCTCTTTATATAGTACCTCCAATCCTCACTCCTTTATGGTGTATATAAATAGATAAATATGAATATGTGTATGTATATATATTACATCTAAAGTAGAGAAAATAGTATGATGGCAAAGGAAAATATAAGAAAATGCTACGATAATTGGGAAAAAATCGTAAATTACACCAATCCAGCCCAATCCAACTAAACCTTGTCAATAGTTAACAAAGCTTATTACAAGTACATTTTTATCCTATAATTATATATCATGGGTTTCAATTTTTCTATCACTTACATGTATTAAATTTAAGCTTTTGAAATAACCCGGCATGTTAGGCATATAATCTTCCAATTTTCAACATGAATGACCCGCTTAGTACCTCTAGGATTTTCAGTTTCCATAGATTAGGGTTTGTAAAGGTCCCATCTTTACCAGCCAAGAGAATCGATTAAAGTTGTGTCAAAGATGGTTTAACACGCAATGAGGTCAAAATGAAACTTCTTCTGTCAATCCAACAGTGGTTTGCTTCTGAACAGAATCTCCATAAAAGCAACTTCTTGAGGGGACAAAGAAAGGCGCCTGTGCCTGTCCTGGAGTGCAATTATTGGTTAATCATCTTCTTTGCCTCGTGTTTTTCTGAACATGTTAGATAAAGATGGGGAAATTGAAAAGTGGGGTGAGATTTATACTGTTAAAGGCTATGTTGATGCATATTTATAGTGAGGAATGCAAGTGCATTTTGATTGGTTAGGTAATTACACTTCACGTGATTTAGATTTGACATGAATCGGAGCCCTTCCCCATCAATGTCTTATTCCCTAACTCTTAAGCGATCAAATAGGTGCATTTATACCAAGAACGATTGTTTTATAATTTAGGGTTTCGTCCCTGTCTTGCGGAACTTATGTGGAGGTTAGGCATCGATCAAACATCGAGTGGTTAACCCGAAATGATCCAGAAAAATCTGTTCATTAATCAAGTAATTAGATGTAGCAATAAGCATGTTTAGCTGAGGTCCAGCATGCAAGCTCAATCAGATAGGTCTATGCTGTACTGGGCTGTCTTATCAATTTGAGACTCTGCCAATTTGACTTAAAAAGGCCCACCTAATTCAGACCTCGAGTCCTACTGTAGATCGTTTCACATGATAGAAATGGGGCGAGCAAAAAACCGCCCAAATCAGATCAAATCGATCGATCCTAGGTGATTCTTAAGGGCATTTCGAAAAATTGAAAAACAAATTAGAAGATTGCCAATTCTTTCTTTTTTCTTCCTGGACAACCCAAAGGCTTTGCTGAAATCCGCAAGTCAGTCCAAAGACACCATAGAATCGACAAGTCCTTGATCTAAAATTACAACCGTCTTGTTGATTTGCTCGTGTTCCGACCGCAAGACTTGATAATTATCCGGTATGCGTAAAAACTGAAAACATTACATGCGTGGGATCGATCGATTGAGTTCCGAAGCGCCTCTTATACCTTGGGAGAAAGGACAAAAACTTTAACTTGACTATAGAGTACAGGAGGAACATCAAATTAAGGGGAAAAGAAAGGAAGTTTGAGACCTACAATTGTAACTAAATATCCACCAGGCCTTCAGCCTTAGAGGAACCACTCCTGCTGGCGCTCCTTGGGAGGCTCCACTGGTCGGAGAACCCACCGGACGCCGGGCTGTTCCCGCACCTCACCACGGCTCTAATGCTCTCGATCAGCTCCTGCGTCTGGCCTTCCTGAGATAATATCTCGACCAATTGCTTCGGACTAATCACAAGCTTCACCTTCCAAACACCATCGTTGCTCTTGCCACTATCCCTGGCGAAGACCTCGGTGTACGACCTCTTCAACATGCCTTGGTAATCCAGCGACATCCGGTATGGCGCGACAAGTGACGTTGGGATGCTATTAGACCGGACATGGCCTGCTCTCACGACCTCATTACCTAACAACAACTTATGATCTCCCGTCTTGTTATCATCATCATTGTAGGGGAGCAAGTAGTACGACTCTCCTACTACCAGCTCGTCGTGGGGAGGGAGCGGATTCCAGAAGAGGTCGTGCGCGCGGAAGATGCCGTGGCCTGGGAACTCATCGGCTATGGATCGGACAGCGATCGGGGTGTAGAACTCCATGACGCCGCCGTTGGGCGCCACCACCTTGACGATCTCTTGAGTAGCCTCTCCAGAGCCTCCAAAGAGGCAATTCCCCATGTCGATCACTCAGTATATAGTCAAGAGGGAGTGTATTGCAACGCGATGATGTTCTTCTTTTCTCGTTGTGTGTGAATATACTCTCTGGTTTTGGAGGGAGAGGGAAAACAAAAGATGTCGTCGGTGGGGTTCTTCTTTAATAGCTTTTTTGCTCTAACCTAGCCCACATAAATTAATAATTAATCAACTAATTGATTGATTAATAAATTAATTAAATTTAGGATAGGAAAGGGGTAAAAAATTTCAAATAGGGCCAATTTTTGTTTGAGCATATATATATAGATATATTTCATGTATTAATGATAATACAAAATATTCTCCACCCACACTGTGGAAGTGGTCCAACTGTACATAACATGATGGCGATGTTTTTATGTGGCGTGACAATAATGGGGCACTAAAGGTTTTTTTAATATAATTTGATTTAATAATGTGGGGGCCCAAAAATATGGTAAGGTCTAAAGACATTGGCTTAAAGTACTTTGTGGAGGGGTCCAGTCAAAGAAAATTGGACCGGTCAATGAATTGAGAAAACATCACTTTTCTCTTTAGTTCTTTAGGCAAGCTTTGGTCCCTTTTGAGAGGCTGTGGCATGGAAACTTGGGACAACTCATGATGATTCTCCAGCTTTGGATCTATCTTGTCTGTAGGTTTCGTTGCGAGGATCCATATGCAACTTATAAGAGAGGAAAATGACATTGAAGAATGATGAGAATCCAAAGCAATTCTCACACTATGTTAATTTAGGTGCACAAGCGACGCATTTGAAAGCTTAGATATTAATTTGAGCATAAGGTCAACTTATTATTGTCGATTCAATTTCTAGCAACCACTAACTGAGCACCTAATCAATGAATTATTAAGCGCTTAATTTGAATGCGACAAATCTCATCTCCAAATCACGATGTCGTCAACTCCGAGTAACTTTAGGAAGCCGTGCTCCCTATCAAAGGGGCAAAGATTTATTCATCGACACTTGCTAATAGAGCGATTTACATACGTTTATGAAAAGTTAATCGAATCGAAAAGACATTAGTAAGGGAAGGGTGCATTTGCTCGTGCAGATGATGACATATATTATACATGGCATTTGATTATATTGAAAAGATGCACTAAAAGAAAAGAAACATTACGTGGTCATGCCTCGGTGTCTTATTGGCTTGACCTAATCAACAGTGGGAAACATAGTTCTCGGGATCGCCGGAGAGATGCAGCTTTGGCTTTTATCATAAGTACATTATTTTTTAAAAAGTCTTAAAACTATCATAGAACGGCTAATTCAATTTTAAAATTTGACCAATGTAATTCTTAACCTTTCAATAATTTGTCAATATAATTTATCTAGCCAATTTAGACAAAAAAAAAAGCGCTGACATAACGATTCAATTAGTGCCCACTATCCCTCATTATATGACCAATATTAACGTAGACGATTTTTGTAATTTTCTTTAGATTTCTAATTTTTTTCCTATTTTTTATTTTTCTCCCTATTCTACTTTCCCTCTACCAATAGCTAGGCCTTAGTGATGGCCGACGAAGGTCGCCTATCACAGGCAAGGGCCACGATGCCCCTACTAGATCTAGGTGTGGGTGGCCAACAAGGGCAACCATCGCTAACCATCTTTGAAGCTCGATGACCAATGGAAAAAGAAGATGAATAGTATAATAGGAAAAAAGAAAATAAAAGAAAAATTAAAAGCTCAGAAAAATTAAAAACAATTAAACAAATCATCCTCATCAGTGCCTTAATTGGTCGTATAGATTACATTGCAAAAACCATCAAAAGGTTTAGGCCTACATTAGCCAACTGGTTTAGGACTTTTTGGGACATTTTTCTTAATAGAATATGTATGATCAAATATGCAAAATGCTTTGCAAAATGCAACTGATAAGATCAAAAGCTTAAATTGGTAATTCGAGAATAACTAGGTAAATATTCTTTTGCATCTCAATGAAGGCACTTCATCATAACAATGAAGTTGATTCGACTGGATTGTTTTGTTTCAAACAAAAATACCAAAAAAAAAACAAAAATCTCAAACTATGCACACTATAACATAAATACCTCAAATTTTTTCGTGTCACGAAAAAACCAAAATCTATTCATGTGCAACATATATACCATCCATTTTAATTACATTTAAGATATTGTGTCATAGCAGACATAATTTAAAGTTTTATGTGGTATTGGTCAAAAGTAAAATTCTCACTTTCCCACTTTCACATTGCATAACTTTTGATACGGATGGAGTTACAAGCCGGTAATTACCATTTGAAAACTCATTCAAACCCCGTCGCCTACAGACATGCCATCCTCGATTAAATGAGGTGGATTCTACTTAAGTCAAAGTTGGAATCGAGTCTGAATATACTTTCAGAATATTCTCTTGTAACCTTTACACCGCCATAAATTGGAGGTTTCTAAAATAAAAAATTCCTTCTAATTATTGAATTAAGTTGTAAAATTAAGCAATACTCCAATAAGCAACTTGCAATCAAAAAAGGGAGGCCATTTATCAAATATTGATTGTCGTGCCTACTGAGGTTTTTGCCAAATTTGGATGGACCACATCTCAATTCCTGATCCCGCTGTGGAGAAAATTTCGCTGTACAGTACAAGTACTTTTGCATTTGCTTCTCGTCTTGCCTACTTCCACTACATAGTGGCGTAACATATCTTCCATGTGACTGGGCCGCATACATATTCTCCTTTCGGGATACTAATAATAATAATAATTAAAAATACAATTATTTTGTGAAAAATAAATTATTTAAAAAATATTTTCTAAAGATGACCGCTTCAACCTAGCAACCCTAACCCCACTTTCATGACATGCTGTTAACTAAGGGGATTTCTATAATACTGTTAATGGTATCACCAAGTCTATTTTTTTGCCATTGGACTATAAAAATGGCAAGTGTGATGTGGATTAAAAAACAATCTCTCTGTCATTTGAAAGAAAGAAAGAAAACCACTTTTTTCCTCAATCGAATGGGAGAAATCATACTGACAATTCACAGTTCCATTTCTGGCAAATTTCCGTCTCCCTAATAGATGAACCATATCCATCACAGCCATTGATGGAACGAACGTTTCTTGATGAATTCTCGAATTGATGGGCACGACTTCTCTCTTTCCGCTCTCAATGCATTCAACCTGATGACGTTTCGAACACTCTAGACAACAACATTTCATCTCCATTTCATTCTCCAAAGCTTCAAACGAAACACAAGAGTAGACGTTAACTTTCCAAAACAGAAGATCAAGTGTTTGATGCGTGAGGAGTTTATTATGCAAAAGATTGTGAACAAAGCAATTGACGGAATAAAAAAAGAGCCACTTTATCAAATTGTAGACTTATGAAGATATGTGTGAGCACTCACCCCACTATAGACGAGTTGGTTTAGGCCTTTCCCCCTCTAATTGCGGAAGGGGGAGGTTTGAGTCACCGCGTGCGCATTAGCGCAACTTAAGCGGAGCACCATGAGAGGTGGGTCCCCGCGCCAGTGCTTCCTGGGGGTTTACGCCGAGCGCTCGCTATGAGGCGGTTCCTCAATCTCAAAAAAGAAAAGAAAAGGATATGCGTGAGCATGGCTAAGATGAGAATTCTGAGCACATTTTCCACATAGGGACATAACGAATTATATGACTAAGTCGATGCATATTTTATTTTATTGGGGGGTAATATTGATATAACTCTAATATATTTTATATTTCAATATCACATAAGATAACCCAAGACCTCTTCCATTACATTTAAAGAAAATGTTAATACCACATAAAACGTCTAAACTGATAAACTTGTGACAAATTTACTCTAAACTAATGTTTTGACCACAAAAAAGCTCAAACCGGTATATCCGTTACAAATTTATCCCAACTAATTATTTGACAGTCAAAAATCCCAAATTTGTACATTTGTGACAAATTTACCTATTGTAAGTTTATGTTAAATTGGCCTAATATCACGAAAAATCACAAATTGGTACATCTGGACTAAACGGAGGGTAAATTTCAAACCGGTACACTAGTCAATTACCATGTGTTATCCAACTCATCCATTTAACGGTAAAATCTAACGGAAACTAATAAAGGGTAAATTTGTCATGGGTATATAATTTAAAGTTTTTGATAGTCAAAAAAATTAGCTTGGCTATCAAAGGCGTACCGATTTGAGATTTTTCATGGTATTAATCATTAAATAAGTAAGCTCAAAAAAGGCAGGGGACATCCAAAGCCGTGCTCATGTGTGTGTCGGCATACGACGTTGTTTGAAGCACCGAATTTTAAGGTAACTAAGGTCGCGAATAGTTCATGTCAACCGCCATAAAATGGGTCGTTTTCATCAAAGTCTGGTTTCTCCTCTTCATGTAGAGAGAGAGAGAGAGAGAGAGAGAGAGAGAGAGAGATCAACCTTCGATGAAAGATTGGTGAAAGTAACCTTAAATACAAAGACAAGGACATCATCCCATAATACGCAAGGACCCATGAACTAGGATTGCCAAAGGGGGAGGATTTAAGAAGACGTTTAGCAACCTCAACCAACCTCTGTTTGGATCGTTTGCCCTTAAAGAAGGTATCGACCGGCCTCGTCAACCCGTCCAAATCCTCTGCCAATTTCCATCTTCATTTCGTGTCATCCTCTTACCTTTCTCAATCGGACAACATGCAAAGATCTCCACGAAACCCATGACGCATTATCTGCCAAAAAAGACTAAAAATTGCATAATCTTTCCTTGTTGATCGCGAGAGCTTCAGTTACCAATTTACTGACCGGTTCAGTGTCAACGATTCCGTGTTGCATTTGATTAAGTGAGAAAATGACCAATTCAGCTCTAAACATTTACTATAAACATCAAGTTAATTCTAAATATTTCAATTGTGCCAACCTAGTCCTAAGTCTTTATGTGAAATTCCAATAAATTATTTTCGGTGATTGCTACCGAAAATACTGAAAATACCGAAAATTGTTGAAGCGACGATTCAAGTAGGATGTCATTTTAAATAAAGCTGACCACATCGACGTGTCACGTAAGCCCTACCTGGCGGCGATTGCCCCCTATGGACTACGCCCTAAGGACTACAGTTGAGTCTCGCTGGAGGTTTAGAATCGCATTAGCAGAATTGAAAAGTTTATAACTGAATTGGTATTTATTCATAACTAATTCGATAGGGTACAGGGTGTGTGGCAATGCAGATAAGTATGACCTAATTAGGGAAAAGATCTAGCAACATTTGATGCGACGGTAAAGGATAAGGGCCAGCCAACAAGTTGTTGACATAGGACATTGAATTTTTTTCTGTCAACTTCTAACCGTGCAAGATCAGCTGGGCGTCACGAATACTTCGGGCGTATAGATCTTCTTCTTCTTCTTCTTCTTCTTTTTGTAATCCCCCTCCTTAGCCTTGGCTATATATGCGACGGTCGCCTCTCGGTGCAATTTCACGCAGGAAAATCCTCGTTAGGGTTATACCGCTTTCTTTTCTGAGGATCAAGATTTTGCAGAAGCAGCAGCAGCAGACGAGGGAGAAGGAAGACAGCAACATGGGGAACAACACAGCCGGGGAGGTCATCACCTGCAAAGGTAAGAGACATCTTACCCTCGATTCTCGGGTTGACAGAGCCGGTTTCGACCCGGTTTTCGAATGGACTGAAGTGATCGTCCAGGACGGATTTCGTAGTTGTCTGCGCGTTTCTAGATAGCGTCGCATACCATCTCTCTGTCGCGGCTAGGGTTTCATCGATGATGATCGGATGGTTTGGTTTCTGTTTTTGTATCTGGTGGCAGCTGCCGTGGCGTGGGGACCAGGACAGCCGCTGGTGATGGAGGAGATCCTGGTGGATCCCCACAGAAGATGGAGGTCCGGATTAAGGTCCTCTTCACTTCGATATGCCACACGGATCTCAGCGCTTGGAAAGGCGAGGTGATCAAATAACGAGTCGGGTCTTTGGTATCTCTGCCATTATTTCTTGCCATATCAAGCACTGACATTCCCTCTACTCCCCTTGCAGAACGAATCCCAAAGGGCGTATCCCCGGATCTTCGGCCACGAGGCGTCCGGGTACCGAACTCGAACTCCGGCACACGACCGTCCTCTTTAAAAATCTCGGTATGAAGTGATTTTTCGACTGACGTTTCGGATGAACGTCGATTGGCAGGATCGTGGAGAGCGTTGGGGAGGGGGTGACGGACCTGAAGGAAGGAGACCACGTGGTCCCCATCTTCAACGGGGAGTGCGGCGAGTGTGAGTACTGCAGGTGCGAGAGGACCAACATGTGCCAGGACTACGGGGTGAACCCGATGAAGAAGGTGATGGTCGCCGACGGCGGGTGCAGGTTCCGGACTAAGGAGACGGGGGAGCCCATCTTCCACTTCCTCAACACCTCCACCTTCAGTGAGTTCACGGTGGTTGAGTCCGCCTGCGTCGTCAAGGTCGACCCCGGCTTCCCTCTCGAGAAGATGGCCATGCTCAGCTGCGGCGTCTCCACCGGTCTCTCTCTCTTTCTCTCTCGAGTTTTGAACAGTTGATGCGACGTGCGTTCTCGTTTTGGAAGAGAATCTCTATGCAGAAATCGCAAGGAATGTCTTTTTCCTAGTTTGGATACATACAAAGAATATTATCCGGAAAACCATAACATAGTCATCCTTTTGGACATGAAGGTGTCGGAGCGGCATGGAACACGGCCGATGTGAAGGCCGGGTCGACCGTTGCCATCTTCGGCTTGGGCTCCGTGGGTCTCGCGGTACGTATACATCCCGCCTCCTCCTATCCCTATCCAGTCCGAGCTCTCAATTTCGTCACCGTATTGATTCCGTCGACTTTTATATACGTCCGAAAGGAGCGTGCCCGTTTCACAAGTTGCAATGCAGAGCGTAATCGTTGCTTGCTCGAACGCCCCTCCGCCCGCATGAACGACTCATTAGGGCGGGAAAAGATCCCGTCCATGCGGATGTGAATTTTTTATCTTTTAATTTTTTTGACTTTGACCGAATTTAAACGAGAAGTCAATGTTTATATGCTTCTGTCAACCTCGAGAAAGCATGGCTAAATTGAAAAAAAAAATCAAGTGACCAGTTTTTACTGGGAAGAGAAGTCAACGTCTTCGCGAGGAGAAGTCAAACATCAAGCTCCGTGAGAACTGTCACCTTGAAACTCCTTCGATCGTGCGCAGGTTGCGGCCGGAGCACGTGCGAGAGGCGCATCGAAGATTATAGGCGTTGACATCAACCCTGCTAAATTCGTCAAGGGTAATTAATTAATGAAATGATTAATTGGTTTTATAAATTGTCTTAGGTCATCAAAATATAAGAAATTATTTCGATATTTTTATTTATGATGTCATAATGCTGATTCATCATGTGAAGCCCAAGAGCTAGGGATCACTGACTGCATCAACCCCAAGGAACTTGAGACGGCATCGCATGAGGTATGGCTATGATGCATGTGCTTCGAAAAGAAATCCATAAATTTAAAAAATGAAAATGAAAATAAGGAAGATCCGACGGATGGGAGGGCGTGAGTGGTATTTTTTACTCTTGGAAATCGACGGCGGTTCTTCTGCGCCGCAGGAGATCAAGAGGTTGACCGGAGGCGGTGGCGTTGACTACAGCTTCGAGTGCACCGGGAACTCGGCCGTCCTGCGCGAGGCCTTCCTCTCCACCCATCTCGTACGTCATCTCCCCTCCATCCAATACTATAATTCCGCCAAAAAAATCAATTAAAAAATTAAAATTACATTATTTTTATTACATGCCAAACGTAGTAAAGATAAAAAAAAAAAAGCAAAGATATGCGTCACATGGTTTTTTTAATATTATTTTCATCTCTACTTATCATATAAATAGCACAATGATTTTTATATGTTTGATAAGTATCTAACTTTGTGAGGAACTGACACTCGACTTGTTGCAAGGGATGGGGCCTGACCGTGCTGCTGGGAGTCCACCCGGGCCCAAAGATGCTGCCGCTGCATCCGATGGAGCTCTTCAACGGGCAGCAGATCACTGGCTCGGTCTTCGGCGGCTTCAAAGGGAAGAGCCATATCCCCCGCTTCGCCGAGGACTGCATGCGCGGGGTAAAAAAAAAAAAAAACTCACCCCGCCGTTGTGCCTTATCCTTTTCACCCCCCAAAAAAAAAAAAAAATGCAAATTTAACCATGTTCGCACTTACGAAAAAAGTCAATTTGAAGGGGGGAATATTACTGATTTTTATGTTTATTTTGGCAGGCGGTGAACTTGGAGGAATTCATATCGCACGAGATCCCGTTCGAGAAGATCAACGAAGCGTTCCAGCTGCTCCAGGGAGGGGAGTCCTTGAGATGCCTCATGCACCTCTGATCTTGTCCTTCTCTCCTACTGCATTCGTTGCATCTTAACTTTAAGAAAATGTGACATGTAATGAACCTCGTGATTAAGGCGCATTTCGCATTGAAACCTAGCATTTCGCGATTTCATTCATGCTTCGACGCTCCACGATCGAGCGGAGATGATGGTTACTGTGCTTGATGTCGAGATTCGCGTGTGGATTGACTTAGAAAAGCCCTGAATTTGGAGTGGGGTCCGCACGAGTTAAGAGACCGAAAAGGGAGATTCGGTGTTGCAGCATAGCTTTAACGATTTTGACGGGCACCAAACATTAGGTGTTGCAGCATAGCTTTATCATCTTCGCCATTGATAGAAAAATTATCTTACCTAATCCATTTATGGAGTGCAGAAGGTTGAATCAATACGAATCTATATCATTGTTCTCGTTAATACGATTGCCGCATTATTCTCGATATATATATAATTTCACAAAAGTGCCAAAGTAACTCGGAATACCGTTGATGTGCTAGTTGGATTGAGTGTCGGTATGGAGTGTCGAAATTTAATTGATATGAATTTGCATCGTACCCTATCATGGGTCTTTTCTTTTGTGAATTGAGTGTCGATATAGAGTGTTAAAATTTAATTGATATGAATTTGCATCGTACCCCACCGTGGGTCTTTTGTGAAGGTGTCAGAGCAGTTTAAAGCACCGCTGAGCTAGCTGGATCAAGTGTCGATCCATTTATGAAATAAGGGAATACAATCGATATGAATTTGCATTGTATCTCACCGTAGGAGATTCTGGTTAATATAATCGCTTCGCTGTTATTGATATTATCAAACGATTGCTTGTGTTGATCAAACAAGATGGGTCTTTCATAAAGGTGCCAAAGTAGCTCAGAACACCGCCGATACGCAAGTTGATCAACCAAATTATGTTTAAGGTCAGTCAAACATATTTTACATCTTTGAATCAACGACTGAAGATCCGAGAGGATTTTTCATGCTTTGGTGAATGCATAACTTTTGGATGTATGACTCATTTGTTTAGAAAAATAAAATTGTAAATATGGTTCATAAATACTAACTCAATTTGCAATGTCGTCCCTAAATTTTACATTTGTTCGATATGATCCATAAACAATCCAATATGCAATGTCCTCCCCGAACTTTTAATTTACTAACGGGCATCTCTTAATAAATATAATCGCCAACTCATGGGATGGGAGGACAACTATATTGTTGGGGGTTTGCCTGGGCCCGGCTTATTGCCGATCCATCCAATGGAATTGTTTGACGGCCGGCAAGTCATCGGCTCCATCTTCGGCGGCTTCAAGGAGAAGGACCCATCTCCCTCGTTTCGCCGGACGATTCACGCAAGGGGTCGAGTCTCCTCGTCTTCTACTTCAAATTGAACGGCTCGTCATATGCACCAAGCATTCTATTTCTAAGGCTTAGACTTCTGGTTCTTTGTTGAACTGGGGAAAAACTTTTGCAGGAATTGAACTCGGATCTGGGGGTGCAAATTCTCCGGGTGGACCGGACCCGGAGGGGATTTTTGGCCCGGCTCAAACAGACCGGACCTGACTTTTTCAAGAGCGGCCTGACAAAATATGAAAAGAGGGCCCGGACCGAGCCCGAATTTTCTTAACAAAAAATGCTATTAGCTATCCAACATGCAATATAAAATAATTTACACAAAATGACTTTTTAAAAACCAGAAAAATGAAAGGGCATATACCAAAAAAAAAAACAAAAATCTCAAATTATGCCCATTGTAGCATAAATACCTTAAACTTTTTCCATCACTAAAAACCTTAAATTTGCCCATTGTAACACAAAAATCCCAAACTTTTTTTGTGTCACAAAAAAACACATATATACCATCTATTTTAATTACATCTAAGATATATTTGTCACAAATGTATTAATTCAGGGTTTTTTTATGACCTAAAAAAAATGTTTGGGTAATTTGTGTCACGATTAATAAGTTTAGAGTTTATTTTGTCATAATCGACATAATTTGAAGTTTCATGTTATATAAGCCAAAAATAAAATTCTCGCTTTTCCACCTTCACATTGCATAATTTTTTACTTGGGTGGAGTTACAGGCCGGTAATTACAATTTGAAAAGCTCACTCACACCCAGTCGCCTACAAACATGCCATCCTCATTCAAACGAGCTGAATTCTACTTGAGCAAAAGTTGGAACCGACTCGTAATATACTTTTAGAATATACTCTTGTAACCCCATGTTTTCGTGCGAGATTTGAGGACCCACTTTACACCGCCATAAATTGGAGATTTCTAAAAAATAAATTTCCTTCTAATTATTGAACTAAGTTGTACAATTGAGCAGTACTCCAATGAGCAACTGCAACCAAAAAAAAGGGTGGCCATTTATCGAATATTGATTGTCGTGCCTACCGAGGTTTTTGCCAAATTTGGATGGACCACATCTCAATTTTCCCGACCCTGCTGTGGAGCAAATTTCGCCGTACAATACAAGTTCTTGTCTTGCCTACTTCCACTACAAAGAGGCATGACATACTTTCCATGTGATTATTCAGCACAGGGCCGTGTACATATTCTCTTCTCAGGATACTAACAATAATAATTAAACAAACGTTTATTTTATGAAAAATAAATGATTTAAAAATATTTTTCTGAAGATGACTGCTCCAACCTCGCAACCCTATTCCCACTTTCGTGACATGCTGTTAACTAAGGAGATTTCTATAATACTATTAATGGTATCACTAAGTCTATTTTTTACCATTGGACTATAAAAATCACAAGTATGATGTGGATTAAAATAACGATCTCTTCGTCCTTTGAAAAAGAAGAAAGAAACCCGCATTTTTCCTCAATCAAACAGGAGAAATCAGACTGGTAATTTACAGTTCCATTTCTAGCAAATTTCCGTCTCCCTTATAGATGAACCATATATGTCGCAGCCATTTATGGAAAGGACATTTCTTGATGAACTCTCGAACTGATGGGCACGACTTCGCTCTTTCTGCTCTCAATGCATTCGACCTGATGATGTTTCGAATACAGAAGAATAGGCATGAACTTTCCAAAACAGAAGATCAAGTGTTCGATGCGTGAGGAGTTTACTCCATTATGCAAAAGATTGTGAACAAAGCAATTGACGGAATAAAAAAGAGCCACTTTGTCGAATTGTAGACTTATGAAGATATGCGTGAGCGTGGCTAAGATGAGAATTCCGAGCACACTTTCCACATAGGGACATAGCGAATAATATGACTAAGTCGATGCATATTTTATTTTATTCGGAAGGTAATATTGATATAACTCTAGTCTTTTTTGATATCATATAAGATAACCCAAGACTTCTTCTGTTACATTTCAATAAAATGTTAAAACTACAAAAAACCCAAACTGATATAGTTATAATAAATTTACCTAAAACTAATTTTTTTACCACAAAAAACCTTAAACTAGTACATTTATGATAAATTTACCAAAAACTAATTTTTAACCTTAAAAAACCTCAAATTTGTACATTTATGACAAATTTATTCTCTATTAGTTTATGTTAAATTAGATTAATACTACGAAAAATCACAAATTGGTACACGAATGTACTCATCAACTGCCACGTATCATCTAACTCAGCTATTTAATACTAAAATTTAACAAGAACTAATAAAGGGTAAATTTGTTACAACTGTATTAGTTTGAGGTTTTTTATAGTCAAAAGATTAGTTACGGGCAAATCTGTTACAGACGTATTAATTGGAGATTTTTCGTGACATTAATTTTTAAAGAATTAAGTCTGAAAAGGGGGACACCCTATGCTATGCTCATGTGTGGGTCGGCACACGACGTGGCTTGAAGCACCGAATTTTAAGGTGACTAGGATCGCGAAGAGTTCATGTCAACTGCAAAAAATGGGTTGTTTTCATCAAAGTCCGGTTTCTCCTCCTCATGTAGGAAGAGATATCAAACTTTGATGAAAGATACGTGAGAGAAACATTAAATGCAAATTTCCATCCCCATCTCACATCATCCTCTTACCTTTCTCAATTGGACAACATGCAAAGATCATCACGAAACCCATGACGCATTATCTGCGAAGAAAAGACTATAAAAATTGCAGAATCTTTCCTTTTTGATTGCGAGAGCTTCAGAGCTTCCAATGGCGCGCATGACAAAATTTCTATTTCTCGATTTTTCTATTTCTCGTTCCCCGGAACGGGTTTGGAACAAATCCGTTTAGTAACGCAATTTGATTTCTCTATTTGAAACAGATTTCTATTCCGTAAATAGAGAAATTGAATAAATCTGTTTGAAATAGAGAAATTGAAGAAATCGAAGCTGAAATTTTTAACTTCTCGTTCGAAATAGAAATCAAACCGAAATCAAACCATATAAAAGAACCTTGCGCTTTCTTGCTAACTTAATTCACTCATAACCACAACTTCACAAATTATCACTAATTTTCTTTTTTCTTATTTTGCTCGTGTTTTTTTTTTTTTTTTTTTTTTTTTCAATTTTTTTTTGATAACTTCCTCTTTAGGATGAAAGGCAATCGAATGGGTCCCCAATTTTCAAAAACGACCAAAGTTCTTAAATGCTTACTTAAAAACAATGGGGCTCTTTCCTCCGAAAAGGGCACGCGCATGGCTAGTTGAAGAAAAAGTTCTTACATAATAGATGAATAAAAACGTGCCTAGAAATTTAACCTTGTTTCTTTACGGATTCAAAATTCTTGCAAAATCAAAATAATTAGATTGTTACACAATCTTGAATTTTAATTCGAAGGCAAGAGATTCAAGAGAATCTCTCTCTTTGCTATGCAAGGGCCATTAAAGGTTCATTGAGCAACAATAAAGAAATTAGGGATGAGCAATTGACCGATTCAATTCCGAGAATCAAAATAAACCGACCTTCCCCCGATTGGTTCCTAATCATAAATGTTACTTCAAGGTAGAATTCTCATATATTCCTTTACACCATCAATTTTATTTTGTTGATAATTTTGTATAATACTAGTCTTTGATAAAATGACATGGCTGTATAGGCGCCATTGATGGCACCCATATTCATGCTTCCGCATTACTTGTCTGAACCTACGCAGGATGAGCTTGCAAACGATACATTGACCGAGGAGAGAAACCAAATAAATACGCTTAGGAAAATCATTGCCAATGAAATAGTAAGAGATAATAATATGCCGGAAATTCCATGGAATTGTATTTTCAACTTTTGTAATGTATTAATATTATTTCGACTATTATTTTATATTTGAAGATTTCCTATGTTGTTTTAGTATTATTTCGATTATTATTTTGTATTTGAGGATTTCCTATATTGTTATCTAATCAATTTCTATTCTTAGAAATAGAAATTTTATTCGGTTATCAAACGGATTGTTTCGTAAATAGAAATTTTGAGTCGTTATCAAACGGGTTTCTTTGCTCGAAACTTGTCCAGGGAATAGAAATTGAGAAATTGATTTCTAGCCAGAAATCAACTTTTGTTTCAGAAATTTTGTCATGCGCAGCCCAATTTACCGACCGGTTCAGTGCCTAGGATTCCGTGTTGATTTGATTAAGTGAGAGAATTATCAATTTAGCTCTAAACATTTACTATAAAATATCAAGTCAGTCCTAAAATTTTCAATTTGGCCAGCGTAATCTTAAATGTTTGCGCGAATTTTCAATGTAGCATTTTTAGCCGATTGCTTTTGACAATAGCTTACGCAACGATTCAAGTAGGATGTCATTTTAAGTTAAGTTGACCACGTTGGCATGCCATGTAAGCCATTCCCAGCAGCGATTGTCCCGAAGAACTATGGTGGAGTTTTGCCAAAAGTTTAGAACCACATAGGCTAAAAAAAAATTGGTTAGAAGGAAAAATTTTGTTTCACATAATAGAGAAATACATAATTTCAAAATAAAGCCAATCCTAAAAAGTTACAATTGAGTGCAACTCCGAAAAATGAAACAACGTAATACAACTCGTAGAGACTTGCTCATTCCATAAGAACAGATCTGTCATAACTTCAAAGCACAATCGAAAGCTGATCGCAAAAATTGTAACATCTCGAATTTCCAATTCTATTTTCAATAAATTAAGACGGACATTTCATCTGCACGTATATAGTTCTTTTTCCTGAGTCGGCCACTCATGTGAAAACTAGTCTATCAAGTGAAGTCGTTAAGAAATTCTAGTGCATCAAACTCGAGAATTTGACTAGAAAGCGACCTTTCGACCGAGTTAATATGCAAGGGTCAGTATGGCACAATTAAAAATCGATTAGAGACCGGAGATAGGTCAACTCGACAAAGGCATGTGATCAAGTATGAGTGATTCCACCAGGTCGCACAATTCTTGTCGATCGGCACTGGACCGACTTTTCTGTCGATTGGGTACCCTGTGTCCGTATTTGAAACCTTGAGATTACCCCGACAACCGAGAGTCATCAATGTGTCAAAGATGTATATTATAGCTTGAGAATGATCAACCACAGGTCAAATGCACGAAAATTTCTAAAAGCTACCCGGTAAATTAGGACACGCTAGTATTGTGCCAGAGTGAAATTAACCGTGAAATTGAGATCGGATTCGGAAATTGGAAGTTCTGGTGTGTCACAAATCATTTTAGGAACATTGACTCATCTTCGGAGGATTTTTCATGCAAATCGAGTTTTTCGGCAAATTAATCAAAGTATGGTTAATTTGCCTTGAGAAATTAGTAGGCCCGCTTTTGATCGTACTTTTGAGACCCAAGATAGTCCTATGGTCAAGTGATTATGTGAATTTAAGTGTGGTGACATTGGATTAATTTTATGGACTTCAATTTGGTTCAATTAGAAGAGAATTGAAGAAATTAATGTACAAGAGAGGAAGAAATTGCACCCATTAGAAGATGTTGTGGAGGATTGAGTTAGTGGAATGTGATGTCACCTTATGTCATGGTAGTTGGGGCCAATTGAAGGAGATCTTGACAAGCAGAGGGTGTGGATTTGCCCTCAAAAAGGTGACCCACCAACATCATCTTCAACCTTTGTCTTTGTTTTTGAAATTGGAGGAGAGAGAGAGGAGGCCGACCATGCGACCAGCCCTAACGCCGCCTCCTACGCCCGCTCGGCCGCCCGCTTTGTCGTCGGAGTTCGTCGCCGTCGCCGTCGCCGCCGCCCACACACGTAGCCCCTCGCGCATGCGCGCCAGCTCGTCGACTCGCGCTGCTGCTTTGGTTGCGCCTTTGTTCGCCCGACCAGGTCTTCGTCCGGCGTCTCTAGCAGCTTCCCATAGTCGCCAACACTGCCGTGAGCCACCACCGGTCGTTGCCTGAGCTGTCGCCGCCCATCTCCGCCGATCCCGCGCACGAACGGCCACCGAGCAACCTTCGACTAGCAAGAAGCAGCAGTCGGACTTCCAGCTCCAATTGGACCTTCAAGGCCCATTTCCGGGCTCTTCCCGGCCTCCTTTGGTGTCACCCCAAGGAGATTTGTTGACGGCCTCGCCGTTGTCTTCGCTGGGAACTCATTGGAAAACGATTCCGGTGAGTTTAGCTCACTAAACCTTGATTAGAAGGTTAATGATGCTTAGGGTGTTCTTAGTTTAAGCTAAGTAAGCTTATGTTGTTAGATTAGCTTAATTAGGTGTGGATTAAATTAAGGGGTGTGATTAGTTTAGGGTGTGTTCAATTAAAGTTAAATGGTTGGTTATGTTAGTTTAATGATGATTGGACTTAAATATATAATTTTGAATTATATATGTATTTCGAAATTATTCAACTATTTAATAAAATATTATATTACGAAAATTATTAAATATTATTATTTAATTAATTTCGGAATAAAATTAATTATTTATTAAATTCGAAAATTATTTCGGGACCTTATTTTCTCAGAATTTCGCGCCGATCGCTGCTTTGTATTCAGATTTTGAATTTGATGATTGGATAATGCAAATTGAATGTTAATTGTGAAAAATAGAGATTTTATTCATAAAATCTCAGGTGTCGAGTTTTGATACCAAAATTGGATTTTAAGGATTATATTAAATAGTGGGGTTTGAGAAAGTAAGAAATTAGTGTTTCGATTCGAAATTAACGTGCCCCCACATGTGTGATTAATTTCTAGAATATTTTTAATACGAAGGAAAGATGCTAGGATTACTATTTTAATCGAGGCAATT
This sequence comes from Eucalyptus marginata, assembly GCA_014182565.1. Classification (NCBI taxonomy): domain Eukaryota; kingdom Viridiplantae; phylum Streptophyta; class Magnoliopsida; order Myrtales; family Myrtaceae; genus Eucalyptus; species Eucalyptus marginata. The sequence continues at coordinate 9,888,613 of CM024589.1, forward strand.
AAGTGAAACGCATGGTATCCTGGGCCGACCTTGAATTGTCGTGTGTTGGTTAATATGAACCCGTCCTGAGCTGTTGAGCTGGACGTACCCTTTTTGGGATACCCCTATATGGGAGGCCCCACATCAACGGGCTTGGGTCGCAGTTGATTCTGGGCCTATACTCCTTCGGGAACGCCGTCGACGTAGTGACGAAGCCGCACTCCAAGGTGGGGAGGCGATGCCTAGCATTAATGTCAGTAGATAGCCGAACTGCGAATAGGCTATGCTCTTGTGTGGTAGTGAATAACAATTGGAATGCATGTTGAGTATTATTGATACGTCGGATTATGGGACGAAATTGTGTGGCACGGTATGAGACGTGTCATAACGGTTTGGTCTTATAATCCGAACTCCTATGGTTGCTTGAAATGATATTGTTGGTGTTCCTGTTGTTTAAGTTCTTATTACTATCTGTGATTGAGTGATTTGAACTGTACTAACCTGCAAGAAGGGAATAAGGCGAGGTAAGTTTTCTATGTAGTGTGGCTAAGCCACCCTTGAGTGTATTTTCTTTCTAATAGGGGTTTAGGAGGGGTAAACTTGCTGAGACAATGTCTCACCCCGTTGTGGGCTCACATTTTTAGGTCCCTAGTGGACGGAGCGGCCAATTCGTTATGGTGGGCCTTGTGGAGTTACAAAGGTGAAGTTGAAGGATTGGAGATCGTGTTCGACTTGTAGGTCGTAGGACGGTTCCTTTTTATAAACCGGCCTTTTGTAGACTTTTGATTGTAGACCTCTGTTTGTAAACTCCGTTGGTTTATGTATATGATTGGTTGTGAAATTGCTTCATGTTTTTCTATCCTGTATTTCATTGTCAGGGTTTTATAGTATACTTCCGCATGTGTATTAATAATGAATTGGGTCGGCGACGCGTCTAGGAACATTGCATTTGCATGACCATGGCGGGTTGTTCGTGTGCTCGGGGTTCGAGGCTTGACAAAAACTCATATCACTATCAGTGATGAGCACATGCTGAGATATCCCTCTCTAGTAGCTACGGCTTCATCAAAAAGGCGGTGCGCACCTAATTTCAGCATCCCTAATACCATCATCGTTTAGAAAACAACAACACTAATAGGTTGAAAGAACCCATATAACACTTTGTAAAAATCCCAAACCTATAGCTAAATCAGGATTGAAGAGTATCCAAATTTAGATTTAACTCTAAATCAAGAGAGAATAATTGCAAATCAGATGCCAGTTGATCAATAAATTACTTTCAGATGAGCCAATTATTGAATGGGACAAATGAGCTTTGGAAATTTGTAGAGTGCTCGACTGTATGGAGCAACCACCTAGAGCCAAAGAGGGACCTGGAACATTAGATTTTTCATCTATCTCAAAAATTCCACAAGATTCGATCTCATCAAAGTCAAAGTCCGGTTTCTCCTCTTTGTGTAGAGAGAGATATCGACCTTTGATGAAAGATATGTGAGACTAATCTTAAGTTCGAAAACGGAGTCACCAATTTAGTGTAGTGTCATTCATTCGATGTTGCATTTAATTAAGTGAGAAAACTACCAATTCAGCTTTAAATATTTAGTACGTACGAACAACAAGTCAGTTATAAATTTTACAATTTTACTAGCGTAATCCTAAATCTTTGCATGCAATTTTAATATAGTTTTTCCTCTCGATTGCTACCAAAAATAGTTGAAGCGACGATTTAAGTAGGACGTCATTTCAAGTAAAGCCAACCACGTTGACGTGTCACATAAGCCGCTCCTAGCAGTGATTGTTCAGAAGGACTACGGCTATCAATTGAAAAGTTTAGAACATAATCCATACAATAAATTCACCACTGGCTTGGTAATTATCCTTTACTAATTCGACGGGGATTGGTTGTCTGGCCACGTAGAAAAGTATGACCTAATTAGGGAAACGATCCTTCAACATTTACTGCGACAGAAAGGATAAGGGCCAGCCCACAAGTTGTTGACATAGGACATTGAATTTTTTCTATCAACTTCTCAACCGTGAAAGGTCATCCGGGTGTCACGAATAGTTCGGGGATATAAATCTTCTTTTTTATCCCCCGCCTAGCCTTGGCTATATGTACGAAGGTCGCCTCTCGGTGCAATTTCTAGCAGAAAAGTCCTCGTTAGTTTACACCGCTTTCTATTCTCAGGAGCAAAATTGTGCAGAAGCAGCAGCCAAAACATCCGAAGAGAGAAGCAAGACAGCAGACATGGTGAACAACACAGCTGGGGAGGTCATCACCTGCAAAGGTAAAGAGACATCTCGCTTCTGATTCTTGGGTCGACGAGCCGGTTTCGAACCAGTTTTCGAATAGAGCGAAGTGATCGTCCAGGACGGATTTCGTAGTTGTCTGTGTGCTTCTAGATAGCGTCGCGCCGTCTTTTGCAGCTAGGTTTTCCTCGATGATGATGGGATGGTTTCTGTTTTTGTGTCCGGTGGCAGCCGCCGTGGCATGGGGACCGAGACAGCCACTGGTCATGGAGGAGATCCTGGTGGATCCATCGCAGAAGATGGAGGTCCGGATTAAGGTCCTCTTCACTTCGATATGCCACACGGATCTCAGCGCTTGGAAAGGCGAGGTGATCAAAGAACGAATTGGGTCTTTGGAATCTCTGCCATTATTTCTTGCCATATTAAGGACTGACATTCCCTTTCCTCCCCTTGCAGAACCATTCTCAAAGGGCGTATCCCCGGATCTTCGGCCACGAGGCGTCCGGGTACCGAACTCGAACTCCGGCACACGACCGTCCTCATTAAAAATCTCGGTATGGGGTGAATTTTCGACTGACGTTTCCGATGAACGACAATTGGCAGGATCGTTGAGAGCGTCGGGGAGGGGGTGACGGACTTGAAGGAAGGAGACCACGTGATCCCCATCTTCAACGGGGAGTGCGGCGAGTGCGAGTACTGCAGGTGCGAGAGTACCAACATGTGCCGGGACTACGGGGTGAACCCGATGAAGAAGGCGATGGTCGCCGACGGCAGGTGCAGGTTCCGGACCAAGGAGACGGGGGAGCCCATCTTCCACTTCCTCAACACCTCCACCTTCTGCGAGTTCACGGTGGTCGAGTCCGCCTGCGTCGTCCAGGTCGACCCCGGCTTCCCTCTCAAGAAGATGGCCGTGCTCAGCTGCAGCGTCTCCACCGGTCTCTCTCTCTCTCTCTCTCTCTCTCTCTCTCTCTCTCTCTCTCGAGTTTTGAACAGTTGATGCGAAGCGCGTTCTCGTTTTGGAAGAGAATATCTATGCAGAAATCGCAAGGAATGTCTTTTTCCTAGTTTGTATACATACATAACATAGTCATCGTTTTGGATATGAAGGTGTCGGAGCGGCATGGAACACGGCTGACGTGAAGGCCGGGTCGACCGTTGCCATCTTCGGCTTGGGCTCCGTCGGTCTCGCGGTAAGTATACATCCCGCCTCCCCCGATCCCGATCCATTCCGAGCTCTCGATTTCATCATCGTATTCGTCCCGTCGATTTTTATCTACACCCGAAAGGAACTTGCCTGGACAACAAACTGCAGAGCGTCATCGTCGCTTGCTTGAACGCTCGTCCACCTGTGTGAAAAGGTCATTTAAAACAAGCGACAGCAACGTCGTCTAGGGCGGGAAAGGACCTCTAGGGTGGAAAAGGACCCCGCGCTAGGGGTGTGCGAAAGCAAGCAACCGACTGCGACCGCCCAGGAACCGGACCGAACCGCGAGTAACCGGTGGTTCTTAAGGGAACCGGTGGTTCCCGATTCCACTTATGAAAACCGGTGGGTACCGGTCCGGTTCCCGGTTCCATGGGCGGATCTGCCCGCCCTCCCACCTGGACCGGACCGGTTATGGACCATTCTCTTTTAATTTCCTAACAGCATATCGCCAAGCCATCATCCACACCTTTTTTCATTTGTGGGGACTGAAATAAGGTTTGCTTGTTTAACAGCGAAGGAAATTTGTTGGCTTGGGAATCTTCTGAATAAACTTTGCAAGCAGAATTTTGCCTTGCTATATAGAGGATGGTGGGGGTGGTAGCACTGTATGATAAACATCATCTGTTTGGCTCTAGAAGTGGCCTTGCGTGGACATTATGCAAATGATGATGATGTAAATCTTCTAAATTATGTGGTGGAGCTAAGCCGGTGAACTTGCCCATGCCAATGGTGCAAGTCTAGCCCTTTAGCGAAGAGAGAATCAAGAGAAATGAATGTGTATGATCACTGAATTGCTTAGGAGATCTTTAATAATTTCGGCTACGGAGGGGATCGTTGATGGTTGGTAGGTTTTTTGTGCCATTCTTAGTAGGGTGAGGGGCTTGTTCACACTTGTTCTCGTTCTATAATGAAATTTGACAAATAGCAAAGAGCCAACATGGTGTATGGATAGATAATTATGGAAGGTTAACTAATATTCCAAATGTTTTTGTCTAGGACTACGATCGTGCGATAATTAGTTGAAATTAGATAAGATGGGCATTGACCCACAAGCATAGGGAAACGAGTGTTGCAAGTCGTGATGGCGTAGGGTCGGATGGGATCTATTTCACTTCGACTGAAAATTTATTTTAGTTTAGTTGCATGATTGATCTATTTCGCAAGTCGTGAGGTTGGACCGGTTCTATGGATTCATGTAAGAACTAGATTGGACCGGCGGTCTAGTTTCCGGGTGGATCCATGCAACTAACGGGCGGTTCCCGATTCCAATTTTTCGGAACCGGTTCTTAGCGGGCGGTTCCCGGTTCTATGTCAAAAACCATCCACCCAAACCATGCATACCCCTACCCCACGCATGCGGATGTAAATTTTAATTTTTTTATTTTGTACACTTCTATCAACCTCAAGATCGCATGGGCTAAATTGGAAAAAAAAAAAAAAAGTAAAAAAAATCGAGAGGTGAGTTTCTATTGGGAAGAGAAGTCAACGTCGTTGCCGGAGGAGAAGCCAAACATCAATTTCCGTGAGAAACGTCACTTCGATCCTGCGCAGGTTGCGGCCGGAGCACGTGCGAGAGGAGCATCTAAGGCAGTGTTTGTTTGTATTTCTTTTTTTGTTCGAAACAGTTTTCTGTTTTTTGTTCCAGGGAACAAAAAAGAATGTAAACGTTTGTGTGCGTTTTTGTTCCAAATCTGTTCTTTTGTTAACAAAAAAAGAACAGAAACAGAAACAAAAAAAAGTTGTTTTCTTGTTTCTAACAAAACAAAGAAACAAGTTTTCTCTCTTCTCTTTTCTTTTCTTTTTTTCTTCTTTTTTCTTCTTCTTCTTCTTCTTTCTTTCTTCTTCTTCTTTTCTTCTTCTTCTTGCTTTGGCCGGTCACCGGCCTCGACCATGGCCGGCGACCGGCCGACGAGGGCGGCGGCCCGCCTCGCCCGGCCGCCGCGAGGCTCGCGAGCTCGGGCTCGCCAGATCCGGCGAGGCCGAGCCCGCCAGCCCACGGCGAGGCTCGGCCTCGCCGAGCCACCGCCAGTCGCGTCGCTCAGCGGTGGCCGGCGAGGCCGAGCCTCGCCGGTGGCCGGGCGAGCTCGGCCTCGCGGATCTGGGCAAGTACCAAACGCTCATTTTTGTTCAAAAAACTGTTCCCCTAATGTAAACACTTTTTTTTTTTTTTCGTTCCCTGGAACAGCTTTTTAAACAAACACAAACAAACGCACCCTAAGATGATAGGCGTTGACATCAACCCTGCTAAATTCGTCAAAGGTAATTAATTAATTGATTGATTGATTTCATCGTATCATCTTTGGTCGTCAAAATCTAATGAATTATTTTGAATATTATTACCTATGGCATCATAATGCTGGTTCTTCACATGAAGCCCAAGCGTTGGGGATCACCGACTGTATCAACCCCAAGGAGCTCGAGACGGCATCCCACGAGGTATGGTTGGCTATAACGCATGCTCTTTGAAAAGAAAACCCCACTAAAAATTAACCAAAAAAAAAAAGAAAAAAGAAAAATAAAGTAAGGTAGATCTAACGGACGGGAGGGCATGAGTGATAGGGGTGAGCATGGTTCGGATTAAGCCAGTCCAACACCTAATCTAGAGACTAACCCGTACAACATTGGTTCTCAATTTTTTGGATTGAAAACCGACCCTATTGAGCCTAGAATCAAGGATCAAACCGACCTTATGAGTCCGGTCTGATTTCAAGGTTATCTCATAATCAATCGTTTATTTTTTTCATTTCCTTTTTTATATTACTTCAAAGGACAAACGTACTATTTTAAATTGCATATTCATCAACAATACGATATTGAACAATCAAATTATGAACATCAATATATCAAACATAACTATAATATGAGCAACAAATCATAAAAATAAGGGTTAATATCCTGAAAAACCCCAAATTAGTACATTTGTGACAAATTTACCCAAAACTATTTTTTTGACCACCAAAATCTCCAAATTGGTATACTTTTGACAAATTTACCCCAAATTGGTACACTTGTGACAAATTTACCCTCTGTTAGTTTTCATTAAATTTTACTGTCAAATTATTAAGTTAAATGACACGTGACAATTGACTAATATACTAATTTTTGATTTTACGCTCTGTTTATCACAATTTACAATTTTTGTGATTTTTTTGTGATATTAATCCAATTTAATGGAGGGTATATTTGTTACAAATTTACCAGTATGTGATTTTTTGCTGTCGAATAAATTAGTTTTGGGTAAAATTGTTATAAATGTACCAGTTTATGATTTTTTATGGTCAGTCGGGGTAAATTTGTCACAGGTGTACCAATTTGGGGTTTTTCATGATTAAAAAAATAGTTTAGGGTAAATATGTCACGGGTGTACCAGTTTTGGGATTTTTTAGAGTATTAACCCTAAAAACAAACATGTGAGACAAGCAAATAGAGGCAAGCAGCAAGGTGAGTGAATAGAGGTGAGTCGTGAGCAAGGCAAGCAAGGCCAAGGCAAGCAAGCGAGGCCGAAGCGACTGAAGAGGGTTTCTGCTTTTTTCTTTTTTTTGCCGAATTTGGTATGGGTTTTACCTTTCTAACTTACATGACAAATTGAACTACGAAGAGAATAGAGGAGGTACCATAATTTAAGTAGACTAAAGCATATATTATACGATATATTAGATATAAGTATATATAAAATATTATGTGCAGGGTTGGTGTAGGCCGGATCAATTGTAATCTTCGAGAACCGAGAATTAACCTGCACAGTGTAAAGTGCAGGAGTCTTAGAACTAAGGATTGACCCAGTCTCATTAGGGACCGGACCAGGACCGATTGGGTTGGGCCGATTAGGGTCGGTCCAGGGTTAACCCTAGAGCGATGTTTACTTCTAGTAACTTTACTTCTAACAGTTGGAAATTGATAGCCGTTGGTCTGTGTCGCAGGAGATCAAGAGGTTGACCGGAGGTGGTGGTGTTGACTACAGCTTCGAGTGCACCGGGAACTCGGCCGTCCTGCGCGAGGCCTTCCTCTCCACCCATCTCGTACGTCATCTCCCCTCCATCCAATACTATAATTCCGCCAAAAAAATCAATTAAAACATGAAAATTACATTATTTTATCACATGCCAAACACAGTAAAGATTAATAAACAAAGATATACGACACACGATTTTTTAATATTATTTTCATCTCTATTTATCATATAGATAGTGTAAGGATCTTTATATGTTTGGTAAGTATCTAACTTAGTGAGGAGCTGACACTCATTGAAAGGGATGGGGCCTGACTGTGTTGCTGGGAGTCCACCCGGGCCCGAAGATGCTGCCGCTGCATCCGATGGAGCTCTTCAATGGGCAGCAGATCACCGGCTCGGTCTTCGGCGGCTTCAAAGGGAAGACCCACATCCCCCGCTTCGCCGAGGACTGCATGCACGGGGTAAGCAAAACAACTCGGCTCGCCGTCGCGTCCTATCTTTTTCACCACCCCCTATTTTCCCCCAAAATGCAAAATTAACTATGTTCGAATGTGCGTAAAAAAAATTAATTTGAAGAGGGAGAAAATTTACTTTGTTTTTTTTTTTTTTTTTTTTTTGGTGGCAGGCGGTGAACTTGGAGGAGTTCATATCGCACGAGCTCCCGTTCGAGAAGATCAACGAAGCGTTCCAGCTGCTCCAGGGAGGGGGAGTCCTTGAGATGCCTCATGCACCTCTGATCTTGTCCTTCTCTCCTACTGCATTCGTTGCATCTTAACTTTAAGAAAATGTGACATGTAATGAACCTCGTGATTAAGGCGTATTTCGCATTGAAACCTAGCATTTCGCGATTTCATTCATGCTTCGACGCTCCACGATCGAGTGGAGATGATGGTTACCGTGCTTGATGTCGAGATTCGCGTGTGGATTGACTTAGAAAAGTCCTGAATTTGGAGTGGGGTCCGCACGAGTTAAGAGACCGAAAAGGGAGATTCGGTGTTGCAGCATAGCTTTAGCGATTTTGACGGGCACCAAACATTAGGTGTTGCATTTCATTTGGAAAAAAAGGAATTCTATCATATTTCGTGGAGACTGCTCGGCCATTCCAGCCTTGAAGAACCACTTGATCAAGGTGGTTAGAGATAAAGCTTTACTTTTCTCTAACGTTCCGCCTACTCCAAGAAACAAGCGACTACAAAGAAGTTGGGGGTTCGACCCTTCTATCTTCAGCTCAGTTCCTTGCGAGGTCCCTTCCGCCTGTGTGCCTACTCCGATTTTAGTATAGAGGGTCGGCTTTGGGTTTGTCCAGCCGTGTGGCTGTTTTGCTATTATCTTTCTAGTTTTCTTGTTGCTTCTGCTTCTTTCTCTCAGCTTCTGTTGTCCTCTGGTTTTTGATTCGATGCTCTCTCACTATTCCTGCGCCTTGCAGCCATAGTGTGAGTTTTGGTTCCGATTTTGTACTTTTGTCCAAAACTTATATAAATTCTTACCTTTAACCAAAAAAAAAAAAAAAACATTAGGTGTTGCAGCATAGCTTTATCATCTTCGCCATTGATAGAAAAATTATCTTACCTAATCCATTTATGGAGTGCAGAAGGTTGAATCAATACAAATCTACATCGTTGTTCTCATTAATACGATTGCCACATTGTTCTCGATATATATATATAATTTCACGAAAGTGCCGAAGCAACTCGAAATACCGTTGATGTGTTAGCTGTATTGAGTGTCGGTACGGAGTGTCGGAATTTAATTGATATGAATTTGCATTGTACCCCATCATGGGTCTTTTGTGAAGGTGTCAGAATAGTTTAGAACACCGTTGTGCTAGCTGGATCAAGTGTCGATCCATTTATGAAATGCCGAAATATAATCGATATGAATTTGCATCATATCTCACCGTAGGGTATTCTTGTTAATATAATCGCTTTGTTGTTATCGGTATTATTAAATGATTGCTTGTGTTGATCAAACAAAATGGGTCTTTCATAAAGGTGCCAGAGCAGCTCAGAACATCGTTGATACGCAAGTTTGCCACTATCAACCAAATTATGTTTAGGGTCATTCAATCATATTTTACATCTTTGAATCAACGACTAAAGATCTTAGAGGATTTTTCATGCTTTGGTGAATGCATAACTTTCGGATGTACGACTCATTTGTTTAGAAAAAGAAAATTGTAAAAATGGTTCATAAATACTAACTCAATTAGCAATGTCGTCCCTAAATTTTACATTTGTTCAATATGATCCATAAACAACCCAATATGCAATGTCCTCCCCGAGCTTTTAATTTACTAATGGGCATCTCTTAATAAATATAATCGCCAACTCATGAGATGGGAGGACAACGATATTGTTGGGGATTTGCCTGGGCCCGGCTTATTGCCGATCCATCCAATGGAATTGTTTGACGGCCGTCAAGTCATCGGCTCCATCTTCGGCAGCTTCAAGGAGAAGGACCCATCTCCCTCGTTTCGCCGGACGATTCACGCAAGGGGTCGAGTCTTCTCGTCTTCTACTTCAAATTGAACGACTCATTATATGCACGAAGCATTCTATTTCTAAGGTTTAGACTTCTGGTTCTTTGTTGAACTGGGGAAAAACTTTTGCAGGAATTGAAATCGGATCTGGGAGTGCAAATTCTCAGGGTGGACCGGACCTGGAGAGGATTTTTGGCCCGGCTCAAACAGACCGGACCTGACTTTTTCAAGACCGGCCTGACAAAATATGAAAAGAGGGCCCAGACCGAGCCCGAATTTTCTTAACAAAAAAAATGCTATTAGCTATCCAACATGCAATATAAAATAATTTACACAAAATGACTTTTTAAAAACCAGAAAAATGAAAGGGAAAATACCAAAAGAAAAAACAAAAATCTCAAATTATGTCCATTGTAGCATAAATACCTCAAACTTTTTTCTATCACTAAAAACCTTAAATTTGCCCATTGTAACACAAAAACACCAAACTTTTTTTGTGTCACAAAAAAAACACATATATACCATCTATTTTAGTTACATCTAAGGTATATTTGTCGCAAATGTATTAGTTCAGGATTTTTTTATGACCTAAAAAAAATGTTTGGCTAATTTGTGTCATGATTAGTAAGTTTAGAGTTTATTTGTATCATGACATAATTTGAAGTTTTATGTTATATTAGCGAAAAATAAAATTCTCGCTTTTCCACTTTCACATTGCATAATTTTTTACTTGGGTGGAGTTACAGGCCGGTAATTACAATTTGAAAAGCTCATTCACACCCAGTCGCCTACAGACATGCCATCCTCATTCAAACGAGCTGAATTCTACTTGAGCAAAAGTTGGAACCGACTCGTAATATACTTTCAGAATATACTCTTGTAAACCCATGTTTTTGTGCGAGATTTGAGGACCCACTTTACACCGCCATAAATTGGAGATTTCTAAAAAATAAATTTCCTTCTAATTATTGAACTAAGTTGTAAAATTGAGCAGTATTCCAATGAGCAACTGCAACCAAAAAAGGGTGGCCATTTATTGAATATTGATTGTCGTGCCTACCGAGGTTTTTGCCAAATTTGGATGGACCACATCTCAATTTTCCCGGTACTGCTGTGGAGCAAATTTCGCCGTACAATACAAGTACTTTTGCAGATAAATCTTGTCATGCCTTCTTCCACTACATAGAGGCATAACATACTTTCTATGTGACTATTCAGCACAGGGCCGTGTACATATTCTCTTCTCCGGATACTAATAATAATAATTAAACGTAAGTTTATTTTACAAAAAATAAATGATTTTAAAATATTTTTCTGAAGATGACCGCTCCGACCTCGCAACCCTATTCCCACTTTCGAGACATGTTGTTAACTAAGGAGATTTCTATAATACTATTAATGGTATCACTAAGTCTATTTTTTACCATTGGACTATAAAAATGACAAGTATGATGTGGATTAAAATAACAATCTCTTCGTCATTTGAAAGAAAGAAAGAAACCCGCATTTTTCCTCAATTGAACAGGAGAAATCAGACCGGCAATTCACAGTTCCATTTTCGGTAAATTTCCGTCTCCCTTATAGATGAACCATATCCGTTACAGCCATTATGGAAAGAACATTTCTTGATGAACTCTCGAACCGATGGGCATGACTTCGCTCTTTCTGCTCTCAATGCATTCGACCTAAAAAATTATTCGATCTCATCAAAGTCCAGTTTCTCCTCTGTGTAGAGAGAGAGATATCAACCTTCGATGAAGGACATGTGAGACTAATCTTAAGTTTGAAAACGAAGTCACCAATTTATCGAGTAGTGCAATGTCAACCATTCGATGTTGCATTTAATTAAGCGAGAAAATTACCAATCCAGCTCTAAATGTTTACTACGGACAGCAAGTCAATTATAAATTTTTCGATTTTACTAGCGTAATCCTAAATTTTTGCACGAAATTCCAAGATAATTTTTCTACTCAATTGCTACCCAAAATAGCTGAAGCAACAATTTAAGTAGGATGTGAAAGCCGACCACGTTGACGTGCCACATAAGCCGCTCTTGGCGGTGATTGCCCAAAAGGACTCGGCTATCAATTGAAAAGTTTAAAACAAAATTCGTATAATAAGTTCACGACTGACTTGATAATTATCCTTTACTAATTCGACAGGGACGGGGATGGGGTGTCTGACAGGGGTGGGGTGTCTGGCGACGCAGAAAAATATGACCTGATTAGGAAACCATCCGTCAACATTTACTGCGACAGAGAGGATAAGGGCCAGCCTCCAAACCCACAAGTTGTTGACATAAGAAATTAAATTTTTTTTGTCAACTTCTCAACCGTGAAAGGTCATCCGGGTGTCACGAATGGTTCGGGGATATAAATCTTCTTTTTTATCCCCCGCCTCGCCTTGGCTATATGTACGACGGTCGCCTCTCGGAGCAATTTCAAGCAGAAAAGTCCTCGTTAGTTTACACCGCTTTCTATTCTCAGGAGCAAAATTGTGCAGAAGCAGCAGCCAAAACATCCGAAGAGAGAAGCAAGACAGTAGACATGGTGAACCACACAGCTGGGGAGATCATCACCTGCAAAGGTAAAGAGACATCTCGCTTCTGATTCTTGGGTCGACCAGCCGGTTTCGAACCGGTTTTCGAATAGAGCGAAGTGATCGTCCAGGACGGATTTCGTAGTTGTCTGTGCGCTTCTAGATAGCGTCGCGCCATCTTTTGCAGCTAGGTTTTCCTCGATGATGATGGGATGGTTTCTGTTTTTGTGTCCGGTGGCAGCCGCCGTGGCGTGGGGACCGGGACAGCCACTGGTCATGGAGGAGATCCTGGTGGATCCGCCGCAGAAGATGGAGGTCCGGATTAAGGTCCTCTTCACTTCGATATGCCACACGGATCTCAGCGCTTGGAAAGGCGAGGTGATCAAAGAACGAATTGGGTCTTTGGAATCTCTGCCATTATTTCTTGCCATGTTAAGGACCGACATTCCCTTTCGTCCCCTTGCAGAACCATTCTCAAAGGGCGTATCCCCGGATCTTCGGCCACGAGGCGTCCGGGTACCGAACTCGAACTCGGCACTCGACCGTCCTCTTTAAAAATCTCGGTATGGAGTGATTTTTTGACTGACGTTTCGGATGAACGTCGATTGGCAGGATCGTGGAGAGCGTCGGAGAGGGGGTGACGGACATGAAGGAAGGAGACCACGTGATCCCCATCTTCAACGGGGAGTGCGGCGAGTGTGAGTACTGCAGGTGCGAGAGGACCAACATGTGCCGGGACTACGGGGTGAACCCGATGAAGAAGGCGATGGTCGCCGACGGCAGGTGCAGGTTCCGGACCAAGGTGACGGGGGAGCCCATCTTCCACTTCCTCAACACCTCCACCTTCAGCGAGTTCACGGTGGTCGAGTCCGCCTGCGTCGTCAAGGTCAACCCCAGCTTCCCTCTCGAGAAGATGGCCATGCTCAGCTGCGGCGTCTCCACCGGTCTCTCTCTCTCCTTCTCTCTCGAGTTTTAAACAGTTGATGCGAAGTGCGTTGAGAATCTCTATGCAGAAATCGCAAGGAATGTCTTTTTCCTATTTTGGATACATACATAACATAGTCATCGTTTTGGATATGAAGGTGTCGGAGCGGCATGGAACACGGCTGACGTGAAGGCCGGGTCGACCGTCGCCATTTTCGGCTTGGGCTCCGTCGGTCTCGCGGTACGTATACATTCCACCTCCCCTGATCCCGATCCATTCCGAGCTCTCGATTTCATCATCGTATTCGTCCCGTCGACTTTTATCTATACCCGAAAGGAACCTGCCCGGACCACAAGCCACAGAGCGTCATCGTCGCTTGCTCGAACGCCCCTCCGCTCGCATGAAACGCTCATTCAAAACAAGCGACAGCGACGTCGTCTGGGGCGGGAAAAGATCCCCCGTGGATGCGCGTGTAAATTTTTATTTTTTTATTTTGTTGACTTTGACCAATTATAAAATGAGAAGTCAAATGTTTATATGCTCCTGTCAACCTCGAGAAAGCATGTGCTAAATTGAAAAAAAAAAAAGTAAAAAAATTTAGATGTCAGTTTCTATCGGGAAGAGAAATCAACGTCATCGCCGGAGGAGAGCCAAACATCAATTTCCGTGAGAAATGCCACCTTTGATCATGTGCAGGTTGCGGCCGGGGCACGTGCGAGAGGAGCATCTAAGATTATAGGTGTTGACATCAACCCTGCTAAATTCGTCAAAGGTAATTAATTAATTGATTGATTGATTGATTTCATCATATTATTGTAGGTCATCAAAATATAATGAATTATTTTGAATATTATTACTGATGACATCATAATGCTGGTTCTTCACTTGAAGCCCAAGCGCTGGGTATCACTGACTGCATCAACCCCAAGGAGCTCGAGACGGCATCCCATGAGGTATGTCTGGCTATAACCCACGCTCTTTGAAAAGAAAACCCCACTAAAAATTAACAAAAAAAGAAAAATAAAGTAAGGTAGATATGACGGACGGGAGGGCATGAGTGGTAGGAATGAGAATGGTTCAGGTTAGGCCAGTCCAGCATCTAACCCAAGAACCAACTTGTATGGTGTCAATCATCAATTTTTAGGACCGAGAACTGAATATTGAATTGAACCGACTTCGTGGGTTCGATCCAGTTTCAAAATCTACCCAGGACCATATATTTATTTTTTTGTTTTTTTTTTTATATTAGACAAACATATTATTTCAAATTACATGTTCATCAAGAATGCGACATTGAACAATCAAATTATGAACACCAATATATCAAACATAAATATAAGATAAGGTAATAACAAGAACTTACATTTGCTAAAAGCAACAAATCATAAAAACAAACACGCGAAGCAAGAGAATAGAAGCAAACGGCAAGATGAGTGAATAGAGGCGAGCGACAAGGTGAGTGAGGCAAGCAAAAAGAGCTGAGTCATGAGCAAGGCAAGCAAGGCCAAGGTGAGCAAGCGAGACCGAAGTGAGTGAAAGACGGTTTCTTTTTTTTTTTGGTCGAATTTGGTATGGGTTTTTGTTTTCTAATTTACATGACAAATTAAATTATGAACAGAATAGAGGAGGAGGTGCAAGAATTTATTTATTTTTTTGTCGAATGGAAGTGCAAAAATTTAAAGTAGACAAAAGCATATATTATGTATAGGATTGATCCGGGTTGGATCAATCCTAAACTCATGAGGATCAAGAATCAACCCGCACAATGCAAGATGTAGAGGTCTTGGGACTAAGGACTAACCCAATCCCCCAGTGACCGGACTAGGACCGGCTGGATTGGGGCAGTTAGGGTTAATCCAGAGTTGATCCTGGATCGATGCTCGCTCCTAGCAAGTTGTATTCTGACAGTTGGAAATCGACGGCCGTTGGTCTGTGCCGCAGGAGATCAAGAGGTTGACCGGAGGTGGCGGCGTTGACTACAGCTTCGAGTGCACCGGGGACTTGGTGGTCCTGCGCGAGGCCTTCCTCTCTGCCCATCTCGTACGTCATCTCCCCTCAATCAAATAATATGATTCCGCCAAAAAAATAAATTAAAAAATTAAAGTTACATTATTTTATTACACGCCAAACATAATAAAGATAAAAGCAAAAAAAAAGATATACGTCACATGAGTTTTCTTTAATAGTATTTTCGTCTCTACTTGTCATATAGATAATGTAACGATCTTTATATGTTTGCTAAGTTATCATATAAATAGCGTAACGATCTTTATATGTTTGCTAAGCATCTAATTTTGTGCGGAACGGCACTCGATTTTCTGTTAGGGATGGGGCCTGACCGTGCTGCTGGGAATCCACCTGGGCCCGAAGATGCTGCCGCTGCATCCGATGGAGCTCTTCAACGGGCAGCAGATCACCGGCTCGGTCTTCGGCGGCTTCAAAGGGAAGAGCCATATCCCCCGCCTCGCTGAGGACTGCATGCGCGGGGTAAGCAAAACAACTCGACTCGCCGTCGCGTCCTATCTTTTTCACCACCCCCTACCTTCCCCCAAAATGCAAAATTGACTATGTTCGAACGTACGTTAAAAAAAGTTAATTTGAAGGGGAGAAAATTTACCTTTTTTTTTTTTTTTTGGTGGCAGGCGGTGAACTTGGAGGAGTTCATATCGCACGAGCTCCCGTTCGAGAAGATCAACGAAGCGTTCCAGCTGCTCCAGGGAGGGGAGTCCTTGAGATGCCTCATGCGCCTCTGATCTCGTCCTTCTCTCCTGCTGCATTCGTTGCATCTTAACTTTGAGAAATTGTGACATGTAATAAAATCTGTCGAACCCTAGCATTTCGCGATTTCGTTCATGTTCCGACGGTCCACGACTGCATGGAAATAATGGTTACCGTACCTAGATGCTCGGGCTCCCTCTTGGGAATTTTCCAATTAACCCGAATTCAGGTTCGAATTTGCACGAGTTAAGAGACCAGAAAACGGAAGTTCGCACTGGAATTTTCATCAGTCAGTTATGTATCGGTCAATTGCGTGCAAATTGCTCCAATGAAAGAGACGGTCTGCTCACGGGATATTCTTTACTTCGGAGAAAATCCTGTCAAGTCCGGCGAGTCGACTTACAGAGTTCGTCAGTGAACCCGACATAGATAGTTTGGGAACGTGAAGGACAGCATCACCCATCCTTCTATTCCCATAGCCCGTCCCTTGTATTTAATGATTTTGATGGGCACCAAACATTAGGTTTACCACCGGCCGCGGTGGCTCCGCTGGCAAGTCTTCCCCATCGTGGGGGACCCACTGACCCCTTCTAGGAGGGCGAGGGTTCGACTCGCTGCGAAGACGCTTGGCGTCTTACCCGTTCCACGGGGGTGGTGGGTCCTCCTGTGGGGCCCCAGGGTTTACTCCAACCACCCGCGGCGTACGGACCTTCTCTAGGTCATCAAAAAAAAAAAAAAACATTAGGTGTCGCATCAGAGCTTTCTCATCTTCGCCATCGATAGAAAAATTCTCCTACCTAATTCATTTATGGAGTGCCGAAGATTGAATTGATACGGGTCTGCATCATGCCCTCACCGTGAGGGAATTCTCATTAATATAATCGCCTATACATACATAAGCAGAGCCTATCAACATCTTCGCCATCGATAGGAAATTTCTCTTACCTAATTCGTTTATGGAGTGCTGAAGATTGAGTCGAGACGAATATGCATTGTGCCCTCACAGTGGGGGGATTCTCATTAATACGACCGCCTATATATATATATATATGTGTGTGTACATATATGTACTTGAAAAGACTAACGACCATCAAATTATTTAAACGGCTGTTTGTATTGTTTGGACGAGACGGACCTTTCGTGAAGGCATCAGAGCAGCTAGGAACACCGTCGATGTGCTAGCTGGATCGAGTGTTAGTCCATTTATGCAGTGCCGAAATTGAATCGATAGGAATTTGCACTGTACCCCATCGTCGGGGATTCTCATGAGTATGAGCAGTTCATTATTGCCGGTATTATTGAATGTATGATTGCATTGATCTGATAAGATGGATCTTTGGTGAAGGTGCTGGAGCAAATCAAAACGCCGCCGATGTGCTAGCTGGATCAAGTCGGTTCATTTATGAAGTGCCGGAATCAAATCGATATGAATTTGCACAGCTCGAAACACCGCCAACCCGGGAGTTGGATCGAGCGTTTGCCATCAACCAAATTATGGCAAACAAATTATTTTTAGGGTCTTTCAAAAAGATTTACTACCTCTTTGAATCAAAATTTACCTCTTTGAATCAACGATTGAAGATCCGAGAGCACTTTTCTTGCTTTGATGAATGCGTGACTTTTGGACGCACGACTCATTTGTTAAGAAAAACATAATTACACAAATGATTTATAAACTATAACTCAATTTGCAATTTCATCTTTGAATTTTTAATTTTTTAATTTGTTCAGTATGAACAACCCAACATGTAATATTATTTCCTAAACTTTTAATTTACTGATGAACGTCTCATAATAAATATAATCGCTGACTCCGGGGATGGGAGGACAACAGTATTGTTGGGAGTTCACGTAGAGCCCGACACATTGTCGATATCCATCCGATGGAGTTGTTCGACAACCGGCAAGTCACCGGCGCCGTCTTCAGCAGCCTTCAACGAGAAGGACCCATCTCCCTCGTTTCACCGGACGATTCACGCAAGGTGTCGAGTCTCCTCGTCTCCTACTTCAAATTGAGTGATCCATTATACGCATGAAGTATTCTACGTCTAAGGCCTAGATTTCTGGTTCTCTGTTAAAGTGGGGGAAAAACTTCTGCAGGAATTGAACTTGGATGAATTCATAACGCAAGAGCTTCCCTTTGAGTGAGAGGATCAACGAGGCATTTCAGCTTTGCTCATGAAAGGCAAAGTCCTTGGGATGCCTCCTCACGCACCTCTGATGATACTACCGGCTCGCACACCAAAACCAGGCAGTCGAATCATGACGAACACATGAGAGGGTAACCGACAAGACTCGCATCGCCAAACATACCGTGCCAAACAGTTGCGTAAACAAGTCGATAGATCATTTGATGATGAATCTTAGCTTGGTATGTTGTCCTAAAGATGCTGCCTAGTTTTCCTCCTAGGAAAACCATCTCATCAAGACACAAACAGCAGTACATCTACAATCAAAACTCAACCGGTTCTCATTACCTGATCCTGCATCATTGCTGACCTTACTAAACCTCTTTTAAGCAGTGATATCAGATACATAATGGGGCGACCTTCGAAACAGCTTTGTTGAGTCGTGAAGGCAACAACGGATTACTCCGGTCCAAAATATCCCATAATCCAAGCTGACGCTCTCTGTCGTTTCGAAGCCCTAACCAAAAGGAAAGCACTAAAAAAAATTTTCTATCCGGGTTAATGGACAGATATCTCAAAAGAAGAGCAAATACAAAAGCCAACATGACACTACCACACCACTTCCATGCAAAAATACCCTATTGCAGCAACAAACCACAATGTGGACATAGATTATCAGACCATATTTGCGACCATGTGGACAACTGGACACAGATTTTCAAGCTAATATTTTCTTGATAAGTCAAAACTCGAACAACCGAGCATGAACAAGAACTCATAAGCATCAAAACTAACCGATTTGTCGGGGTCAGTTCAAGCAACCATGTCAGAATCTGCTAGTGCTCAGGGAGCATTCTATACTTAAAAAAGCATCCCATGTCCAGAAGAGTGATGAACCAACTATAGTAACATCAATCTCTCAGAGCCTCAAAGTTCCATCCAACAACTCTATAAGTGAGAATAAACAAAACATGGACGCCTATGGTAAGCTTTCATATCGAAGTGGATGACGGTATCTATAAGACAGAGATAAGCCAGACGGCCAAAGAGCAATTTTTACATTGAAGAAGGGATAATCATGCGTTCGAATATATATCCAGATGGTGACAAAGTCAGGTGCTGAGAATGGTCAATGCATCGGCAGGCGAGGGGCACGTGGGCGAACAGGCGTTTTCGATGGGCTCACCCTGAAAATACCAAAGACAAGACGATAAACAAGAGGAGAGCGAATCGAATGTCCACAAGTACAAAAAAGAATGAGTGCCAAAAGGGGATGTGCAATATAACAGACCTTATGGGTAGTGATCCAAGAACCACGCCGCTACAGTTAAGGGCAGCAATAGCACTTTCAGCCTGCACAAGTGAAACACATGAATAACGACTTCTTCATGTTTTAATTACAATGACAGGACCCAATGAACACAAGCTTCGTTACTATTTCATGAGCAACATGGCTCTTCACCATGAAGAACTATATTTTCTAACTAATCAGAGGCAGAATGAGGAAACCACATGACATGTCAAATGCAAATTATTGGTGGCAAGAGCTAAAGTTGGAATACCCCTCAACTTTAACAGTAATCAGCAATCGCATGCCAAGAGAAACCCCGAATTAAATGGGCACATCATCAGTTTGACTTGATAATGTATACTAATACCAGTAGATATTCTATCAATATTTCTCCTGAAGGGTAGAAACAAGGAAACTTAACTCTATCAAAGCAAACAATTGATATGGGCAGAAAGGTAAAAAATGACACATTGATGTTCAGTAAACTCGTTTACATGTACACAAACTTTTTAGACCAGCAGGGCATTGACTTTGAAGTTCTTTGAGTGTTAACTACACGGGCTTCCAGCTTTCCAATCGATTAATTAATAAAATCTCAGTTTAGCAAAAATAAAATGAAAAAGAAAATGCTCTGCACTGAGCAAACTACCCTCCCCTCACTGAAAATCTAAAAAATCCCATCATATCAATACTACTTCTTGAGCCAGAGATTTTACATATAATGAATGCAATATGCATGAAGAACATAGAAATGAAATCAGTTCTTGTTATCTAAGAAGAGAACAGAGCTATTTCAAAACCAATCTCTGCAACTAAAGCCAATCGATCCTTCCCCGTGATTCTATGGCAAGAGATATTTCCTTTTATCTTTCCTTTTCCCCTTTCAAGCAGGTGGAGACAGAATAATTCTTGAACCTAAAAAGTATCTTTGTTAATTCTTTTAGGCTTTTTCATGGTTACAGGTGGGAGAAAATGCAGAGAGGGCTGCATTAGGTTTTGCCTAAACAACACAAAGCACAGATCACAGATGTTCAGTTGCAGAGGAACACCAACTATCAAAAGCTAAAAGAATTTCCCTTAGTTATGTAGAATAGGAATAGACAAAATGAGATTCTGACGTTCACAAGTGCTAATCAGGAGATGAAGAATGAATAAGTACTGCATTATACTAGCGGTTTCATGGAGAGCAAGTTGTCAGAATGCCGTAAGTTTTTTATGCATATTTCCCTGTAATAGATCTACAAACCCGACCACACAGATACCCTCCATCATATGTCCACAACAATGGTCGCAAGGCAAAATCTATGCAAACAAAGAACATGTCAACCAACTGAGAGAGCAAGAATCCGTGTAACCAAAAAGAAATCCACCAAAGTGGAGAATTTTCCTATCTGGAGAGAAAACAATATGTAGGGAGCACAGATGATGCATCAAAGAGTTTTGTTTCAGCAATATCCAATTTGCTGAGATAAATCTCTTCATCCTAGACTTTATTTCAAAGTTCCCACATTGCACAAGTCCCAAGAATCCACCAAGTGAAGCTATTCAGCTCAAGGCCTTTATTACGAAAAAAGAAACAAAGCGGGGACTAACACACAGCAATGCTACTTAACAACAGAAGCTAATGTGAAACAGTATCCACACTCACATCCATCACAGGTTATGGGTGACAGACAAGCAACCTCAAAACCATAGTCAAACCCAACAATGGAAAGGTTCCTAAGGAACAATTACAATGTGAAATAATCAAAAGGCAGATCATCTTCCTAGTTGATGGAAATTCAAGACTGATGACCTAATTTCCTGGGTCATATAAATTTGATCTCTAATTTAAGTTGTAGAATTGTGTGGAACACCTCTCTAATTTAAGTTGTAGAATTGTGTGGAACACCTCTACAATCAGGCTCTCAGCCCATGTGACATGACTGAAATAAAAGTCCAAGAAATCTCGCTGTCCGCATTGACTAGAAAAGGATGGTGATGCGGACTTGAGAAATATAGTACTACAAAAGAAAAAGATCTTATGATGATCTCTATAACCATTTTGAGATGATTATCATCGTTACAGTATCTTGTTTTATTTATTAGAACTACAAGGTTATTCAACGTCACATGTATCCTACTGACTACAAACCATTGTTGTGATAGTTGGTATATAGTGCTGAATAAGCAACATTCAACATGCCTCTTCAATTGGATATGACCATTGACAGGGACTATGGAGCTATACCAAAAATGGTCTCAGGCACTGTGAGCCAGAAAGAATTAAAAGAAAAATAACTCTTTCATGTCAATGCTAAGCAAACTGAAAAGTACATTGGATTTAGTAACAGTTACAACAGTTACCTGTGAACTTGTGAGTGCCAGCCACTCCAACCACCCCCCCCCCCGCTTTTTTTTTCCCACCCTCCCTCCCTCCCTATCTAAACCAAAATTTTGCAAAGTGAAATGGAATTCTTATCACAGTAAGAATGAGACTTATAAGTTCCCACCAGCCACAATTTGGCAAAATCATGGCAATATTTTAAACTTTTTGCCAAATCACAAAAAGATTTGGATTTCCAAGAGAATCCCAGTGTTTAATAGATACTACCAAATGCAGCTAAGTTGTAAAAAGCCATATAATTCACTGACTCATAAAACGAAGATCCAAGAAAAGCATTCTGCAAGAAAAGTAAAATTCATGATACAATGTGCATCAAAGAAGTTTTTATATCTTTTTATAGGAATGACAACTACCAATAACTCAAGGGATTTCTAGAAGTCCATACTGAAAACTGGTTCAATATCCAAAATAGGAACCGAGAGCCAAGCTTTCCATAGAAGATAAGGAGTAAATTTCTAAGGATGATGTAAATTTCTAAGGATGATTGCGATAAATTGGCTTAGAAAAAAGTGCTGGTTGTCTACTACCTAACGAAGTTTGCATCTTCCCTTACAAAGTCTGTAACCGACCATTAAGAAGTATTTAACATGCTCAAAGTGGAGGAAACAGCAATGGCCACAAAAAGCGGAGAGGGAAAAAATGAAGGACCTGAAGAGATGTGGCTGAAAACTTTAAGAAAGCTCATAAATGAATCATATGATCCTTGGCCAAAAAGTGAAAACCCTAAGGTCTTACTGAAATTTTGTATGAAACCAAGCAAGTTAATGTACAAGAATGCATATTTGACACCATTTTAAGGTAAAAGGTCCTGTTTTCTTTTCAGCATCTGAAAGACAAAAAAACTATGTTTGCATTAGATTATGACTAACAAACACCTCATCCTGTGAAGTAGAAGTATCACTGATCGATTTTCTAACTACCTATAAAATTATTACATGCTACACTGTAAAGAGCACAGGTATCTTAACACATCCTATCAGAGGATACAACATTACTACGTTCTTTTGGCATTCAAGACTGATCTTTTCCTTGGGAATGCTAGTGGGAAAAAATTCGAAGAACAAATAAAAACCACATAATCTCATTGATGAATATGGAGAAATACATCAAATGGCCAAGAGTCTATATCTAGAAAAGAACCCAATGAACTTTACTATAAAGAACCTTATGCCGATTCTATATCTACTTTTTAATTCTCCGATTCTAATTCCTTAGCGATGACCAAAAGTTTTAAAGGACATACCAAACAAGTTTAGTGAAGAGACTCCAGGTGACAGAAACTGAGAAATGCTGAGGAGCCTGTTCAATGAGTACATATCATATACCTTACTCTGTTTAAGAGCACTTCTCGATCGATGTGGAGATTTACAATTGAAAAAATTATTTATGGAGATGCCCTTTGGGAATAGTGTAGTGATTGGCAACTGCTCTCTATTTGTGGAAATAGGTCCTTCCTTACCAATCCAAAAGAAATTCACAAGCTACTCACGAGTGAACCAAGTATACTTTAAATGAACTCATCAACTGATGAGTGTTTTCAGAAGCAAACAACTAAGCCTAGCTATCAAGAAACAACAGAAGTACTGACAATGCTTGTTTTTTCCTAAAGAATCTCGACTCCTTTAGAAAACTAGTCTAAATACACAATGATTTGCCAATTTTATCAAACTACACCAGAAGGCAGAGAACTTTCCAGTTTACTCTGGTTCTTTACAAAACACTACAATAAGAACAGTACTTCATGGTTTTACAAGTCTGCCAAATCAAAGGAAGATGGGTTCTGTAACTCTACTAGCATCATTTCTCTAAAGCTCAAAGAAAAATGACATTTTATAGCATGATAATGCTTTGTTTAAAAGAAAATAAATTACAAAATAGGCAAAGACCTAAAGAGAATACAGACATGATGAGGGAAAGGTTGACAAGTCAGGAAGAGGCAGTCTCACCATTACGAACTCAACAAAAGCAATTCGAGTAGAATGGTGATAGTCTCCTAGGAGCCTCAAACGATAAACCTGCATTAGACGGAATCCCTCAAATCACTCATTTCACAGGCACAAGTTGTCAAAAAATAAGGAGAAAGATTTTTTTATGCCTGAATTATGTCACACCTCTCCACAGACGGACTCAAAAAATAGTTTAACGTCTGCTTGAGTAACCTGAATCAAACAAAATAAACAAAGCAATTAAACAACCAATGCATCAACCTGCAACTAACAGAAAACCAGAATCATTTCAAAGGCACTCACCTTCTTATCAATGTTTGTACAATATATGGTCCTCGTGCACATCTCCCGCTCATCCTCATTCTGATATCCCAGCAATGAAAAGGGGATATAAGAAATTATTTACCAAGCAGTGGGACAAAAAATCGGCAAAGGCTTAAAGAAAAGTCTTATAGAATTTAAATAAGGCTAGTTTACCCTTGGCAAAAATGTAGGGTTAACTGGTGCGATAGCTGTTTTAGAGGGCAGCACTCTCACAGGGTAGAATCCAAGCATCGTCCCTGACAAGTTGAGGGCAGCCATTGCACCTTCTGCATTGCCAAACTACTGGATTAGCAAATGAAACAGTAAGGAATGAAGAAAGAATTACAAAGAAGTCTTTTGTGCCCGTTTAACATGAGACAGTTAAACTCTGATGAGTAACAAACACATTACCTTCATCCGTGAACTCGATAAAGGCAAAGCGAAGTACAGAATTGGGGTCACCACAAATACGACAGTCCACAACCTTCATGTAGAAAGAAACGATTCAGAAACAAAGGCCAAGAAAAGCCAATCCAAATTCATGAGTATAAAATAGCAGCACAACCTGCCCACAGCTGACAAATAAAGCTGCAAGTTGCTCCTCAGTGACCTACATTCCTCATCAAAAAAATGTAACTCAGCAACTAAGATGTGCAGCGTGCGCAGATAAAAGAAGGAAGCACATATTACTTCAACAAAAGTCGTGGAGTTACACCTGTTGGTCAATGTCAGACACGTAAACTGTCCTCCGAATTATTTCTTCTCGCTGAGCCATACTTGTCCTGCTATTAATCCTCCGTTTGCCTTGATTAAAGTTCTTCTTCTGAGATTACACCCATTGCCAAAAAGCTTGACATGAGTTGCCATCCATCGCCATTTCATTCACAGTTAACTTGATTTCAAGCAGGATCAGACTCGAATAGTCACAAGGCCTCAGCTAGTCTAGGTCCAGACATGGATACAGAAATGAAGGATGAAATAATACCACACATAACATTTTCACGTGTTCAAAAATCAAAGCACTTCCACATGTTGTGCAGTTCTTGGAGGAAAAAAGTCAATTCATTCTACTGATACTCATACATTTCACTCTCCTCGACTGAAAAGGATCGTCCACGGAGGTCAGATGAATGGCTTCTCTAAGTCAATCCTGCAAAATGAGTCATCTGGCCGCTAGTAATACCACATCCTGGGTTACTAACAGCGACCATTTTCATGCTTTAAACACCGCATAGTGCACCAAATTACTCAAGCCGTCATTTTTCTTCTTTTGACAGGAGGACATTGCAAAGCCCCAATTAAGGACAAGAACAACCAATCCAGTCCCATCAAAACAAAACCATCAGAGCAAGAACTCGTACCCGACGGCCCGCGATACCGTTCATCTGCCCATTCCGGCCGCCACCGTTTGTCGCCAAACCGCCATTCCCATTGCCGTTGAAGTTGCTCCCATAAAACCTCCCGTTAAACCCGTTGCCGGTGAGCGAGGGCGGCACGAACTCCTCGGCCATCGGGTTCAGCTTCGAGAACAGCTCCTGCAGCTCCCTGATGTCCCGCTTGAAATTCTCCCCGGCCTCACCGCCCCGCGGCAGATCGCCCCCGTTGGGCACGAGCGGGCGGCCGTGGCCCAGGTAGAGCGGCTGATCGTGGTGGTGGGGGCGGAGGAGGGGGCCATTGCCGCCGTTCAGGGTCGGATCCATGCGGGACCGCAGATGGGTCTGCTTGGGATGGTCCTGATCGCCGGGCAGGGGCGGGTCCTGCGATGGGTTCTCCAGTTTCCGACCCAAATCGACGCCGCCGCCGCCATTCTCGACAATAGCCATTCGCCGATGGCGATTCTCGGGCTCACCGGAAAATCTACTGCCAACCCAAAAATCTACAGCCTAGGAATAACCGAAACACACGATCACAACAACGAAATCCATAGCCAAAAAGAAATTCACAACCAAAAAGAAAATTCAAGAAAAGGGAAAAGGGGGGGACAGCTCAGTGTAAGAGTTCCGCTCAGTCAAGAACATCAGCTTAAAAAAACACTTCACTAAACAACAGAACGGGCGCCCAAAAAAAAATAGAACGAAAAACCCAAAAGGGGAGGAGACGGACCTGGGGAATGCGACGGAGGAAATGATGGTGAGATGAACAGAGGAAGACGGAGGGGAATCGGCAATTACTTGAGGAACCAAATAAAGGGTACGGCGAGGGAGGAGAGAGTTCTTGATTCCTACACAGCCCGAAATTTCTCTCCTCTTTTTTCTTTTCTTTTTTGGTTATTTTTCCTCTTTTCTTTTACCCTTTTCCGGGGGTCTGCGAGCGAGCGAGCGAGCGAGCGAGCGAGCTCTGTCCGTGTCAGTACTGCTGGGTTTTAATTCCTCAACAGCGATGGCGAGTGCGAGATGGACAGAGAGAGAGAGAGAGAGAGAAGGAGAAGTGGGAGGAGAGAGAAGGGCGGTGGTCGGTCTTCCTTGGGATGGGTATGAATGATTCTCAGCCCCGCGTCGTCCTAGAAACGACGGACCATCTTTCTTTGGTGGGATTCAGGCTCTCGTCACAGTCATATATGCTCTCTCTCCCTCTCTCTCTCTCTCTCTCTCTCTCTCGCTAGAATTTCTCTTACCGTGTGTACGTCCGCGCCGAGGAATGACTACGATGCCTTGGCTCCTCCTCCTTCGACAACGTTAGAGATGCGTCGAGGGGGAAATGTCGAGAATAATGTCGTGTGAGGAAAAAAGGAAGGGAGAGCTTTGGTCCCGATTGAATCGACTTGGATTCTTGAATCGAATCGCGCACGGTTCTGTTAGTCCGGTGGCGATCGGCCGATCTGATTCTATGTGCTTTTTATGGCCCGAGAAAGGTGTGATCGCCGGATTTTTAATTTCTTATTCGATGAGAACCCGGAAGGACGAAAAAAAGTTACTTTTTATGATGTGTGTGATTTTCTAAAATGTGCGATTTAGTCATTTAATGATCACGCAAGATACATAAAATATCACTCCTTGTAATTTCTTGATTTTTATTGATAAATGCCATTGCTTTGAGATTTTGTTGATGGAGTGCTTCGTGGGATATTCTTGTGTAGAATAATCTTGGATTCGAGATAGGGACTTTTCCCTACACCATAGTTTTACCTATACCATAAGGTTTTATTTTAGCTTGACCAACTCGGAGTGAGATTCGTTAGAGATGATTTATACCCTATTCTTTTAACTCCTTTTTCCAACGGTCTTGATATTGGCTCCTGTGTTCCCACGATGCGAAAATCCGTTACTGGATCGTATCCTTCCAACACGACGTGAGTCGTTATCGATCTCTATGATTCTCGATAGCCTATTCATCACTCATTCCTTACCAAAAATTGCCACACCAAAAATTGCCACATCTTTGTTAACCACCCTAGTCCCCTAGATATAAATAGCTAATCAATTCAGTCATGTGATGTTGAGATTAACTTTTACGTATCTTGACCAGTCGACCACTGCAAGCGATCTTTAGGGCACACACTCTACATTGGTCCGACTCACTCTCAACAGAACTTAAGCCTAAAGCCATGACGGGACGAGTTGACTCTCTGGTCATCTAAGCAAAAACCGTGCCGGCGAACATTTCATTGGCTCAATTTACTTTGCACTTCTACATTTAGACACCTTTGCGGATCGAACCATTAAGAATCTCAACACATCTTCCGGTGTTACTCTTGCAAAATACTAATCCTTCCGCAAGGCGAACGAGATTTAACTTGACATTAGAGAGTAATTTAGAGAGAAATTAAATAAAAAAAAAAAAATCTACTCGGATTACCAATCATGGAAATCACGAAGGCCTCAATTAAGAGAGCTCTCGAGTAAATTTAATGGTGGAATCGGATTCAGATGAGGAGGCAGTGGGGATTTGCTATAAAAAGAAGTGGGGATCTTTCAAGTCGTAATCCAGCACGTTTTTAGGAAAAGGCAATCCCTTGCCGCTAATTAGCCACGCTAATCCGGCGCTAATTTGACTATTTGATCCCTTGATCTCAAATGATTCCCCCCTCTTAACTTTTATATCAATATCTAGCGGTTAATATCATGAAAAATCCTAAATTTGTACGTTTGATTAACTCTTTAACCACCAAAAATCCAAAACTAATACATTATGATAAATTTATTCTAAACTGATTTATTAATTATCAAAATTTAAAATTAATATATTTATCATAAATTTGCTCTCAATTAGTTTTTGTTAAATTGAATTAATACCATGAAAAATAAAAAAACTAGTACATTTGTGACAAACAAAGGGAAAAACTCCAAACTCTTGCACCCATCAACCGTCATGTATCATCCAAATTAATAATTTGACAGTAAAATTTAACGAAAACTAATTAAGGATAAATTTATCATAGGTGTATTAATTTAAGGTTTTTTATGATAAACACCAATAAAGACAACTACTACAGAATCAACTTAGACAGAAACTAAAATCAAGACATTACATGACAACACTGTTACAGCGGCACAAAAGCTATACACTTTAGCAGGATAGACATATACTATTTACTATTCACTCAGTATTGTTCACTTTACACTATTCACTAAGTACTGTTCAACACTGTAGCACTTGCTATAAATACACTCCTTAGCACAAGAGAAGGGGACTTGAAATTCTCATACCTCACTTCTCTCTTCTTCCTCCTATCTCCTACTTGTAAACCCTCATCCTTTCAAGCTTCAAGCTTTCTTACCTTGTACCCCCTGGTCACAAAGTAAGTTTGTTTTTCAAATACATAGTTTATACAGGGTTGCCAACTTATATAATAGTTGGTTAATAAATTTGTCACTAGAGTGTCAATTTTGGATCTTTCCTGTCATTAACATTATCTTTTAAATAAATTAGCTTCGATGATTTTAAAAAAATTTAAAAAATAAATCCCTGTTAAAAAAAAAAAAAAAACTCTATTAATCCCCTCCCAAAAAAAATGGTATTTAGCAGCTTTAAAGTACGAGTTGTTGAAAATTGCAGTCCTGTTTTTTTTTTTTTTTTTTTTGTTGGCAAGTACATCTGGCAAAAGAAATTTCTGTATTTCCATAATTTCTCTGGATAAATTTGATTTCGCTCGTACGTAGTCGACTGACCGCGACCGGCCGCCACGTGGCGCGGGCCCAGTGGGGAGGCATTTAAGGAAGGGCACGCGGGCCTGAGTGGCTTAACTGTACCGCGTCTTTTTACTTTTTAACCACTCCTGCCTAGAGAGGACAAAAGTCGTCCGCGAGGGCATTTTCGGCAATCGACAGCGACGGAAGCATCGATTTTTTTTTTTGTTTTTTTTTTTATTTTAACTTTTTTCCTCGAATTGCAGCGACCACAATTGATTGAATGATGAGTGGGGTTGACATTTGTCACATGTGTATGGAAGCTCGAAGAGTGCTAATTAATTAATTAATTATTGTTTTTGGTTTTATATATAATTTGCGTGCGATTGGCTGTTTTATTTTATTATTTATGATTATGGGATTGAAGTATGGTATATTCTCGAGATGGTTGGAATCATTATGTCCAACGTCAATTATTGATTATCTTTTCTTCTTTTTCTTTTTATCCTTTTCTTTTTTCATTTTGTCTTCTTCGCTTTCAACCTGCTCTTTCATTGATTCGATCCCTAATTGAAAGACCCATCTGATCTCACATTATAAACAATAATCAGTTTGATGATGCGTAGATTCTAAATTAACAATTTAGAGCCTATCTTTATCAAAGCCGAGTCCCAATTTCCGGAATGAGGAATTGAATCACTTCCAAGGTCAACACGGGGACTAGGCCTAACCCTTTTTCTTTCTCGATTTTTAAGTATTAAGCACATAACTATGATTTGAGGAAGATATGTCATATGTGAATAATCCATGGCATGATGATTAAGACATCGGTGAATTTCCTAAACTTCTCCAACATATCTGTTGTTTTATCAAAACAAAGTAAAAATGAAAAGGGCTTGTTCTCGATCTCTTTTTGGAACAAAGTTACAAAAAAAAAAAAAAAAAAAAAACTACCGAGACCCTATTGAGAAACGAATTGATCAAGGCCGGTTCTCTAGTTCTCTACTCAAAAACCTAATCGGTCCCCATGTGAGCCTGGCCCTATTATTCACCCCCCTAGACACTATACTTTGGACCACATGTAAAATGGAAGGCATTTGAATTTAACTAGACCCGTGTACTTCGTAATGGAAACATCACCCCATTTTATAAACATTGCGTGTAGGCCGACGTTAAACAGGGTGAGGTATCAATGGCAGCGACCTCTCCCGGTTTTATTCTGTCCTTATCAAACTCAGCTACCAGTTATAACTACAATAACTTCCATTCAAAGCATAAAATCAAGTTCGAACAGGACAAAAACAATTTCGATCGAACTCGGAACGTGGTATTGGAGCTTGTTATTTTAGACCTAAATATAAACAAGATGACAAACTATATAGTCTTTGTGCTCGCGCTTAGGCTGGGGCATTGACTTTTTCTCATTTCACGTTTTCCTCGTAATGAAATGGAGCTATAAGCCGAAGCACGTGAGATTGCCGCAAAGGATGCGTTGAGTCTGACGAATTCTGCAAAGGGAAACAAATCGTGGTGTATGTACTCATCTTCGCTTATTGATGGCGGATGCAGACCTTTTTAATATGATAAATTCCCTCATTGAATAGTTTGCATTCCGATCCCATGTGAGTATGTGATGAATTGGGTATTGAAAATGACCTCCTCCCTAGGAATATTTTTTGTCGACTTTAGTTCCTTGTGATGTGGCCAACAACCCTATTAGCGTGCGCTTTTATATCCGTAACTTTTGGTCCCTCCCGAAATTCTCGGCCGCCACCGCCTCGAGTAGGGATCATTCGGTACACCTGCCTCGGCCGCCGGCCTTCGATTCAAAGAAGGTGGTGGCATCATAAGAGCAGAGGTAGGAGATTGAAAGAACGGGAACATAGCGTGAGATTCGATTGGGATTTTCTTAATAGACATGAAGGTACTCCTAGGGCATCCATGGCATTTGAGGGGACTGTGGATACGCTTGCTGTTTATAAAGCTCACCGCCTCAAAGGAGGCGGGGAATTTAGATGACAAATTGACGCTCCTCTTATTTTATGGGCGCTGAAAATAAAATGAAGCCAACTATTGTGAATTATCAACCCTGCTATAAAATTTTTTAACTATTCGAGGAATAGATTATTGGGTTAAATACCACGGAAAAATCCAAATTGATACACTTGTGACTTTTTTTCTCCTAAACTAATATTTTGACCACCAAAAATCTCAAACTGATGTATTTTTGACAAATTTGTCACAAACTGGTATACTTGTGATAAATTACTCTTTGTTAGTTTCTACTAAATTTTACTGTCAAATTGTTAAGTTAGATGATACATAACAATTAACTAATGTACTGATTTAAGATTTTACTCTATGTTTGTCATAGTTATGCCAGTTTTGTGATTTTTTATGGTATTGAACTAATTTAACGGAGGAAATATTTGTCATAAATGTATCAGTTTGAAATTTTTGGTAGTTAAAAAATTAATTTGAGGATAAATTTGTCATGGGTATACCGATTCGAGTTTTTTGTGATCATTTGAGATAAATTTGTTATAGGTATATCAGTTTGAGGTTTTTCATTTTTTTTGTGATATTAATCCATTATTTATTGATTGAACTCTTTTACACTATAGTTGTGAGATGAAGCAACCCTTTTTTACAAAAATCAAGTAGGCTTTTATTTTTCTTTTCTTTTTTTGCCTTTTGTGGGTGCAAATACTCAATGTGTGCAGGCTATTGAGATTCATATGTGAGTTGTGTTAAAAAAGTCTCATATAGAGCTTGTGTGATTTGAAGCGATTAATATATCTCGATTGACCCATGAGTGAATGTCGATCCAGCTAAATATGCTAATGGCTTGAGCTTGAACTCCCTATTAGTGAAGGTATTGCATTTCTACTGCACACTCCCAACAAATGATTTCAAAACCGATTATAAATAGGTGGACCTCATCTATTCCAATCAGTTGTGAATATATCAAAGACATCTCATGACCAATGCTCTTTTCAAGCAGCCTTTATGGTTCGGCTTATCGAAAGAGATCGAGTGAAGGGGATCGTTATCATGTAGCAATGCAATCCCAATGGCAACTTCCTAGTTTAGTCTTCGATTTGGAAAAATAGACTATGGATGAAGGTAGCATTAGAGATATAGTTAAGACAAGTTGAGCAAAATGATACATGAATTACAGGGAATAAATCTAACATTGAACTCATACATGGGTAGGAGCTCGTATAAATCAACGAGTGAATTGTGTTAGATTAGTCTCAAATAAGATAATTAGTATGGTTTTGCAGCAACCAATCTATCCTAATTGACCCATAATTCATCAACTTAAACTTTCGAGTGAAAATGGGTTTAATTGAATATGTTATGACTCCAAGCTCAAGCTCAGGCTTGGGCTCGGGCTCTTGACGATTTCTTTAGTTAAAAGTATCAGCCTATGCCCTCCCAACAATATCAATGAAGGCGGAATTCTAATGTTTCGTCCACCCGAAATCAGAACTAAGCTCCGCAGTGGTAAACTTCAGGAAGCTCCAGTAAATCTCTTGTGTGGTCAGTAAATAAAATTTGACTCCCCATTTTCTTGTCTAATACTATTAGACTTGACAATTGGGACCCATCACTTACAAACAAAAGATAAATGATTTTACCATCATTGCATAACCCACGGTCGAAGGGCCAATTCATGTTCAATGCATAAATTCATAGCATAGCACCAATCCTTGTGCATCAACTCAACGAGGTTTGGCGTCCTCACATTAGTCAGTAAGACATCACCGATACAATCCAAGTTAGGACTTACCGACCCTTGTACTCTATTCCCATGGCTTGGAATCTAGAATATTACATTTCTCCCCCTCTAAATAAAATTTTGTCCTCAAAATTTAACAAAGTACTTGATTCAAATAAGTGCGAGTATAGCTGTCTCGTACATTCTTCGCTCTCCCAAGTCGCTTCTTCTATCCCGTGGTATCGCCAAATTATCTTAACTAAGGGAATGACTTTATTCCTCAAAACTTGCTCTTTCCGATTCACGATCTGTATCAGCTCCTCAATTGATCCCGCACCATCATGAACACAAAGGACGATCATGGATCAATGACATGTGGACAGTGGACCGGTCACTGGTGATTCTACAAGGAACTTATACCGACTATGAGTGATCTGTGAGTTGATCCTGTTCGATAGCGAATCGGTCATGGATCGATTGAGTCCACGTGATCAAGTAACAACTGAGGTTTGACCATGGGAATCAATGGCATAAAACCTTGGATAAACCAAGGCATGACTTGTGCTGAACTGGAGCAAGCTCGGCCTTAGACTTGATTCGCTCGACCAAGACCCAATCAAGGCGAATGATCGGGACCAACCACGAAATTCATTTTTAAGACATCCAATGGACCAATTCTAATTGAAAATGGTCATGAACAAGTCCAAGAGGGGAATCGACTGAGTAGCACTTATTTGGTTAAGTTTTAGTGAATTTTTTGCATGAACCTCAGTTCTCATAAAACCGTCGATCGTGTACAAACATGAACGACTTCTCTAATGAGGCGACACCATATGTTAGTCTCATGAATGCCTCGGATGAATTTTTGGATACACATTAAGTAATGCGGGGGATGAGTCACTAAGGGTGCGTTTGGTAACATTTCTGTTTAAAAATTGTTCCAGGGAATAGAAATAGAAAAAAGTGTTTCTGTTCCAGGGAACAATTTTTGAACAAAAAAACGCGTTTGGTAACTGTATAAAATTTCTGTTTCTAGAATAGAAAAAGAACAAAAACACGTTTGGTAACTACACAAAATTTCTGTTCCTGGAATAAAAAAAAGAATAGAAATACGTTTGGTAACTGCACAAAATTTTTGTTCCAAATTTTTTTCAAGTGTTTTTTTTTTAATTTTTAATAAAGTGTAAACTTGGTATTGAATTATCATTCTCATGAAATGCTCATCAATTTAATTTTGTTCATGGTGAGTGAAAACAAACATTTTGAACATGATCATATGTGCATACTTGGAAGAAAATTTTTAAGTTTGTACCAAATTTTTCTCAATTGCTTTTTTTTTTTTTTTTTTTAATAAAGTGTAAACTTGGTTTTGAATTCTCATTCTCATGAAATGCTCATCAACTTAATTTTGTTCATGGTGAGTGAAGACAAACATTCTAAACATGGTTATATGTGCATACTTGGAAGAAAATTTCATAAGTAAAGTTTGTACCAAATTTTTCTCACGTGCCTTTTTTTTTTTAATAAAGTGTAAACTTGGTATTGAATTATCATTCTCATGAAATGCTCATCAATTTAATTTTGTTCATGGTGAGTGAAAACAAACATTCTGAACATGATCATATGTGCATACTTGGAAGAAAATTTTTTAAGTTTGTACCAAATTTTTCTCAATTGTTTTTTTTTTTAATAAAGTGTAAACTTGGTATTGTATTATCATTCTCATGAAATGCTCATCAATTTAATTTTGTTTATGGTGGGTGAAGACAAACATTCTGAACATGGTCATATGTGCATACTTGGAATAAAATTTTGTAAGTAAAGTTTGTACAATAAGAGCTAGCTAAAAGAAGAGTATCTTATAGATCTCTACATAGACCCTTTCATACATGACATCACAATAATGAAGTAATATAGTTCATTGTTCAACTTCATCACATTGAATTTGATAAGTGAATACTTAAAAACAATATTACAAAAGTCGGAAACATAAAGTCATGAAATCTCAGGCATATTATGATCCCTTGCCATTTTATTTGCAATCCTTATCCTAAGCATGTTTATTCCAGGTGCATCATGCAATGTATCATCTGCAACCTCCACTTCTCTAGGTCCGAATGGATACTCCGGATCTCCATATAGGGAAAAGTTTATGTCCATCGTATCTTGATCACGAATGTAATTATGGAGAGCACAACAAGCAATTACAATAAGTGCTTGCTTCCGAATTGTAAATGGAGGCATATGTCTCAAAATGGTGAAGCGATTCTTTAATGCCCCAAATGACCTCTCAATTACATTTCTTAGTGAAGAGTGCTTCTTGTTGAACAATTCTCTTATTGTCCTTGGTCGTCTCCCATTCCCTCTATACTCGCTAAGATGATACCGATCGCCTCTAAATGGAGTTAAAAATCCTGGAAGTGCTGCATAACCAGAATCTACCACGTAATATTTCCCTATAACATGAATATATATATATATATATATATATATATATATATATATAAATTTGTTGTGATATTCAACCATAATATATAATCATAAAATTGTCTTTATAAACAAAGTAAATACCAGGTGGTGGTCGGGGAAATTGCAGTTGAGAAGTTTCGAGTGCTGCCGAAAGTACTCGACAATCGTTGGCAGATCCTTCCCATCCAGCATACATGAAAGTAAATTTCATATCAAATGAGCAAACACACAGCACATTCTGGGTTGTTTTCCCACTCCTACCTCTATATGGAATCTGCTGAGACACAGGAACGATAACATCTATACGGGTGCCATCCATAGCACCTACGCAGCCCTGTCAATACATTAACAATCTAATATCATATAAGATTATCAACTACATGTATTTGACGATATAAAATCGATATAAAAATCATACCTTGAAGTAGCGTTTATGACTAGGATCAATAAGAATTTCTTATGGAATGACATCAAAGGATGGTGGTTTGATTATCTCTTTTGAAAGTTTGATCATTGCTTTCAACACTTTGTTGAAATACTTGCTGATCGTTTCTCCTGAATGTTGGAATCTCTCGCATAAATCTCTATTTGAGCTATTGTGAGTAACCAAACATAAGAATATCCCAACTTGTTCATCTTTTCGAACATATCGACTATCTTTCAACCAACCTCTTACCCTCATTAAGTCACATAAATTTAGAAAAACATGTCTCTCCATCCTAAATGCTTCATATATCCTATCGGAATGTCCATGAACAATCTCCATTATCCATTCTGGTCCTGATAATTTACTGTCCCTAATAGGTTCTCTTGTATGCATGGACGTGTCCATCGCAGCTAGGCACAACCACGTTATCAATATGTCAATATCATCATCATCCAATAATTGTTCAACTGGTTGCACCTGCTCATTAGACACACTATTTGATCCCCCTTCCATAGTACCTATACAATCACAGAAATGTAAAAACATCAATACAGATTTTGAAAATACATCCAATAACAATCAATAACATAAGTCATAAAATCTCAATAAGATATGCCATTACATATAAGTACAAGAGTCTTAACACTAATATTTTTATAAACTAAATATTAATAGATAACATAAGTTATACAGGCTAATGAAACCCCATGTAATTCATAATATATTTCCAAACATCTACTAAAGCCATTGAAGAAGTCCATTTCTCCTTACAGGTGTGGATGTAATGAAAGCCTCCCTCCATGGGGCACTGACGCATGCTCGTTCCACTGCTTTATTGTAAACATCTTGCTCTATCTCAAGCATACTCAGTAGAACATCGACCACAGCAAATACGGAGAAAGGGTCTATAGGTGGTTGTGTAGCCCCTGAGCTCGCAGAGCCACCACCAGATTGACTTGATGACCTAACTTTCAAAAGATCTTGTATGGCTTTACAAGTGTCAGCAATACCAGATTGGTTACTCTTTCTTCTCCTCTTAGTATTTGGAGTCCTATCCAATTTGTGCTTTCCACGAACTGAAGTTCCATCATCGTCTGTTGTAAAGACTCTCTCATCAGTGTGGTATTCACTGAAGTCATTTGTATTGCCACCATCATTGTCACCATATGCATTGCCACCACTGTTGTCACCACCTACATTGCCATCACCATTGTCATCTTCATCCGACAAAGTCAAATCTTGAGCACTTCTTATGACGTGCTCCCCAATAGCATATGTACCACAAAAAACAATACATAGTTCAGGATACTGAGGAAATCCATTCTTCCTGAATCTTGCCCACTCAACATTATCCTACAATTTTCACAATAATGACATTTCAGCAATATAATCATACATTTTAAAATTGACATCTATAATGATATCAAAATGACCAAAAAGTTATGAAATACCTTAATATGAGATTCCCATATACTTGGATCGTCGACAACAACTCTTTTATTCACATTATCCCAACCAAATCCGGATTGAGAAATGAGTTTCTGAAAACTGGCATACTGTTTTTTCAGTTTGTTAACCTTGTTCCTTAGTTGTACCATGTTATATTGGAATCCGGTTTGTGTAGTGAGTTCAGACTGTATATTCCTCCACCCCACTTTCTTGAAAGTGGAAGAGGTGTGGTTTCCTTTTTTTACCTCATCCACCAATAAACCGATAAGTACGTTGGTTACAGTATCCGTCCACCTTGCACTGAATGCCTGTCTCTCAGATGCCATTGAATCTTCGACTGATTGAGCATCATATGAGTTATGAATTAAATCAATAACATAATACCATAAGAACTACACGCCATACACAAAATCAGCATGGTAACCTATATGGATCCGTATCCCCTATCCTATTTTGTGCATAGTCCAACTAAATTATAAGATCTCTAAGATTAAGACAACGAAAAAACAAGCTGAAAGGCCAACCTCAACGTGCGGATAATTGTTTCCAAAGTCAGCAAACTGCGATTTATGTGGCAGCCCTCTTTCAACCTTGCACCAAACAAATCATGGAATTAAACATTTAGAATAAAAATCAAGAATCATGTTTAAACAGAAATCTAAGATGGCCTTCTGAAATCTATGGTGTTAACAATTTGCAGCTTATGCTTATCACATCAAAGTGCATGGAAGAAGAAGCAATTTGAAAGTGCCATGGGTAGAATCCTACATTTTCAGATCAAAGGCACATAACATAACTTATAAAGTAATTCCAACTCTAAGTATGTATTACTTCATAGCAAGAACAATTAGAGAAACATGCCATCTTCAGACATTTAGGCCCTATTAGTAATTTCTCTGTTTAATTAGTGATTTTCAATTAACGACTTCCTCCTCTATTAACTAAATATGCAAATAATAAAATGGCTTGAAATTAATAACATACGTGCAGGTGGAAACCTTAATTTTTGCAAAACTGCAATGACATTTTTAACTGATAATCGAAGTCTTGAAATTTCATTCATTTTTTAAACTCATGATACGTTGATATCAAATAAATTATCCGTAAATAAATTTGAATAACAATGTATAATGACTTTTTGAGCTGTTTAGGGATTAATTTACTATTGATAAATGATCACTTATATATAACTTGTTATAACAACATTATTTTTGAGTTTTTAACTCATTTATCAATAAATTTAATCAATGTACCAATTACATATCTAAAGGGTATATAGTGATCTACGCATTGGTGCAAGTGACAATTCAAATAACTTGAGAAAATTGCTAATATGGAAAATCTGGGCGTCCAAAAATTATTGATGGTGATTTAAGAGAAACAAGTTCATAAGCTCTCAAATTACGTAAAGATTCACGGAAGGTCTAATATATCCAATGACAATACATAATACAGATTTGAAAAATAAATAAAAGAAAAACATATAATACATACATTCTTGATATTACGAAGTTTAAAAAATCAAATTCAGCAAGACAAAAAATCTTGCTGAAAATACAGCATTTAACCGAAGAACAGGGAGAGAAAAAAGGTGTCAAGGCGAAAGTATAGACAATGAACGACCTTCTTGTGCAAGTTCATGCGGCACTAAGCACCAATTAGTGGGAAAATCACATCTGAGATATGCTCATCTCCCACTATGTTTCTAGATAAAATATCAAGCCTTCAAACAAACTTGTATCAAGAAAATAACCATGCAACAATCACCTATTCAATTTTCACTAATCGCAAGCAAGCTAATCCAGATTAGGACCTCCTAATGGGTTAGAAAAGAGGATGGTGGGCGGTGGTGTGGCGGACAGAGAAGCGGCACATCGGGGCAAGGCGTCGCGGATGAGCGACGGGGCCACGGCGTCGTCAGGTGAGCAAAGGAGGCGCAGCGTCAGGCTTCGGGCGGAGCTGGCAAATTGTGGACAGAGCAAGGGAAAAAAAATCATTAATTGCTTAGAAAATAGGTCCATGATGGCATATATAGAACTCCGACATTCCAGCAAGATTCCATAATCTGAAAAGGAATCGTGGGTTGAGCCTCGCCATGCTCGCTGGAGCTGCGAGCGTGAGTAGCGAGCAAACGCTCGCTGCTCTGCTCGCTTGAGCGTGCACAGCAGGGCTCTCTGCTCTGCTCGCTCGAGCGTGAGCAGCGAGCAGACGCTCGAGTGAGCAAACGCTCGAGCAAGCAGACAAGCGAGCAGAGCAAGGCTCGCTCGAGTGAGCAGACAAGCAAGCAGAGCAGGGCTCGCTCGAGCGAGCAGACGAGCAAGCAGAGCAGGGCAACGAGCAGACGAGCGAGCAGAGCAGGGCTCGCTCGGCGTGCAGCGGCGCTCGGCGCTCACGCTCGCTCAAGCGTGCGAAGCGAGGGCTCGCGTGAGCGCGAGCGAGAAGCGAGCGCTCGCTGCTCTGCTCGCTCGAGCGTGCAGAGCAGGGCTCGCTGCGACCAGACGCTCGAGCGTTTCTGCTCATTTGGGCGAGCAGACAAGCCGTTGCCGCAGATCTGGGCGAGCTCGCCCAGATCTGCGAGACTCTCGCTCAGGGCTTGAGCGCAAGGGCTCGCTCGAGCAAGCGTCTTGCAGATCTAGGCAAGCACTGGCTCGAGCGAGCCCTCATGCTCAAGCTCCGAGCAGCCATCACCCAGATCTGCGATGGGTGGCTCTCGGCGAAGCCCTCGTCAATCGGTGAAGGAGGAGCAGTAGCTAGTGACGATGGAACTTACCTCGAATCGAAGGTTTTGGTGAAGGGAGCGGCGGGCATCGGCGCCAGAGAGGACGACGGTGGAGAAGCCGGATGGTCTCGAGACAGAGTGGGAGGCACCGGAGAAGACGACAGTGGAGAAGCCGGAAGGTCATAGAGAGAAGATGCAGGAGGAGAATGCAGTGTTCGAACGGCTCAAAGAAGAAACAAAAAAGAAACACGTTTTTAATGTTTTTGTTCTTTTTTTGTTTTTAAAAGTTGTTCCAGAAACAAGAAACACATTTTTCTTATTCTTGTTTCTGTTCCAAATGTGTTCCTAGGAACAAAAAAATATATTTGGAACAAAAACGCAAACAAACGCGTTTCTGTTCTTTTTTGTTCCCTGGAACAAAAAAAACAGAAATTTTGTTTATAAACAAAAAAAAAAAAAAAAAAAAAACATTAACAAACACTCCCTAAACAAACATTAAGAGATGATAGGAGTTCGAGAACATTCCTTGCCTCTAGACTATAGTCTATTATTATCCACTTAGAGTCACACGTCAATTGCCAAGGGAAGAAAGAGAACTTGCATTGAAGTTGTCTTGGTAAAAATATCAAGATCTCATTAAATGATTTTGGACTCTAGTCCATTAATGCCATTGATGAATCACCAAGCTTAGATGTCCTCTTAAATCTTAGGTTAAGATGGCCCTAAATTATAACCTTTGTGAACAAAGCAAGAGCAAGCCAATTAGGAGATTTAAGATAAAATGAATTGGTTGATGCTTGAAATGCATGGACACACGATAGACTTATATGCTAACGCTTGGGGATGTCGAGTCATTGTCTGGGGTAAAATCCTGGATATCGTCTTAATAGTGAGATCAGGACGATGCCAGCTCGAGAGAGGTTGATACCCAGGAGTTACCCTAGATGTCATCCTGATAATGAGATTGGGAAGATGCCAATTGTCAAGGGGGGAATCGATGCC
The DNA here is from genome assembly GCA_014182565.1 of Eucalyptus marginata. Taxonomy (NCBI): domain Eukaryota; kingdom Viridiplantae; phylum Streptophyta; class Magnoliopsida; order Myrtales; family Myrtaceae; genus Eucalyptus; species Eucalyptus marginata. Next base: position 9,929,569 of record CM024589.1, read on the forward strand.
CGATTGATACCGGAAGAGTCGATAGATTTCGATTAAGTGAAAGAAATTGAAATAAATTGGAAATCCATGTGTGGTGCATGAACTGATGCTTGAATTGATGCTTGCAAAAGTTGGGTTAGATTTGTATGAGTTGTTGAGACCTTGCATCAATTTGGAAACATGTTTGCATCGGGTCACTTAGTGCATGAATTAGTTCTACATAATGCATGCATCATTCTAGAACCGAAATGGCCGTTAATTATGGAATTTTTGAGGGCTTGTTCTTCATGCACTAACTCTTTATTCATGATTCTTGAAAATACTTAGATGATTAAGAGTCTTTCGTGTGTGCAGAGGCAAGTCAAGGCATGGGCCTTGCTATCAATTTGCCATCGACAAGTAGGCGATGATTTTGTATCCAAGAATCGATGGCAAGACGTGTGATATCTGGACTTCACCTAAGCCTCGAATACATAATGGTTCATGGCGTGTCGACAAGCTTGTCATCGGACTATGATGTTGGCACAATTCACGGCCACCGTTTCGCCACCACCATCACCGTACCGAACCATCGCGTCCCCGCGACAACACCTCATCGTCACATCTCCGCCGTACTATCACAGCTCAACCATCACCAAGTCCATCACCTCATTTAAATTTTTCTTCATAAAATGCCACCAATGAGACCAATGTTCACTCTCCGCAGCACGTCACCAAGCTAATTCCTCATGCTGAAGAGAAGAGCCGAGAACCTCCCATCCTCACTACGCCAGCTCCCCCGCATCTTCTCAGCTGTCAACAAAGGAAAATGTTGACTCAAATTGCAGCCACGTTGCTGCGACCTTATCAAAGTGGCGGAAGGACTTCTGCCAAGGAGCCACGTTTCCCCCACATGCCTTCCGCTTGAACTGCCACAAAATTTTGATTTGTTGACCAATTTGGTCAACCAGCGGAGAAGCCAAAGCAGGGGGAGCAGAACGCCTTTATCTTCCTTTCCCTCGTTTTCGTCAAGTCTCCAGTGAACCTCTACCCAAAAACCTCTCACAGCTCGGTTTGTTCCTCTTCGCTGCTCGACGCCGGCCACTTGCACCACCCCGCCGCACCGCCGTCTCGCCTCATTTCCGCTGCCGACCAAAGATCTCACCACTTCGCCATTGCTCAACTCGCGTCACCTCGCTACTCCACCACAGCCCGCACCGCCGTCTCACTTTATTCCTGCCGCTCCACCACCAGCTCGCACCGTCGCGGATTCAAGGCAAGTGAAGGTCCTGTTTCTCTATATTACGTGGTACCGCCATTACTCGTATTTCCATTATAGGAATCGACAAAATTTGGTTTCAGATGCGTTGAGCTACCATTGTATTCGAGTCTGTTTCTGGTCAAGTAAAGCCGGATTCGATATTGACTCGTATAGTAGTGTATTGTGACGACCGTTGGCACGATCGGCACTGGTTCGAGTTGTAAAGCTGTGGACCGCATCGATCGTCGAAAAGTTAGCACTGGTCTTCCATAGATTGAGTTGTCGCGGTCGGTCCGGTCCTGGTACGGTCTTGTTCAGACTTGAGGCAAGTAACATATAGGTAGTATGGGAGTAGTCGAGGCCATAGTCGTTAGAGTAAGCTATGTGGTCACGCAAGGTTTCATAACAATTAGGCGTGTACCGTAGTGTTAGGACAAATTCTATGTGGTTCGTCTAGTGTTCGGGCACTAGAATTCCTTAGGCGAATCGGTAGGACTAAGTTGATCTCCGAATAGTACAGGTTCGGCTAGGATGATAGCCATAGACTTATGCATCAATAAGGGGTCGGTCTAGTTATGTTGGATGGCATCAATAGAATCCTTAAGTGTTGCGCCATGGTTTGAATTGATATTGATACCGTTGGTCCACCGTTGCAACGATGCCCCGGGTTGTCGGGATGCTTGGAGGGGCGTGACAATGGTGCCCTCTAGATGCCTTGGGGAATGTGATTGAGCCCTGGAGGTCCTCGCAATGCCAGGTGGGGTGCGAGATGCTTGGAGAGATGTAACGCGACTCTTTCCAAATGCCCGGGGAATGAAATAAGAACCCGGAGGTCCTCGTGATGCCAGGTAGGATGCGGGATGCCTTGAGGGGTACAACACGGGTCCCTTCAAAAGATGGTGGTAAATAGAACCAAAGTAGATACGATTATTGAATTCCTCGAACGTCTATTTACTCCTTGGTGTGTCATTTTTGTGGAATTCCTTTAGAGTTATGATAACCTGAGCTATTTCGATTTCGCACATTGCATGTTTAGGATTATGTCGGATGAGTAGTGGTAGACTTATGTAGTATAGTCTAATGGGCTTTCATTTGTTGAGTGGTTGTACTCACCCCTTGTGGGATTATTCCATTTTCAGACACGTAACCATGCCTCTCCAACCCGCGTCTTCCACTCTGCTCTACGATATTCCCACTAATCTCACGTGGGACCAAGTGAAGCAAGTCAATCTCGATTTCCCTGATGTTACGTTCATCCGGATTACCGTGATCCTGACGGTGGACGCCAGTCTCACGTCGGGCCCCGTGTTGATGGGGTTTATTGCACTATACGCCTGAGTCAATGGGCGCACGGTGGGATCGCTTCCACTCTCGAATGACGACGATGATGGTACTAGCGAGGTCGAGTAGACATAGGGCCCGGGGGATGAAGGTAGCATTTTTGGACAAGACGAGGACATGATATGAAGACGGCCATGTAAATAGGCTGTAGGATGGTCAGGACAGAGTTTTGGTTTAGCCAGAAAAATGAACTTTTTGGCCTTAATGTACCGACCTAGGTCATCGAAAATATAAATAAATAAAAGTACTTGGTTATATATTTTTGTGTGCATCAATTTAAGTTATAATGGAGTTGTCAGTACACCCTTCCGCATAGAAATAGTAGCAATACCAAGGGAATGCCGTGGTGACCCTAATGGGCCCAGGGTCGTCACAAGATGTCCCCCAATAAAAAGATTAGGAATTACTACTTATTGAGTCGTCGACTCATTTTTGCTATTTTCCCCAATTTCAAGTGTGTGATGGATGTACTGACCCCACTGCCCATTTATCACGGCCTCCCTATAGACATGGTCTCCATCGTGACAAACATAATAGATGTAGAAGGAGACGTCACTTATCAAAAGTATACCACCACAGTATAAGTCCAAAAGAGTGTAGACATTTTGGTCTCACACGTGTACGAGGCTTGGTGCCTCATTTTTTATGAGAACATCATAAGTCCCATTCGCGGCTTCATCCCACTGGTGGATCCCACGGGAACCCGATAGGGAGTGGGCCTAGAATAAGGGCCATTTTTAGAGAAGCCCGATAGAGAAGCTAGGCTATCCCATCCTTTTTGATCATCTACGTGTAGTAATGAAAAGAAATAGCTCAGGACTAGGAGGGACATAAAAAATATAACAGATTTTGATATATATATAAATATAACATAGCTTGTGTACAAGGATTGCTTACAATTCGCTTCCGCATGTGCTTAATTAAAGATAAAAGATTTTTCGAGACATTCGATGTGTCTAGGACGTCAATGTTAACCCACCCGAGTCATGCTCTTGCAACCAAGTCTTTTAATTTTTTTAGAGGTGGGCATTGTACTAACAAAATAGCCATTTTACTATCCTCAAATATAGGACCCAGAAGAGATTTTTTTTTTTTTTTGTCGATCCTACTCTATTCATATACTAACACTCACTCTCAAACTTTTGCCTTGCTTCTTTACAGGGCGTGGGAGTCGAAACGCACTCCTAAAACTATAGCGTCCCCACCCCAACCCCCTTGAGAAGGTGGGGATTCTAACCCCCCACTTCCCCCTTCCAAGTTGGAAGGGTGGCCACTGGAACCCAAAAGAGATTGCCGAGTGCTTTAAAATTTTATAATTGGACCCATCAAGTATTAGTATATTACCAGGTACGTTAAAATTTTACAAAAGGACCCTGTCAATTGATTACTAACTTATCAACAAAACAATATATTAGCTTAGTTAATCTACTATCTATTAATAAATACACAAAATTCTATAAAAAAAAAATTCATATTACCGATGGAAAGATTTATTTTAGCGCCCCACATCTAGTAGCGAATAGCTAGGCACTCTAAAATTTTACAAGTGGGCAAGTAAAGTAGGTATCGACTAGGAGACCGGTCATAGGCGAGATCGAGCTCGTTGGCGTCAAGCGGGGCTCGATCTCACCAATCCGGCGAGGCCAAGGCCCCGCCTGACACAGGCGAGACTCGAGCTTGTCGGCGTCGGGCCGGCGAGCTCGAGTCTCGCCAAATTTGGCGAAGCCGAGGCCCCGCCCGACGCCGGCGAGCTCGAGCCTCGCCAGTCGTCAGTGAGGCCGAGCCTCGCCGGATCTGGCGAGACTCGAGCTCGCCGACGTCAAGCGAGGCTCGATCTCGCCGATCTGACGAGGCCGAGGCCCTGCTCAACGCCGGCGAGCTCGAGCCTTGCCAGTCGTCGGCGAGGTCGAGAGATCCAGCAAGGCTCAGTCGTCGGCGACCTTCGAGGGAGCGGCGGAGGCGAGCCTCAGAGGCGGGCGGCGAAGGCGACTCGGAGGCGAGCTGCGGTGACAAGTGGCGGAGGCGGTTTGAAGGCGAGCGACGAAGGTGAAGGTCGAAGGGCTGTCCACGTTTTTTAGGTTTTAAAAATGGGTCGAAAATGAGTCAGCACGTGTAACCTATTTTCGACCCATATAAAACTGAATTTAAAATGGGTCGAATGTGGATTATAGCCCATTACAACTTCATAACCCACATTTGACCCATTTGTGAAAAATATGGGTGCAAAATGGGTCCATGACCCATTTTGTCACATCTAGTATCAACCGAGCTCGCTTTCAAAGTAACGGCTCTATCATTGTGGATCTAGTATAAATAAATAACGTCTAGTAGATAACTACGGAGTGGTTAAAATTTTAAAGGAGGGTAACTTGCTACACAACGAGTTTAGGCTCGAAAGTTATTAATTTTCCCAGTAAGATTTCGCTTGCAATGTCAAAAAAATGAATAGGTCAATAACTTACTATTGAATTGGACGTTAGTTTGACCCAAAAAAAAAAAAAAAAAATAGACGTTAGTAATTTCCTTGCTTGGTTATTTCCCTTGAAGCAAGCATTCATTTGCAGATTACTTATTTCGCTTGTAAAAAGACCCTATAAGTGGGTTATTAAATGGGCTGAAAGTAGGTCCGTTACAAATCCACTGTCAGCCCATTTGTTTCTGGCTTCCATAATTAAAATTCATTTTGACCTATATTTTGAATTTAAGGTGGCTCATATATAATCAACTTCACTATATTTGGATTAAAATATGGGATTGTCACCCATTTTATCAGTCTTACTTGTAGGTCACTAACTTCGATGGTGAGATTTTATTTTCCAGATGGTAATTTGCTATGCAGCTTTACAACTTAGTACTGAATTGGCTGTTGCTAAATTCCTTACTTGGTCAGTAGTTTTGCTACCCCCAAAAGTGAGCCTACACTAGTACATGATAAGTAACTTATTTCTGTGGCATGTTACTAGTTACACTTGCAAGATTCTATATTATATGGGACATTTTAAAACAGCTTGATAACTCGCTGTTGAAGTCGGTGTTCATATGTTTTTCGAACCGTGGGTAATTTGCTACAGCTTAAACGAGCCTACTTTACCGACCAAAAAAAAAAAACAAGCCTACTTTGGTAAGTTACTTAAGTCAATATTGAGTTATTAATTTATATTTTATTTTAAACGGTTAGTTCCCACTTCGTTGGTGACTCGCTAACTTGTAATTGAGCCTACAATTACATCAATAAGTTATTAATTTCATCAGTAAGATTTTGTTTTAAGAGGTAAAATTTATACTTAAGTAGATAACTTACATTAGCACTCGATATTCGTATGCTTCTCCCGGTGATTTACAACCTTAAAAGTGGATCTATATTGATAAATCGACAATATTAACGATAACTTACTATGGATTTGACGTGTCCGGACATGATTAGGTTTTTCAGTTCCCTGTTGCACATGCTGTCTTTTCTCTTAGGAAGCAAACCATGAAGTCGACTCCAGTCCGGAAGAACTACTTCCTTCATAAGCATCGTCGTCTTTGTCGTCCTAAGAAAGTGCTCATACTGTTGGACTCTGAAGAAAGCACGTCAAAATTGACAAAATCACAACCGACATTTTTCATCATGATCGTGCTCGGTAGCTTTCATTGAAAGTTATTCCTCTCATATCTATGGCCACTTAGAAAGGAATGAGTGTTGGATAGATTGCACCACAAGTCACACTCTCACTCCATCTGTTACTGGTAATCATTCTGATCAAGAAAAAGTTCATCGTTTTGCAGTTTAATCCAAAACTGCTCTCGATCCGGGTCTCGAAATCGACCTTCGAGGCATCGAAGATGGAAAAACTTGACATTCCGATCTAAACGTGAAGTCAAATGTCTCATATTTCACGTCGGTAACTTTTTCCTAACATCAATTTATCCTCAAATTCCTTCACCTAGCTAAACAGATTCGACAGAAGTAAGAAATCTCAACTGAGAAGTAAATAGACAACCTATTGCGCATCTATTAGCACCAGAGTTGCCGACATACAGCACTCTCAGTGTCATCAGATGATCATCTCTTTTAAATGTCCGATACAACAAGTTCTAGGACACCACCATACCCTAACTAAATAATCAGGTCAATAAATAGCAAAAATAGAACGGCCAAAATGTGTACGACTCTCAACATGCCTATCATCTAAAAACTGGATCAAGATCCTGCATCAAGGTCAGCACCTGCAAAACAAAGAAAGGAGCAAAACATGTTTCAGTGGTTAAGAGCTTCACAGAGGCAAAGAAGGACTCCTGTGCAGTCTGACTTCTTAACTTGACGAGGAATTTCTATGCAAAGCCCGGTCGAATGGACCATGGAATGCCTTTGCTTTTTGAATGAAATGACAATGCAAATGCAGGATATGTCCAGGACTTTTTTCTGGCAAGGATGAAATTCTTCTTTCTGTTTAATTGGAGAAAGATATTGTTGACGACATCAATTCCGGGACTAATGATTCTAAAAATAGGAACATGGCAATTTGATTGCTAAGTGAGATATCCCCTGTACAATACAATATACAGAGATGAACACAAATAGTGATTTGCAGTCTGAAAATAGATGACTGCTTCCACATTAGAAGCTCCGACATTGATCCTAGCATACCATAACTAAATAATGGATGTTCAAAAAACTACAGCATAGCGACTGAATTGCAAATGTTGAGCGTGAAATGCCAGATCTCAGCTCTACAATATCCAATCTCTCTCCTATTTATGTTGGTTAGGGCTCATTAGTGTAATTCTAGCGTGCGAGCGTCGATGCAGTGAAATAAACCGATGTTTGCTTGCAAGCAGGGGAAACAGAAGTTCACCTTGCATCATCAGCCGAAGATGTGTCCGACATTCTTCTCTTTGACTCTTTTTGCTTTTGATAAACTGCTGATTTCAATGACACTTCCAAAGCACTTGTAATTCTGACTCGGTTTTGCCGTCAAAAGAGCAGCTTAATTGTAGCCAGGCACAAGACGAAGAGAGTTTGAGCAGAACGGCATCTTTCCTGAAATCAGATCGCCACACTTTATAATCAACCATCATATTAACATCTAATCATCACTCTCAAGAGGTAAGAATTCGAAAGCGATGAAAATGTTTAACTTTATACTACCGGAAAAGGAACAAGATAAACAAAAAGATAGAGAGCCGATCTTACCCGGAGTCGCTAAAGTTACTCGAAAATGGGGGCAAAAGCAATCTAAACCTCTTTCAAACTATCTACTTTTAACAATCAGCAGATAAGGCATCACTCAAGGTAACATGTCCGATGAGTAAAGGTGATAACGACACAACATGACCATGAGCATGTCTAACGCGAAATTGAATCAAAGTTCAGAACTTTACTACCATAAAACCAGCAACAGGATAGATAATGTGGCTGCATTATAAACATTGGTATTCAAAAGCCAAAATGAATCATAATTCAAAAACCAGAAACATCTCAAACTCACCACGCCCGAAGAAATGGACAAGTAACCAGTAGAAGAGCTCGTGCTCGTCGAAGCTGGTGTTTCTGCTGCCAGCGGTGGGGATCCAGATTTCGAGGGAATCGTCCCATTCCCACCAGCATCGCTGCTTCCGTTCAGCGCGAGCGTGTATGCCGGCGTCCCATCGGGCTTGAACAACCCGTAATTCCTCTCGGACGTCGGCCCGGGCTTCATGTTCTCATTGAACAGGGCAAACACGTAGACGTTCAAATCTCCATTGGGACTCATCGGCGTCCCCTTCTTCTGCGCCATGATCTTCATCAGATTCCCATTATACTTCCTGGCATTATCCGGGGTCGCGCCGACCTCATCCGCATCGCCTCGCGACGGCCACCCGGTCTCCGAGATGTGCAGCGTCAGGTTCCGAAAGCCCAGCGAGGCGAGGGCCGAGTGAACCGCATCAATCTGAGCGAACAGCATGTTGTCGTAATGCAGACCCGTGGAGGGATCGACCTCGCCGGGGTTCGACTCGAAGAGCACGTAATTGAGCGGGACCTGCCGGGGGCTCGCCTTGTAGGCGAAGAACGGGTAGGCGTTGATCAGGAACGGCGAGCCCGCCTTGGCCTGGAACTTCAGGATCTCCGTCAGTGGCGCGGCGAGGTCTCGCCGGAACGCCCCGGCGGACGGCGGGTACGAGGTCTCGAGGACGGCGAGCGAGTGGGGCGTCGTGACCGTGACCTGGTCGTCGAGGCCGAGCTTGGCGAGCGCGCCCTGGAGGCCCTGCATCGCCGGGAGGACGTCCGCCGTCAGGGACGTGTCGTTGAGGGTCAGCACCTCGTTGCCGACGGTGATGCAGGTGATCTTCGTGGAGGGGAGGTAGGGCTGGATGTTGGACTTGAGCCAGGCGAGGGCCTGGGCCGGGTCCCGCATCCGGGCCAGGTACTCGTTCCCGAGGCCGACGGTGAACTCGACGCCGGTGCCGGCGAAGGCCCGGAGGACGCGGGGGTCGGCGTCGTAGAGCTTGAGGCGGGTGGCGCCGACGGACTTGACGAGGGGGACGACGTCCTCCGGCGACGGGAGGTTGTTGGCGATCTGGCCGTAGTTGATCCCGATGGAGGACGACGCTGTCACGAAGGCGGGCCCTGCGGCGGAGAACAGAGAGAGAGAGAGACAAAAAGGAAGAAAATTCGTGACGGAACAACGGAAAAAACGGAAGCTTTACCAAGAAAATGTTTCATGTTCATTCCGAACTTTCTAAAGTACCGCATTTTAACAAGATGGTATTCTCGGGAGCTCATTCGGTACCTGAAAGTAGAATCAGCAGCAAGAAGCAGCGGAGGAACCGGTCCGACGCCATGACGGGGGAGCCGCGCCGGAGAAATGCAATGCCGGACGGGGGAGCGGCTTCGGCGGCGGCGGGGAGTGGCTCCGAGTGAGTGGGGAGGAGTGTTTTAAGTGTGACACAGTTGTGGGTCGCTATCGGAAGGCGGCGGAGGACAACGAGAGGAGCACGCGGGCTGCTGCGTGGGAAACGGACAAGGCGGCGGCTGGCGAAGGTGACGGTAGGGGGGGACGGGCCCTCTTTCGAGCTGGCTCGACAGGGATGGAGTGCGCGCGCGGCCAGGAATAGCGGAAAGCAGTAGAGACTCTCTCTCTCTCTCTCTCTCTCACTCCCTGTCTCTCACTATCTCTGTCGAGCTAGCGATCTATAAATGAAGCTGCAAAAGATGGTGGGCACTGGTAGACGAGCGTTGTGTGCCTTTTTGGCTGCGTGCCATGTGAGGTTAGTTCACTCATTAGTTTTAAGTAGGTGACCTGTCCGAACCGTTGAGAAGTTAACGTCTCAGTGCATTGCGGACCTTCGAATCAGCACTAATAATGTGAGTCACTAAAATAATCAAATATTAAATTACGTGTTCATTTAATAGTTAATTTTTTTTGGATAGCCGACAATAATCCCACATAATTTAACATGGTATCAGAACCACCGAAGGTCCTGATTTTAAATCTTGCCAGACCATATTTGTCTCCTTAATTATTTATGCCAATGCCTTCATCTGATAACTTAAACTTTTAGAATAATGAGTGATGATGAGCAATGATAACTCCATTTTCCTAATGAACGGTGAGATCTTATGGAGAAACCTTGTAAGGAGCCTCAGGCGGCACTAATCCTCTTTCTCTCGACCATTTCTCTAATGCAAAAGAAATCGGATTCTTTGAGAGCACAAAACACAAACTCAACGGTGCTTTGAAGATTATAATAAGAGGGCGTTCTGATTCGTGCTTCTGATTTTGTTTACCCTTTTGCGTTTTCACTTTCTAACTTTCAAAAGCGCGAGTATTCGAAGGCTTTTTAGTCCCCGACCTGGCATTTTGCATCGGTTCGATACTATGCACTTGTGATAACGCACGCACATCCTTTCGTTTCATCGGATGCGAGAATCATATCAAGGGGGGATGGATGCTGCATAACGAGGAAATCATGATTTGATTTTGAGACTCGGCCCCCTTGAAGGAATCGAATAGGTTCTTTGACTTTATTTTCTTTCAGCGGTGAAAAATATGGCGCTTTTGACGTTGGTTTTTTGTTCTTTGCGTTCCTTTCCAAGGTGGAAGGTGGCCCCAAAGGTGATTGCTTCTTTGCGACTCCGTCACATGGTAGCCGTTCCCAACGAGGAGCGGGCGGGTAGGCGGTGGGGCTCTGCTTTTGAGTAGAGCGGGGCGGCGTAAGGGACAAGCTTCCTTCGATTGGGGTTTGGGTCCCGTTCTCTCTTTTTTCTTTTTTTACTTTTTCTTTTTATTCTTCTTTTTTCAATCGAAAGGCGTTTTCGGTTGTCGGATAGAGCAGAAACGACGGAGAGCTGGCGAGGCTAACGGGTCCGCTCTTTCAAAGCGACAAAAAATGCAAAAGGTAAAGTCGACGTGCGAGAATCTTTCCGTTGCGGAACCCATCGATCCCACCTGGACCGTCTGATTGGAGAGCGTTAGAGATCTCGGCCGTTCAGTTGGCGGGATTTCAGTGTTCGGGTCGGGTGGGGGGACCGAAATTGAGTACGGGCAGGCCGAGATTTTTCAATCCGTTTAAACACATGCAGTTTCACTTGTCCAAGCCAGAGGGGAAACGACCAAATTGGGGGAAACAGAATAGCAATAAACACGAAGATAAGAACCACGCATTTTACTCACACTAGGGATAGTTCTATAGAAGCGCAAACAGTACGCTTTTAGATTTTTCCTCTCTCTTTCGACAGAACTAAGTAGCATCTCTCTTTGCGCATCTTATTTCCTTTTTCAGCCAAATTAGGTACTAGCCTCCGTCAGATATGCCCTTGTTTTTTCATGCATGGCTTCTTAAGTAACTCTCCCGAACTGGCCGGCAGACGCGCCCCACGAACGCTGACCTCGCGCATCAAATTCCTCCAGGTTAAAGTCTTGACATATACGCATGTTAGTAGTGCTTAAGAAACCGAGCACGCGTTTAACCCAGTTACTCAAGGAGTGGCGATGTTTTCCTTGGCAAGGGGAGCGACTTCTTCCCCTTCGACGCCGGGTTCACCACCGGCAATGTCAAGACCCAGAAGCATCTTCTCCCAGAGCCTCGCCGGTCCCTGCACCCAGAAAGGCAAAGGAAATTCTCATTTTATCAAGCCCTCCATGACACCACGTGAAAATTAGAGTACAAGTCGAAACCATGGTGATTAACAGATTCATCTGTTCATGGACAAAGTCGTTGGAGTGCGTCCGTGATGCAATTTTGGCTCACCTTCCATGAAAGATCTTGAGCCATGCAGTTACTGATCATCTCTTTCAGGGCAGCTGTGCCATAAGTTGCGAGTGCTCTCTTGACTGTTCTTGCCACAGCATCCACGTCAGCTGGATCGATGACATCGCACTGTACAATAGCTTGTGTTAATTAGTATGACTACAACATTGGTCACGTAGAGAAAAAATCATGAAAGTAGATTCTCCTTCTCCTTGACAATGTTGGAGTTACTCACATCGAGACTGAAGCCTCCCATTTGGAACCCTGTAAACCCTTCTTTAATGGTGTCAACGAGTCCACCAGTTGATGCAACAATTGGCACCTGGTTTGAGATTTATATCAACGAGGCATCAGCTTCAAGCACATAATCAGTTAATTTACCAAATTGCTAGTTATGTAGGTTAAATTGTGTTAGCTTGGACATTACAGAGCTTCAAGATTTACCGTTCCATATCTCATGGCTTGCAACTGTATGAGACCACAAGGTTCAAATCTGCTAGGAATCAACATGAAATCAGCCCCAGCAATGATCATATGGGCCAGAGGCACATTGAATTTTGCCACTCCTCTCGCGTTGCTTGGATATTTGATCTCCAGCTCCTCAAGCTGCCTTTCCATAGTCTTTTTGCCAGTTCCCTGAGAGTGCAAAAAATATTTCACTGTAAGCATCAGCTTTCTCAGCAGCATTAAACTAGACACATTTTATAGTAGGAAGGAAAAAAGAAGAGATACCGTACCATTTATGCTTTATAGTAAAATTACTTACCAGTACAACAACTTGAACATTCTCCCCAATGAATTTTGGAATTGCTGCTGCTAAGATATCAGATCCCTTCTGCTCTTCCAGTCTACCAATGAAACCAATCAGAGGGATGTTTCTGTCAACAGGCAAACCAACAGCTGCTTGAAGAGCTTCCTTCAATAGAGGCTTTGCATCCACAACCTATATACATGACATTTGTTAGACAATCTGATTGTGTCAAGTGCATCTTTCAAAACTAATACATCATTCTCGATATTAAACTTTACCGTTGTCTCGTCATAGTGGATATCTAAGTACTTGTCAGTTGCTGGATTCCATTCTTGAACATCCATGCCATTGACAATACCAGTTATGCCAGTTCTTCGCAGGATGTTTTCTAATTCCACACCCTTTGCAACACCAGAAACAAGTTCCTCTGCATAGTACGGACTCACAGTTAAGACCCTGTGGGATTCTATAATTCCAGCCTTCATCCAGTTGATTTTCCTGCCCTTCTCAGGCTTGAGATACCTGCAAGATACACCAACAGATTCAGCAGAAAGAAAGTTGATGTTAAGGCAACCACACTACAATGTTCTTGCAAAATGGAAGGTTGCACTAGACCCAGACGACATACCCATCTATGAAGTCAAAAGAACTCTTAAATTCATTAGGTAGATTGACAAGGGCGAAATCTCCAAAGGGAAATCTTCCCTGGTAGGCAATGTTGTGGATGCAGAATGCTACCTGGAATCAAGTTTATCTACTCAGCTGCATGTCCATACTATCTAACAAAAAATGTGTCATAAACGATGAACTATAAGATGAAAACTTACCTTGGCATTTTTGTAAAGCCCTTGAGATTGGTACATTGTTTTGAGGTAGCATGGAAGAAGAGCAGTGTGCCAGTCATTGGCAATGAAGACAACATCTTCACCTGCTTGACGCACAGATAAAATTTAACTTTCGATCAGTATTTAGAACTGAAAACTGACCTTCGACGAAACAATGACAGAAAAAATTCCCACCATATGGTCCTGAAAAATTTTCGCTATTGTTTAGATTCAGAACCTGAGGTGCCTCTAGAGCAGCCTGCAAGCAATAAAAAGGTGTATTACAAAAATGAAAACAGAAAAGAATACACACATGAGAGAGATTGCATCAACTGACATTGAGATGTTACTTCATACATTTACCGAATTAATCTTTTCTACAGTGAATGTTCTGGATTATGCAACCTTTCAACCAGGGAAAACATGGGGAAGAAAGTATTTTTCGAGTGATCAGAACTTTACAGCTCACAGAAAGGTTATCACAACCTTATGTCTTAATTGGGTTGTCGTGTTACGTTAACAAGAGAATGCAACTGATTTAACCAAGCTTTAACACTCACTATGGTTTTCACAATTCCAATTCCAACTTTCAATAGGCAAAGGCCATCTGTCATTCAATTCAAAAGGACAAACATAGAGCATACCATAATCAGCAAGAATCATATTTTCCAAATGTGCCAATAGTATGGCTGGAAGACTTGTCCAGAGTATATCACTTGCAAAGAAATTAAAACTCACCTGACACAACAAGCTAAAGCGAAGTTGGTTATCCTTGTAATCTAGCCCTGCCCGTGGCCCATATACTTTAGAGCCTGTCTTGCCCCACACCTTCAATGTTGACAAATCAAACAGTCAAACAGTCAGGGGGATAAATTTGCTTCATCACATAATTCTGCAAGAGTAGCTTTGCAGATTAGCACAAGAGAATCGATCGGGAAGGATGATCTGCACCTTCTCAAGAAACATTGGGTGATCAACAAATACACGATCAACTCCACGTTTGTAGCAGTGGAAGAAGCGAACAGTTTCAATTCTGTCTCCAACTTTTATCTGCACAGGAAGACTTGTCTGTGAGCAAATATTTTCCTAAACTCAAACACTGTAGATTATGAAGCAATAAAATAATATATATTCATTCTGTCGGAATGACAAAAAGAAGCCACTAACCTCAACTAGAACGCTAGTATCCCACCCATCTTTGTACTGATCATAGCGGGGAGAAACAGTCATGACTCGATGCCCTCTGGCCTATGGAAAATCATGTCAAAAGTTGGTCAGACACACTTTAGCAGAGACAGGACTACTTGAACACTCACTGTGAGAAGTGGTGATCATAACTGCATATCAAGAAGGAAGCATGAACAGGACATGCAAAGGAAGACAACCAACTTACTGCCATTGCTGGTGGCAAACCACCAAGAACATCACCAAGTCCTCCAGTTTTGCTCCAAGGAGCCACCTCAGCTCCCACAAAAATCAAGTTCATTCCCTTTCTGCAAACAATTTTTCCAGCCAAGCCATCATTCTCAGCCTTGTTAACTTTTCTCTCGACTTTCCCCTTGGCTGCTTTTGCATGAGATCTGAAAGCATCCAGCTTGTTCACAGATCTTAATCCGCTGTGGGTGATCGATGCATTCCTTAGGCTTATCTGTGCCAAGTTCACCTTAGCTTCTGCTCCCGAGCTCCCATGGCAGTTCACCTGTGAGCTTCTTGATACAAAGTGTGCAGCAGTGATGGTTGCCATGACGATTGCTTTTGGTCTGAAATCTGCGATTCGAGATAAGGAAGTGAACATATTCTTCAACTATTCGACGGATGTATCAATAAACCAAAAGATACAAAAAAAACTAATAGCTTGTTGAATTTACAGAGCACAAGACATCAACCTCTACTAGAACCAACCACATGAAACTCTCAGGTAATTATTGCTTTATTAGCAAAATCAATGTTCATATGTTTAGTACTATAGTCCTAGCAACTCTAGAATCCCGGGATATAGATGAACACGGCTCTGAACTCTAAATTGCCAACACACACCAACATCTTCCATGAAAGATGACAAGCTAATTGTAGATTTAGACTACAAAAGCTATTATTAAATTATGCAACCGGGATGTGTGGACTGATCTCCATCACCATCTAATTAAGATCACGCTTTAGTGTTTCGCAAAACATCTCCCCGTACGAACGGTACAGTCCAAGTACTTCAAATTGTCTGAAGCTAATCTTCCTCTCCTCCCACATTCAATTCAAGTTAACCGAACATAGCAATGAAAAGATGGCAAAAAAAATAAATAAATAAAACTATCGAAACAGAATGAATCCTCCATACATAGGAGAAACGGCAAAGGCAGAGAACGAATCGACTACTCCGGCGAAGAAGAAAAAATCAGCGCAAACAGATCGGAACCGCAGCGACTAAGGCGATCAATGAGCCTTGGAGGCTCGAACTGCAAGTTTTTCAGGAACCGTTGCTTCAAAGACAGTGAGAACTCGAATGCACGACTACTTATAAACCAGAAACCAGCTCATGCGGTGGAGAATGGCGCGAAATACTCGCTCCACAGCTCCTGGAACTGCGGATTTCAGTATCGTCAGTGACATCACTTCGCGCGCAACTGGCCGGAGCATCATCAAAATATCTTCAACGGACGCCGCCGAACGAAGCTCGAGCTGACGACTCTCCCGCTTCCTTGGCGAAGAGCGAGAGAGAGAGAGAGAGAGAGAGAGAGAGGGAGAGAGAAGGCTTACGAGGTGGAATCGGAGGAGATGAGGCGGCGGTTCAGCGGGCAAAGCAGGGAGGACCGGTGGCTTTCTCAGCTGCGACTCGTGATCAGCACTCGGTGAAACTCGGTCAGTGAGTAACCACCGCCGGGAGGAGCGCCATATTTGTAGAGGCCGATCCCACGTGGCAGCGCGCGCGGACGTGGCGCGAGATTAGTGGCTGGTGGCACTCCCGTTCCCGAGGCGCCTCTAGATTTGCTTCCGTGCTCCTTCTTTTAATCACGTGCGGTGCAATCATTTCAAGATGGAGTTTATTATTATTATTATTATTATATTATTATTATTATTATTATTATTAAGTTAATATCTTGAAAAATTTTAAATTTATACAGTTGTGACAATTATTTCAAACTAATTTTTTGAATATTAAAAAGCCCAACATTTTTGACAAATTTATTCTAAACTAGTTCATTTGTAATAAATTTACCATTTGTTAATTTTCGTTAAATTTTACTATCAAATTATTAAGTTGAATGACACGTAACAGTTGGCTGGTATATCGGTTTGGGATTTTATTCTCTGTTTTTCATAGTTATATAATTTTTGTGATTTTTTGTTATATTAATCCAATCACGAATATATCAGTTTGGGATTTTTGGCGGTCGAATAAATTAGTTTTTGGTAAATTTATCATAAGTGTATCAAGTTTGGGATTTTTATGGTCAATTAAGGCAAATTTGTCGTAGATATACTTGTTTGAAGTTTTTTATGATTAAAAAAATAATTTTAGGTAAATTTATCACACGTATACCAGTTTATGATTTTTCAGGATATTAACTCTTATTATTATAAGAGATTAATTCTATTTAGAAGAATCCTACGATATTTAGTTAGTTTATGTTCCATTAAAAATTTAATGAATTGATATATCTACTAACTAGTAAGCACCCACCATCCAAAACTAATGTGAAGAAATGAAGGGAAGAAGTCACAAATAATCATAAATTATATTTATTGCGACCCATTTATCTCGAACTTTTTTTTTGTAGCATAAAAAACTCCAAATGTATTCACTGTGACACATTTACCTTAAATTATTTTTTATAACAAAAAAAAATCTCAAATTTGTACATGTGTAACACAAAATTCCGTCACATAATTTTTTTCAGTCAAAATGATGTTATAAGTTGCTAGGTGCGACGTCAACATTGCCTGCCTTGTATCGTCCACATAGGCAAGTTATAATCAGTGCTCATTGGTGGAACTTAGATAAAAGGGTCAATGTGTTATACAAATATAAGTTTGAGATTTTGAGTATTACAGTATAAATGTTTAGAATAACTATGTTATGGTAGGAATAATTTGAGACACTTCAATAAGCGTTCATTGTATTATATAAATATACAACCTAAAACCATAAAATCAAAGAAGTTAAAATCCTAACATATAAGTCGATTGCTTAATGTAAACTCGAAAATGTAAAATTCGGGGTTTTCTCAAGGGAAAGAGAATAAAAACTTTCTCTCCAATTGGGAGGACGGGTGTGTGCGTATCGGCACATTAAAATAAGAAATACATTTAGGTCGGGCTCCGAGTTACCGAACTACCATTGGAAGTATCTATTGGAAGCTTGCTTCCTGCTAATTAGACACATGCTTTGTACAGTGTTTAAAACTAGCACATCTAATTAGGCCATGCATGGTAACGTTTTTATTTCTTCAAATTTATGTTCTTTTGTTATCCAAAACGACAAAAAAAAAAAAAAAAAAACAAAAACAAAACAAAAAAATCTGCAGTAACGTCGGCTAATTTTTTTATTTCTCGAAATAGAAAAGTTGCCGAGGAATAGATTTGAAACAGAAACAAAAAGTTCAGAAAAAATAGTTTCTCGTTCCCGGGAACAACTTATAGAAATAAGCCATTTTTTTCTTTTTTACTTTTCTATTTTTCTTCTTCCTTGTCGTTGCTGTCTCCCTTGGATCTGTTGCCACTTGCGGCCATCGCTAACCACTGTTAGACTGCCTCCCGCCTGCCCCCACCCACCGCTGCTTGCCAGACACCGTCTGCCATCGCGCGAACCTTCGATCACCGCTGATCACTATCAGACCATCGCCAGCCCGCCGCTTGGCCTTGCCTGCAACAGTTGACGAGCAAGAAAAAAAAACAAAAAAATATAAAAATTTATGGAACGTATCAAACGTATTTCTATCCATCTTCAATTCCAAGAATAAAATTTATGTATAGTTACAAATACGTTATTTTACCCCGAAATTATTTTGAGAGTAAATAAAAAGAATTATAATTCAAAAAAATATTTCTCAAAATAGAAGTATTATCATGCACACTTTCGGTATCCTTGATTCTAGAGACTGTGCAAATTAAATATGAAGATCTAACAAAGCGGACTTGATAATCTTACTTAACTATTAGTAAATTCATAAAACATGAGTTCGAGAGCAAGGGGGTACGAACTTGAGGCCCCCGATGCAGCGTCCCCATCACGCTCACCGTCGAAGGTCTTTTCCCACGACCCCCGAGGGGGAGACAGAGAGATCAAGTGGCCGTGAAAAGACGCGGCGTTTTTCTATCTAGTGGCCTATAATCGAAGACCGACGGGGGGAAGCGGGGCCCGCCGGTCGGCGTGCGGTACAGCTCCGGAAACGGGCGTCTGTCCGCGAGCGAAGCGTCGCCGTCGCTCGAGATTTTCGTGCGCCCAGTGGAAACGGACGGACGGTGGTGGAGAGCCGAGGAAGCGAGCGGCCGTCGTTTTCATCGGACGGTCTGTTCCTTAGCTGGAGCGAGCTGCATCGTTGAGATTTTTTGCTGGGACATCACATTTCATGATCGGACATCAGCGCCCGGCCAGTAAAAAAAACACACGTCTTTGTTTGAAATACAAGTGGATGCGTGATTTTTTTTAATATATATAAATATATGTGATTTTTTTAATATATAATATGTAGGTTTTTTTTTTTTTTTTTTTGGAAAAACCACCAAAAACCCCAAGCTTTTTCAACAAAGTGACAAATTCTGCTAAAATTTTTTTGTTAAAAACCCCAGCTTTCTGAACCGTAACACATTTCCGTTAAGGGCATTTTCGTCTTATTTTTTTATTTTTTTCTTCTCTCTTCCCTCCACCGGCCATGGCGGGAGCCCTCACCCAACGAGGCGAGGGCGGCCCTCACCGGACGTCGGCAGAGGGAAGAAAAACAAAGAAAAAAAGTAAAAAGACCAAAATGCTTTCTTATGATTTGAGGTAAATGTGTCACACAAATGAAAGTTCGGGGTTTTCGTCATCAAAAAGTGGAGTAAATTTGTCACTTTGAGTGAAAAGTTTGGGGTTTTTTTTTTTTTTTTTCCTGGTATGTAATACAATTGGCATCCCGTTTTATAATTTATATAAATGTAGTGACAAATTTTTCTTTTTATGTACCTTTAGAGAAAATGACGATATATATAATTTCCTACTTCTATATTAATGTAATTTACATGTGACATATTACTAACAGAGCATCTGAGATGGTAGTGAAGGGTTGTTGAATGTAGACTAACGTCATTGCAACCATGTTCATGTTAATTATCGTTATCGGTACTATTATCGAGTGATTGAAATCTTATTCCCCCCTCAAAAAAAAAAGAAGAAAAAACCCACACCCCAATAGAAAAACGAGTGAAAACATGTATGATTTTCCATACTAATTTTCAAGCAAAATGTCAGATTCCTCCTATTCATTTGTATTATGTTCGAGCAAGTTTCTTGTATGACGGAATAAATCAAGTCAATTGATAATATTGAGGGATGAGAAGCATGCAAGCTTGCATCGAGGCACATAAAGTGATACAACATGGGTCATGCTTGAGTAATGAATTCAGGCTTAAACAAGTTCAAAAATCGCAAGATCTCATAAAATCACACAATGGATATTTGATCTGTAATTTCCTTAAGAAAAATCTCTCGTAGCATTCATGTTCTTTAATTTATTTTTTTTAACCTTTCCACATCCACACATTGTCAAAGTGAAAGCAACTATCTTAATCTCACCAAACTCCGGACCGACGCGACACCACTTGTGTGGTCGAAGGACATCATGTGGACCACTCGATTTGGCATATGCAATGGGGAATTTTCTATTTGGAATGTCCCACTCCCTTGCTCGACACAAAAATTTACTCGTGCTTTTTTCAAAAATTGTGAAATTGAATTATGGTGGCCGTTGGTGCGGGATCTTTCTTTCAAATCATTCCCTTAGCTCTATGTTCATGAAAAAGATGGGACCTAATGCTGGCTTATAGAACGGTGAAACGTCGAGCGTAGCATAATAGACCGTAGCGGCACGAGCAAATCAGAACCCTCCTAAGACCGACATGGTCAGGTGGCCGAGCGCCGAAATGACAAGGAAGGTCTTGCTTCAAGAAGTCTCACCGTTGCATGTACCTGGTTAGCGCAAACGAGGCATCCGAATCATCGGAATCCACATTAGATGCACGTTAGATGCACATTATCCGACGGCTCACTCGCGTCGGAATAACATCCTTTTAACCCTATTTTTACATAGAGGGTTCCTAAGAAAACTCCAAGGCCGGTGCTAAAGGAACGTTGGCGTGGTTCACATGGTTTTTTCTAGTTGTCTTTCGTCCATCCTTCTAAATGAGAAACGTCCAAAACGAGAAAAAATCGTGGCCAAGAAGAACCCGCCAATTTCGTGGCTGATTTTTCATTTGATCCTTGGAAACATCCCATCGAAAGAAAGCTGGTTCTGATGTGAAGGATGTGAAGCTGCTTCCTGTTGTGGCCGAGATCCCATTGTCCGAGAGTGGAAGTGGGAACACAAAATCAAAGCGTTACTTCGATGAGGGTGTAGATGGTCATTTCCGGAGAAAATTATCTAAAATATTTCTAATTTACTGTGCTTTTATTATTTCAATCTTAAATTTTTTAATTTCGTCAATTGAATCTTAAATCTTTTTATTTTTGCCAATTAAGTCTATTCGACCGATTTTAACTGAAAATCGCTGACGTAGACATTAACTATCTAATATGACACGGTCGAAATTGACATAAATAATTTTTAATAATTTTTAATAATTTTTATTTTTTCTTTTTTTATTTCTTTTTTTTTCTTGTTTTCCTTTTCTTCTTCTCTTCTCTTTTTTTTTTTTTTTTTTTTTCCCTCCGATGGCCATCACAAGCCTGGGCAAGGGTCACCCTCACCAAGGCAAGCAAGGGCAGCCCTTGCCCAAATCGAGCAAGTGGTTTGCTGCGAGGGCAACAAAACCCTTACCCAATCTAGCGAAGGTAGCCCGAGCATCCCTTGCCCGAGGTCGGCGAGGGCAGCCCTCACATGAGGCTAGCAACCTTCGCTAGCCATCGATGAGGTCCAACGATGGTCAAAAAAAAAAAAAAAACAAGAAAAAAAAAAGAAAAAGAAGAAAAGAAATAAAGAAATATTAAAATAGTAAATTATAATTAAAAATTATTAACGTTAGCGTCTACCGTTACTACGTAAAATGGATGGTGTTTATGTCAATAATTTCCGGCTAAATTTAACCAAAATTACTCAATTGACAATAAGTAAAAAAATTTAATATTCAATTTGATAAAATTAAAAAGTTTTTTGGACAATTTTTCTCTATTTTGAGAGCTATGAACATCTCCTCCAAGAGACCACCGGTCGTGGTGGCTTTGCTGGATAAGAGCTCTATTGATCATTCTCCAAATGTGAGGAGTTTGAAACCAATGGAGGCGTTTGGTGTCTTAAGTGTGACGTCGGGGTGGTGGGTCTTTCGCTAGTGTCACCTTAGGTTTATCTCGCCTGGCACCGACGGGGTTAGGTCCAAAAAAAAAAAAAAAAACAAACATCTCCTCCAAGAGTCGTCATTTGTGGACTTACTTGTGGCATAAGGGTGGTGGTTTCTTGGCGTCACCACAGGGTTTATCCATCGGCTGCCGGCTGTACGGAATTCTTGGGTCAAAAAAAAAAAAACATCTCCTCCAAGAGCGCGCTTCCAACACTCGTCAATATCTTGACACGTGTGGATGGCTCGTTAGCTCGTGCTTTAAGAAAATCTCTGGTGGAAAACCGTGACAGGCCAAAAGTATCTTTAGAACAGCAATCACGGACCACCTACTTCCATCTGATAACTCGAAAAAACCAGATGCAGAATCGGAATGTTATACGGGAAACCATAAAAGTCTATGTGCCTCCACAAGGACTGGTTTCACCGAGCGTTGCGTAGACATCAAGGTACACGGGCCAAGGCATCTTCGAATTTCGGTCGGACACGGACCGACGAGAATCTATCAAATGTGCTTGATATTTTCTCAGGCATTCCGTCTTGCGAAAACATGGGCGGCCGATGAAGAAGGCGAGGATGGCCGCGTGTGTGGACCTTCGTTTAGGAAATGGCCCTTTCAAGTTGCGATGCTTCAAAAAGGGAATGTTGGAAGAGTGTCTCGACATATATGCTAAGGCTTGTTGAATCCACCAAGCCAAACAAAATTAGTGTCACATAAATCTTTCTAACGTGACATTGTTTGCCCAATCGAAGACGTGCCCGAAAGGGCGCTTTGCTTTTCGGTCTAATAAGGGATACGTACGCCAATTATGGCCCAACATTCCGCATAAGAAATCTAATCAAAGCCTCTCCAATTTTGGCTACCACGACATTAGGGAAGAATAGTTAGAACTCAAAATTAAATTTCTAATTCATCTCAAATTAAATTTCGATGTTGTCTCTCGGATTTCTCCATTTCGATGGGATCGACCTCTCGACAAGATGAATCAAACCTATAAAATAAGAACCCCCATTTCATATCAACGATCAACAAACATTAAAAAAGGCCTTCAGATATCATCTTAACATAGCCTACCCTTTTCATCTTTTACTTTCGATTTTGCCCCATCAAGCACCACCAAAACCAATTGATCCAGCGCCGAAAACACCAAGAGTTCGGATGCGAATGAATCGATCTCCTGACGGGCTGCTCAAACCCAACGATTACTCGAGCTCGATTCATTCTTTCTCAAGCACGAAACAACTAATTCGATTAGCTAAACAATGTCCGACAACCGAGACCGTGCACTGCACTCTTCCTGGAAAACAGCCTGCAAATCAGTTCTGCAAGAATCGGAGTCAGATTCATTCGCATCTCCAGCCCATCCCACCCAACGGTCAAAATCTTTCGTGTGGCCGACGTTTTCCCAGCCACCAGACCTTTCCGTGAAGCAACCAAATTTCCAGACACCAACGTCACAACCAACCCAAGAAAGCGTGAAGCAGAATCTCTAACGCCCGTTCACAAACAGAGAAAACGAAGAACCGTCAACGTTGACGAGATGCAACAGCGACGCCACCCCGCCAATCAGTGAGTGACAATGATTTGAGACAAATGACCAGGAAAAATAAGGAAAACTGTGAGATTTCACGTTCTCTAGAAGCAGACATTTCACCGTCAACCGAAATTCAAAAGCCGAGGGGCAAGAAAATGACCCAAATGACAGGGGGCTCTCCTTGGAATCACGTCTCACAAACAATGTTTTCCTCACAGTAGCTCAACGTCGTTCGAAAATGGGAAGAAGACGACAGAATCTGAGGGGGTTTGTTTCTATCTGTGTGCAGTCACCAGAGTCTCGATGAACCGCAAGCCGTCGAATCTCGGCGCGAACAACAATTCCTCCTCCGAAGAAAGCGAGCTCGATCCCACCACCAGCTTCTTCTCGTTCGAAGAATACGAAGAGCATCCCTGAGAAACGAGCAGATAAGTTCAGCGAGAAAGATGAAAAATTGACGACGGAGATGGAAGAAGGGTAGACAGAAAATGCGGAGACGAGCGGAGAAATCAAGATTTCCAAGACCCATCCCCGACATCGATGAACAAAACGAAAAAGAAACGATTTTTCCACGCACGCGCAGCGATTAGGGCACAAATCAAGGAACTAAGCACGAATTGAACTCGATTGGCCACCGATTCAGGAGGGGAAAAGACAAAGAAACAAGAGAGATTCAAGCCGAAAGACAGCAGCGGCACCAGCACGAACAAGAACAGAACCAGAATCGCGCACGACGAAACAAAAAGAACAAACCAAAACAACCCATCTGAGGAAATCGAAACCCGGGACTCACCCCATTCGGACGGGAACAGAGGGAGACGCTCCGATCTGCGGGGGCGGAGGTGAACGCCGCCGTCGTCGACGCCGCCAGCACGGACGCCACCAAGGTGCACGA
Organism: Eucalyptus marginata; assembly: GCA_014182565.1. Lineage (NCBI taxonomy): Eukaryota > Viridiplantae > Streptophyta > Magnoliopsida > Myrtales > Myrtaceae > Eucalyptus > Eucalyptus marginata. The sequence goes on from CM024589.1 coordinate 9,953,870, forward strand.
AGCCTTCACCCCGCTCGCCATCTCTCTCTCTCCACGCACGGCGAAAGAGCAAGAGAGAAAGAGACGGCCGCACGTCGAAAAGACGGACCAAACCCGACGAGCGCCGCCGGATCCGACCCGAATATTTGCCTCGCTTCTCCTCCTCTAATCTATCTGCTTCTGCGATGCGGGCTTTTCTTTTTCTGGTCTTCGACCTCCGCGGCGGAGGAGTATATATATTTTTTCGTGGCTACAGATCGAACCGGATTTGGAGGGTCCGGATTTAGCGGGAATGAAATTGGGGTTTGGGTTCCGGGTATTCCTCCTCCGTGAACTCGCCCCGGCTCTCGAGACGAAGGGGAGGGGGGAAAAGGAGGCGCGTAATTACGCGGACTGCCACGTGAGTGGCGGGTCGGGCGGGACGGAATTTCTAAGCTACGTCCGTCCCTCGATTGAAACGACCGGCTGGCCATGTTTTTTTTGTCGTTTATTTTCGGTAATACTGGGCATTAAGAGTTATTCCCCTACCTTGCTTGTAATTTTGAAATACTTTCTTTTTGGAATAACGCCGGCCCGAGACAAGGTCACGCTCGGAAAAAAAGAGGAAATTGTTTGCCCTAACTACTCGAAAACTGTGCTCGGAGCCACGCTGGGTTGGGCATATGTAGGTGGCCTAATTTGATCTGTCCTGACCACTTACTTCGCCGAACTAACGGTAGTCCATTGATTTAATCTATCGCGCTTCCAGCCAATGAAATCATAATTTATTGATAATAACTTTCGTCATATTTTTTGTTGACTGAATCGATCATCAATACGTGGATTTTTAAGCATTTGTCCTTGTGCATTTCACCCATTGATCGTACGAGACTAAGCAGCATGGATGGATCGGAATCGTTGTTCCAAGCTTAGTTGATATGTCAAGTAATAAATAATTTGGAAAATATTTTTCTTGAAAATGATAGCATGGTATAACTTATAAAAAATGTTTTCATCATCTACTAAAATATTTAAAAAATTTTTAAATTACTAATCGATAAATGAATACAAATAATTATTTTCCTAAAAAATTAAATCGTTTATTTTTCACTAATCAATCCAACCACTTAAAAGCTAAATATCGGGCTGAGTTTTTTTTTTTTTGGTCGAAAAATATTGGACTGAGCTGGATTTGCGTGAGACTAGGCCATGACAATCGCCAGACCGTCTCGCACAGGATCTATTTAGTACGAACGGCGGCGATACGCCAAGCTCACGTGATCCCGATGCACCCTAAAAACTCCACCCCAGCGGACGGTGATTGGTGAGGCTACGCTTTAGGTCTGAGCGGCGGGGGGGAGCGCTGGCCCCACCGGAAGCGGGGCGGGGCCGCTAGGTCTGATCAGGGAGAATATGCGAGGGGGACGTACGGTAAAACGATGGGGGCGAGGGCAGGTTAGAATTTCTCTCCATGTGGGGAGAGGAGGAGGAAGAGAATTTCCTGCCGTTGACGCTTTTATTTTTGTCCTTTCACATTTGCTTAAGCTCGACGCCGTGAAGACCTGCCTTGTCTTTTTATTATTAATTATTATTTTTTCATCGGAGGCACCGAGATTCGATGCACCTTCGCCCGAAATTAGAAGAAACGAGAGAGACAGAGAGATTCTAGGTCCGAAAAATTTGGTTCGATTCAATGGAACGTTGTAGCATCATTGCTAGTGTATTTTCGGTCAATCTCGAGTTTGATTTAATTTGTCGTTATTTACAGGTGTACCTTGTATGGACCAAAGTCATGCATTTTGGTAATACCGGGCATAAGAGTTATTTCCCTAGCTTGCTTGTAATTATGGAAAATGTTACTTTTGCGTGGAATAATGTTGGCCCAAGTGAGGTCACACTTGATAAAAGAGAAAATTGTTTGCCCAAAAGTATCGAAACACTGTGCTGGGCCCCGTTGGATCGAGCATACTTGCGTGGCCCTAATTCGATTTCGATCCATCTTGACCATTTATTTCGCCAACCTAACAGTGGTCATTGATTTATTCTTCTACACTTCTAACAGATGGAATTATAATTTCTTGATAATAACGATCGTTAGATTAGTACGTAGATTTTATAGCGTTTGTCTTTATGCATTCAACCATCAATTTTACGGGACTATGTTGCATGGATGGTCCACAATCATTGATATAGACTTTGTTAGTTTGGTGAGAAATGGGTAACTCGAAAAATATTTTCCTAAAAGTAATTAGGGTTAATACCCTGAAAAATCATAAACTGGTACATTTTTGACAAATTTACCCAAAACTATTTTTTTGACCACAAAAAATCTCAAACCGATATACCTTTGACAAATTTATCCCAAACCGGTATACTTGTGATAAATTTACCTTATGTTAGTTTTCATTAGATTTTACCATCAAATTATTAAGTTAAATGACACGTAACAATTGACTGATATATAAATTTGGGATTTTACGCTTCGTTTGTCACAGTTTTTTTCTGGTATTAATCCAATTTAGCGAATGGTATATTTGTCACAAATTTACCATTTTGGGTTTTTGCGGTCGAATAAATTAATTTGGGATAAATTTGTTATAAATGTAACCGGTTTATAATTTTTTATGGTTAGTCGGGGTAAATTTGTCATAAATGTACTAGTTTGGAGTTTTTATGGTTAAAAAAATAGTTTGGGATAAATTTGTCACAAATGTACCAGTTTGAGATTTTTCAGAGTATTGTGATATCATTTACAAAAAATGAACGAATTAAAAATATTTTCATCGCACGTAAAGATATGTAGATTTAGATTCTTATTGTAATAAAAAAAATTTGTTAACAATTAATTATTTCAAAAGATACAAATAATTAATTTTAAAAAAATATTATTTTTTAAATCGTCCATCTCCCGCTGAATGATCCAACCGCCGAAAACTAAATAATGGGCGAGTTCTGTGAGACTCGACCATGACAATCGTCAGATCGGCTCGCGCGAGATCTTTTAGGATGAACGGCGACGATTGGCTAAGCTCACGTGATCCCGATGCACCCTAAAAAGTCCACCCCGGCGGACGGTGATTGGTCGGGCTACGCTATAGATCTGAGCGGCGAGGGTGAGCGGTGGTCCCACCGGAGGCGGGACCGGTCTGGTAGCTCTGATCAGGGAGAGGACGCGAGGGCGACGTACGGTCAAACGATGGGGGCGACGGCAGGTTAGAATTTCTCTCCACGTGGACAGAACAAGGAGGAGGAGAATTTCCTTGCCCGTCATTCTTTTTTCCTTACATATGCCAGATCTCGACGCCGTGAAGACCCGCTCTGTCCTTTTTTAATCATCGGAGGCACCGAGATTCGATGCACCTTCGCCCGAATATATATATATATAGGAGACACCGAGAGATTCGTGGGTACTTAGATCCGACAATTTGGATTGATTCAATGGAAACAACGTCGTGTCTTTACTGGAGTATTTTTGGTTGATATTGATTTCAATTCAATCGTGTTGTGCCAAGATTAAGATATAATCGATAAATTTATTGTTACTTATGTGTTGTAACCTATTTAAAGATACGTAGCTAATTATGCTCGGCTGAAGTTTGAGCTACTTGTGTTGTAAGTAAAGCCGATCATTAGGTGAGATCTGAGCCTTAAGATATACTTTAAATCTTTGGTTGAGTTCGCCCATAAAAACAAAAAAAAAACGAAAGAAGAAGAAGAAGAAGAATAAATTTTATGTGAATTTTCAACCTAGATGGGTTCAGGCTTTTCTCATTCAAGCGATCTTTTCCAAGGCTTGTCTAGAATGTCTTCTGCTTGAGTCTAGGTAAGCTCACAAAACACTAGGTCTGTTGTCATTAGGTCTAGACATAATAGTGTTCAACTCATATGTATATATATGTATTGATCTGGGTATGCGGTTCCACACCTGGAATTGAGAATTGGACAGTTCCCTAGGGATTCACTGATTCTAAGTTGGTTCGGTTCGATTCTGAGCGATTTTCGATTCTTTTGTGTATTAGTTCACCTATTTATACACAATCGATCAATTTGTCGTATGCAAATTGACCTCTTCAACCTATATGTCACATGCTTGTCAAAAACATATATAGTCAAACAAGTCAACATGCTATCTTTATCAACATTGATATATTAAGTTACAATTGTGTTTTAAAGTGGTAGTTCTACTGCCTCGAAATTAAGTGAGGAAATTTCATTTTTTTTAGAAGCTGCATTGTGCCTTTCACAGCTGAATATACTACAGAGAAGTTATATCAAACAACATCTAAGACATGTCGACGTATGATTAAAACATTCATACACGTTTAAGTGAAGTTTATATAGGCAACGTTTTAAATGTATCATATGTGTAGTTCATTTATTGTTTTGGTAGGTCTTTTCAAATAAATGACACAATTGATAAACGTGTCATTTTACTAACAAATTTCAATTCCGATATGCCATTAGAAGCCCTATAGCAGTGCTGACGCTAAAAAATACCAATTTTTAATTATTATTGACAAGAGACAACTTAGTCATTAAGCAAGTTTGATGAAAATATAAATCATTGATGGATAAAACAGTTGACAAATTTAATAAATCAACAATTTATTAATGAAATTATCAATAACATCACATGAGAGTTATTGACGAGAGCAGACTTGAGAAGTTGATCGATGAAGTCATTGACAACAAGCAATCGCCATATAAAAACATATTAGCTCAATGGTTACATTTATAGTCCCTAATTTAGGATTTTGTTAGCTTACTATAAATAAATGTTATTAGATGATAGGAGATCGTAGATAGTGTAACCTCTTGTAATCGTAACTAGAATTATAAAGTTAGTCAATAGTGAGTTATAAATACCTATTTTGTACTATTTGTAAACACACCCAATCAATCACAGAATTCATCGTTTTTCAACAAATTCATTCATATTACTACTTTCCCGCAATTTATATCGCCGGTGATGATTGTTCTCAAAATAACCCTTCAATACCTTGTCAATTCATATTGATCCATCTACATTCTAAAAGACATTCCATCATTTTGGTGAAAAAGCAGATTTGTGCCAACGCATCTACACCATTGCATATATGCTAAACTACATTTAGACCATTAAATTTAGCATGAAATCATGTTAATCTCACGCAAATCCTATAATAGATTATTCAAATACAATTTAGTGTCATTAACAAGGGTGGAGAGTAATGACAAGCGCTATCAACCCCCTTCAAGCGTTACCACAAGGGTTTGGCACCTACGATGGAATGCTCGTGGTGAGCCATAATTGAAGATGGAGGGTTGGTGAACCCCTAACTGCAGTCCATTAAGATGCTACTAGTTAGGAAATCTCTCGGTCACTCGGGACATATTGCAATTCTCCAATCGGATAACCCAATAACACAGGCTATTTATAGATTCGTTTATGGTATGAATCTAACTCGTTAAGTCGTGAAAACAGAGTACACCGACTTCGCGGTTCAGCCAACCAACTTGGCGGCAAGCACAGTTTTAGCGGCATTTAAGGCTGTCGGCGTCGGCGGATCAACTTCCTCCGACCTCCGTCCACGTGGCCGATAACTCCTCTTACCTGTCATACCTGTCCCTCTCGCTTCCGCACCACTTCCGTAAAGAGCTAAACTCCATCTCTCCTCCTCCTCCTCCTCCTCCTTTCCCTTCTCCTTCTCCAAGTTCGTGTGGTCGAAATCGCTGCGCCAGTCAACCCACTCGCACCCAGTCGGGCACAGGTCACGAGCAGGCGCGAACATGTCGGCAGCCTTTCCTTCGGTCCGCGCGGTTTGCCGCCCCGGCTCCTTCGCCGGGGAGAAGCGCGGCCCCCCGCCGGCGGCGGCCTCCGGCAGGCTCGCCTCCGGTTTCCTCGGATCCGCCGGGAAGCTCCGGTTCGGAGCCCTCCCCGCCCGGCGTCGCGGGTCGTCCTCGGTCGTCGTCGCGGTCTCGGATGTCGTCAAGGAGAAGAAGCCCAAGCGTTCCTCCTCCTCGTCTTCGGATTTGGTAAAAAAGGGAGCTCGCGATTTGCTGATCACTGATGTGGATACTGAATTGTAGCGAGTGAATTCAGCTGGTTGAGTTTTTTTTTTTTCTTTGTTTTGTGTAATTCATTGCTCTGGGTATGTGCAGCTTATCACGAAAGAGGAAGGTTTGGAGCAATACGAGGACATGGTATTGGGCAGGACTTTTGAGGATATGTGCGCTCAGATGTACTACAGAGGCAAGATGTTCGGCTTCGTCCACCTCTACAATGGCCAAGAGGCTGTGTCCACTGGGTTCATCAAGCTCCTGAAGCAAGAAGATTGCGTGGTCAGTACCTACAGGGATCACGTTCATGCGCTGAGCAAAGGGGTTTCTGCTCGTGCGGTGATGAGCGAGTTGTTCGGCAAGACAACCGGCTGCTGCAGAGGCCAAGGTGGCTCTATGCACATGTTCAGCAAAGAGCACAATTTGCTTGGCGGGTTTGCCTTCATTGGCGAAGGGATTCCGATTGCCACTGGGGCTGCTTTCACCTCAAAGTACAGGAGGGAGGTCTTGAAGGAAGCCGACTGTGATCATGTCACGGTCGCGTTCTTCGGAGACGGGACCTGTAACAATGGACAGTTCTATGAGTGCTTGAACATGGCCGCATTGTGGAAGTTGCCTATCGTGTTCGTGGTGGAAAACAATCTGTGGGCAATCGGGATGTCTCATCTGAGAGCGACTTCTGATCCGCAGATATGGAAGAAGGGGCCTGCGTTTGGAATGCCCGGTGTCCATGTGGATGGTATGGACGTGTTAAAGGTGAGGGAGGTTGCCAAGGAGGCTATTGGAAGAGCAAGGAGAGGGGAGGGTCCTACATTGGTCGAATGCGAAACTTACAGATTTAGGGGACACTCTTTGGCCGATCCTGACGAGCTTCGTGATCCTGGTAAGCCTTCTAGTCCTATTCCTATTATCATTGTCAGTTCACACTCAACGTGCCATTGCCATTTCTGTTTATTATAGATGTCAAGGTTAAACTTTTGCTAGCATGGATTTACTAAATTTTGAACGGAGAATGTTTGAGTGATGCACAACCTGAGAGCCTGCACATATGGATTGTAACTCTAAGACAAGGGATAAGATCAGATAAATTGATTATAGGGGAAGATGGCCGAGGCAATTACTGCTTTCAGAGCTTGCGCCCCAGGGTGGAGCTAGCTGAGTGCATTGAGCTCAGTTGATGGCAAAAGTTCTTTTTAAATGAAATACTCAAATGGGGAAGGGATCTTCAGTTGGGAAGACGAATATGGTCACATGGAGAACATTGATAATTTCAAAAGGGCTTAAATTACATCATGTGGATGACTGAACTGTCATCCCCTGGCTCTTTGGAGTGTCTCTCTGTCTTGTGATTTAAGATGGCATTCGTTGGCATTTCTTTCATCTGAACTTATACGTTTCTTCCCCAAGAAATAAGTAAGACATTCTCTTGCAAGGACCATTGAAGTCTCAAAAGGGCCTAAATGAGCATCATGCGGAGGACTGAACTGTCATCCTTTGGCTCTTTGGAGTGTCTCTCTGTCTTGTGATTTAGTATTTGCAAATACTTGCTTTAAGATGGCATTCCTCGGCGTTTCTTTCATCTGAACTTATATGTTTCTTCCCCATGAAATGAGTAAGACATGCTCTTGCAAGGATCACCGAAGTCTCAAGAGGGAGTTGAGCTAGTCATCTTAGGTTGTTGGTTTTTTCAATTTGGATGTTAGTAAACAATGAGGATCAAGAGGCTAGGAACCAAGGGTGCTGGTGGAACTTGAGGGCTGAAGAAAAAATCAGGAAAGTGCTTTTAAAGAATAGGCTATTGAAGAGGGAAATTGGTATATATATTATTTATGTTCATGTATGTGATGGCAAATTAACATAGGAAGGCATTTATTAAATTGAAATGGAAATCTTGATTGTTTAGTCATAGAATGTGTCAAGAGATCATGCCAAGCTGTGATAAGAATTAAACTAGGTATCAAAATGGGGATGGATGAGTCATTGGCCCAAAGGGAAAAAAAAAAAGAAAAAGCAGGTAATGTTGGAATGAGTACCTATGTGCTTTGTCTTATAAGATACTGGAAATCGAGGATCTGCTTAAATAATTTTGATATGATTTGATCTTAGAATTGATTAAATTGAGCCAGTTAGTTAGAGTATGAGTTGCTGGAAAGAGAAGTCCTAGCACTGTTGTATAACCTTAGAATGATTTGAGAACACACGAAGTAATTGAGTTACAAGGAAATATGGGATACTGGAAAATATGAAGAATGATAGCAAGCAAGCAACAGAACTGAAAGATCTTGAAGTTTACAGCAGATGCGTTCAGGTGCAGTGTGGTTGCAAGGGGACTAAAAAGTTTTAGACTGAAAGAAGTTCGGAAGACATTAATTTGTGGTCTACACCAGCCGGCCTCAAAGTACAAAGTGCTCTTCTCTTAGCATCTTTCTTCTTACAAGTAAAAGTATCTTTCTTGTTGCCTGGCTACATATGAAGGTGGTATCACCAACAGCATCTCTCTTCCCTATCTTGGTGCCATCGGTGATTTAGGGGTCAGTAATCAAATGTGGTAGATGCTTGGTCGAGTTGGAGTTTTGAAGGCGAGAATTGGTTCCTTAGAGGAAAGTAAAGGTCATTCTAGGATGAAGATGCAATAGCATGAGATTCGAGCTCTTATGGTAACATACTTTTGAGTAGTGTATAAGATCGTTTTTCAGGCTTGTCTCTAAAATCCGATATGACTTTTTTGTTGGTGATTTCAATCGGGAACTTCCTGTACTTGTGCATTTGGGCCATTCGACAGGAAAACTTTTGTATTCGTGGACAAAATCAACTGTGCTACAGTGCGACTTTCAGAATGTATTAGTGATATTCACCTTCTTATATTCCTTATTCTTCTAGCGAGACACATAACTCACTTCAGACAATCTGGCTAATATATTTTTATTTCATCTTGATTTGTCAGTTGAGAAGGCTCACTATTCTGCAAGGGATCCCATCGTGGCCTTGAAGAAGTACATTCTTGAAAACAATCTGGCAAGTGAAGCTGAGCTAAAAGCCATTGATAAGAAGATAGATGAGATTATAGAGGATGCCGTGGAATTTGCTGATGCAAGCCCTATTCCACCCAGAAGCCAGCTACTAGAGAACGTGTTTGCTGATCCTAAAGGCTTTGGTATCGGCCCCGACGGAAGATACCGGTGTGAGGACCCCAAATTCACAGAAGGGACTGCCCAGGTCTAAGCCTCTGCCATTCGTCGGTTCTCTTTTGCCTCTTGTTTTGGCGTGTGCGAAAGGTATATGAGACCCTTTTCCTTGTTAGATCATCTCCTCCTCCTCCTCCTCCTCCTCCTTGTCTTCAGCTTCGATTGCTCTTAGGTTTGCTTCTTTGATTACTCTTAGGGCCCTGCCATTAGCTCCTTCTCAGCTTCAGTCGACATAAAACCATATATGGGTTCGAGCTGCTCAGGCTGGACGATAAGTATGTAGATCATTTCCCTCTGCATTAAGTAGACCTGGTTGCAATGGAGCGGATGATGATCATGCGGAAGCAATTTTCTTTCATTTTGGTCGGACCGATGGCTTCTAATCTCATCAAATCCATTTCGGTTTCAAGCCATTAACGTGAAGCCAACTTTTAAAGGAGTTCAATATTTACTTACGCTATAAGAGCTGGACAAATCAAAGATTGATTATCCAGAACATGAAAAGAAAAGGGTTAACTATAAACATCAGAACTTAGAAAAGGGTGGACATGAGAATGCGAGGCAAAAAAATCTCATTATTTTAAACTGGGTTTGAATAGAAAACACGAAGAATAACGCAAGCAGCAATCTTCGTATTGGAAACCCAAAGGTCGTCGCTATTTGGCAATAAATGACTCTTGAAAGATGCCGTGGGAATTTGAGAAGCTTTGGAATTTGGAGCGTTTTGTTGGGGTGAGCATGATTCGGGTTGGGTTGGTCCACCTCCTAACTTTAGGACCAACCCGCACAGTACTGGTCCTCAATTTTTGGGATCGAGAACCGATCCTATTGAGCTTGAGACTAAGGACCGAACCCACCCAGTGGGTTCGGTCCGATTCCAAGGTCAACCCGGGACTAATCAATTGCTCTTTACCCTGTTGAACAAATGGAACATCTTAGCCAATTAAGCTTGCGTCGCCTCGTTTGCAGATGATGGGCTGTGTGGCTTTTCAATGAGATCAAGTCGAGTTGTTGACCCACAATCGTTTTGAGGTTAAGGAGTTCGCCGTTAAATTCTCAATCCATGGAGTGCCACTTCTTGCTGTACCAATTCGTAAAAGGAGAAATCCGATCCCAACGTTGTGTGTGCTAGAACGCTTGACCTATTGAGAAAATCGAAAGTCTTCATCAGCATAAATGAAGTTTATGAGATTGGCCAGGCGTATTGCAAATAAGATTCCTAACTGTCCCTACCGATCGATGCCGCTTTTATCTTTTTTTGGCTAAAGACTAGGAGCCACAAAGGGCAAACATAGAAAACGAAGCATGGCCCATGAACTGTCTAGTGGGGGGAACTGATGCATGTTTTCTGGAACAAGTAAAGCCAGCATAATGTTGAATTATGTGACCCACACGAGTCGACCAAACCCCCTTGAAATGTAACTCCTCGACATGGGTTGTCGGCCTCTCGATTGCATCCTATCCTAAATTCATCCCCACTCGACCCTTTCCGACCATGTCCCTCCCTATGTTGTGGACCGACGTCGTGGATTACAATAATCCATAAGTCGAGTTGAGTAGACACTGCACTAGTTCTCGTGATCAAGCCTAGTCCCCAATCAAGTTTCCCGTTCATTGAATCGGGTCTCGGCGGCGGCATCCATCGTCGAACATTGAACCATATCGGCTCGACCCGATTCTCTTGTCGATGAAACCCGACCCGCGTGGTTCCCGGAAAAATATCTCTGACAGGAGCGACTGCAAGCGTCTCGGTTCAACCGCTTCATCTGTTCGGTAGAAAAAGCAAAGTGAAAGCTGTCCCCTGCTCACTTTCCGCGACCCTTTGACCGCGTCAAGTGGCTGCGGCTCTGCTGTCGCAAGTGGGGCGCCGCCCGTCGGGCCCAGCCACGAGCCTGCCTCGGTCCTCGCCCGCTCTTTCCCCGAGGCCGGCCCCGTCGCTCCTCTCTCTATATATATCGACGCCCCTTCAAACTCTCTCCTCATCAAATCATCGAATCGTCAATCGTCAATCCCACTCGGCCAAGTTCTCTTCTTTCTCGGAAATTCGGAGTCTTTCTCAAGATTTAGAGAGACCCAGATGAATTCCATGTTCAGCTCCTTCGACGCCCTGTGCGCCGAGTTCCTGGGCCAGGCCGTCGGGTCCAGCTTCTTCGCCGCCGCTGCCGCCGCTAGTTCTGCCCCGCGGAGCGCCCCGAGCGAGACGAGCGCGCCGCCGAAGGTGCGAGGAAGAACGGCGAAGTGAAGCTGCCGCAGCAGCCGGCGAGAGGTCGGAGGAGCGTGCCGAGGTTCGCGCCGGAGCTGGACGGGCTGAACAGCTTCGAGACCCTGGTTTCTTGGTGATGGCGACGGAAGGAGCGATTGGGTTTTGTTGGGGTCCGTCAGCCATGGAGATCGATATGGGTTGCTGCTATATAGCTTCTAGGGAGATGATTGTTTGATTCTTTGGTTCTTCTAGAGATGGGTTCTAGAAATTCAAAGCAGGTTGGAGGTTTCTCTTAATAATTGAACAAATTGAAATTGAAGATCCATCTGTATCATCCTTTACTCCTCGTCGGGAACTTATAAAGTGATGTCTGATCGAATTTGCAAGTAAAAAGAAATAAAGTCGGGTGAGTTTAGAATATGGGAACTATGTCCGATTTGGTCCTGAACTCTTGCTAAATGTTCTACTTGGTTCTTGAACTTAATTACCATAGATTTAGTCCTTTTTGCTCGCTTTTGTCGAACCCATGTGTTCTAACTTGACAATACACATGCACGACCGCCTTCGGACATTACAAGAAAATACCAAGAGAAAGGAAAAGCCACGGCAATAATCGTAAGGGAGGGAGGGATGGTGCCCCTGCCGCCCCCACTTGCCTCGGCGAGGGCGGTCGACCCTTACACTTGATGGTGGGCGCGGTCAGTCGATCCTCGCTCGGTGGTGGTGACCTAGTGGTGCCACTACCGAGAGCCAAGATCTAGACCACCTGGAACGGGATGCCAAGAATTCTCTCTCTCTTCACCCCAGTCTTGCTCTTCCCTTCCTGTGCTGCAGCTTCCACTGGTCCTTCCTTTTGTTATGATTTTTTCCAGAATTTTCGTGACTGGGCTATGCACAGCATAACACGTTAACGAATTTGGGTTCCACCAGGCGTGTTGTAAGGCCAAGACGGCCAAATTGGCTCAAGTTGAAGAGCACATGGACCGATTTGACTTATGTAACCTTGCTTTATGGACTTGCTTCGACCCGGCCCAATGAGGCCCGCTCGAATCCTAAGCTAATCCTGTTTACCTTACAAAGATCTTTAAACCATCGAATGAACTCAGACGCGAACCCATCGCAATCCTTTTTATCCTTTTCGATGTGCAGAAAACAGCCCGGCCTAGAACATTAGTCACGGCTGATGAGCCGTCAGTTTTTTATGGCCACCCGCAGATCGCACGGAACTGAGCTCAGATCAGTTTCTCTCTTCCTAGGTTCCCATGTGTCCTCCACGCACGACAGCTCCTCTCTCACCGCGAGACGGCGTAACATTTTGGGCGATTTCGGGTTCCACCACGTCGGTCGTAAGGATTCAAGTTAAAAGAGCACACATGGACTATTTTGATCAAAATCAAAGTTCAAAAGTTCAGGGATCCATTTTGGCATTCTCCCAAGAGTATAAGGTGCGTTTGGTTCAGTATTTTGAAAGCGAAAAACGAAAGTAGTTTTAGCTCAAAGAACTTTAGGCAAATGTAAAGATTATTTGGTAAATTATGCTTTAAGGAGTAATTTTGAGAAAAATACTATTTGGTAGAAAATACATTTGAAAAACTCTTTGGTGATTAATATTAGTTTTTTTTTTAAATTGAAAAAAATAATATATGCAACTTTTTAAATATAATTTTTGACAATAATACTAAAAAAAAATCAAATACATATATAATTTTTTTAAAAAAAAAAAGACCAAACCCTTCATCGGAATTTTTTAATTTTTATTTGCTTAAAATTGAAAAAAAAAATAATGTATGCAACTTTTCAAATATAAATTTTGACAATAATGCTAAAAAAATCAAATACATATATAATTATATAATTTTTTTAAAAAAGACCAAACCATTTGTCGGAATTTTTTAATTTTTATTTGTTTAAAATTAAAAAAAAATGTATGCAACTTTTTAAATATAAATTTTGACAATAATGCTAAAAAAATCAAATATGTAAATATTTTTTTTTAAAAGCCAAAATATATTTAATTTTTTATAGCATTTATATAAATTTGATTTTTTTAGAATTATTTTGACATTTAAAAAAATAATAATGAGGGCAAAATAAGAAATTTGTAGAATGAGTGATGATAGTTTTAAAAAAAAATAATAAGTTTCGGATTTGGTTAAATCTTTGAAAGGCTGTATTAGTATTGGGCTTTTACCTTCCCAGCGCCCCGTCTTGATTTTGCCTATTTTAAAATGGCCGCTAAACGGTCAGTATTTCGCCGAGGAACTTTTTCGAGGTAAAACTCGTGGGAATCTTTAAACTAAACGCACTCATAGCCTTACTTTACAAGTTTGTCTCGACTGGAGTTAGGTCTGCTCAGACTTTATGCCATCCATTTACCAGTAGAACATCCTTAAAACCATCTTAAAAAAATACTCAAGACGCAATTCTCCAAGCCCAAATCCACGGCTCGACTCGGCCTCGTTGGATCCGTCGAGCGTAGCTCCAGCATCCAATCCTTTGTATGCGAAACACATCACCATCATCGATTTCTCATTGTTTTAATCTCCCAACGTGGTGGGGGAAGGCAAAAAACCCACATTTGAACCGGCGCAACACGGCAAGAAGGGCAAAAAGACCCACCAACAAAGATCCCTCCTTTCCCCTTCTTTCCTCGATTTGGCGAACAAACGAAACCTACACTCCCACCTGTAATCGCGACGTAGACGATGTTCGTGCAGTGAAAACATAACACACAGGAAAGCCCCCTCCGTCGTCAGCTCATCGCCATCGTCATCATTTAAAAGGGCAGCCATTCCAACTGCCAAAGAGGCGACGATCCATCCAGGCGGTCCTTCCCGTGCTTCCTCCTCTTGTTTTCTCCGCCCCGCTTTTCTGTCCCCCCTCCTTCCCCTCCTTCTCGTGTATTAAAACCGACCCTCTTCCCCCTCTTTCATTTCTTGCGAATTCGATCCGACCGCATTGCTCTGTTCCTTCCTTCCTTTGTGCCCCCCTCCTCCTCTCGCCGCCAGCCACCATGTCCGCCGCTTCCCTCTCTTCTGCCATCAACGCGATCCGCTCCGCCTCCTTCGCCCCCGACAGGTCCGCCCTCGCCTCGAACGCCAGCCACCCCTCGTCCTCTGCTTTCCTCGGATCCACCGCCCGGCTCCGCTTCAACTCCATCTCGAGTTCCGCCGCCCGTCCCCGGTCCTCCGCCGCCGTCGCCGCCGTCGCCGCATCCAATGTCGTCAAGGAGAAGCAGCCCAAGTCCTCTGCCTCCGGCTCCAATCTGGTAAAGATTCGATCTTGGGGCATGGCCGCTATTGGGTAGCTCGCGTCTGGAGTGTGCGCGTTCGAGAAAGAGAGTTCTTTTGTGGTTAATGGGAGGTTAGAATTCGTGGGTATGTTCTTGATTTGCTTATTTTTTTGTCGTCTGGCAGCTGATCACGAAGGAGGAGGGATTGGAGGTATACGAAGACATGGTTTTGGGGAGGGCGTTCGAAGACATGTGCGCTCAAATGTACTACAGGGGCAAGATGTTCGGCTTCGTCCATCTCTACAACGGGCAGGAAGCTGTCTCGACGGGCTTCATCAATCTCTTGAAACAGGAGGATTCCGTGGTCAGCACCTATAGGGACCACGTCCACGCGCTCAGCAAGGGAGTGCCGGCCCGCCAGGTTATGAGCGAGCTGTTCGGCAAGGAAACGGGCTGCTGCCGAGGCCAGGGAGGCTCCATGCACATGTTCTCGAAGGAGCATAATTTGATCGGTGGATTCGCTTTCATCGGGAGGGGATTCCGATCGCCACCGGCGCGGCGTTCACGTCCAAGTACAAGAGGGAGGTCTTGAAGGAAGAGGGCTGTGATCATGTGACCGTGGCCTTCTTCGGGGATGGGACTTGTAACAATGGACAATTCTTTGAGTGCCTGAACATGGCTCAGCTGTGGAAGTTGCCTATCATCTTTGTTGTGGAGAATAATCTGTGGGCAATTGGTATGTCCCATTTGAGAGCTACTTCTGATCCTCAGATTTGGAAGAAGGGTCCTGCATTCGGGATGCCCGGAGTGCATGTGGATGGGATGGATGTGTTGAAGGTGAGGGAGGTGGCAAAGGAGGCCATCGGAAGAGCGAGGAGAGGAGAGGGACCTACCCTGGTCGAGTGCGAAACTTACAGGTTTAGAGGGCACTCTTTGGCTGATCCCGATGAGCTTCGTGAGCCTGGTGAGCATTTTAAGACAAACTCGGAGTGTCATTCTTGATTGGTTTTTGCTCAATCTTTCTTTTAATCACTGGCTTTGTTGGTGGATATAATCTCCTTTTTAGGTGCATGTCTCTTAGATATTCCTATCGATTTTAGGCCTTTCAATCTTACGCACTAATTATAGTAACCTCTCTTAACAAAGATGAGTGCTTTTGGAGTTACCTAGATTGTGATGCGGGGACTTTGGTAGAGATTTGCTTGATTCTTTGAGACATATAGAGCATTGATTGTGAGCATAGATATTCTTTTAATCTCGGCAGCTGAAATATTGATTATCTGAACTAGCATGAAGAAACAATGAATTCGAAGAAAGAGTTACACTTTAACCCCATAGATAACTTTGTAATGTGGTAGTTATCCCCGTACTATCTTTGGATGCATAGGTTTGAGTTGGTGGAGTCTGAACGTGGGGCAAATGGTGTGGGTTCTTGCCCTGTAGAGAGTCCATAAAATCGAACAGACTATTGTAATAACCATTTAAGGGTCCTGAAGTGTAAAGGAGGTACTTCTCTCGAAAGCATCGAAAGCAGGTTGACTGTGCTCTGTTACTTGACATCATGGTGTCATTAAATAAGCTAATAGGATAGTTTCACAATTGGCAAAGGCTTTTCTAGAGAGTGGGAAAACAGGAAAAGTCTTTACAGCCTGACATTTATTAGAATCTTGGAGGATTGAGATCCAAGATGAGATATAGATGTGCTTAGTTCAGCAGATCAAGAAATTCAGGTTACACTGGGGAGTTTAAATATTAGGTATGCATGTGTTAGTAGGTCTAGGACTTTGGGGCTAAAAAATACTATACGAAGGATGAAAAAGGGAAAAGGTGAATGGGCCTATGGGTGCCTGTAGGTTACTGGAATTGATTGGAAGGTCAGATAGAAGAAAATATATGGATGGATTGGCGGGATTGTGATGGTATCCTGGTTGTAACTCAGCCTTGCTCAATGAATTGTGTTTTTAAGAGTTGCACATGTTACTGATCTGTTTCTTCTTTATCAAAGTTTGCAGCTTTTCTCATAAGATGCATATTTAATGAGCATGATTAAGTAGGAAGTACTGATTCTGTTAATTGGTGAAGCAACCCATTAGGCTTGCCACCCATCACGGGATCCTGGTTTAACAACAATATTGATACGGATTATGATTAAGGACTAGACACATCAATTGCCTACAGTTTTTACTACTCATCATCTCTTCCTCACTTACTGGTGGTGCTACAACTGTTTGAGGCCTTTGAATCATGTTTTCTAGTCGACCTCCAAAACATCACATCTGCTGGAAAGTGAAGCTTGTTGGTTTTGATAAGTGGGAAAACTTCGTAGAGCAGTTTTGAGGCTGAGCATGATAAATAAGAGCTGATGATAGTATGACCTTTGTGGCTGTTACGGTAATTTCTTAATTCAGTTTCTGTTGCAAAAGGTCTGCTTGCTTCTTTTGACTGCTGTAGTGGTTTATGATGCCTGGTCCTTATTGTCTTAACTGTCACAACTGATATGATTTTGTCAGAATAAACAAATGTTAATGCTGTTGTCCATTTTTAGAATGATATTCATATCTAAAGTTGCAGTTAAAGGGTTTCAGTACTCTTTTAAGCAACTTCTGATTCTGTTTTGGTTTCATATATGTGGCATCTTCAAACTAATTTGGTCTCTGCCAGTAGAATTGACTTTTGTGGGCTACCTAAGAAAAGGATGTGGTTGGCTTTCTACAGAGGAGGTAAAACAAGAAAATTTTACACATGAAGTGGAGAATGGAATAGCATGTTAGCTGTGCTAGTCTAGGTGGTTAGGCATTGGGCATGTTGTTGATTTGAACTCTTATGTTGGCGATATGTTTCTTTAAAAGCTCCTCTCATAATGTGTGAATGATGTGCGCAATTTGGTTTTTCTTACTAACTGCTGTTGAAACGTTGAAATGATCTGTGTTTTGTCAGCTGAGAAGGCCAAGTATGCTGCAAGAGATCCCATAGCAGCTTTGAAGAAGTACATGATTGAAAGCAAGCTGGCTAGTGAAGCCGAACTCAAGGCAATCGACAAGAAAATTGAAGAGGTAGTTGAAGAAGCCGTGGAATTTGCGGATGCGAGCCCTCAGCCACCCAGAAGCCAGCTATTGGAGAATGTGTTTGCAGATCCTAAGGGATTTGGCATTGGCCCTGATGGAAGGTACAGATGCGAGGACCCCAACTTTACTGCAGGAACCGCCAAGGTTTAGTAGCCTCGTTGGGTTACGGCATGATATTTTTTCTACTATCACTGCGTCCTGTATTACTGCAATCTTTTGAATATTTTTAATTATTGCCAGAGATGTAAGAATAATTAAGTTATTGCAGTCGAAATCTTCTGCTTCTGCATTTCTCGTTTAGTAATTTTCTTGCTGCTATTTGGGAGGGATTTTTTATTTGCAAGGAAACACTTATTGTCATGTAGAAGTTTTCTATTTCTAAGCTGATCTTTGGCTTTGTAGTGCCATTTTTAGCTCTCTTTCAAGTTTTGTCTCTTCTGATCTCTGATTAGCTTTCTTTAGGTTGATTTTTTTGTCTAGCCAACTTTATTAATCAGCAAGAACTATCTAAGTAACTCAGAATATACAAGATGGATAAAGACAAACTGACCATACAGATAAGGCGAATGAGGGCTAAGACATTAGATCTAAAGATTGGATCTGAAGATTTAAGGTAGTATGACTTCTATGGGCAGGTCACATGTGACAATTTTTTGTCCACCGTCACCATTTGAGGCTTCCAGTCTTTCCATACGATAGGTCTAGCACAGGGAAAACGCTTTTCCTTAGACCCTGTCGAGTCCGTGATGAAGTGAGCCGATTCCAAACGTTATAATGGTTGCGATTGCACCCAGAAATTGGGATCGGGTCCAAGCAAGAATCTCTCCTCGAGCATGCAGTTCCGCCTTTAATTTTTTCTAGAAATATAAGCAAAGCATGATTGTCTGGTCATTTCCAGATAGCTTTATAAAGATTGGTTTTTCTATAGAGTTTCTCGGCAGAGTTTAACGAAAGAAGAAAATAAGAAAGTGAGGTGATCGACTGGTTTTCTCAATCAACAGGGGAGGAAACTCTGTTAATGATCTTGAAAGTTTTACAAGAACCTATGAGCAAAAAATTGGAGAGATATTCCCAAATTGCTATTTTTGTAAGCTTTTGAGTGATGGATGAAGCGGCTCAGCTCTTTTAACTTTCGGGTTGCCTAACAAGCACACTCACCAGCAAGTGCGGGTGTTGCAGCACCAAGATTCTTTTCGTCACTTCATTCATTTATTATTATTATTATTTTGTCATAATTTTCATCACTTTATTGAGTGGTGGGAAACCTGCTCCATCTCTCTCTCTCTCTCTCTCTCAGAGGCAGTATTCTGCAGAATGGAGCATCACCACGTGGACAAGGATGGTCGGTAATGCAGTGTCCACTGGTCATCTCAGTCCAAACTTCCAATCACAGTCCCTTTGAAAAAGAAAAATTCACAGTTTAGCCTTAGAAGGTGATACCTCACCTCAGTGTCGCATCAAACACCATCTTGCTGTGATATTCAGCTCTTATGAGCACTTACTGATCAAAAGAAAAATGCCATCTCCCTGCTTCTCTTTTTTGCTTCCAAAATAAACTGCAGAATCTGAAGTATTTCACGCAATAAAATCAGACACGAGCGGCATCCGAGTTATGTGGATGAAGCTATAGCAGCTGAGGGGTTTGGCAACGAGTGTTCGACCTGCTTTCCTAAGGAATTCCCCTGAGACTGCGAATCTGATGTGAATTGTCGCTAGCCCATTTCTTGCGCTATGCCTAGGCTTTGACGACTCCGACCGGAAGTTGCTTAGATTAGATCGGTTGCCACAATGACGCAGTCTTTCAAAGGAGACAATAAACATAAGCCATGTCCCGAGGGAACTGAGCGACTGCAACTGCAGCAACTTGGAGCAACTTCCTCTGAAAATAGAAAGCCGGAACATTTTTTACATCGAATATGGTTTCATAACTATATCAGTGTTTTGAAGATCCGTAGGAACATGTCTAATGGCATTCGTGAGTA
The DNA here is from genome assembly GCA_014182565.1 of Eucalyptus marginata. Classification (NCBI taxonomy): domain Eukaryota; kingdom Viridiplantae; phylum Streptophyta; class Magnoliopsida; order Myrtales; family Myrtaceae; genus Eucalyptus; species Eucalyptus marginata. Next base: position 9,973,534 of record CM024589.1, read on the forward strand.
TATCAGCATTCCAATGGGTAAAATAGGTGGAAGTACTTGTGAAGTGATCTTTACATCAAAATGAAAGAATCCGAAGTAATTGATGAACAAAATATTGCAGAATCCAAGATGGCTCTAGTCTATGGTTTGGTAAATTAACTCTCTGATACGGAAGTGAGATCTAGACTCTGATATGCTCACGTACACCATAAACCATGTTCCAACAGAGCGTTTCTTGAGATCTAATTGCAAGAGGAACAAGGGCCGAAGCATTTGGAAACAGAAAAGAGAGGGGTAAAGCGACCTGACTATGCGCTTGCCAACCTAAGGTAACTGTAAAGTAATCACATTTTTGTTATTTGATATTGATGGTATATTACAGCAATACGATCTCTTTTGCCTCATCTGAACCTAGCTAATGGATCAAAAAAGAGTCGGAAAAAATACGATAGATCCCTCTATCTCTTAAAAGGAAGCACACCAGTTGGGTGGTTTCCTCCCTTAACTAAACTGCACAAACACCAGCAGCCTTGAGTCGAGTACAAGGAATTAAGCGCTGCTTCGATCACTATCTCCTTCCGGCGTTTCCAAACCTTCTAGCTACTCCGAATACAACGGCCTTGGTGAAAAGGCCCCGGTCGAGACTGAAGGCAAGAGCGATAGCCCCTCCCACTAACAGGAGCCTCGGCACCAAGGGTTTCCTAGGCTCATCACGGGCTTCAGTCTCCGATGGATCTTCTTTACCAGAACTCTCTAGAGACTTGAGATAGTCCGGGTTGACTTTAGTATTGATCTGTGCCAGGAAAGCACAACGTGACCGCGGAGCCTGCAAGGCTCGTTCCTTCTGATACTTGCGTAGACCAGGATCGATCTTCTTCACAGCTCCCCACATGCCTTGGCGTACTCCAAGCTTTGCAATTTCCCAAGGTATGCCCATATCCTCGTGATGGAACAGCAACACTTCACAGGCAGTTAGCTGGCCATCGCCTCTTCTAGATTCAACTGTGAAAATGCCCCAAGCACACAACTTCCATCAATCGAAAGCTCTAAACTAATGCCCAGATGCATTGTGAAAGAAATTTGAATATAAAGCACACGGTAGAAGCCATGCAAAACGACCAAGCAGTATGTTCAGGATATAGTCCAACAGTACCTGCACGGATGCACCAACTTGAGTAGTATAGGTCCACACGTCTTGGTTTATTTCGCCTAGGAACAGAGAGAATGAGGCACTCCCTGAAAAATGCAGAAAGAATTAATTGTTGACAAGGAAATCCAGAGGTCAACAAGTATACATAACCAAGACAAATCAAAGGGGACGACGATTCAATTCATTCCATAGGAACAAAAAGGCAAATGTGGTGCCGACATTTTTACAAAAATGGTTGATCTAGTGTGGACAATTTCCAGCTCTGTCAGCAGTTTAACTAGAGCTCACATTCTCAGCATCCACGTGAAATTTGACTCTTCTAGGGAGAAAAAAAAATAAAAGAAAATTACTAGGCAGCTTAGCTAAGGAGTTTGTCAGTTTCTGCCCTCCAAGGGATTGCCCAATCCGCCCCTAACCAATTTACTATTGCCTAAATATATTGCATTAGTCATCCAAGTCGTAGGATCTGATAAAAGCTAAGCAACACTCTGCTAAATGCTCATGCATGAAGTCAATACTTTTCCTTGTTGAAGGACTTGCCTACTATCAAATTTCTCATTTTAAGTGGTCCAAAACCAAGAGGGTTGTATCCACAAGAAAATAACGCAATATGATCCAAAAGTTATGTTGGCAATGGTGTTGTCTGCTTTACTTATAGCTTACAAGAAACAAATATGACGAAAAAGATTGGGCAAAAGACAGTTCTCATACCTTTGTAACACAATAGTATGATCGTCCTGATTCCCAAATCCGTCGGCCTATGATATATTCTCTGTCACTACAGAAGAATGGAAACTGCGCCAAAACACAAAACAGAAAGGAACGAATTAGCAGATGCTATTAAAATCTGCACAGCCTAAGACACAAGCCAAAACAGGGGAAAATGAAAGTGAAAGCAAACGTAAATTTCTTTCGGTGCTCACCTTACGGACCCATTGCACCACCATGGTTCCAGTAGTAGGGCACTCCTCCAAAATCGAAGCTTGAACAAGCATATCGTCCCACTTCAACCGGGACTCATCATCCCAGAAGAAGTCCCTCACCATTTCAGGTGTCGCATCCTCGAAAACAGTCCTACTCCGGTATTGCGGAGGCCCAGTCTGCAACAGAAACCATCGAAACACGAACACTCTCAACCGTCTAGTTTGAATGCTAATTCAACCAAAGATTTCGCCTCTATATCTGGTAATACTCAACGAAGTCCAATTGAGAGTTTGTAATTTTGTAACTAGATCAGATTTCCAATTACTTGGCAGTTCAAGAAAAGCGAGGATTATACCTCAGGATCTCTTCGCCAAGCTTGATAGCCCATGGTGGGCACCGACTTCTCCATCATCTGAATCCAAGCAGGCCCTCCATCTTTCACCTCCACGAGCCGGCACAGATGCTCCAAATCATCACCGTTGACAAGGCTCGATTGCTCTCTCTCGCCCCGTGACGAACTGCCAAATGCAAAGACCGTGCAACGCGAAGCCATTAGAATCTTGAAATGAACAAACACCATTAACCAAATTGCCAGCACCTAAATTCATTGCCCGATGAACGCAAGAAAAATTCCAACACGAACCTGGAGTCAGAAATGGCGGTTGAAGGGTCAGCGAAAGTCGGCGCTTCGGATATGTCCTCCGCAGATCGAGAGACCCACCTGGGTCTCCACGACCATCCGACTAGAACTCCAAGAATCACCGAAATCCCCACACAAGCCACCAGCACCAAGGCCTCACCCAAGAACGCCCCGCTCGCGGCTCCTCTCAGAACCTCCAGAACAACAGCCATAACAGACCCCACCCAAGAAAATGGAAAAAGAAAAGAGCCCAAGAAGAAGGAAGGGACCCGGATGAACAGAAACAGAACTACTCGATTTGGGCAAAGAGAGAAAGTGGGTCAAGAAGAATTTTGAGAGCAACCCACGACAGAACTCAGCGAGAAGAACGCCCCCACGGAAGAAAAAATCGAACTTGGTGTTGCAGAAGCAGCACGAGAGCGGAGGAGGAGGAGGGAGGAATTACTTCAATCCTCCAAGAGACGAGAAAGGATAAGGATTCTGAGGTCCAGTTTTTTTTTGGCGGCTGCCTCTGCTCCCCAAGTTTCCCTTCTTTTTTCTCGCTCACAGGTTCTCCCCGTCGCTTGCTTCGCCTATACCACTTCCAACATCTGGCAAGCTGTGTGCACGTATATATATCTCATTTATCGCCAACCGAGAAGGAAGGAAAAAAAAAAAAAGAATCCCGAATTGACAGCTGAATTTGGAAAAGCGTGTAGTGCACATAAAAAAATGGGGCTTAACGAGGGAGCAGAGAACTTTCTGCACGACACTACCGGACTGTCTGCGTGCGCCTGGGTCGGTGGGGACGCGGGGAAGGCGCCCGGGTCCGTCCGCCCGAGAGGTCCAGTCGTACTTTCACGATTCAACGAAAAGCTAAAGGCGCCAAAGCAAGCTCTGGTGGTGGTCGCGGTGGTGGGGGAGGCACTGCGATGTCGCGCCACTCTGTCCTATGATTTAAGAATTGACATCAACCGAAGACGACGCGGTCTCTCGTTTATCACGTTCGTTTGACTTGTCGAAATTTCGGCATTGTGGCCGGTTCTCGTGATTGTCGTTCCCTTTTAACCTTTGTTCGACGGGCGTGAAATGGAGGGGGAGGTGAAATTTTTTTTACCACTAGGGTTATTTTGAAAAAGCTGTGTGCTATCTGGATATCTTGTCGAGCTTTTTAAAGCTATGAAAGAAATTTTGTCTAGTGAAGTTGTCCGAAAAGATCAAAGTATGTATTTTGATTGAATTTATTCTAGAAATTGCTGGCTTTCTTTCTCCTCCCTTCCCAACCCTTGGCCCCGTCACGAATCCAATCGTGTCATCGCCAACCCCCCACCGTTGCCCTTGGCCATCGTTGTGGCGGGCAGAGGCCCTGCTCTTTTGGTTCCTTGGGGGGAGCGGGTGAGATTGACAATCAAGCCTTAGATCCGAGATCAATCGTGTTGGATATTACTCGATTCGACCTGATGAATTTATAGAGATTATCTGAGATAGAGAGAGGACAAGGTTTGCTAACAGGTTTGGGCATGGGTGGCAAAGCATGCGGTAGCTTGTGCTAGGGACTGGCGATGAAGACTAGGTAGCCTAGAGGAGGTGGGTAACACTAAATTGAGAATTTGAATTCCTAATGACCCCTTTGAAATCCACATTCCATTAAATTAATTTCTTCTTATTTTATAAGAAAAGCCGAGATTTTCACAAATAAATGAAAACGAAAGAGAGATTAGACGAGAAGCAAAAGGCTACATGATGAGAAAGGAAAAACAATGAAATTAGCCTCCGAGTCGTTGTTACTTCCTAGTATGGAAACATATTTGTGTACCCGTGATTCTGCCTTACAATGAAAGAAACGTGCCCAGCAAGTCTGGCTACAATAATGCCACGTGGTAAGTTATGACAAAGCACCTGCGAAGTGTTTTCCTCCGCTAAAATCATATGTCACCTTTTCATCTCGTGGGCAGATTCGCATGCTAAAATTGCCGTTGCATCAGTGCACGTGAAGAGGAGGAAGAGGACAAGAGTTGGATGATTTTGCGAAATTCGAGTCCAGGTGATTACTATATGGCACGGTTCGCGTCTTAAGTTCGACCTGACTTGCTCCTATAGGTCCAGATTAAATTTGAAGTTTATCTTGGTAAGTGCAAATTTCAAATTATCTCTCAATTTCGATATTATATTTGCCTATGCAATCATATGAACGTTGCAATTTTAACCATTTGAAGACGATTGTCACGTGTTGCTTAATCAAAATATTCTCGAATATAGACTTTTCTTGATTCAGATACTTAAAGATATTCCAATTCCCATATGGACTCGAAAGAAAAGGGACTCACTTGAGATGATGCGTTTGGGCCAGCAAACATTGACGCAAATCTCGTGCTGATCTCAATCTCAACAAGTTGTTGCAGCTACTGAACTAGCTTATTGTTGGATTTCAAAATCTGAGGAAAAGTATAGGTTATGGGAAGTAAAGTTAAAGATAGTTTTTTTTTGGTATTCTCGAGATTAACAAGAGGATTTATAATGCAAAAAAAATTGGATTAATTAAGACCGCGAGGACTCTCGCTATCGCAAGGTCTTTCGCATTGGGTGTACAAGCTTAGTTCAAAAGTTTGACCTAGGACACGCTTGGCCAGACTCCTCTCCCGGGTCAAAACTGCCACCAACAGCGTTGAAAGGAGAAAATTGAAATTCACATTACAAAATTCTTCCAAAAAAATCGAAAAGAAAGAGAAAAAGAAAAGGGTAGGCGGACACTTTTGACATTCTGTCGTGGACTACACAGGCGGACACTAGCTTAGATTAACCCTAAAATTTTGACAAAAATTCATCATCCACCCCTCGTCATCTTAGGCGTGAAAGGCTATTATACCTACCTATCCAGCGGTAATCAAGACCGAAGTCCTGACGTGATATTTATCTTCACCACCAAAGAGCCTCCTAATTCCTAGTCATTCTTTTTCTCCTGGATTGAGAGGGATTATGGAGGTGAAATTGTGGGATCTCCCACCCCTGAGCGGATCTCCCGTTTGTTTTTTCCCCTTAAGCCTTTTAATGATTTTCTCAGGTCCAAAATCCCGGCTTAGATTAACCCTAAAATTCCGACAAAAATTCATTAGCAGAGGCTATAGAATAAATTTGGCTACCCGTATCAACTTTCAAAAAGCGTGAAATCTCATGTTTGATTTTAATTTGGTCCCTTGGAAGTTGAGAAAAATATATAAATTACTTCTATTTGAATTCACAAACAATTGACGCGTTTTCGATTGAATTGGAAGTTTTCCTCTACTTGAACACGAATTCACATGCAACAAGTACACGACCAAAAATAAATATTGACTTCACCTAAGTCATCCTAATAAAAGCCCTTTTGACCGAATGAAGATTGAATCTGTCCAAGGGGGTGACCGTGGACATCTGACGTTTGGGGTTGCTTAAATCATAATGTCAAGCGCGATGCTAATTAGCAAAACTTAGCACTAAGAAAAAACTCAGTACAAGCAATATGAAATTTCTTGGAATTTAGAAAAAATTGGGCTGCCTATATTGACTTTCAAAAAGCATGAAATCTCATGCTTAATTTTAATTTGATTCCTTGGAGGTCAGGAAAAATATATAAGGTACTTCTATTCAAATTCACAAACGATTGACGTGTTTTCGATTGAATTAAAAATTTCCGTTTACTTGAACACGAATTCATGTGCAATAAGTACACTACCAAAAATTAAATATTGACTTCAACTAAGTCATCCTAATAAAAGCCCTTTTGACCGAATGAAGATTGAATCTGTCCAAAGAAGTGACCGTGGACATTTGACGTTCGGGGTTGCTTGAATCATAATGTTTTGCGCAATGCCAAATAGCAAAGCTTAGCACTAAGAATAGACTCGGCACAAGCGATATGGAATTTCTAGGAGGAAGAGGGAAGATCAATTGGGATTCACTAATCATTGCAGAAATCATGATTATGCACTGGATTAAGATCATATAAACATACCAAGTCCTCTTCTTCTTTTTTTTTCCCCCCTCTCTCCTCTATGCGTTTTTTGTAATTGATCACAAGAAGTCACTTTGTCAAAAGTCTACCCACCATTCACTCGTTCACGTCTTCTTTGCTCTCGTCTGGGTTTGAATAAAAAAAATATTTTCTTAATAAGTGTTTTCAAGGTGTTTGTTAAACAGCTAACTTAAGAAATTTTGAATTTTTTTGATACACCGACCATTCTCGTGTCTAGTGATGTGTAATCACTATTTTGGAAAGTGCAACGCTAAAAAGCAAAGGCCTTTTTGTTTGGACTTAAACAAAAGCTAAAAGCACTTTCCGTTTTTTTCGCCAAAATTTAAGGTATTGTGTAAAGTTTATATGTGAAGTGTTACGAAAGTTCCGGGTCGATTTAAGGAAAGGTAAAGTGTGTAGGGGACCAGATTTGGATTAAGCATAAATCAAAAGGTAAATTGCAGAAGTCCATTCATGCAAACCTTGCAGACTTTGATGCATAGGGGGACTTCATTTAAGTTTGTCTGTTTTCATAGACGAAAGGTCGCACTTGAATATTTTTTTCCATCATTTTTTGATTTTACATAGTTGTTTACTCGGAAATGGAGCTTCCTTAAAATACAAAACGGCATCTACCTTGTCATCTCAGAAAAAAAAATTTGAATATTTTAGAAATACTAAAATTAAGAAATACAAATATCAAAAAAAAAAAAAAAAAAAGACCAAAAAGAGATAACAAGTTTGTAATGAAGAGGGCATGCATTGGGGGTGGCATCGACTCTCCCCTTCATTAACAAGGGCCAACAACCCTTGCTAGGGCCGTGGCAAGAGCGACTGGCCCTCATCGATGACCTATTGAGGGTCAGTCGGCCTCACCATAACCCTGGCGAAGATAGTGGACCCTTGCTTGTGAAGAGTTGTGGCTCTTGTGCACCTGGAAAATGTATTGACATCCTTATGTCTCATTTCGCGTTCTTTTAATATAAATTTTGGTTTTTTTTTTTTCCAAAGGTGCTTCCATTGAAGCCACAATATGCCACATGTTTACTAAAGAAAGGAAAAGTGATAAAAAAAAGAAGAAGAAGATGCCACTTGCAGTTTTTGTCTTCTTAAAATTAATGTGGCAAACAAAATTACTCAGTGTTGACTCGGGAGCAACTTTTAGGATCGTACTCCACGAAAAAACTGTTTCAAAACTCAAGTGGTGAAGCGATACCAATTTGCCAAACCCACCTTATTACATAATGTATTTTAATTAAAAGTACGTTAATAAGTGACCAGTAAGGGAAACTATACAGTTTTTAAGGTACGTCTTTTTGGTTTCACGTGGCATATTGAAAATCCAGACATTTATCTATTCGTAATGGTTGTCAGCAAAACCCGCACTCAACTCTACTGAGAAAAGGATTGTGAACATCGTGGTTCAAATTGAATAAAGAAAAGCGTAGCAAGTGTCATAACAACAAAAGTCGCCAAGGCCAAACAGATAAATCAACATGTATATATAAATACAATTTCGTGATTTGGTTTGGTTCCAAAAAATCAAATTGTACTAATAACATATAATAAGGTTCAATTTTTGAACTGTACACGAATTGTGCATCTACATGAGAAGAAGTTGTTTTGACCCGATTCAACCCGTTTCGTGCGGGCTAGGTTCTCTAAAAAGAATATTTTGAATGATCGCTCAAGGTGATAGTTATTAGCAGGTTTTCTTGCTCGTGATATGATCCAAAGGTCTTGCTTATAAGACATGAGGCATGGTTTAAATAGTTAGGATGTTCAAAGTTAGCGATGATTGGACCTAAGCAAGTCTTTACGGGGCTCAAGTAGGTTCTTGTCGAGGCAAGATCCACAAATGGGTGGGACTCCCTACAACAATACTTTGTATTCCCTCCAATCTAGAAAGAAAAAAAGATAGGATGGAAATTGGAGAGTCAATTGGTTGTGAAGGTAGGCACTAGGGGTGAGTGGTTTAAAGTTCCATACAAGTTCAATTTGGAAATTGGAACTTATACGTTGAAACAGGTTCCTTATTTTTTGGAATTTGTAATTTACCTTGTATATTGTAGAATCTGGAACATATCTTGTCACAAGCTCTAAGATCGATTCAAAGGTCTACCTAGATTTCATTTATATTATTAATTAAACGATTTCAGTGAATTAAGATCTTTAAGTTATAATTTATTGACCATAAATCTCCCGGAACTCTCTACTATAATGAGGGAACTTATGCTTAGAATCAGGGAAAATGGAGTCAGTTGTTGTAGGTATGCCTTTCCATAGTGAGTGAACCTCTTGCTCAAACCCTTCAGGGACAACCTTTTAGTAGCAGATTATCTAGAGATTTAGTTCAGCACATACAAAATAATAACGTTTCCAAGTAACCGAGCTACATTACTTAGATGATTCTACCAGGCTGGAGAAAAAGAGGTGTTTAAAGAGAGATTGAGAATTCTCACAAGCACACACTTTACTTCAAAGGACATTATATCCTCTTTGCCTTTACAATTAACACTCTAATAGTGTTTCTCTCACAATAAATTCTTACAACTATCACAAAACACGTCGTCTCCTAAAAACTCTCGAGAGCTCTCAAGAGCTCTTGCATTTATCACTTATTGAAGACTTTATGATCTCTTTTGAGTATTTTTTGGCATTCTTTAAATCTCCAACCAATCCTTCTATTTATAGTGGTAGATCTCCATCTAAATTATAAATCACACCTAATCCTAATCACCTCCCGATTATAAAATTTTCTAATTTATTGAATTTCTCTAATTTAGACAATCACCAAAATTATATCCTGATATTCTTCCTAGATAAGACTAATTCTTATCTAGATTTATTACTTTTCAGCATCCTACCATAATAAGACTCATTTCCTATTATTAATCTTGATAAATAATATTCGAGCTATTCCAAATTAACTCCTGAATGTGTTGGGCTCCTCCCAATAAAGTATAATAGCCCTCCGCACCTAGAGTGAGGCAGAGAGCGGCTTCAAAATTCGCTCAAGTCTTTCAAAGTCTTTCAATCGACTGCTGGCACTATACCTCGGTTGAAAGACTCGAGCGGAACAAAGAAGTGAGAGATGGTTTAAAAAGTTAAGATGCTCAAAGAAGCAACGTAGAAGAAAGGAATGGCTTTTTCCTAGATCTGCGCTGCGCTGTAGAACTACTGTTGACCGTTCCCAGCTGCTCGATCCAGTTACATCCGAAATGATCGTCTCTTCTGTTCCTCTACAGCGTCACTCATGACAAACACCTCGTTTGACTTTTCTCCCTCCCTCGTTCTAGTCCCTCGACATCCTCAACCCACCTTCCTTTTCGCGTCCATAAAATTCAAACTCTCAATATAAATACATATATATTTATTTATCATCACAATATTCATTCAGGGATCTCATTGACAGTATTTCTCCTTCAAAGATGACTCGTGATTCGTACTCAATAGCTTTTCTTTTCATTTTCAGTACATTGATCACGCATGATACAAGAAATTCATCACTTTGAAGTCAACCGTTTTTTGCATCTGCATATATAGTAAGTGCGCGAGGCCTGTTACTGAAATCCCGTATTCGTATTCATAACCCGCTGGTTGTCTCCTTTTCTTCTTTTTTTTTATATTACTTTTTCTGCTGGGTACCACTTGCTGTTCAAAATACGCCCTGCTGGTTCTCGACCGTGTTCTCGTGCTGCTCCCCAAAGGCCCCGCCATGCAAAGAGACGAGACTGAACAGGACGATGGCGCGCCGATTAGGACATGCGAACGGAAAATGGAAGCAATCATGCAATTCATACATTGCACGCGGATTCTGATGATGCCAAAGGCCGTGTCATGTCGAGTCAAGAAATACCCTTTTTTTTTTTTTTTTGTTTCGCAGATCTTTAATTGGACTCTGGCATTCGAACGTCAGAGGAAGCTCGCACGGAGCGAGCGATGGATTCTTGCTCATTTATTTATCCTCTTGTATGCTTCCCTCGTCGGAATATTTAATGCTGTCATAATTGTGGCGACCATATAATAATGCAGGGGAGACCCGATACGTTGCCAGCTTAAACGTGCGCGAGCAAGCACGACTCTTTCTGTGACTACCCTCTTGACCCCTTCGATCGTTCCCCTGATCCTGATCCAGATTCGACCGTAAAGATGTGATCTTTCCTTCCTTCTCCGAGGTGGGTTTCTCGCGCCAGAGTCGGTGGTGCTTCGATGAGAGAGAGATCGGAAATGGGGAGGCGCGGATTCGTCGGCGGGAGAGATAGGGACGGGCTCGCATTGGTTTCGGAGAGGCTGATAGAGGCGGCGCTGAATGGCGATGCTGGGGCGGTGAGCGAGTGCTTGGAGAGCGAGGCTGTGGATGTGAATTACATAGGGACGGTGAGGCTGAGGGTGAGGTGCACCGAGAGCTTGCTGAGGAAGAGGAGGCGGATGAGGTGGAGATCGAGGTCAGGGACTTCGTGACCGATGTCACGCCCCTGTTTGCGGCTGCGCACTCTGGTCATCTGGACATCGCGAGGAAGCTCCTGGTAAGATTTCCAGACTCTGTTCTTGCCTTTCTCTGTTCCTATTTGTTAGTTTTCCTTCTTCCTGGCGTTCGTCATAATGTTCCTCAATTTCAAAGTGATAGCCATGGATACGGGAAAAGTAGCTATCACGAACCAAACCGTGACTTTGAAAGTGAACATCTGATTAAGGATGAAGTTGGACAAAGTGAGGTCCTCACTTGAAGATTATGCAGCTTCCGTTTTCATTTGCCAATTCGGGCTTTCGAGGATTTTTCTTTTTGAGCTTATTTTCCTTGTTAATAGCCAATGAGAGAGAATTTGAGCTAGCAAAGCTTTCGTTTTCATTTGCTGATTCGGGTTTTTGATGAATTAATACTAGCTTGCTTCATTGAAAGGGAAAATCCATTATGGATGTCTCTCTAAGAAACATTTGGATACTGAACGTCTACTGAGTGTTTCTATAGGTGGAGATGCTGGTTGGTTTTTCGATTTGGCAGAATTTTCTGATCACTAAAGATAGGAGAAATGAAAATTTGGTGAAGTGATGAGCAAAGCATCTTCATTATTGCTTTATGACTGCCTGGTTTCACAGGGAGAGAATTTGTGTCATGTAGAGATTCTTCTCGAGCCTTTTTGTAATCCATCTTTTTGCTGTAGTCAGCTGGAGCTGATGTTAATGTGGAACTTTTTCGAGGCTATGCAACCACTGCCGCTGCTCGAGAAGGCCATTGTGCCATCCTTGACATGCTCGTCAAGGCAGGGGCATCTAAATTGGCATGTGAACGTGCGTTGATGGAAGCTTGCCTATCTGGTCAGGCTGAAGCTGCTGAGCTGCTAATATGCTCCGAGATGATTGGACCTGATGTGGCTCAACATGCGATTGTATCTGCAAGCTGCAGAGGCTTTGTTGATGTTGTTTCAAAATTAGTCAAGGTATGCATTAATCTACTCTTACTAGTCATTTGGCTTCTCTATGACATGTTACTGACGAATTGATGATCTTGCTCCTACAGAGTGGGGTCAACATTGATTGCACCGATAGGGTTCTCTTGCGCTCCCTGAAGCCTTCATTGCATGCTAACGTAGACTGTTCGCCATTAGTGGCTGCAATTGTTAGCCGGCAAGTGGCTATGGTTCAATATCTGTTAGAGGTAACGTTGTACTTAATTCGCAGTACGTTTCTCATTGGTGGTTTCTCTAGACATGGTGGTAATATATGTTGCCTTGGCTGAACTGGAGTACGCTGTCACTGTTGGTCTTCATTTGCTTTAACTTATCTTTTGTTGCTCGTCATTGCTTACGTATGCTTAATTAAAAAATGTAAGTCACCAATCGCACATGGAGTATGCTCCTTCCCATGTTTAGTAGCATCTTCATCACCCCATTTGGCTTATTTTTTGCTTTTAAAGGTCTTAATTTTGTATTTCCATGCTGATGAGAAAGCTTTGTCTTCTAACCGCTAATCATCATGTTTGCAACTTTTAGGCAGATGCAAAAACCGGTCGACACGTTAGGCTCAGTGCTTGGTCTTGGGACATCTTCTCTGGTGAGGAACTGAGAGTCGGTGCATGCTTGGGGGAGCCCTACAACGAAGCATGGTGTGCAGTTGAGTACTATGAAGCAACCGGCCAAATCCTACAACTCCTGCTTCATCACGATAACTCGTTCCTCACAAGCCAACTACAAGGAAGAACCCTTCTTTCCTATGCCATCCTCTGCCAAAACCAAGAGGCGGTTTCCTTGCTTCTTAAGGCAGGAGCCGACGCCGAGTTCCCAATAAAGACCGAGAAGGGACACGAATCTCGTCCGATTCACTTGGCTGCTAGAGTTGGTTGCCCTTCCATTTTAAAACAATTGGTTGAGCATGGATGCGATGTTGACTCAAGGACTGAATCTGGGAACACAGCATTGATGATCGCTGCCCTATTTGATCAACCGGAATGCTTCGTTGAACTAATTACTGCCGGTGCTGATCTGGGTGTAGTCAATAATGCCGGAGAAAGCGCTGTATCTTTGGGAAAGAGAAGTGCATTTGCTTCCTCTTTGTCCAATATTTTCGGGCAAGCAATCACTGCTCGAGAAAAAATCTACTCCAGCAGCCTGGAGGTCTTCTCCCCGCTCCATTTTGCCTCGGGATATGGAAATGTGGAAATTCTGCAGAAAATCCTTCGAAGTTCAATGGACAGTATAGATAAGCACGACAATTCAGGTTTGACACCAATCCTGGCTGCTGCAAAAGTCGGCCACACTGAGGTATTTTGCCACCTCATTGAGTCGGGTGCTGACATCAGTGTCAAGAGCCGGGATGGACAGACGGTCGCATCAATCCTTCAACATCACACCTATGCCAGTTTGAGGATGCGGTTTGAAGAGATATTGCTTGATGCAGTCTTGTCACAAACTTTGAAGGGCTACTCAGAGTTCCGAGCCCTTCACTTTGCTGCACGTACCGGAAACTTGCCCGCGGTAGGCCAGCTCTTGAAGATGGGTTATCCTGTGAACTCTTTGGAAGAGAGCGGGCATTCACCTTTAATGCTCGCGGCAAAGGAAGGGAATGCCGAAGCTTGCAAGCTGTTACTACTACACGGGGCTGACTGTGGAATCCTGAACCATAGAGGTGAGACAGCCCACCAACTTGCTAGGAAAAGCAGTAAAAGCAAGGCGGCAGAGGAAGTGATTTTCGACCATTTGGCTCAATCTCACGTGCTTCTGGGCGAGGAGCTACTCAAGCATACTAGAGAAGGAAGGGGCTCACCACATTTAAAGGTTGTTAGGATGCTGAAAACGGGTCTGTTAACGTGGGGGACGTCCAGCAAGAGAAATGTGGCGTGTAAGGAGGCCATGGCAGGGCCTAGTGGGAGCTTCCTGAAGAACCGGAGGAAGAAGATTGCTGACGAGAACGGTACGCTTTTTAGGGTGGTGACTGAGACTGGGAGAGAGGTTCACTTTGAGGCAAGGTCTTCTACAAATATGGCACTGTGGGTGCGGGGTGTCAATCTTGTGTCAAAGGAGGCATCTTCTGGTGACTGGCCATCGAATTCATCTGCCAAGTATGCAATAAGATAGAAACGGGGGATCAGGACAGCAATGAGGCAGCGTGTTGGTCTTCCAGTATGTAAAATTTGTACTAATTACTGTAAAATGCCGAGCTGTTTCTGAAGCTGCTATAGAAAAATCTTGGTCGATCAAATGGAGCTGCATTTACAAGCGTGATACTGCAAAATCTTTTACTCTCCTCCCCCCCACCCCCTCCTTCTCTCTCTCTCGTATCAAAGCTGTTCAGCACTGTTCTCAACAGTCCTTATTGAGCTCAAATGCCGTAAAGGGGTTGATCCTGGAAAAAAAAATGGTGAGGTTTGAAAGTCATTTTAGCTCAAGCTTTCTGGTTGAGAAGTCAGTGTTCAGTTTCTAACAATCTTTCTGGATCAATTATTATAGACTTAAAAGCGTGTTTAGTAACCATTTTGCTCCCGAAAACAATTTCTGATTAGAAATGATTCTTTTTTATTCTACCTCCGAGAATAATTTCTAAGCATTTTAAGGCATTTGGTAACCGTTCAAAATTTATATTCCCGGAATAAAATTGGATTTGGCATCATCCTCAAAATTTCTACTTCAAACAAATTTCTTTTAATTTTTTAAATAATTTTATCATTTTTTTCTTTTCTTTCCCTTCTTCTTCTTCAACCTTTGGCTAGTCGCTGGCCTCGGGATGATCGGCAATCGACCAGACGAGGGTCGGTGACCTTGCTAGAGCATCGCTGGCCCTCGGCGAGGCCACACCTTGTCAGCCGAGCCTTGTCGGCAACTGGGTGAGGCTTGCTAGTGATGGGCGAGCCTCCAATGAGCTTGTAGGACCTTGGCCTAGCTTGGCGAGCCTCCGGTGAGGTCGTCGGACCTTGTTCAATTGGTCACTGGCGATCAACGATAGTGGGCGGAGGGTGGCGGCAGGCTGCAGCGGCGGTGGAAGAAGAAGAGAGAAGGAAGAAGAACAAGAAGAAAAGAAGAGAAAAGAGAAAAAATGGGTTGGCTTAATTTTGGAAGTGTTCTCGAGAGCAAAAAATCAATTTTTTTTTTACTTTCCAATTTTACTCCAAATCTATTCTTGCGAACAAATTTATTTTCTAGAATAAAAAAATTTACCAAATGGATTTTTATTTCAAATCTACTCTCGACAACATAAATTGTTTTGACCACTTAAATTACTCTATCTACTAAATGAGCAAGTTGCAAACGTTAAGGAAACTTCTTATGCTAGATCTTACCAAATTAAGACAAACATATTGAAGTTTTTGGTTTGGAGGTCTGGGCCCCCTGCAAACCCTCCGTGGATCTTCCCCCAGTGCATCATTAGGAGATTCTAGATGAATTACTCGCTCCTTGTGGCTAAACCTTGTGGTTAAGCATGATGTTTTATGTATGTTTCTTTCTACCTGCTATCTTTTTTGGAGGAGTATGCTTCTCATATCTGTTTCTGTGAACCAAAAATAATTTTATTATGCATTTTGGGATGTATGTTGAAGAATATAAGCAGCTCTCATAAAAAACAGTCATGAAATCTCGATATTCCGGATCACTGTCTGAACACTGCCAGGGGAATTGATACCTCGAAGAACAGAGACTAATAAAGCCTCATACATATAACTCTGGATGCATGACAGTGTTTTGAAAGTTCACTTGATTAACCATCTCGACTGTGCATGTGAACAGTGGAATTCCAGGCAAGTATTCGGTCTAATATTGCACGATCCGCAAAAGTTAAATTAGATGGACTCGTTTATAGACGTGGTAGATCGATGGTGCCGATCAAGTGCAAGGGACACGGAGGAAATGGGGTTAGTTTCACCCACTTTTTTATAAGCTATTCATCTTCATATTCTTCAAGGTGACTACTGTCTGAGGAGAAATACTCTTTTTACGCATAAAGGGATAATGAAAGTCTGTGGTCTGGCCTTCACTCCTCATTCTTGAAGCCAAGAAAACCCCCGTTAGCGTCACCTTTTAAGATAAGTGACCCTTAAAAACTTTAGGGGACCTTCAAACTTGGAGGCCCTTGTACGACCAAACTCTGTTTTTACTGGATATCATTTCCTATGTTCGTGCCCTTTATTGTTGTTTAATCAGTGGGATCTTGAACAAGAACCACCCCTACAAATTGTGGCCTTGATCACAAAGCAACATGTTCAAATCAGGAGCGAGGTCATTATCTGGTTTGACCTTACTTGGTTTCCACATCTTTTGAATTCTTGGTGTGGATTGCACTGCTTTTGTGCCTGACCTTGCAAGCTCCCCTTCAAGGATACTTAAAGTGGGCATGGTCGCTCTCTATCGCATCGAGTTTCTATATTGGGTAGTTGCTAAAGCAGCAAGCGATCGATCTCATGATCCTGATATTCACTTCATCTCTTTGTCAAAATCACGAAACATCGGCAACACACCACGATGAGAAACTTGGCAACCTTGCTGGTGGTCGCATGTTTTCTTCTTGGGCAATGGGGCAATACCAGAACGGTGAAGGCAAAGAGCAATGTGTGTGAATCTCATGCTTTTAAAGTGTTTCTCTGTGATTCTGTTTTCTCTTAGAAAGGAAGCAATCCTGGCAAATTTATGGGCAGGTTTATATCGTGTACTTTGGAGCGAGGAAGCAAGGCGATCCCACAGTGGAGACCGATTCGCATCATGACATGCTTGCATCAGTACTTGGGAGGTAAAAGGAGTTTCAAAACTTTCGAAAAGAACAACAAAAGCAGGTGTTTTGATTCAGTTCCTAATGGCGTGGTCCGGTGACCATCTGCTTTTTTCTCTGTTCTCTGGAATGTGTTAATTCTGCTTCAGCAAGGAAGCGGCCGCCAAATCGATCTTGTACAGCTATAGGCATGGCTTCTCTGGTTTTGCTGCAAAGCTTACTGAGTCTCAGGCGCAAGAACTCGTCGGTATGTTGGTGTATAATTAATTTGCATTCTTTTGCTAGACCTGCAGATCATTTCGTGCGCTTGCACTTCAGCATTTGCTCATGTTTCAGGATTCCCTGGGGTCGTCCGCGTTATGCCTAATACCCTTTTCCGCCTGCAAACTACTCGGAGCTGGGATTTCCTTGGTCTGTCTCCCTCTCATTCACCCACCAGTCTCCTTTACAAAAGCAGGATGGGTGATGGAGTTATAGTAGGCATGATAGATACAGGTCGATTTTGTCTCCACATTTTTTCCCTCTTTCTCTGTTTCTAGATTAAACCATGTCACTAGCTTTATGTTTCACACAATGTACCAGGAATTTGGCCGGAGTCGAAGTCATTTAGTGATGAAGGCCTTGGACCGATCCCGTCACGCTGGAAAGGTGGTTGCAAACCGGCAGAGCAATTCGATCCAGCCAAACACTGCAACAGGAAGATAATAGGGGCTCGCTGGTTCGTGGACGGATTCCTCGCAGAGTATGGAAAACCATTGAACGCCTCAGGGGACCTGGAGTTCTTGTCGCCAAGAGACGCAAATGGACATGGGACTCACACGTCCAGCACTGCTGTGGGTTCTTTTGTGAGCAATGTCAGTTACAGAGGAATTGGGTATGGAACTGCGAGAGGCGGTGCTCCCCGTGCCCGGCTAGCAGTGTACAAGGTGTGCTGGAACGTGCTCGGCGGACAGTGCTCGTCTGCAGACATATTGAAAGCATTTGACGAGGCAATTCATGACGGAGTGGACGTGCTGTCTCTGTCCATTGGGACTAAGATTCCTCTCTTCTCTGATGTGGATGACCGAGATGCCATTGCTACCGGTGCGTTCCATGCTGTGGCACGAGGAATAGCTGTAGTTTGTGGAGCTGCCAATAGTGGACCAGCGGCTCAAACGGTGCAGAACACAGCGCCATGGATACTAACTGTCGGAGCAACTACCATCGACCGAGCCTTCCATACTATCATAACCCTCGGAAACAACGAAACGTTAGTGGTATGTGTTGCTATTTGAGGTTTAGCAGATGAAAGTATCCTAGGAATTTTGCACCAAATGTGTGATGAGTTGCTCATTGCTCTCTAAGGGCCAAGCCAACACAGGAAAGGAAATCAGTTTTACGACTTTGCTATATCCAGAAGGCAAAACCCTCGACCCTACTTCGGCAGGGTTAGACCATCTGCTCATCTGATGATTCTGTTATCGTTAATTGCGGACAGAGAAAGCTAAAGCTGCTAATCTTCTCTTGAATTGATCACAGGGTATGTGAACGTCTCTCACCTAATGCAACATTGATGGCTGGGAAAGTGGTCCTGTGCTTCACCTCCACACCAAGTAGGATCGTAGTAACACTTGCCTCAGCGGCCGTGGAGGCGTCTGGGGGCGTTGGCGTGATAGTTGCCAAGAACCCCAGTGACGGGTTGGCTCCTTGCAGCGACTTCCCATGCGTCGAGGTGGATTACGAGATTGGAACCCGAATTCTATTCTACATCCGCTCGGCAAGGTATGTCATGACAGTCTTCGTCATGTTGCAGTTTGTCGAAACCTAAAGCTAATCACTCACACAGAATTGAATGGCGGTTTTCATGGATCCTGCACAGATTCCCTACGGTAAAGTTGAGCCGGACAATAACTGCTGTTGGCAAAGCAGTCCAGGCAAAGGTCGCCGTCTTCTCTTCCAGAGGGCCGAGCTCCATTTCCCCAGCTGTTCTCAAGGTACATCTGGTTCTTAACTGAGTCCTTCGGCCGTCGGCCGTCCAGTTTGTAGTTCTCCGGGTACATCCGACTCGCAGGAGTTCCACGAAAGTGGTTCAAGACTCTCGGAAACATACCCTCATCTGCTATTTACCGTCTTTACTGCTGTTCGACTTGTGCTGATTCTAGCTCGTTTGAAGTTTCATGGAGTATCAAAAGATCATCAACTAGTCTCTTCTGCACAATCAAATAGAGATAGAAACATCTGCTTTGATGTTGTTCTGTGACACAGCCAGATGTAGCGGCACCCGGGGTGAACATACTGGCCGCCACTTCGCCCTTCTATCCGTCGGAGGACAACGGATACGCGATGCTCTCGGGAACTTCTATGTCGACCCCTCATGTTGCGGGCATCGTGGCGCTCCTCAAAGCGCTTCACCCGGATTGGTCGCCGGCGGCATTTAGATCAGCCCTTGTGACTACCGGTATTTCTCCAACTCAACTGAATCGCGAAACAGTTCTTTAAGATCGACTTCTTGCCATTTTGGTCCGCGGAGTGACCGGCGAACATGTTGCATCAGCTAACACGTTCAGAGACATTAACATTAGATGATGTTCCATCAATCAGAACACCGCTCAAGTGATTAAGCATTGCTGATATTGAAAGCCTTTTTGCAGCCTGGAGGAGCAACCCGCCGGGTTTTCCCATATTCGCCTCGGGATCGCCTCCGAACCTGGCCGGCCCGTTCGACATGGGAGGCGGCATTGTGAACCCGAACTCCGCGGCCGAACCAGGCCTGATCTATGACGTGGGCACGCCTGACTACATCCTCTACCTATGCGCCATGGGCTACAACGACACCGAGATCTCTCATCTGACCGGAAAGCCCGCTCCTTGCCCCGCTAGAAGACCCTCTGTCTCCGATGTGAACCTCCCCTCCATAACCATCCCGAGGCTCACGAGCACCGTCACCGTGACCAGGACCGTCACGAACACCGGAAACCCCGAGTCGAGATACTGGGCCGTGATCGAGCCCCCTCCGGCACCACGGTGACGGTGAGGCCTCACGTCCTGGCGTTTGATCGGGAAACCAAGAAGGCCGCCTTCAGCGTCACGGTCTGTGCTGCCGCACCGGTGAACACGGGGTACTACTTCGGAAGCTTGGTTTGGACCGATGGAGTGCACGCCGTGAGGAGTCCCCTGGCCGTCAGGATAGTGAATCAAACTCCATTCCACTCGGCTGAATAGTAAGGCTCAAGTGGCATCGTTCGCGCATTGTAATCCTGACGAAGCAAATAAAAAAATCGCGTTCGCTTTCGATTGACGTGGCGGCGGCATCAGCGAGCTATTTCCAGAGCCGCACGTATTTTCCGATGACGACGCAATGTCAGGCCATCCGTCGAGCCGACTCGAGTAATTAAAATGCACGTTACGTGAAGTTTGAAGTGGATCGCAAAGCTTAATCGATGAGTTGATAGTGTGATCGAGAGATTCGTGTGGCGCACGAGTGCAGAAGCTGGACTAAGGTCACTGCCGTTGCGAGCTTACCGCAAGATGTGAAATTTGTTTGTTTTTACCCACGAAAACTACTGCGTTGCATGGTCCGGGTAGGCAGTTCCCGACTTAGAACCGAGAACCGCCCGCAAGGACCGGTTCCAAAAAATTAGAATCGTGATCCACCCATTAGTTGCATGGATTCACCCGGGAACCGAACCACTGGTCCGGTCTGGTTCCCGGGTGGATCTATGAAACCAGCCTTACAATAATAATAATAGCATTTTCTAAATCTCACCATGAGAACTCTTTATATCGAGTAATATACTAGAAACCAAAAGTTTCAACAACTAGAAATCAAAACATAATGTCAAGTCAATGTCATTGCCATTTCCAGATTGTTATATAACAAAAGTACAAAAATCAAAAGATGAGTCAACCATGACCACTTGAAGATAATAAATTCTACAAAAGATTAAAATAAAATTTTATCCATTAACGGTTAGGCATTGAACTCAGTGGATTATCAACATATTCCAATTAATGCTGTAATGGGTGTCTAGATGTTAGACCAAAAACAAGAGCAAAGTTAAAGTACAAGATTTAGAAGATTGAAAAGAGAAATTTGAGAGATTAATTGACAGAACTAAAAATTATCATTTCTTTTCTTCCATAAAGGTTCAGGGAATAACTTCAATTTTATATGCTCTTCACCAATCTTTGGATGTAGAAAACATTATTGCTTTTGAAAGAGAGGTCATATGAGAAATTTATAACAACAACCTAATCAATTGACCAACCTCTACGGCTACTTTTTAGTGTGAGCAAACTTGCAGAGAGGAAAGAGCAAAAATGGACCATTTTTCTCTTATTTTAGAATTGCATTAGGAAACTTCTTCAGTCATGGAAGGAGCATCCTACATTAAGGAACAGTCACTAATCACGGGAACTTATTAGCCAAATATAATTCAGTCTTAAACAGTGTTAGACCTTTTTCAAATAATACTCCAAAATATTGAAGATCAAGACTGGAACACTTCAATTACTAACAAGTCGCAAAGGTAATAACTACATGCAACTGTAGATAAATAACACATATAACCAAATTTTCATAATCATCTCAATGTTGTTGGAAAAAATGAGTTTTGGGATGTCATATATTAGAAACTGCACTAGCTTTTATATTAGGACCTCTCCATTTGGTTTGACTGGAGATTACCCACTTTAATTAATTTTTTTAGTTATTTGATTTGGGTTTGTTAATTAGTAATTTCAATTTTTTTAATATTAAAAATTAATTTATTATTTTAATATAATTGGTCCGATCTGAGTGGGCGGGTGGACGGATCTGCCCATGGAACCAGGAACCGGATCGGTACCCACCGGTTCCCATAAATTTGGAACCAGGAATCGGACTGGTTCCCTCAAGAACCATCGGTTCCGAGCAGTTCTAGTCCAGTTCCGAGTATGTCTCGTTCTTTTGCACACCCCTAGTTCAACTATAAAAATTGAGGTTGGGCAAAAAAAAAAGGATGAATGTTACGAAAAACTCTAAATTGGTAAACTCATGATAAATTTTCCTCAAACTAATTATCCTCGAACTAATATATTTATGACAAATTTATCATTCGTTAATTTTCGTAAAATTTTGTTATTATATTATTGAATTGAATAATACGTGGTAGTTTGTGATTTTTCGTATTAACGGAGTATAAATTTGTCACGTTAATTACCACCGGTTGTGGTGGCTTCGCTGGATAAGGGCTTCGTTGATCTTTCCCAAAGGTGAGGAATTCGAAATCTAGTGGAGGCGCTTGGTGTTTTAAGTATGACGTCGGGGTGGTGGGTTTTCCACTAGCGTTACCTCGGTTTACCTCGCCATTTGTCATTTGTTTAGGAGTTCCGGGTCATCAAAAAAAAAAATTGTCACATCAATTTCGAAGTTTTGATAGTTAAAAAATTAGTTTGTAGTAAATTTATTACAAATATATCAGTTTGAGGCTTTTGGTGGTCAAAAAATTAGCTTGAGGAAAACTTGTGATAGGTGTATTGGTTTAGGATTTTTGTAATATTAATCCAAAAAAATATTAAAATCAAGGGTAATTATCCACTAACCACGACTTAAGTTATTGATTATAATCGACACTGTTTTATCATTACAAAAAAATGATTTTTTCTTTAAAATTCGTGTTTCATTTTTTTTCCATAAATTTTTGAAATTTAAATGATGACATTTTATTATCTCAAATTTTGGACGGAAAATAAGTGGAGATTACGTGCTTCTTTTTTGTCCGCTAGTAGTGGCCCGTGCTAGTCACCCCACTTGACGAGGAGGGGCATCATTAGCTTCACGACTCATCCATCGGGAACCGTTGGATAGCGTCGACGAACGCCCAGGATGAACTCTTCCTCGAGCACGCGGATCGACTTCCCCCGCCGTCGATTACCCGAGAGCATCCGACGGCCCAGATTTCCCCCCCGCCTCACCGCGCAATAGAAGACCCCAAAAGGCAAAAAAGTAAGCGCCAAAATCGAAAAACATTCAAATCTCGTCCCACCATATATATACGTACATCTCCTTCACCATCTCCATCTGCATCTCCATTCCCAAAGCTCATCGACGTCGCAGAACTCTCCATTCGGCAAGCGAGGAAGGAGGAAGCTCTCCGCGAGAGGAAGAAGATGTCGGGAAGAGGGAAGGGAGGGAAGGGGCTGGGAAGGGAGGTGCGAAGCGGCACCGGAAGGTGCTGCGGGACAACATCAGGGCATCACCAAGCCGGCCATCCGGCGGCTGGCCCGCCGGGGCGGGGTCAAGCGCATCAGCGGCCTCATCTACGAGGAGACCCGCGGGGTGCTCAAGATCTTCCTGGAGAACGTGATCCGCGACGCCGTCACCTACACCGAGCACGCCCGGCGGAAGACCGTGACGGCCATGGACGTGGTGTACGCGCTCAAGCGGCAGGGCCGGACCCTGTACGGGTTCGGAGGCTGACGAGTGTTGGGGTTGCGTTTCTGCGATGTATTGAATGTCTCTGTTGAATCAAATGCAGTAATTTTAGGAATCGCGCTGTTAATCGGGTTGTGTTCAGTGATGGTGTTGATGTGCTTTCAATGTTACTGGCGTTGATATGCTGTTACTGCGATTCATTCACCGCGAGTTGATTTTTCTGTCTTCTTTACACTCAAGTTGGGATCTTTTTAAGTGGGGACGGACTACGACATTGCGCACGCCAACCGTTTGACAAAATGCTTAAACGAGCAGGCATTCCCACTAAGCTTTACCGAAGCTCTGCTCCTTCCCCTTCTCGTGGGCAAAATTTGTTATTTACTCTGTTCAAGTGTCGGGTTCCGCAAAAGCTTCGTGCTCTTGAAAAACGTGGACGAGCTTTGCGAGGAGGGCCCTACTTCGCTAGGCCCGATCGCACACTTTCCTCTCTACAATTTATGCGCGCGGGCTGGGGCGGGAACGTGGGCTAACGACAAGAAGCGGTAGCGCTCTGTCCACGGCGCGTTCTTCGGCAAGCACGTGGGTCGTCGACCGGCGCTCCGCTCTCCTCCCGCCACCTTGGCAACGTCCGTTTCAGCGTTGCTCCTGCGCGGATCTCAATTCCATCAGAAAAAAACAAAGATGTTTAAAGTAATCAGCGTGGAAGGCATGCTTCTGGACTGTCGATCCCGCACGGCCTCTCGATCCCACCCACTTAAAAAGCCGAAATGAAGTACAAAGTCGTTCCAAGATTTTCTTCCCTGGGCACGTCGACGGAATTCTCGGGATGCCATTTGGCGGGATTGCCTCGGGCACGAAGCACGACGTGCGCTAGATTTCCACGAGACCCAGAAGCGACGACTCATGGTCGGCAATTAAGGACGTAACATGGGGAGTGGAGTGGAGTGTAGAGTGAGAGGATCGAATGAGATTTCTTTCCAGAAACCCCACCGCATCGCCGGCCACCTGGCACGATCTGTTTGGGAAACTCTGACGCTGATAATCAATTGAGGCCGTCTCACAACGTGAGAGGAAAGAAGACCTTATCTAAAAATAACTAAATTTATTATAATTATATCAATTCAATTATGAATTTTTTTATCATTATTGAGTCTTAAACTTATTTTATTCATACCAATTCAATCCATTCGACAAATTTTAATTGAAATTTGCGGATATAAACATTGATCACATCTTATGTGTCGCCGTTGGTCACTGACAAATTTTATAATAATCATTTTCCTTCCTTTTTTTCTCTAGCAAGTCACTAGATCTCAGCAATCGGCCAAAGGCAAGGGTTAGTAAGGCCACCCTCTTGGCCTTTAGTGAGGGTAGATCAGTGTATGGCCACCCTTGCCACAAGTTGGGCAGGGCATGACCTCGTTGGCCCTTGCCTAAGTTGGTTGCTAAGGTTCGATAATCGGCTAGAGGAAAAAAGAAGGGAAGGAAAAAAAAAAGAAAGAGAAAGGAGAAAGAAAAGGAGAAAGAAAAGGAAATAAAAAACAAATAATTATAATAATATAAAAAATTTTGCACGTCAACACTAGTGGCATTATGTAGGACGATTAGTGTTCATATTAGTGATTTTTTTAGTTAAAATTGAATGGATGGATTGAATTAGTACAAAAACAAAATATTTATGACTTAATTGGTAACAAAAAACATTTATGATTAAATTGGTATAGTTGTAATAGATTTAAGACTTTTCCAATAATTCTCCATAATTTAGGAAGTAACCCTTCCTATTTGTGATGTCAATCTTCAGTGGAAACAACTTTGCATGTTTTGTGGGATTGTCTAGTTATTCGGAACATATGGATTGTATTTGTCCCCCAATAGTCTTGAATAGTTCCTCAATGAATTTATCTCAATAGTTGAAATCCAATCTGGCTGACAACGAGAGAATCAACTCCCATTATGATCGAAGTACTATTTTTGGTGTGTATATAGGACATTTTTGGTAATGGTCAAACAAGTCATTTTTCTAAGAAAGCTTTATTTTTCCTTTAAACCTTGTACAAGTAATCTAGTCACATATGAAGGGAAATTAGAGCTTTGCCATGATCAACTAGCCTAAAAGTGGACCATGTACTTCTCTCATTGTAGTTGTTTGACTTCCTCCACCTTTGATGTAGATTAAATAGAATACACATAGAGTATCTAAAGGTAATACTTGACTTGCAGGAGTTGGAGGATGATTCCAAAACGAAAGGGATAATTGGTTTGATGGGTTTACCTCATTTGTTGGAATATGTTTGTTTTTACAAGCAGAACTATGGGCGCTATGATTAGGATTTATCATCGCAAAGCAACATGATTTTCATAAATTCATTATCAATATGGACTCCAAAATTATTGCTGAATACCTTAACTAAGAGAATATAGTGGATAACACTGAATCGGCTACTTAAAGATATCAAAAGACTACTCAGCTTTTATTTTTCAGTTTATAATATTTAATATTTTTGAGGAAAGTAATTAGCCTGTCGATGTGCTATCTAATATTGGTACAACGAGCGAATTGGGTACCACCACATCCTACTTGCGGTCTTTCGGAGACTTTAAAGCTACTAGGAATCTCTCTCTATAAGGACAAACCAAGCCATCAGGATCAAGCATGCCCCCACACTGACAAATTCTGCAGCCGTGCAAGGCTCGCGTTGTTAGTCGCAGCACCAAGAAACGGAGCCATCAAAATCCAAAGGTGTTCCTTCTCGCGCATCGTGGGAACGCTGAAGCATTGCCGGACTGTACGGTCGCGTGACTCGCGAGGATAGAATCGATCGACTCGCCGTTAAGGGTGTGTTTGGTAACGATTATGTTTAGGAACAGATTTTGATTAGAAATGATTTTTTTTTTTTCGGTTTCGAGGCGATTCGAACAAAAGAACGCGTTTGGTAACGAATAAAATTTCGATTCGAAATAGAAAAAGAATGCGTTTGGTAACGAATAAAATTTCTATTCCAATTCTTTTTTAATTACCTTTTTAGATAAATATAAATTTGATATTGAATTTTCATAAACCATTCACTGATTAATTATATTTTTATACTAAGTAATAAAAATATTAACTAATCAATTTTTATTAAATAGTAAATAGTAAACCATAGTATAAACTATACTAATATCCCTAAAATATGTAATAAATATAAATACTAAATTATAATATAAAAATAAATATTTATTCTATATACAACAAATAGATATTTCAGAATAGGAAGAAATTAAAATAAAATATAGAAATAAAAAATAGATAAAAATAAAAACAAAAATTGTTGTTATTTTAAATTTGGTTTTCTTATTGAAATTTCAATATTATTTATATTTAAATAAGAGTTTTTTTTTTTTATCATGGTGATTTCTCATTTTCAATTAATATTTACTTTTATATGATTAAATATCTAATCCATTTTGAATTTAATATGGATGAATGTTAATTTTAATTTAGCCAAGATACTTCTCTCTCTCTCTCTCTCTCTCTCTCTCTCTCTCTCTCTCTCTCTCTCTCTATCTATATATATATATATATATATATATATATATATATATATATTCCCTTCCCCAAAACCGAACACCCAACGTTTAAGAAGATAAAAGTCTTCAAACCAACATGACTCTTTGAAACAAAGAAAAGACTTTAACGAGAAACTCATCACTACAACTTATCCATAAATGAATAATGAAGTAACGTAGTCCATTGTTCAACTTTGAATATTGGCTTTGATAAGTCAATAATTAAAAACAATATTACAAAGGTTGTAAACATAAAATTATTGAATCTCCAGCATATTGTAATCCCTTGCCATTTGATTTGCAATACTTCTCCGAAGCATGTTTATCTCCATTGCTTCCTCATTTGATGTATCATCTACTACATCCATGTTTGACTTGTATGACTTTTCATTTACTCCAACCACAAACATAGGTGCATCGGCTGAAGGAGCTAATATCAGCACTTTCTTGGCGCCAGCTTGCAGTAATAATCATCGGGCTCAACTTGTCGTGTTTATACCCATCACCCTATCACATAGACGTACACATACACAGGCATGCGTGCACAGAACAAATTAAATGATTATAGTGACCTTTAGGTGTGCGGAAGCCTTGTCCAATGTAGTGAAAACTCCAGAGGATTCAACAACATACTCAGCCCCATGATAACCCCAAGGAATCTCTTCTGGATTTCTGAGAAGAAAGAAATATCGAACTTTATCCCTTCCTGCTGTAAGTTTAGAGGTTGATATTTGCAAAAGAGAACTTTCTACAAGCATATTCTTTTGGATGAGTAAGAAAACACCTTTTGCTTTCAACTTTAATTTGCTTTCCATTAATCTCCAAGGTGGAATCGTCTATAACATTGATCGTTCCAGTGAAAACTCCATGAGTAGAGTCATACTTTAACACGTAAGCCTAGACAGATCGATAAAAGAAATGTCAGTATCTCCTGTATCTCCTCAAGGAGCGGACCTGCTATAAAGTATTGCGATATCCCTCCAACGATAAAACATTCCAAAGCTGTCACATCTTATAAATTCTCTCGGCTCCCTAATTATACACAAATACCACAAGATTCAGCTATAAGTTTTATCTTAGGATGATTTTTCAAAAGGCAAAGCAAAATGAGGTAACCCTGAGCAGTAGACATTAATATGGTAGCAAAGCCGACACGGGAAAAGATAAATCTCATGCGTCTTAAGTTGAAGGCTGATTTAAACATTCACCAAAGCGTGGTGGATGAGTCAGCAGTAGCTTAATTTAAGTTATGAAACATTTATTGAAGAAAAACAATAATCTGGCTTTGCTTAAACAAATGGTCAAGTCAATCATTTTCCAATTCTAAGCTAAAGCAGAAACAAGACTAGCAGCAAATCAGAAATTTTTAGAATACTGCAATGGATATTCCAAGTCCACTACCAAATAACAGACATAAAAGAGATTAAAACATCCATATACCACATAAGTGACACAACAATAATGCTATAACCAACAGAACCACTCAATCACGTAAATGAGGGAAGCCACGTGACATTTCCTTGAAGGACTAAGTAATTTGCATTAAAAAAAAAGGTAACTGCACATACCATGTATTTAGCATCGATAATAGGATCATTGACAGCTACTACATCGATATCATCCCTAGCGGTTGCTATCCAAAGCACCAATCTTCCGATTCGACCAAATCCTACATGAATGTAATGCAACCATGCTCAAAAAACACTTCCACCAGACCCATTTCATTTAAATTGTACACCTCGTGCAACAAGCCTATGTAGCATTGATACGGACACGCGACATGTGACACGACACGACACGTCGACACGTTAGTTCTAAAAAAGTAGAGAATTCCGACACGTTCGACACTTTATATATTAAATATATATTTTTATATATAAATGCAAAAATAAATAATAAAAAGTGCATATAATTAATCTATACTAAAAATATTAATTCAACATTTGTTAATATTATTCATTATTTTAATTTAACAAAGATTGATGAAGAAATTCAAAAATTGCAAATACAAAAGAGTAAATTTGAAGGAACGTGTCATATTTTCTTATACTTGTCGGAAATTAGTGAGATTTTTTATAGTGCCAGACAGAGTTCAGAGTTCATGATATAGATTGGCTTGGAGCTCCTTGCAAAACAAGGTTTGAGAAAAATGAAAATCTAGAACAAGAATTCTCGAAGTACGACCAAAAGAAAAGTAAATAATTAAATTAGCCATGGAAAATGTAAAAGATAACTCACAAGCTAATGATATAGACCAAAAGAGATAACTTACATGTGACGCTTGCAAGAGGCGGAAAGAAGCAAAATAATAAAAAAAAAATCACAACTTTAAGTCTGTGGGAGCGGCGGAGCGATGTCGGCGAGAAGATGAGCGTTTCATCGTCACTCACGGGAATGTTAAAACTTATAAGTGAGAATTTTATTCTTTCCCCTTTATTTTTGTTATTTTTATTATTTTTTCATATATTTATATTTTGACCCCTTAAGTATTGAAAATTTTTAAAATTGACCCCGTGCGTGTCGGAATCACGTGTCGGAATTTCGGACTTGCGTGTCGGAACGTGTCGGAGCGTGTTGGACACGTGTCGGAGTGTCGGATACGACATGAAGGCTTCCGGAGAGTGTCCGTGCTTCTTAGGCAACAACTACATATTCTTCTAGACATTCTTCTATTTGATCCGATATATGTAGAACAGTTGCAAACAGCCCCTATCTTGCAATCCCTATGGTATCTGTTAAAACACAATTCCAGAATGCCCTCTATATATACTAGCACACAACTTCGCATGGAATGAGATTACAGGCAAAGCACAGTAACCACTTAGCATAACTCCTATCAGCCCCGGAACATACCATTAATTCCAATCTTTGTCTTGTTGCTGCCATTTGATCTGTGCGACAACATCACCCCTCAGACTCCGGTCCAATCAAACCATTTTTAAAAACCAATTGAGATATGCTACAAGGATTCTTACTTGGAACAATAGGCCGCACATCAACAGTGGTAGCTCTAACAGGTTGAATGCTCCCGACAGAGGATTTCCTATCAATTTTTGTTTTTTCGGGGCAAAAGATAGTGTCAACGACAGTTACTAGAGGCCACAAAAACTGGGAGTGGCAAATTTAACAGGAGCAAGAGAAAGATTAGACTCAACTGGAAGGAAATGGATCCGGTGGGGACAGGAGTGCCGTTGAAGCTGGAGGAAGGCGTGAAAGGTTGACGCTGCTGGACGAGACTTGCAAGAAACCGAAAAAAAAGAGAGGTTGAAGTTGGTGAGCCAAATGGGACGAGCCACCTCCCAAGATTTAGGAAAAGAAGAAGGGGAAGCCGGGAGTAGGTTGCGAAGACGATGTCCGCCATAAATCCAATAGCAAATGCAGAGGAAAAGACAGGATCATCAAAAAGTGAGAGAAAAAAAATTAAAAATTAAAGGAAACAAAAAGAAGAAGAAGCGGAAATGAGGGAACAGGAATCGTAAAATTCACAATTCGCGAGCGACCCCTCGGTTAGCTCGGCGTCGCTCGCCCTCGGCCAGCTCGGCGAGGGCGCCCGCCGAGTCGGGCCTAGGGGTTGCTTGCCGAGCGACCCCTGGGCCAGATTGGCGAGGGCGCCCGCCGATTTGGGCCCAAGGGTCGTCGCGAAGGGAACTCACCTTGAACGACGCCCCACCCATGAAGGGAACTCACCTTGAACGACGCCCTTCAATGATGAAGAAGCAGCAGTCGCCGTCGCCATTCTTGCGGAGGGAGGAGCAGTCGTCGCCGTCGCCGTTCTTGAGGAGGGAGAGAATGAGATTGATGAGCAGAGGAGATGAGAGGACGAGAGAGAGAGAGAATAGAGAGGAGATAAGGCTCGCACTTTTGATTCTGTTTTTGATTCTCGGACGAAGAATCATATTTTTTTTTATTCTCAATTTGGGTTCCAAAACTGATTTTGGGAACAAATTTGTTCTCGGGAACAAAAAATTTACCAAACGCGATTACGTTCCCAAACCGATTTTGACAAAAATCGAATCGACATTTATTTGAATGGTTACCAAACAATACCTAAGGAACTGATAAGAGCAATAAAGGCCGCCCCGGTCCAGGCCCCCCACGACGTGGAGGGGATTTCCTCCTCTCCTGACAGCGTACGTATTTTGTCCGAAAGGGTGAATTGCAAAGAGTGGGATGGGGGGCCGCTCTAGAACATGAAGACAATCGTATGGGATCTAATAATTGATTTTCAGAATTGAGATAGCAATTTACACACCTGTTGAGATCTAGCGCGGCGTTGTTGTCCCTTCTTGGGAGGTAGAAATCTTCTTGAACGACCCGTAAAGTAATGCAAATCTCTAAATGATGATCCTTTTACGTAGCTTTTCTAATCGTTTCACTTAATTTTTTTGAGTATATTTTTTGGGGGGTTTAGCTCATGTGAGACGGACTGAGTGGTTAGATTAATAGTTTTATGAATTAATTTTAATACATCCCATCTTCCTTTTACATAAAAAGGTGTGAAAATTCAATCATCTAAATGGTCCTGTTAAGTTGACTATAAGAGGAAATAATACTTTTCAAATCACTTTTAAAATGACATAATTATGCATTTTATTAGAGTCGTCTATTTAAATAGTAAGTTTTAAATGCCTAAGATATATAATAATAATAATAATAATAATAATAATAATAATAATAATAATAATAATTAATAGATGTCCCCCATAGCTAAGGTAGCTGGTGCAGAGCAAACAATTGGATGCACCACGTAAAAGGCACGGGTGTGCCGATTCGCAATATAAAATTTAATTTGTAAAAAAATTGATAAGAGTGTATTAATTTAGAATCTTCGTGATTCGAAAATTGATTTGGATTATACGAGACGCAAGGTACTAATTTTTTTTTTTGTGGTATTAATTTAAAAAAAAATATTTTTGCCGTCAAGAGCCGGTTCAAGAAACATATAAACTACTCTTTGCACCTCTTCAAATTTTCCACATTAGTCTCTCTCTCTCTCTCATATGTAGTTTCGTGGAGCCGCCATGGATGTCCTGCGCCAACTCAAGCTCGCGCTCGTCACAGCCCTCGCTCATCTGGGCCTGCTCAAACCACATAATCAAGAGGAACAAGAAGAAGAAGGAGAAGGAGAAGAAGGAGAAGTTATCCCCGACCCCATTATCATAATGAACGGCTCATCGCCGTCGTTCGTCCAAGTCCCGGTCCAGACCCTGATGGCCATGATCAAGAGCCGAGTCCCCGTCGTCGAGTACGCGGGGTTCCAAGAGAGGCGTGGCCGTGAAGGAGAGGGCGACGGCGGCGGAGGAGGGTGCGCGGTGTGCCTGAGCAGCATCGAGGGGAGGGACGAGGTCAGGGAGCTGAGCAGCTGCTCGCACGTGTTCCACAGGGAGTGCTTGGATCGCTGGGTGGACTACAAGCAGGTGACTTGTCCCGTCTGTCGGTCTCTGCTCTTGCCTTCAAAATGGGAGAGAACAGTGATTTCTTGTTTTCCCGGGGATGGAGATGATGGAATTTGAGCGCTTTTCTTTCCTTTTCTTTTCCCTGGTGTTTTCTCAGTCATACGTGGTTCCACCAAACCCGGAGTGTCATTTATCTACGCATATGTTTTCAGCTTTACCCAAGAAAGGAACCAAGGAAAGAACGAAAAAGAAAGGGAGAAACGACCATTACGAACTAGTCTCTACTCTCTAGAAGGTCTCAATAAACTTTGAATTAAATGGATCTCCATATAGCACGGCCTTAAAATTAGAACCGGTTAACGAGCGAGCTCGAGTTGAACAGTTCAACCCCGATTGCGGTGGCGGGATTCAATCGCTGGTGGCAGCGTCTCGCAATTTGAGAGGAAAGACTAAATATATTGTAATTTTGCTAATTTAATCTTAAATATTTTTTAATTAAGTTTTAAATTTATTGCATTTGTATTAGTTCACTCTATCAGTCAATTTTGATTGGAGTTTGCTCACATGGATACTGACCACATCCTATGTGACGCCGACATTGACGTAAATAACTTTTATAATTTTATAATAATATTTTTCTTTCTCTTTTTTTTCCTAACCGGTCATCGAACCTCAGCGATGGCCATAGACGAGGGTTAGCAAGGCTACCCTCATTGTCTTTGGTGAAGGTAGATCAACGCGAGGCCACCCTCACCACGAACTGGGCAAGGCATGACCTCATCGGCCCCCACCTTTCGTGGTTGTCGAGATTCAGAGAAGGGAAGGAAAAAATAAGAGAAGGGGAAAGAAAAGAAAAAAAATGAAAAAAATAAAAGAAAAGAATAAATCAATAATTAAAATATTATTAAAATTTTTCCACGTTAATGCCAATAGCGCTACATAGAATGGTCCGTGTTCATATTGATGATTTTCTAGCCAAAATTGTTTGGAAAAAATGAATTGGTACAAAAAAAAATGTTTATGACTCAATTGGTAGTAAAATGTTTATGATTGAGTCAGTATAATTGTATTGAGTTTATGACTTTTCTAGTAAGTTTCCACAATCTGGGAGGTAACCCTTACTATCTGTGAAGTGAATCTTCAGTGGAAACAACTTTGCATGTTTTGTGGGATTGTCAAGTTGGAACATAGATTGTACTTGTTCCACAATATTGTCTTGAAGAAGAGTTCTTTGATGAATTTATCTCAATAATTGAAATCCAACTTGGCTGACAATGGGAGAATCAACTCCCATTATAATTGGAATACTATTTTTGGTGTGAATATATGGCATTTTTGGCAATGGTGAAACAAGTCACTTTTTTCACGAAAGCTTTATTTTTCCTTCCAACCTTTTACAAGTAATCCACTAAGATACGAAGGGAAATAAGAGGTTTGCTTATGATCAACTTACCTAAAAGTGGATCGTGTACTTTTCTCATTATAGTTGCTTTGAGTTCCTCCACCTTTTGTTTGGATTAAACCGAATATGAAGATAATCCTTTACTTGTAGGAGTCGGATGATGATTTCAAAACAAAGGGGGTGATTGGCTTGACGGTTTAACCTCATCTGGTGGAATACGTTCATCTTTACAAGCAAAACTACGGACACTATAATTAGGATTTGCCATTGCAAAGTAGCATTGTTTTCATAAACTTGTCTTCGAGATGGACTCCAAAATTATCGTTGAATTCTTCAACCAAGAGGGTAAGCAGATAACATTGGACTAACTACTTAAAAATATCAAAAGACTATGGGGCTTTTATTTTGAGTTCAAAATACCTGATACATTTCAGGATGGCAATTGGCTTGCCGATGTGCTTGCTAATATTGGCACAACGAAGCTGTGACAGCCAGAATTTTCACCCACTAAATTAGCGAGAATTCAAGAAAGGCTTAAGGTTAACAAGGAGGAAATATCAATATCTCGAGACATCTTTGAAAGATTTGTTTGAATTTTTTGAGTCCAAGAATATAGGAGAGTTCATTGGATAATTTTAGAATATAGTTTAGGCTATATTCTTGCATAAAATTAGAATATTATGATCAATTTAATTAATATGGCCATTATACCCTAAAGTATACTTTATATTATATAATGGATGATTAAATTAGGGTAAGATAAGTGGATGCTAAGCTTAATCGCCCTATGGCCGGACACCTATCGCCTAATCTTAGCCTCCAAAATTTTATTTTTGCCCTTGGATGATTAAATGCATGTAATCATGGCTGAATAGTACCCAAGCCAATAGATTTTCATACATGTGTTCAACGAGCCAAGTGAACACCCATCTTTTTCTTAAGCATGACCAGCGCCTTTCTCTCTCTTCCTCTCCCTCATTTTCTTCATTTTGGCCAAGAGTTCTCTTCATTTCTCTCCTCCTCTCTCTTGGCCGCTCCATCATCGAAACCTCTCTTCTCCATTTTCTTCTCC
Source organism: Eucalyptus marginata (assembly GCA_014182565.1). NCBI lineage: Eukaryota > Viridiplantae > Streptophyta > Magnoliopsida > Myrtales > Myrtaceae > Eucalyptus > Eucalyptus marginata. Next base: position 10,008,207 of record CM024589.1, read on the forward strand.
TATCTTGCCGTTTCTTTGCTCAAATCCTCATCACAAATGAAGTTTAATCTCAAGGCAAGGAGATAGGACTTATTCCTATGTCTCTTGATCTCTGTTTCTTTTGGTTTTGCTAGCTTAGATCACTGTAGATGATGTTGTGGGGCTTGATGTGTTGTTGTTCGGAATTGTTTTTTTCTTTGTGTTTGAGCAACCAAGCCGATGATCTGCTGATGAACGACCTTGGTTGAGGCTTATAAGAGAGGCTTGAGTCATTTTTATGGGTTACATGTTGATTTCTAGTGATCTTTGGCTCTTGCATGTGGATGATTCGGCCATGGATGGTTGAGGAGGTGAGCTAGATGCTAAGATTGTGCTTTGCATGTGTCATCTGTGGCTTATGGTAGTGAAATGAACCTTAGAATTGAATGGCTATTTTAGCTTGTTGTATGTTGTTTTGGTGAGTGGATGTTGATGAGGTGACAAAAGAATGAAATTCGTGTACTTGGGATTAAGCCCCGAAAATCGCGTGCATGCGGTACCTTTCGGTTCATTATTTTTGCTGCAACTTTTCTAGACCAGATATCAAGAAGTTTCCTTCTTCAAAGTTGTTTCTAATATCCTAAATTTTAACATAGTTACATTTCAGATTTTTTGGAGTCAATTTGGTTGGCCAAATAGTTGTATTTTTCTTTATTTTCCTACTGTCCAGTACTATTGAAATGATGACCTTTACCGTTTCCTGATTTTCCATGGATTTTTCTAGTCAAAATGATGAGCTTTCTTCACAAAATTTGTTTGAAATTCTTTAGTCTATAACATATCCAAAAATGAGAATTTTTAAAGGTGATTTAAATTCTGTGGAAACCGATTTTCGAAGATCTACCTATTTTGTTTTACTCCTCTGTTTTGCCTCAAGTTCAAAGAAAGACAAGCTTGCATGTCGATTTTGACCTGGTGTTTTTCATGAAAAATCTTTGTCAAGGTCTTTTTTGCAACATATTCAAAAATTAAAATTTTTGAAGTCATTTACTATTTTAATCGAAGTGGTTTCCAAAATCGGAGAAAACTGCCATTTTCTAACCGATTTTAAAGATGGAGTTTTTATGAGGGGAAAAGGAGGGAATCTTGAAATGACGTCTTCTGGAGAATCAACCGGCACACTTTAAGCTTTCCAACAAAATATGATTCATTGTGATGTGTTGTCATTTGGTGATATTTTCAAATTATTATATGTAGTGGCGGAATCTGTAATTTTTGCCTATTGAGCGTGCATGAGTTATTAAGTGTTGCAATGGCAACCCGAGGCGATGCGATTGGGCTACTTGAGGGGTAACATGGTACCCCAGAAGTTCCTCCATGATGGCTTGGAATGATTGAGGAGTTCTTCTTCTTTTCTCTTTCTCCCGAAGTGGTTCGGCTCCTAAAGCGACTGCTCACCCCTTTTTCTCTTTTCTTTCTTTTTTTTTCTTCTTCATTTTGACTTTTCAACCCTTCTTTGGTTTTCTTTTTTTGGGCCCACCTGCCAAATATTACATAAACTACTCTTTGCACCTCTTCATCTTTTCCACATTAGTCTCTCTCTCTCTCTCTCTCTCTCTCTCTCATGGAGTTTCGTGGAACCGCCATGGATGTCCTGTGCCAAATCAAGCTCGCGCTTGTCACAGCCCTCGCTCATCTGGGCCTGCTCAAACCGCATAATCGAGAGGACCAAGAAGAAGAAGAAGGAGAAGAAGGGGAGGAAGGAGAAGTTATCCCCGACCCCATTATCATCATGGACGGCTCGTCGCCGTCGTTCGTCCAAGTCCCGGTCCAGACCCTGACGGCCATGATCAAGAGCCGAGTCCCCGTCGTCGAGTACGCGAGGTTCTTGGAGAGGCGTGGCTGCGGAGGAGAGGGCGACGGCGGCGGCGGAGGAGGGTGTGCGGTGTGCCTGAGCAGCATCGAGGGGAGGGACGAGGTCAGGGAACTGAGCAGCTGCTCGCACGTGTTCCACAGGGAGTGCTTGGATCGCTGGGTGGACTACAAGCAGGTGACTTGTCCCGTCTGTCGGTCTCTGCTCTTGCCTTCAAAATGGGAGAGAACAGTAATTTCCTGTTTTCCCGGGGATGAAGATGATGGAATTTGATCGCTTTTCTCTCCTTTTCTTTTCCCTGGTGTTTTCTGTCATACGTGGTTCCACCAAACCCGGAGTGTCATTTATCTACGCATATGTTTTCAGCTTTACCCAAGAAAGGAACCAAGAAAAGAACGAAAAAAAAAGGGAGAAACGACGATTACGAACTAGTCTCAAGAAGGTCTCAATAAACTTTGAATTAAATGGATCTCCATATAGCACGGCCTTAGAATTAGAACCGGTTAACGAGCAAGCTCGAGTCGAACAGTTCAACCCCGATCGCGGTGGCGGGATACAATCGCCTGTGGCAGCAGTAGGTCTCGCAATTTGAGAGGAAAGGCTAAATATATTGTAATTCTGCTAATTCAATTGTAAATATTTTTTAATTGAGTTTTAAATTTATTACATTTGCATCAGTTCACTCTATTCAACCAACTTTGATTGGAGTTCACTCACATAGACGTTGACCACATCCTACGTGATGTCACCGACATTGACATAAATAACTTTTATAATTTTATAATAATCTTTTTCTTTCTCTTTTTCTTCTAGCCGGTCATTGGACCTCAGTGATCGGCCAAAGACGAGGGTAAGCAAGGCCGCGATCGTTGCCTTTGGTGAAGGTAGATCAACGTGAGGCCACCCTCGCCACAGGCTGGGCAAGGCATGACCTCACCAGTCCCCACCTTTCTTGGTTGTCGAGATTCCGTGACCGGCTAGAGATAGAAAGAAGGGAAGGAGAAAGAAAAAAAAAAAGGAAAAAAAGAAAAGAATAAATAAATAATTAAAATATCATTAAAAAATTTCCACGTCAATGCCGATGGTGCTATGTAGAACGGTCAGTATTCATATCAATGATTTTCTGGCCAAAATTGTTTGGAAAAAATGAATTGGTATAAATAAAAAATGTTTATGACTCAATTGGTAGTAAAAAATGTTTATGATTGAGTCAGCATAATTGCATTAGGTTTAGAATTTTTCTAGTAATTTTCCACAATCTAAGAGGTAACCCTTACTATTTGTGAAGTGAATCTTCAGTGGAAACAACTTTGCATGTTTTGCGGGATTGTCAAGTTGGAACATAGATTGTACTTGTTCCACAGTATTGTCTTGAAGAGTTCTTTAATGCATTTATCTCAATAGTTGAAATCCAACTTGGTTGACAACGAAAGAATCAACTTCCACTATAATTGGAATACTATTTTTGGTGTGAATATATGGCATTTTTGGCAATGGCAAAACAAGTCACTTTTTCCACGAAAGCTTTATTTTTCCTTCCAACCTTGTACAAGTAATCCACTCACATACGAAGGGAAATAAGAGGTTTGCTTATGATCAACTTACCTGAAAGTGGATCATGTACTTCTCCCATTACGGTTGCTTGAGTTCCTCCACCTTTGGTTTGGATTAAACCGAATACGAAGGTAATCCATGACTTGCAGGAGTCGGATGATGATTCTGAAATGAAGGGGGTGACTGGCTTGACGATTTTACCTCATCTGGTGTAATATGTTCATCTTTACAAGCAAAACTATGGACGCTATAATTAGGACTTGCCATTGCAAAGTAGCATGGTTTTCATAAACTCATCTTCAAGACGGACTCCAAAATTATCGCCAAATTTTTCAACCAAGAGAGTATAGCGGATAACATTGGACCGACTACTTAAAGATATCAAAAGACTACCGGGCTTTTATTTTGAGTTCAAAATACTTGATACTTTTCAGGATGGCAATTGGCCTACTGACGTGCTTGCTAATATTGGCACAACGAAGCCGTGACATTCAAAATTTTCACCCACTAAATTAGCGAGAATGCAAGAAAGGCTTAAGGTTAATGAGGTGAAAATATCAATATCTCGAGACGCCTTTTTTGAAAGATTTGTTTGACTTGTTTGAGTTCAAGAATATAGGAGAGCTCATTGGATAATTTTAGAATATCGTTTAGGCTATATTCTTGAATAAAATTAGAATATTATGATCAATTTAATTAATATGGCCATTATACCCTAAAGTATACTTTATATTGTATAATGGATGATTCAATTAGGGTAAGATAAGTGGATGCCAAGCTTAATCACCCTATGCCGGACATCTATTGCCTAATCTTAGCCTCCAAAATTTTATTTTTGCCCTTGGATGATTAAATGCATGTAATCATGGCTGAATGGTACCCAAGCCAATAAATTTTCATGCATGAAATGTGTTCAACGAGCCAAGTGAGTTTCAAGAGTGGGTTTCGACTCCCACGCCCTGCAAGGAGGCAGGGCAAAAGTCTGAGAGTGAGAGTTAGCATAGGCGTAGAGAAGGACTGACAAAAAAAAAAAAAAAAAAAAAAAAAAAAAACACCCGTTTTTTTCTTAAGCATGACGAACGCCTTTCTCTCTCTTCCTCTCCCTCATTTTCTTCATTTTGGCCAAGAGTTCTCTTCATTTCTCTCCTCCTCTCTCTTGGCCGCTCCATCATCGAACCCTCTCTCTCTTCTCCATTTTCTTCTCCTATCTTGCCATTTCTTGCACAAATCCTCATCACAAGTGAAGTCTAATCTCTAAGGCAAGAAGATAGGACTTATTACTAAGCCTCTTGATCTCTCTTTCTCTTGGTTTTGCTAGCTTAGGTCATGGTAGATGATGTTGTGGGGCATGATGTGTTGTTGTTCGGAATTGTTGTTTTTCTTTGTTTTTGAGCAACCAAGTTGATGATCCGACGATGAACGACCTTGGTCAAGGCTTATAAGAGAGACTTGAGTCATTTTTATGGGTTGCATGTTGATTTCTAGTGATCTTTGGCTCTTGCATGTGGATGATTCGGCTATGGATGGTTGAGGGGGTAAGCTAGTTCTAAGATTGTGCTTTGCATGTGTTATCTGTGGCTTATGGTAGTGAAATGAACCTTAGATGAAGTCTTGAATGGCTGTTTTAGCTTGTTGTATGTTGTTTTGGTGAATGGATGTTGATGAGGTGACAAAAGAATGGAATTTGTGTACTTGGGGTTATGCCCCGAAAATCGTGTGCATGCGGTACCTTTCGGTTCATTATTTTTGCTGCAAATTTTCTAGACCAGATCTCAAGAAGTTTCATTCTTTAAAGTTATTTCTAACATCCTAAAGTTTAACATAGTTACATTTCATATTTTTCGGAGTCAATATAAAAGATAATTGGATGCACCATGTAAAAAGCATGGTGTACCAATTTGCAATATAAAAATTAATTTGTAATAAATTCAGTAAGAGTCTATTAATTTATTCGAAAATTAGTTCGGATTATACAAGATATAAACTACTAATTTTAGACTATTTTATGGTATTAACTTTGAAGAAACTATTTTTGCCGTCAACAGCCGGTTCAAGAAACATGTAACTACTCTTTGCACCTCTTCCTCTTTTCCACATTAGTGTGCGTTTCTCTCTCTCTCTCTCTCTCTCTCTCTCTCTCTCATGAAGTTTCGTGGAGCCGCCATGGATGTCCTGTGCCAACTCAAGCTCGCGCTGGTCACAGCCCTCGCTCATCTGGGCCTGCTCAAACCTTATAATCGAGAGGAACAAGAAGAAGAAGAAGAAGAAGGAGAGGAAGGAGAAGTTATCCTCGACCCCATTATCATCATGGACGGCTTGTCGCCGTCGTTCGTCCAAGTCCCGGTCCAGACCCTGACGGCCATGATCAAGAGCCGAGTCCCCGTCGTCGAGTAGCTAGGTTCCTGGAGAGGCGTGGCTGCGGAGGAGAGGGCAACGGCGGCGGCGGAGGAGGGTGCGCGGTGTGCCTGAGCAGCATCGAGGGGAGGGACGAGGTCAGGGAGCTGAGCAGCTGCTCGCACGCGTTCCACAGGGAGTGCTTGGATCGCTGGGTGGACCACAATCAGGTGACTTGTCCCGTCTGTCGGTCTCTGCTCTTGCCTTCTAAATGGGAGAGAACAGTAACTTCTTGTTTTCCCAGTGAAGATGATGGTGGAATTTGAGCTCTTTTCTTTTCTTTTCTTTTCTTTTCCCTGGTGTTTTTACTGTCATGCGTAGTTCCGCCAAATCTGCAGTCATTTATCTACGCATCTGTCGAGCTTACCTAAGAAAGGAACCAAGAAAAGAACGAAAAAAGAAAGGAAGAAACGGCGATTTCTCTTTGAATTAATTGGATCTCCATATAGCGCGGCCTTAGAATTAGACCTGGTTAACGAGCGAGCTGGAGTCGAACAGCTCGACCCCGACTTCGGCGGTGGGATTTGATTGCCGGAGAGGCGTTTCTGTACTCCTGGAGCTGGCAACTTCGAAAGACAAATATCAAGAACGTAGTAGAAACTAGGAGGGGGCGGCATGACATTTAACTAAGTGCGATCGCGAAAGCCGAGGCGTGGGGGTTGAGTTCCCTTCAAGACCTGCCGTCTGAAATGAGGCAAAGGTATATTATTTTGTCTTTTGTGAAGCATCTATAATGGAAGTTCAAGAAGGATCAGCCTACTTTTTCCAGCTTTCGGAAAGAGATACCCCGCAGGCATTCATTTGTCCTTGCGTCTTGGCTGCGTCATATGTTACGCAAAGCTGACCAGGCTTATCCGATCCTTTTCCCTGCCACGGCGCAAAGTCCAGTTGAGCCTCAGTTGACAATGTCAACTTCTTCACCTTACCTGCTGGGTCCCACTTTCTATTGAAGAAAGAAGCACATGATGAGGCCCAAAGTCAAAGTTGTGGACTATGAGCACACATATAAAATAGAATGCGTCTTTTTTCTTTCCGAGGGAAGTCGCTGAAGCCCTACGAAAGAAAGAAAGTAGCGCATGCCGCACAAGCCTCGAAGAGGCAGAAAACGCGAAGCTATACGTAAGTGGAGAAGAGATAGTTATTGTTTTGGCATACATAAAGCGTTTTACTTTGAGTTTGGATGTGCGATAATTTTGTGTCGTGAGTTTATGTCCAAGTAAATTATTTATTTATAAACATTTTGAGTTTGTGGTTAAATTTAAATATGGGAAACACTCGAGCGTGTGAGCGATTGTAAATTCCGATTCTCCAATTATAGTGGATTATTTGCTATTGGCTCTCTCGTAACGTAGGTACTAATATTCGGATCGAACCACGTAAATTTCTAATGTCCTTATTATTTCTCGTTTATTTCTCTGGTTATTTTGTAGCGACGTAAATTGCAAAATCTTATTGTTTCCGCATATTATATTCCAACAAGCAGCACCCGGTAAGGATCATCTCAGTGCAAACCTTACGCGCACCGGATTTCCACAAGACCCAGACCATCATTATCAGTGAACTTCCCTCGAGATTAACAACTCGTCGTCGGCAAAATCTGTCCATTCGTATACCGACCGACCGACCGATCGATAAGGGGAGGCGTTTGTGGAACTGGAAAGTTGATGCCTCGGACAGCAATTCGGTTGCACGTATGGGGAGAAATTCTAACGTTGTCAAAGAACAAGAACCTCGTGTGTTATTTCGACATTACAGCTTACTTGATTTTGTTCACGTTGCCCATCACGCGTGGCTCTAGGCTGTATGGTTGCATGACTCGCGGGGACAAATTGAGACATCAATCGGGAACGCCATGGAAGTTGAGAAGGGCAGAAGGAATTGATCTGAACCACCCCCCAAAATAAAATTAAGGGGATTTTGTTATATTCTATTAATTATTTAGTGATTATAATAATAAAGCCGAATATATTTACATCATATTATATATATTGTTGACACCTAAATTTTGGCGATCTGGTCATTTATTTATTGCATAGAAAATTAGGGGTTAATTTTATCCCTAAAAAAATATTAATTGCATAGCATATAAGTTTGGGTGCATTTGTTTTTAATTTACATTTGTGCATTGGACTGATGACTGATGGATTTGAATTAGTGGTTCGAGTTTTAAATTGGCAGGGCGGACTAAGCCCATGAAGCGAGCAAATTGGCCCAAGCCCGTTTTTTTTAAGTGATTGGAAATTATCTCGTAAGAAAATAAAAATTTGAAATTTTAGGGATATGATGAATTTTCGGATAGGGCGAGTGGGAAAAAACGAATATTGCGAATATTGCGTTTTGGAAAAAAATCTTTGTGGATATCAATTTTGAAAGATTGATAACCCTAATTCGTTGTCTATAAATAGATTAAAACGAATTAGTTTTTGGAGGGGCCACACATATTGAACATACGGCCACAATTGAGAGAGAGAAGCGACAACGTAAATTCAGATTTTTTACAATATTTCTCTCCTCCCCGCATCACATTCAGGCCTCTGCCCCCTCTTTCTTCGAGCAAATCACATACTCCACCATATTTTTTTTACAATTCCTCTTGATCATGGATGGTCACATGGGTTATCCCACGATCTGACCATCATTACTTGACGGCCACAATTTCATGAAGAGGAGATACGGCTACAAGACAAAAAGGGAAAAAACAAAGAGAGGGCGAAAAAGCACAACTTTGTTCTCAATTGCTCACTGGTGGTGTTCTTTCACTTTGCCGATCCAGTAGAGTTCGTCAGCAATCGTCTATCGTCGAGGAGTCCAGGTGTTTGATAATTGCAACACCCTTCTGAGCCGTTCGTCGCTGTTGCCGCCAACCACATCGCCGTGAAGCATCGCCGCCGTGCACATAACGCTTGCTGCCGTTAGCCGTCGAGAAACCGATCGCGATCCCGGTCCGATTGCACTTGGTCCCAATTTGGAAAAGTTATCTGCGCGATATTGAGAGCTAGGTCGAGCCACGCCTTGCATCGCCACGCACAACCGCACATCTTGAAGCTTTCACTCCCTGTTTCGCTCTCCACGTTTGATATCTTCACATCCACAAGCAACAACACTGGTGGTCTCTCTCTCTCTCTCCATTAGGAGTGGGTGGCTGAAGCTTTGAGGAATTGTGGGTGAAGGAGAATTTCTTCGGAAGCAATTTGTGAAAAAAAAAGAAATAAGATTGAGTGGAGGTCTGGGTTTGGGTGTAGAGAAAATTTTAAGGATATTGTGATGGGCAAGCCACGACTTTTGCTCTTTCCCACGTGGTCAAAGTTTGCGAAAGAGGGAGACTCAGTCAAGCATTATCAAGAGCGTAACGAAGCGTGTATCTGACCATGATCGAGACAAGATAGAGCTTTCCCAAGGCGCATGACCGAAGGAGAGTCCAGGCGCACTGATGCCATGGCGTCGAGCGCGGATCAATTTCCAGTTTCGGCTCTGCACATCCTGACACCCTTTGCTAGATTTTTTGTTGCCGCCCGACTCGTTTCGACAATTCCAAGCTAGCCCCAGCAATTCTAGACAAATTCATGCAATGTCGTAGAACGATCAAACATCTTCGCTGCCCCCGTTGGCCACGCTGTCTTGCTGAGCTGGTGGTTGCGCCGTTCCTGAGCCCCTTGTCGAGGCTACACCATCACCTCTGCTAGCCCCCATCACCGTTTGTTGCTTTGTTTTTCCTATTGTTCCTGACTTTTTTTGCAGGTTGTCAAGTGCTGATTCACCATTAATTAAGCCAAGTCGAGCTGTCCGGTGATGTCTAAGCAATTCTGGTTCTTCCGGCAAACCAAACCACAATAGCGAGACCTTGATCCCGTACCTGCAGCTGTCCCAAATCCACTTGCTGCTCGCCAGTGTATTCGCTTGTTCTCTGCGGTCCATCCGTATCATATTGGCTCGGACGATAATTGTTTGCAGGTTCACAAGAGGACAAATCCGTGTGTAGTTGGTGGCTAATGGGTTTGTTATTGAAGGAGACAACATCATGCTCTTAGGATCCCACATTCTCCACCAACAAATAACGTAAAAGGAGGAAAGAGCATTGACGCGAGCCATCGAGCTTAGCACCACCACGTCGAGTCACGAGGATCCGAATTTTGAAGGCCGATATTCGAACTAGGTGAAAACTTTATCTATTTCGATTTTCGAATATTCCTTTTCCTTATTTGAAATATCGTTGATGCACATTATTTAAATTCTTGATATGCTTTATCGTATCCGTAATCTCGAGTAGCGCTTTTAAATTAGGAATTAATCCCTAATTTCATAATACATACGATTGACAGTCCGATTTCGCGCCCGAAATATGACTCGCAATCGCACGAAAAATCGCCAATCCGATCTCATGCTCGAGATTCGATTCGCGGTTTATTTGAAATTGACCAATCCGATCCCATGCGCGGGATATGATTCGTCAATTTATGGATATTGATCTTATCTTGTTGGATGTGTTGTCGTGTCGTTTGAGTCTATTTTGTTTTCGTAAAAGAAAAATCCAAAAAAAATATTTGAGTTAGGATTAGATTTGCTTTAGAATATCTCTTGTTTTAAGGTTATCTAGAATAGGGATTTTATTTTGAGTCATGAAAAAGAAAAAGAAAAAGTGCACTCATTTAGGATGTTAGTTTTTTTTTTTTTTCTATTATCTGAATTGCATGTTTAAATTTAATTTCGAGTTTCATAAAAAATTAGGAATTAAGGCATTATTTGCACGTCATGGCATATTAGAATAAATTGCATGTTTTATTTTAAGTTTAGATTGATTTTTGCATCTTAGGTTAGAGCTTGCTAGGTTAAGATCATATCTTAGTTTAAATTAGGATTTACTCTGACCTGATCCATAATATAAGCTAGATAGAATCCTAATCTAGATAATTATATTTTGCATTTTCCTTAATTTCGAATTTCATAAAAATTTGTTTTAGGATAAATTAGTTTCAATTTCTAGAATATGTTGCATTTTTCTAGAATAGAAAATTCATGTGCACGTCATATAGAATTAGGTTCATGAAATGCACGTCATTTAGTGATTATTATTAGGTTCATTTAATTAGAAATTGCCTGTCATTAGAGTTAGGTCATTTGATTAATTTAGATTGCATATTTAATTATTGTATTTCTTTAGAAATTACCTTTACTCATGTCATTTAGTTTAAGTCATGTTATCATGTCATATCAACTTATGTCGATTAGTAACATTGCATCGCATGATTCTCATTGAATAAATGAAAACAAAAAAATTGAGTGATTGCTTGTTAATTAGAAATCATATCTAGGATTCTGATGTGAATTTTGATCTAACAACGCAGATGCTTTCGTTGCTTTGAGGTAAGTTCTGCATTATTTAATTGCTTTACTTGGGTGTTAAATTGATGGTTTGCGCACCCGCATGAACACCTCACATGTTAGGAAATTGAAATCAATTCAAGCTGCTTGCCAAACATTTTTCAAAAAAAAAAAAAAAAAACAAAAAAGAAAGGTACCGAAAAGGGCGTTAGAGAAATCTAACGTAATCAAGTCCCCGTATCCAAAATCTCTGGTTCGTAGAAGTAAAATGATTCTCCCGTTATTTTACTTAGGTGTCTAATCGACCTACCGTAAACTGATTAGTGGCGACTCCCTTTTGCATGCTAGATATTTGAACCTAAATCGCGAGTTGGTATGGGCTTGGGAGAGCCCGAGCTAAGTCTAGGCTTAGCAATCCATTAACCTAGTTTCAGGTGGCGTACCCGAAAAATTGGGTCGCGACAGCTTGGCGACTGGGACTTGTGTTAAAACACTTAGTGGACTTAGGCCAATTTTTCTTTTAAAGATGTTTTCGTTTGGCAGCGAGGATCCCAGGTACGTCCCTAACATTTAAGGTGTTAAATGTTCTCGCGGGTTGGGAGGTATAAGGGGAGTAGTGATTGTTAACCCTTGTCTTGCAGGTTGGAGTTGGGGATGAATGTTTTAAATTCAAGTTATTGAAGTCTTTGTTTGATTTAAGCGTTGTGCATGCCTTGCATCTTGCACTACACTTTTGCACACACAACCCGCCGCCGGACTGGGCCGCAAAGGATCATTTAGGATGGTGTTGAGATGGATACCACTCCGATTGCATGCTCGCGGTACGAGTCGCCCATCTCAATCCCGAAATTTCTTTCATGGTGTCAAGAGTACCCACCTCGGTCCGCATGCCCGCGACCCGGGTCGGCTCTTTGACGAAGCCGGAGTCATGAGGACCCGACATAGTCCACAAGCCCGTGGCTAGTCTGATCATCCTTGTGGCTTCACCTTGATAAGCCTTATAGAGTAGAAATCGAGCCACTTACCATGCGCATGTCTATGTGATTGCGTCGATTTATCTTGGTGAAGTAAGTCTTCTATCCTTATACTAATGCAATTTACTTACTCGGTCCTACTCTTGGTCCGTCCATGACAATCTAGGTTATTCATTTGATCTTAATTCATTTGTCAATTAAAAAAGAAATGAGGAAATTGTCATGCAATGAATCATTTGAAAAAACTTTGGAGAATTTGTTTTCAATTCATGTTTAGGAAATTTGATCTTGCTAGGGTGTCTATTTTTCTAGCTCTCTTTAGGAAACACCCTTCTTCTACGAACTTTTCATGAATAGATAAAAAAATGGAAAAATCAATTAGATCATTGTCATAGATTGACTTTCTATTTACCCTCATGCTTACATGTTCCCATTCATTTGAATTAGGTGATTATGGGCCGATCTCGCTCACCCATCCGTTCATGATCAAGAGCTAAAATGACGAATAAAAAAGAGCTAATCTCGTCAAGCAATAGTGCTGCGATCTATATTCGATGAGAAATTGCGACTCCGAGGATAGAGCCAAGAAGACTTTTTGAATCGTCTTATTTTCCCGAGATAGCCGACTTTAATGTCATTATGAAGAGACTAATGACATATCTAGAGGGAAAAATATCTCAACTGAAGGGTTCGCATTACAAGATCAATGAGGGTGAAAAATCTAAGTACACATGATTCATGGTCCTAAGTAGTTCGATCTCCTCATTTAATTAGGGGCATGTACCTTCCCCTGCGTGAGAATTTTTATCGTTCTTTAGGGATTGGTTTCAATTTCTTCTGTGCTTGAACATCACATTTTTCATTCCAATAAATGTAATTTGATTGATAAATATCAATAAAATTACAAGTTTTGTTTTAAGGACATGATGGGGTACACTAAACCAGCCCGATGACGATATCCAACAATGAAAAGACAATATCATCCACGGAGAAATCCCGAGGGCTGGACTTTCTCATGCTTCCTCCAAATTTTTTTTTTTCAAGAACCAAAAAACATTTCATTGTTTAAAAAAATCATTTTTCAAGCCATTTCCAAAAGCATGCATTAGGTTACCCTTGTTTTTTTTCTAACTCATTTACTTCATGTCTCGAGCATAACGAGAGAGGCATTTGAAAATAATGCGTCAATTTCCAGTGATAGTTCGCCCGTTGATTTTGGAACATACATCCGAAGGAAAATAGACATGAAGGCAAATGATCATTTCCTAGCCGATTGTGATGACATCTCCCAAGAGTGAAGAAAATCATCTTGATTTCCAAAGTGTGATATGTGACACCTCTCATAATAATTGGTGTCAGATGTCATTTTCGAAGGCCAAATGAAGTTTCTCATTTCCATGAGAAAATGATGAAACAAGTCAAAAGAAGATCATCCGTCTTGGATGAAATGGATACATTGCGTTCATGAATATAATTAATTTCAGAATTGACACTTTTGTTCTTTTTCTTGCAGATGAAGAATTGGGGCACTACAGATTCTAGTAATGATATGACTGAGACAAAATCTCGATCTGAACCAAAATGGTTGTGCAATTTGAATTTGCTCTGATGTTGCATAGCATCCTATTCATACACGTTCTCTTGTGCAGGGGCAAAAGCGGGTCTCCACTTTTGATGGATAGAGACGATCCAAGGACATCCATTGCTGAGGCAATTCTTTTGTGGAGCAATTCCCCTAAATGAGTGCTTAAAACCATGTTTTGAGTGCAATAAATTGTTTGTTTTGAAGTAACAAACTCTTTTCATGCTAAAAGTTGCTAGACTCTTTTGAAAAGGGAATTTTCATATTGATTTAGCTCACCAACTTCATGTGGAGATTTGTCAAGATAGACAATTCAATAGAGTGACATCAATGATTGAGCATACTAAATGAGACGAGTCGGGATGATGAAAGGCAAACCTTGTCCTATACACAGTCCCATATTTATACACTTGTGAGATGAGCGTAGGAAAGTTCATATCCATAAGGTAAAGAGTTCTCTCGCAAAAGGTACGGCAACCGAAATGATGAGAGGCAATTCATGGTTATATCCCAAACACTACAGGTGATCAATTGATTAACCCTTTTGAGCACATACACTTATGGATGTTCTTTTCAAATTACCCCTGTCAAGAATCACCCCACATCGGGGCAACTAAGAGATCAAATGGCATCATGAGGTGAGGAAAATGAATTGAAATTTTCTTGCTCTCACTTGCATCAATCTTCAAGTTATGCTATTACATTGAATTTATGTGTTAATTTAAGTGCCTTAGGATGACGAAGAGCATTTCTTTCTCTATCCTATACACTAATATCCTTTGCATAGCCCACTTGAGCCTGCAATTTCATTTCTTTAAACCCAGTTGATGATCATCCCCCACTTTGGGGCAAGGCAAACCAGTTGATGATCAATCCCCACACTGGGGCAAGGCAAAAGGCAGATAAAGACTATTGAAAAGTTCTAGTGTCATTTAAAGTGTAATTGCTTGACGCATGCATTATGCGCAAGAATTGAATTCAAAATAGAACTAATGGGCATGAAAAAGCAGTGTGCCTGGTAAAAGCAAAGGCCAATGCCCATGAAAAGAAGTAAAAAAAAAATGCATGAGAACTAGGGGCATAAAAAGCAGTGTGCCTGGTAAAAGCAAGGCCAATGCCCATAGATAAAAAAAAAAAAAAAGTCAAAATAGGTGACTGTCAATTGTAAGAGTTGAATCCCAATGAGGCAATACTCAAAGAACTCAAATGTCGAGTTTCTACAAATCAATGGGAGCACTTCATGAAGACAATCCCCGATGGTGAAAAAGAAAACTGGTGGTAATGTCAAGATGATCATCAACTCTCACCCTTTACACACTTTTGAGCCTAATGATCCTTTCATTTCTCAATCCATGAACCCAACCTACGTTACGTCCCTTACAAAGTCTCTTCAGATTATGGCACTTGAATTAACGTAGGAGTTCATATGTTTATAAGCATCGCTCGAAGGAGTGCGAGCAAGACTATTTCTTTCTCATTTCGCGTGTTCCTTGACTTGTAAATCCCAAGATAATTGCGAAATATCGTTCTAAATAGCCTCGACTCAAGGAGTTGTCTTTGTTAAGCCATTGACCAAGCTCACATTACAGTCCCTATTAAAGACCTCTCAGATTGGTAAAGTCGTACCACTTGCGAGATTGCCCAGACTTTTGTTTGGCGTGATGACAGTGAGATAAAGTGATCCTGCATCAAAGGTCAGGATAAAACAGCCCATTTTAATGAGGATGAGTGGAAAGTCCTTTCAGACTAAATGATCCCTCATTTGACACATTCATGACACTTATGTGTTCAGATTGGAATTTTCTCTTGAAATCCTTTCCATTGGAATAAGGTGATGCATGGTTGATAGAAATCATTATGCATAAACATTGCTTAAATTAATGCATGTTTATTTGTAATCACAAATACATGTCGCATCTCCTACAATCATGTTTTACAGGAGACATATCCCTAATGAGCAGAGATGTCACCAGGTAAGTATATCTCTATCTATACCTTAAATACTTGTCATTGTACAGGTATTTTCACTTTAAGTAATTTGACACTCAATGGAGTTGTCCCTAAAGATTTTTCTCCAGATTGCGACGCCGGGCGACCGAAGAATGGTTTGGGTCCTAGCCAAGCAAAACCTCTGTTTAGGCGACCGTAGAATAATGGTACGGGTCCTGGAAGGTAAATCCCCGTTTAGGCAACCGTAGAATGGTACGGGTCCTAGACAAAACTTTATTTCCCTATTCAGGCGACCGTAGAGTAATGGTACGGGTCCTGGAAGGTAAATCCCCGTTTAGGCGACCGTAGAATGGTACGGGTCCTAGACAAAACTTTATTTCCCTATTCAGGCGACCGTAGAGTAATGGTACGGGTCCCGGAAGGTAAATCCCTGTTTAGGCGACCGTAGAATGGTAAGGGTCCTAGACAAAACTTTATTTCCCTATTCGGGCGACCGTAGAGTAATGGTACGGGTCCCGAAAGGTAAATCCCGTTTAGGCGGCCGTAGAATGGTACGGGTCCTAGACACAACCAAATTCTGTCATACTAGGCGACCGTAGAATGGTATGGGTCCTAGGAAAGCAGTTTTCTTTATAAAGTCATGTTACTATTTTGGGCGACCGTAGAATGGTACGGGTCCTAGACGTGTAACACCAATCTATCTTGAATCATTTTACCCTCCTTGAAGGTAAGATATTTCAGGTAGGTTCTTTTGACATCTCACCCGGATCTGGATGTCTTAATTCTTGTCGTTGAACATTTCACTTTGGATGTGAATATTCTTCTCGATCTCAATGTTTCGATTTATTATCTGTTTGACTCTTCAAAGAGCCTGAGTGAGAGTTGGGTACTTGTGGAGTGAATAGGGATTTATCAGGTACCTCAAAATGCTTTACCGCACTGACTGGTAAGTAACTGCAGGTACGTTCTTTCCTTTCGCATCATGCATTTGCATTAGCATTTCCATGCATCATATAAATTGCATTTTAAAATGGGATTCATTTTCTGAAAAAAAAAATCAAAAATCAAAAATCAAATCATCCAGTGCACGTGCATGGTCAAAATTTAGGTTTCAATTTATCTTTGAAAGCAACCCCATGAGCTCGCCTTCAAAGAGGGGCAACACACACCTAAATTTTGGCGATCCTGCCATTTATTTATTGCATAGAAAATTAGGGGTTAATTTTATCCCTAAAAAATATTAATTGCATAGCATATAAGTTTGGGTGCATTTGTTTTTAATTTACATTTTTGTGCGTTGACTTTGGTGACTGATGGATTTGAATTAGTGGTTCGAGTTTTAAATTGGCGGGCGGACTAAGCCCATGAAGCGAGCAAATTGGCCCAAGCCCGTTTTTTAAGTGATCGGAAATTATCTCGTAAGAAAATAAAAATTTGAAATTTTCCAGGGATATGATGAATTTTCGGATAGAGGGCGAAGTGGAAAAAACGAATATTGCGAATATTGCGTTTTGGAAAAAAATCTTTGTGGATATCAATTTTGAAAGATTGATAACCCTAATTCGTTATTACATAAATAGATTAAAACGAATTAGTTTTGGAGGCCACACATGTGGTGAGCATACGCCACAATTGAGAGAGAAGCGACAACGTAAATTCAGATTTTTTACAATATTTCTCTCCTCCCCGCATCACATTCAGGCCTCTGCCCCCTCTTTCTTCGAGCAAATCACATACTCCACCATATTTTTTTACAATTCCTCTTGATCATGGATGGTCACATGGGTTATCCCACGATCTGACCATCATTACTTGACGGCCACAATTTCATGAAGAGGAGATACGGCTACAAGACAAAAAGGGAAAAAACAAAGAGAGGGCGAAAAAGCACAACTTTGTTCTCAATTGCTCACTGGTGGTGTTCTTTCACTTTGCCGATCCAGTAGAGTTCGTCAGCAATCGTCTATCGTCGAGGAGTCCAGGTGTTTGATAATTGCAACACCCTTCTGAGCCGTTCGTCGCTGTTGCCGCCAACCACATCGCCGTGAAGCATCGCCGCCGTGCACATAACGCTTGCTGCCGTTAGCCGTCGAGAAACCGATCGCGATCCCGGTCCGATTGCACTTGGTCCCAATTTGGAAAAGTTATCTGCGCGATATTGAGAGCTAGGTCGAGCCACGCCTTGCATCGCCACGCACAACCGCACATCTTGAAGCTTTCACTCCCTGTTTCGCTCTCCACGTTTGATATCTTCACATCCACAAGCAACAACACTGGTGGTCTCTCTCTCTCTCCATTAGGAGTGGGTGGCTGAAGCTTTGAGGAATTGTGGGTGAAGGAGAATTTCTTCGGAAGCAATTTGTGAAAAAAAAAGAAATAAGATTGAGTGGAGGTCTGGGTTTGGGTGTAGAGAAAATTTTAAGGATATTGTGATGGGCAAGCCACGACTTTTGCTCTTTCCCACGTGGTCAAAGTTTGCGAAAGAGGGAGACTCAGTCAAGCATTATCAAGAGCGTAACGAAGCGTGTATCTGACCATGATCGAGACAACATAGAGCTTTCCCAAGGCGCATGACCGAAGGAGAGTCCAGGCGCACTGATGCCATGGCGTCGAGCGCGGATCAATTTCCAGTTTCGGCTCTGCACATCCTGACACCCTTTGCTAGATTTTTGTTGCCGCCCGACTCGTTTCGACAATTCCAAGCTAGCCCCAGCAATTCTAGACAAATTCATGCAATGTCGTAGAACGATCAAACATCTTCGCTGCCCCCGTTGGCCACGCTGTCTTGCTGAGCTGGTGGTTGCGCCGTTCCTGAGCCCCTTGTCGAGGCTACACCATCACCTCTGCTAGCCCCCATCACCGTTTGTTGCTTTGTTTTTCCTATTGTTCCTGACTTTTTTTTTGCAGGTTGTCAAGTGCTGATTCACCATTAATTAAGCCAAGTCGAGCTGTCCGGTGATGTCTAAGCAATTCTGGTTCTTCCGGCAAACCAAACCACAATAGCGAGACCTTGATCCCGTACCTGCAGCTGTCCCAAATCCACTTGCTGCTCGCCAGTGTATTCGCTTGTTCTCTGCGGTCCATCCGTATCATATTGGCTCGGACGATAATTGTTTGCAGGTTCACAAGAGGACAAATCCGTGTGTAGTTGGTGGCTAATGGGTTTGTTATTGAAGGAGACAACATCATGCTCTTAGGATCCCACATTCTCCACCAACAAATAACGTAAAAGGAGGAAAGAGCATTGACGCGAGCCATCGAGCTTAGCACCACCACGTCGAGTCACGAGGATCCGAATTTTGAAGGCCGATATTCGAACTAGGTGAAAACTTTATCTATTTCGATTTTCGAATATTCCTTTTCCTTATTTGAAATATCGTTGATGCGCATTATTTAAATTCTTGATATCTTATCGTATCCGTAATCTCGAGTAGCGCTTTTAAATTAGGAATTAATCCCTAATTTCATAACATGCATACGATTACGGTCCGATTTCGTGCCCGAAATATGACTCGCATCCGCACGAAAATCGCCAATCCGATCTCACTCGAGATTCGATTCGCGGTTTATTTGAAATTGACCAATCCGATCCCATGCGCGGGATATGATTCGTCAATTTATGGATATTGATCTTATCTTGTTGGATGTGTTGTCGTGTCGTTTGAGTCTATTTTGTTTTCGTAAAAGAAAAATCCAAAAAAATATTTGAGTTAGGATTAGATTTGCTTTAGAATATCTCTTGTTTTAAGGTTATCTAGAATAGGGATTTTATTTTGAGTCATGAAAAAGAAAAAGAAAAAGTGCACTCATTTAGGATGTTAGTTTTTTTTTTCTATTATCTGAATTGCATGTTTAAATTTAATTTCGAGTTTCATAAAAATTAGGAATTAAGGCATTATTTGCACGTCATGGCATATTAGAATAAATTGCATGTTTTATTTTAATTTTAGATTGATTTTTGCATCTTAGGTTAGAGCTTGCTAGGTTAAGATCATATCTTAGTTTAAATTAGGATTTACTCTGACCTGATCCATAATATAAGCTAGATAGAATCCTAATCTAGATAATTATATTTTGCATTTTCCTTAATTTCGAATTTCATAAAAATTTGTTTTAGGATAAATTAGTTTCAATTTCTAGAATATGTTGCATTTTTCTAGAATAGAAAATTCATGTGCACGTCATATAGAATTAGGTTCATGAAATGCACGTCATTTAGTGATTATTATTAGGTTCATTTAATTAGAAATTGCCTGTCATTAGAGTTAGGTCATTTGATTAATTTAGATTGCATATTTAATTATTGTATTTCTTTAGAAATTACCTTTACTCATGTCATTTAGTTTAAGTCATGTTATCATGTCATATCAACTTATGTCAGATTAGTAACATTGCATCGCATGATTCTCATTGAATAAATGAAAACAAAAAAATTGAGTGATTGCTTGTTAATTAGAAATCATATCTAGGATTGCTGATGTGAATTTTGATCTAACAGCCGAGATGCTTTCGTTGCTTTTGAGGTAAGTTCTGCATTATTTAATTGCTTTACTTGGGTGTTAAATTGATGGTTTGCGCACCCGCATGAACACCTCACATGTTAGGAAATTGAAATCAATTCAAGCTGCTTGCCAAACATTTTTCAAAAAAAAAAAAAAAAAAAGAGAAAGGTGCCGAAAGGGCGTTAGAGAAATCTAACGTAATCAAGTCCCCGTATCAAAATCTCTGGTTCGTAGAAGTAAAATGATTCTCCCGTTATTTTACTTAGGTGTCTAATCGACCTACCAAAAGCGATTAGTGGCGACTCCCTTTTGCATGCTAGATATTTGAACCTAAATCGCGAGTTGGTATGGGCTTGGGAGAGCCGAGCTAAGTCAGGCTTAGCAATCCATTAACCTAATGTTAGGTGGTGTACCCGAAAAATTGGGTCGCGACATATATAGTTTGGTATAAATGCCTATATGAATTGTAAATTTTACAAACAGAGATGGTAAAAATTTCTTGCGACACTCTTATTTACTTTACTTTGATTTTCTTTTTTATTTTATTTTCCTCTTTTTTAATTAATTTCTTTTTTATTTCTTTCTTCCCCTTCCATCATTCTCTAATAAAATTTTATTAAATGGAAAATTGTACTAAGATACCTAAAATACTAAAACACCTAAAATATGTAATAAATATATATTTAGATATTGAATATTATAAGATAGAATTAAATTTGAATATATAAATAAAAAAGATTAAATTAAAAAACTAAATTTTTATTTTTTGTTATTTTGAATTTCTTATATTAGAATTCAAATATTATTTATATTGAAATTATTTTAAAGAAGAAGGCCATAGCCTAATTTATCAAATTGTGACTTTCCAATGTACTAAAGAACCAAACTTGAAACTAAAAGAAAAATACAAATTGTTTGGTGGGCAAGTAACTTCTTGCATGCAAGTTATCATCACTTAAGCTTTAGCCATTGAACACATATGCAGGAAGAAACCCTATTGAGTAATTCATATATTAACACCCACTCTTAAATGATCATTACCTTGTGTAGTTGCTCAGATTATTCCTATTAAAGTCTTGACTCACATAAAACAGATTACGTCATTACATATAGCATCAAGGCAAAAACTCCTCCAGTAAATAGTAGGATTTTGTTAACACTTAAATTTTACCATTTTATTAAAAATTTAATCACGTAAAAAATTAGGGATCAAATTTTAAACCCTAGCAAAAATAATTTCCATTAAATTGCATAGCATATAGACATTAGGAGCATTTACATTAGTAGTAATAGAGCCATCTTGTTAAAAGAAAATAGAAAGATAATTAAGAGAACTATTATTAAAAAAAAAAAAAAGACCAAAACAAGCGAGGCCGGGCCAGTCTCCTTTCCTTTTCTCTTTATCCGTTTCCATTGGCTTGGGCTTGGCCCAGCCTCCTTCATTTTCCCTTTCTTTCACCGGCCCAATCTTCTTTTCCTCTTCCTCTCCCTCCCCCTCACGCTGTCTGCAGAGAGAAGGAATAGCAAAGTTCGAGCCAGAGGAGACAGAGGATCGTGAGGGAGCAGGGGGTAGCGGATCGCGCAACATGATCTCAGGGTCGGAGCTAGATTGGCAAGGCAGCTGGTGGTGGCAAGAGCCATGAGCGCTTGCTGGCCGAGCTTAAAAACTAGAGAGATATTCCAGGGGGGAGGCCTTTTCTTGTTCGGCTGTGAGAGAGCTTGAGAGAGAGGCAGAGAGCAAACCCGAGAGAGTGATAAGTCATCGTCTAAGGCCTGTCTAGCAGTCGCCGTCCATCGCTACACCTCATCCGAACCAGGTAGCCCCCCGAGCCGCTGGTGCCCTGTTTTTTGGAAGCGTTGGACCGGAGCTTGCGGCCGACCATTTCATGGGAGCTCCGGTCCCGTCGGTCCTTCATTAATGCTATTGCGTGTTCTGATACGCTGTGTCAGGAACCTGGGCCCCTTTTGAGTCTCGGTTGAGTCGAGAACCCCTCCCTAGCAATGCATGCCTGTTTGTTAAAATGCGTGAATGAGATATGAGTTCCATCGGTTTGTTTGGGTCGAAGCTGAGGTTCTGGAACGTATCAACGATTTTGTGAAAATCCTGGCAATGTGAGAGTGATCCGTTTTAAGTAGTGGTGACGTGAGAGCCCATGTGTTGTCCTTAGACCGAGAATCGCTCGGGGAGTGGATCAGAAAATCGCTGTTAAAATGGCATGTTTGTTGGGGAGAGCTCGGGTACAACAATTCACCACGGCCAAATGCAATCCAGGATCAATCTCTCCCCCGATACTAAATCAACTTAAAATCTCTTAACCCCCAGCAACAACCAGCAATGTATAACCTCACAAAATGCAAATATAATGCTGAAATGATAAGTAGACAAAGCCAATAACGACACCAAGGATTTAACGTGGAAAACCCGATGCGGGAAAAACCACGGACCGCCCAAAAAACATCCACTAATCACCAAGAATAGCAGGATACACAAAGTATTCTTCTCTAGTCACACTCTAGAGGCTCAACATCAACATTACAATCATCTTCTTCTCACCACATAGGTGGATAAACAAGTTTGAAGTAAGAAAACCTTAACCGCAACTGGAGAATTCGGAGACGGTTCTCGACGAACAAAAACCATCAACTCGTAGCCCTCGGTCTCACGAACAACATACTGAAATTTGAGCCGATTCCGACAATATTTGGCCTTCGAATCAAAGCCGCAAAGTTGCAAGCTTCTTCTTTTCTTCTATTCTCCCTTCGGTGGTTTTTCTTCTCTCTCTCACTTCTCTTCTTCCGGAGGCGCACACCCCACGTACGACAACTCCCTTCTTTTTGTTCTTTTTCTTTTCTTTTTGTTTTTTTTTTCTTTTAATGCTGGCTGGGCCCCACATGCAGGTGGACCCAGCCAACAAATCTCCCCCTCCACCTCATGTGGGAAGGTTTGTCATGCCCGCTTTTCTTCTACAAGTGTCAAGTTTCATCACGGGCAAGGCTTTGGTCATCATGTCGGACTTATTGTTGTCGGTATGAACTTTCTCAAGTAGGAAGAGCTTCTCTTCTAACTTTTCTCGAATCCAATGATACTTCACATCAACATGCTTCGACCTTGAATGAAACACCGGATTCTTGCTAAGATGGATGGCACTCATGCTATCGCAATATAGAACAAATTTCTCTTGCTTCAAGCCCAACTCTTGTAGGAATTTTTGCATCCACAAAAGTTCTTTACCTCATTCGATAATAGCAATATACTCCGCTTCAGTTGTAGACAAAGCGGTACATTTTTGCAATCTCGATTGCCATGAAACAGCTCCCCCTGCAAAAAAAATTATAATACCCGATGTGGATTTTCGGGAATCAACATCACCGACATAGTCCGCATCCGAGTAGCCACTCAACTCAGGCTCCGCATTTCCATAACACAGGCAAAGTGTAGAAGTGCCTCTAAGATATCTTAGAATCCATTTAACAGCAATCCAATGCTCCTTACCTGGATTAGAGAGAAATCTACTCACAACACCAACTGCATGAGCAATATCGGGTCTTGTACAAACCATGGCGTACATCAAACTACCCACGACCGATGCATAAGGAATATTCATCATCTCAACCTTCTTTTTCTCACTTGAAGGACACTCATTACTACTCAACTTGAAATGGCCTGCAAGTGGAGTACTCACCGATTTACATGTGCTCATGTTGAATCTTTCAAGCACCTTTTCAATATATTTCTCTTGAGATAACCACAATTTCTTATTCTTCATGTCACGACTAATTCTCATACCTAAGATTTGCTTAGCCGGGCCTAGGTCTTTCATTGCAAAAGCTTTACTCAACTCATTCTTCAAGCTCTTGATTTTCTTGGCATCATGCCCAACAATCAACATATCATCCACATAAAGTAGGAGAATAAGAAAATCATTATCTGAGAATCTTTTCATAAAGACACAAGAATCGGAGTTTGTCTTACCGTATCCTTGTTCTTCCATGAATGACTCAAACTTCATATACCATTGCCTTGGCGCTTGCTTGAGACCATATAAGCTTTTCCTCAATCTACATACAAGGTGCTCATTGCCTTTAACTTCAAAACCCTCCGGCTGCTCCATATATATCTCTTCTTCTAGGTCTCCATGAAGAAAAGCTGTCTTTGCATCAAGTTGTTCAATTTCTAAATTTAAACTGGCAGCTAACCCAAGAACAACTCGAATAAAAGACATCTTTACAACCGGTGAAAAATCTCTTCAAAGTCTATGCTCTTCTTTTGACGAAAGCCCTTCACAACAAGTCTAGCCTTGTATCGTGGTTGTAAACTATTTTCTTATGTCTTCAACTTGTACACCCACTTATTTGTGAGTGTTCTCTTACCCTTTAGGCAACTTCACCAATTCATATGTGTGATTTTCATGCAAGGATTTAAGCTCCTCTTGCATAGCTTCATGCCAGTCATTCTTTCGTTCACATGATATAGCCTCTTCATAAGTTTCTGGCTCTCCTGCATCAGTGAGTAACACATACTCATGTGGCAAATATTTTTGAGAAGGCCTACGCTCTCTTTCAGATCTTCTAACTTGAGGTAGGATAGATTGCTCTTGCTCAGCTATTTCACCCGTCTCAACTGAAGAATCAACATTATGTGAGGACTCACCATCTTCATGATTTCCATGCACTTCTCCCCCATGATTTCTATCAACATTAGAAAGATTTGGGCTAAAACTAACTGAACGTTGAGCTGTATTCTTCGGTCTCTCCGCCTTGTCAATGTCTTCAATAGTTTGATACTCACAAAACACCACATCTCGGCTTCTAATGACTTTCTTTGCAACTGGATCCCATAACCTGTAGCCAAACTCTTCATGTCCATAACCTAAGAAGATACACTGTTTAGACTTGTCATCAAGCTTGGATCTTTCATCTCTTGGAACATGCACAAAAGCACGACAACCGAACACTTTTAGATGGCTGTAGGAAACATCTTTGCCACTCCAAACTCTTTGAGGAACATCCCCCTTAAGAGGAACTGATGGAGATAGATTTATCAAGTCCACTGCTGTTCTCAAGGCTTCACCCCAAAATGACTTAGGCAACTTCGCATGAGAAAGCATACACCGAATTCGATCATTAATTGTCCGGTTCATTCTCTCTGCTACTCCATTATGCTGTGGTGTTTTTGGAACAGTCTTCTCAAGCTTGATACCATAATCCCTGCAATAATGTTCAAATGGGCCTCTATATTCACCACCGTTATCAGCCCGAACACATTTCAGCTTCTTCCCGGTTTCTCTCTCCACATTGACATGAAATTGCTTGAAAGCCGCAAGTACCTGATCTTTAGATTTCAAAGCAATAGCCCACACTTTTCTAGAACAGTCATCAATAAATGTGACAAAGTATAATGCACCTCCAAGAGTTCTAGCATCCATGCAACAAACATCAGTGTGAACCAAATCAAGTACATTTGATTTCGTGTGTGGAGAGGAACTATGAAATGAGAATCTGTGTTGCTTACCTGTAAGACAATGAGTGCATTCCTTTAGATTTTTCTCCTTCAAAGGTAAAAGGTTCTTTCTAGCAAGAGTTTCAAGTCCTTTCTTACTAAGATGACCTAGCCTCATATGCCATAAATCAACCGAGGGATCCTCCACTTTGCATTTACCTCTTCTTTAATCAAGTCGGCTTGCATGGTGTAGAGAGAGCCTGTCTTCTTACCCTTTGCCACTACCATGGAACCTTTAGTCAACTTCCATTTGCCATCAAAAAGGAATTACAATAACCATCATCATCTAAGGCACCCGTAGAGATCAAGTGAAGTCGAATATCCGGAACGTGTCTCACATTTTTCAAGAGCAAATTACATCCGACATCGGTTTCCAAATAAACATCTCCCATGCCAATAACCTTGGAAACATCACTATTTCCCATCCTAATATAACCAAAGTCGCCGCTGCGATAAGAAGCAAAATAATCACGCCGTGAGGTGACATGAAAAGAAGCTGCATAATCAACAACCCACATAGAGTCTTGGCATGTAAGATTCACACATCCGTCGTCACATACGAACACAATATCGCCATCGGATGCAACCGCCGTTGTAGCTTGTTTCTCTTCTTTCTTTTGATCTCCATTTCTATCATGGAATCTATCTCTCTTTGGCAACCAACACTCTTTTGCATAATGTCCCATTTTGCCGCAATTATAACACTTGACACTCCTTCTCGGTCTTGATTTCGATCTTCCTCTTGACTTGCCTCGGGTATCATTTCTTTGAAACCTTCTTGATTGACTTCTCGCCCTGTTTTCTATAACAAGAGCATCCGATGTAGAAGCATAATTCAAGCCTTTTCTTCTTGTTTCTTCATTGAACAAACTTTCTTTAACCATGCTCATAGAAAGCACACCAAAAGGAGCTGAGTTGTTTAATGCCACAACCAAGGTGTCCCAACTATCGGGAAGAGTACCAAGTAATAAGCATGCTTGCAATTCATCACCAAGATCAATCTCAAGATTTGTCAATTGATTTACAACATTTTGAAATTCACTCAAATGTTCCGCCATATTACTCCCCTCCTTGTATCTCAAATTCACAAGTCGCTTAACTAGAAGAGCTTTATTTTGTGGAGTTTTTCTCTCATAGAGATCTTGTAATTTCTTCCACAAAGTGTCCGCCTTCGTTTCTTGAGCAACGTGATGGAACACACTATCATCAATCCATTGTCGGATAAACCCAACAGTTTTCCGATTCATTCTCTCCCATTCTTTGTCTTCCTTATCTCCTTTGGCTTCATCACCCTCAATAGGATCAAATAAGTCTTTGCAATATAACACATCTTCCATCCGAGGCTTCCAAATAGAAAAATTCGAGGCATTTAACTTAAACATGGTGCTGCTGGTTTCTTCCATTTAACACTAAAATTTCAACCTTAGCTTTGATACCACTTGTTGGGGAGAGCTCGGGTACAACAATTCACCACGGCCAAATGCAATCCAGGATCAATCTCTCCCCCGATACTAAATCAACTTAAAATCTCTTAACCCCCAGCAACAACCAGCAATGTATAACCTCACAAAATGCAAATATAATGCTGAAATGATAAGTAGACAAAGCCAATAACGACACCAAGGATTTAACGTGGAAAACCCGATGCGGGAAAAACCACGGACCGCCCAAAAAACATCCACTAATCACCAAGAATAGCAGGATACACAAAGTATTCTTCTCTAGTCACACTCTAGAGGCTCAACATCAACATTACAATCATCTTCTTCTCACCACATAGGTGGATAAACAAGTTTGAAGTAAGAAAACCTTAACCGCAACTGGAGAATTCGGAGACGGTTCTCGACGAACAAAAACCATCAACTCGTAGCCCTCGGTCTCACGAACAACATACTGAAATTTGAGCCGATCCCGACAATATTTGGCCTTCGAATCAAAGACGCAAAGTTGCAAGCTTCTTCTTTTCTTCTATTCTCCCTTCGGTGGTTTTTCTTCTCTCTCTCACTTCTCTTCTTCCGGATGCGCACTCCCCACGTACGACAACTCCCTTCTTTTTGTTCTTTTTCTTTTCTTTTTGTTTTTTTTCTTTTCTTTTAATGCTGGCTGGGCCCCACATGCAGGTGGACCCAGCCAACAGTTACGTGTTCGATAAAATGCCAAAGTGATATTCCGAAGTGGTTCATCCTTAGCCCGTTTCTCTAACGTTGCCCTAGTCTGAGTTTGCTTCTTTTAATCGATGTTTCTTGCTTCTGTTGTTGTTGTTGCCCCCTCTCTCTTGCTGGAAACGCACTCATTGGGAGTCGTAGGTTCGGTGAGCTCAATTTTTGAGCCGGAGAGGGCGATCGGCGGTTCGGACGGTCGCCGGAGTAGGTGGCCGGCGGAGGTCGGCGCCACTCGGGACGGAGGACCGGCGGACAGTGGTGGTCCGGTTGTGGTTCGGGCGAACCGTAGGGGGAGCATTCGGTGAGGAGAGGTGTCGTCGAGGAAGAAGATGGGCGTAGAGAAGAATTAAAAAAAAAAAAAAGAAAAAAAAAGTGCAGAAAAAGTGAAAAATAGAGAAAAAGAAAACCAAAGTTGGCTTCGGGAAGGAGGAGCCGCGGAGAAGAGGTGCAGTAGAAAAGGACGAAATAGGGAAAATATAAAAAAAATTAATTAAAATATTAACATTAATATAAAGACGAAAATGAAAACAAAAAAAGTTTAAGAAATAGGTTGTCTATTTTAGGTTTAATCTGGGTTTGGATCGGGTCTACCGGATCAAACCCTTTGTCCAAATATAATAATATTAAATATTAAAAATGTATTACAAATTTCAAAATTCAAAAACTTTCCGAAAATTCAAAAACTTCCAGAAAATATTAAAAATAAGATTTAAAAAAATTAAAATATAAAAAAATAAGAAAAATTAAAAAATTTCAGGAAATTCCAAATTTTGGAAAATGTTTAAAAATTTCAATAGTAATTAGAAAAATAATAAAACAGGAAAAAATTGAAAAAGATTAAAAAATCCGAAAAAAATTATAAAAAAATTATTTAAAAAAATCGAAATTAAAAAATCCTTAAAAAATGTTAAAATTAATCTCTTGGGTTATTTCTTCTTGAAAAGTGGAAGTCTTTCAATCTAAAATTATGCTCAAGATTGACCAAGCCCTTAGGGCTCTATTTTAGGTTTCAATTGTCCTTAGATACAAATACTCTTAAATGTGCACTTTCTTTATATTGATTGGGGCTGTCCTTTAGCTTAGTTAGAGATGTGTCACGACCAAATTTTCGGTGAACCACCTAGGGTTTGGCTAATGGATTGTTAAGCCTAGACTTAACTCGGGCTCTCCCAAGCCCATACCAATTCATGACTTAGGTTCAAATTTCTTAACATGCAAATGAATTTTATCAAGGAGTCGCCACTAATCAATTTATGGTAGGTCGATTAGACACCTAAGTAAAGATTTTGGATACGGGGACTTAATTACGTTAAATTTTTCTAACGCCATTTCGGTACCTTTCTCTTTTGTTTTTGAAAAATGTTTGGTAAATAGCTTGAATTGATTTTAATTTATCTCTCTAACATGTGATGTCATCATGCGAGTGCGCAAACCACCAACTAAACACCCAAGTAAAGCAATGGATAAATTGCAAAACTTACCTCAAAGCAACGAAAGCATCTGCAATGTTAAATTAGAATTCACATCAATAGTCCTAGATATGATTTCAATTAACACGCAATCACTCAATTTTTGTTGTTTTCATTTATTTAATGAGAACCATGCTTTATGTAATGCTACTAATCTAACATGAAATGGTATGACAATATGACCTAAGCTATATGAACTAAGTAAAGGTAATTTCTAAAGAAATGCAATAATTAAATGTGCAATCTAAATTAATCAAATGACCTAACTCTAATGACAAGGAAGTTCTAATTAAATGAATCTAGTAATCACTAAATGACGTGCATTTCATGAACCTAATTCTATATGACGTGCACATGATCTTTTATCCTAAAAAATGCAATCTATTCTAGAGAATGAAATGAATTTATTCTAAGACAATTTTTTTTTGTATTTTTCATGAAATTCGAAATTAAGAAAAATGCAAAAATTATCTATCTAGATTAAAATTTTATCCAGCTTATATTAAGGATCAAGTTAGACTAAATCCTAATTTAAACTAAGATATTATCTTAACCTAGCAATCTCTAACTTAAGATGCAATCTATCCTAATCTACATGGGATGCAAATGCAATTTTTTTTGTATTTTCGGGATAAACATAACAATTATGAGATAAATATCAAACCATCCATGATCATCAAAAATATTAACCATCACTCAATTTGAAATTCAAACTTGATTATCTCACTAATAAAATCAATAAATTGATCTTAGGCCTTAAAGATCAAGATATCAATTTTACTCCTGCATGAATAATTATTCCATCTAAAGCCTTATAGATAGAATAAAAATTCATGCGGTTGCGATTTGGATGCTATATCAGAGAATTTCAATCATGCATTGGAAAATACTTCAAACAAAGAGATAAAATATCAAAACTAAAATAAGATAAAACAAATCTACCTAAGAAATTAAATCTACTAAATTTTCCTAATAAAATAGATCTATACTTGAATTGAGTTTTTTTTCAAAAATCCGAACGGTGAGGTGGACCACGATGGAAGCTCGGCGCGGCTAAAGACGGGGCTCAGTGAGGCCGCGAGGAACGCCAAGGGAACCTGCAAAAACAAAGAATCCACAGCTAGTGTGGTTCGGTGATCAATGAATTCACGGCCTAACGAGTGTTGCTCGATGGGACTCTTTGATTGAACCACAAAGTCACGATCTTCTCTTACTTCAATTCCTCGTGGTCTCTCTTGGGGAACTCAGTCAACTTTTCAGCTTTCACACAACAAGAAGAGATAAATTCCACAGCTTCTCTTCTCCTTCTTATTATTACTTCTCCATAGCCTACGATTGTCTTCTTCCCTGGCCGCACCAAGCTCCAGTTTTTATTTGCTTTCAAAACCAACGAGGGCAAGATTGAGGGATAGTCGGGGCAGTGAGAGATGCAGCTCGGACTTCAAGCTGGTGAGCGGTGGCCACAAAAATCTTGCGTGATTTTCATGTATGTGGAGAGACGATGGCCTTGCTATTGCTGGATGTCGGCGAATCCTTAAGTTGTGTTGGTTTGTTGCGCGAGGAACGTTGGTGTTGGTGAGGAGGTGGTGAAAAGGTTGATGGACATTCAGTGGCCACTGATCATAGAGTGAATGTGAGGACCTTCTTTGCTTTGGCTCCCATAATGCTTTTGCTTTTTCTTTTGTGTCTTCCAGGACGTGCAGATGAGGCGTCCATGAACGTAGATCTTCAGTGGTCAAGAAAAGCTCCTCATGACTCTTGAATGTGTTGGGCTTCTTAGTTGTGAAATCCCACTTGTGATTGACCTTGATCCTTCAAGTGAAAAAAGAAATCCCTTTTTTCATAAACAAAGAAGAACCTCCCCCTTACGAAGTGATAAAAAAAACCTCGTGTGGCCGTATATTCAATGTGTGGCCCTCTCCCAAAACCCTACACGAACAATCATATTTATAAGCCTCAAACTAGGGTTTTAATTTTTCCAAATTGATATCCATGAAGATTTTTTTCAAATGCAATATTCACTTTTCACATCTGCCCTATTCGAAAAATTCATCATATCCCGGAAAATTTCAAATTTTTATTTTCTCACGAGATAATTTCCGATCACTTAAAAAAAAAAAGGCTTAGGCCAATTTGCTCGCTTCATGGGCTTAGTCCGGCTTGTCAATTTAAAGCTCAGAACCACTAATTCAAATCCACCCGTCACCGGTCCAATAAATAAATGCAAAACATGTAAATTAAAAATAAATGCACCTATATCTATATGCTATGCAATTAATATTTTTTTTAAGGATAAAATTAACCCCTAATTTTCTATTCAAATAAATAAATGACTAAATCACCAAAATTTAGGTGTCAACAAGATGGCATGCTCCTTATTTGATAATGTTAAATCTTTGCTATTCCATGCAATTTATTTAATGCTTTCCTTGATTGCTGATTGTTATTTTAATGATTATGTATTCACATGATTACCTCACGTATTAGTGGATTGATCTAAAATTAATCCAAATTGCTTGATTAATTTTTTTTTAAATGAACAAGATTATGTACCAAAGTAGCACTAATTGGTTAGTTAGTATAATCAAGTTCTCGATCCTAGATTTTCTGGTTACATAGAAAATGAGGTATATTCCAATGCCTCAATTGGTTTTTAACCGACCCCAATAGGTTAGTGGCGACTTCTTATTATAAAATTCTCATGAACACTCTAACATTACTTGATGTATGTGTTTGGAAGAGCCCATGCCTAATCATGAGCTGTAGGCCTGTCTTTTAAGCAATATCACTAAACTTATTCCCTCCCTCGGGGTATGTTGCAACAGATTTGTAGACAAACTACGTCTATACCCGATCCAATAAGGGTGGGAAGGATCGACGGTGTAAAAGGGTTTGGAAAAAATACGACTCTTACCAAATTTTTAGGATAACAGAGGGACTACAAATAGATTGACCTACACATCGAACATGGGGAGTATTGTTGGCAATATAGATCAATACCGACGAGGACGTCGGTTTTTTTCTTTTTCGATTAATTATAAGAAGGAAGTTTCGGCCTAATTTACTAAATCATGACTTTATGATGTACAAAGGAGTCAAATTTAATTCCCTAAAAGAAAATGTACCAATTGTTTAGGTGGGCATAGACCAAACACCCGACTCTCTCCAAATCTTATGCAAAATTAGCGAAAAATATTAGCACCTTTGGTGCCCTCCCTAAACGCATAAGCTATCTGAATTGTCGGATAGTTGTCCAAGATTGGACAAGTTTCCTCCGACAGATTATCCCATAATACTAGTGCTCATATGCCCTGGGTGAATTGAAGACAAAATCACTCGAGAATCAATTTCCAACTGTTTTTTTGTCAAATTGTAATGAAATAGCCAATTTGAGGCTCCATAAACTCCCCAATTCTGCCATAAGCCTTTTTTCATGTAGATATTTTTCTCTCATTTTGCAGAGTTCCATCTACCGCCTTGGTAGTTCCATTCCCGATCCCTAACTCTTGGGGTTTCATCCTCTCTTTCTTTTCTCGATGTCCAGAACGTTTTCCCCAATCTCACCCCTCCCATCACCATGAATCCCTTCCTGAGCTGAGGTCTGCTCACGTCCTTCTTCAATTCTCGCTATCCCAAAGTACTGCAGGTGAGTAGTCTCTAGGTTTTCCTCCAATTCCCCTAATCGGTTGCTGCATGCATCATCTTCTCAATTTCCTAAGCCTCCCCAGTCCATCTCAACCTCACCCGATGGATTGTCTAATGCTCCGACTTGTTGGCTGGGTTTTTTTGTCAATTTGATGACCCCTCATTGTCACTCTGAATCTACCCTGTTTCTGTCGAATTTGCCTGTATTAAATGTCGATAGGGCCCTCCTAGTTATTCCATTAAATCTCACCTGTCGATGCCCTGTTTCTCTTGAGTTGACAATGGAACACTATAATCTGGATGAAGATGCTCGACTAGCAGCTTTATGCCAGAGATTGGGTTGCCTTTGGCCTGAACAACAAGTTGAAATCTGCGATGAGGCTACCTCCACAGAGAAGTTAGAGGAATGCAAGCTTATTTTGGTAGGTAAAATCCTATCTAACCCCTCGATCAATTTACAGGCTTTCCAAAACACCATGAGACGTACTTGGCGTACAGAAAATGTAGAAATTTCCCAACCTAAGTTAGGATTATATGTTGCTAAGTTTACTAAGGAAGCTGATAAGCTAAGAGTATTAGAAAATGGACTTTGGCTATTCCAACAACACCTGGTAATTCTCAAGCCTTGGTTACCAAACACACCTCTTCATTGCTATGATTTTACCACATGTGCTTTCTGGGTTTAGCTATTTGGTCTTCCTTTAGAGAGATGTACTGAGGTTATGATTAATCGAGTAATGAGACATGTGGGGCAAGTGCTAGAAGTCAGAGTAGAAGCCAGAGATGGTACCTACAGAGCAGGGAGGGCGCGAGTGTCAATCAATCTTCAAGACCCTCTGAAACCAAGCCAACTGATCTGAGTTGAAGGGAAAAATATATGGATAGATTTCTGCTATGAAAAACTATCCCATTTCTGCTATTCATGTGGAGTTCTTGGTCATTATGCTATGCACTGCAAAAGCTTTCCCTATGATGAAGAAAAAATGGACAATAGAGACACACGCTATTATGGCCAATGGCTTCGTGTTGAAGTTAAGGAGCACATCCCATTTTGGGTGGCTTTTTATGAGCAGACCAGCAAGAGAGAAGACACAGCAGAAATCATATCGGAAACTCCTCAGTCACCGAATCTGCTGATGCCTGTGGATCAGCACAACAAGGATAAGGGAAAGGCAACTGTTAAGGGTGCGCATGGTAAAATTTCTTGGGTGGGGAAGAGTTTTTTTTTTCCGTAAATAGTTCTTTTCTATTTTTATTCCGGAGCAGTTTCGAGCGAAAAAGAACCCGTTTGATAACTACACAAAATTTCTACTTCTTGGAATAGAAAAAGAATAAAAATGCGTTTGGTAACGCAACGATTCTTTTTGTATTTATTTGTTCTTTTTATTTGTTTTTTATTCTTTTTTGTATTTATTTGTTTTTTATTCTTTTATTTGTTTTTTATTCTTTTTTGTATTTATTTGTATTTATTTGTTTTTTATTCTTTTTTGTATTTATTTGTATTTATTTTTTTTTTTTTTTTTTGTATTTATTTGTTTTTTTTTTTTGTTTTTTATTTTTTTTTTGTATTTATTTGTATTTATTTGTTTTTTTTTTTTTTTATTTTTGTTTTTTATTTGTTTTTTTTTGTATTTATTTGTTTTTTATTTTTTTTTTATTTTCTTGCGTTTGTTTTTTATTTGTATTTATTTGTTTTTTTGTATTTATTTGTTTTTTATTTTTTTTATTTTCTTTGCGTTTGTTTTTATTTGTATTTATTTGTTTATTTGTATTAATTTTTTTGTATTTATTTGTTTTGTATTTTTTTATTTTTGTATTTATTTGTTTATTTGTATTTTTGTATTTTTTATTTTCTTGCGTTTGTTTTTTATTTGTATTTATTTGTTTTTTTGTATTTATTTTTTATTTATTTTTTTATTTTTTATTCTTGCTCACGGTCGGCGGCGGCGACGGCGGCGGGCGGCGGTGGCTCCGGACGGTTGGAGGTGGCCACGGCAAGAGAGAAATAAAACAAAAATAAAAAAGAAAATTTGCTTATTTCTAGAAATTGTTCCCAGGACAAGAAGCAATTTTTTTTTGTTTCTCGTTTCTATTCCCGGGCTAACTTTTCTATTCCAGGGAATAGAAATCAACTTGGCGTTACCAAACGGGTTTCTGTTCTTTTTTTGTTCTGGGGAACAAAAGAATAGAAATTCTTGGGCTGGGGAAGGTTACCATGCAGCACCTAAGCCTCCAGAACAACCACTTCTCACCTTAGCTGAACCCCTTCAATGGCGATATCAGTCCGGCTCCTCCAAAGGCATCTTGCCATCTCCTGTTCAATCTACAACAGCAACACAGGTCCAAGATCAGTTGATGGACGCGGTTGGTGTTCCTAAACAAAAGAAAATTAAGAATACACAATCAATCTCAAAAGCTAGTCCCACAAAGAAAGCAAAACGATACAATCCTTATGAGCTGCAACCTCAGGGACTAGTGACGTTTGATGACTCACATATGATGGATACTCCAATTCTTGCAGCTGAAGAACCCAACAGATGGGCTGTGGTGGCTAGCCCGAATCAGTCACCCCATGACAAATGAAGATCTTAAGCTGGAACTTCGGGGTTTGGGCAATCCCCTGACAGTTCGAGCTCTAAGGGTCCTAGTGGCCCATGAAAAGCCCCAAATAGTTTTTTTGATGGAAACAAAGAATCAAAGTCCAGTTCTACTTAGACTCCAGAAGAGACTCAAATTTTCGAACTGTCAACTTGAAGAGCCTATCGGGATAGTAGGTGGGTTGGCTGTGTTTTGGAATGATGGTGTCTCCATATCACTTGAACATCACTCCTCATACTACCTAGATATGATATGCATGGATAAGGAAACTACGTTGCTCATGCGCCTCACCTGTGTTCATGCCCCTTCGATATACAATCAAAGACAGTATGTATGGAATGAGTTACGCCAAATTAGCGACTCTAATACTTTACCCTGGGTGTGTGTTGGAGATTTCAACGACATCCTTTACCACTGGGAGAAAACTGGTAAGCGCCAAGCTGATCCCTATCGTTTGAGGTCTTTTCGTGCTTTTGTTGAGTCTTGTTCTTTTCTGGAGGTGGCAAGCAAAGGCTGCGCATACACCTGGGTCAACAATCGAGAGGGAGAGGAGTTAATAAAGGAAAAACTGGATCGGGCTCTCTACACAATGAACTGGCATTTAGCTTATCCAGCAGCTGAGGTGTTTGTATTACTTGCTCTGGGGTCGGATCACATCTATATCAAAAGGAGAAGAAGTTTCACCTTTGAGGCCTTCTGGCTTCAGGATCGAGAATGCCATCAAATTATTGCTGAAAACTAGCGCTCCAACCCACGGTCCAACCCTACAATTTCAGAGAAAATCAAGTCTGTTTCAAGTGCCCTTGCTATATGGAGTCAAAGAAAATTTGCAAATGGTAGAGAAAAACTTTGCTGTTTGAAACTACAACTCCAAGACATTATGAATAAGCCCCACAACCATCATGATAATGAAGAGATGACTCGCCTGCATATGGAAATTTAGCACCTCTGGCAACAGGAAGAGCAGTATTGGGCATTGAGATCTCGTATCAACTAGCTAAGATGGGGTGATAAAAAGACCAAATTCTTTTATGCCTCTACTATCCAACGAAGACAGAGAAATCAGATCAGTATGCTACAGGATACAGATCAAACTTGGGTGCGTGATCAGCAAAAACTCAAGGACATGACCCTACATCATTTTAAAACTTTGTATACATCTATGGGGCATCGTGAGTATGAACCTATTTTGTTGCAGTGCCCTCAGATGGTCACGGAAGACATGAATACTAACCTCACACAAGCTGTCACACAAGAGGAATTAAGACAAGCAGTCTTTCAGTTGAGTGCAACTAAAGCGCCAGGGCCGGAAGGACTCAATGGGTTGTTCTACCAGCATCACTGGGACATTCTGAAAGATGATCTTCTCGGCTTGGTACAAGATTTCTTCTGCACTGGAGTCTTGCAACCTGGACTCAATTAGACAACTATAACTTTAATACCCAAAGTCCCTAACCCGGAACGACTCGACCAGTATCGTCCAATCAGCCTTTGCAATTATATCTATAAGATTATTTCAAAGATCTTAGCCAATCGTTTCAAACCGTGGCTACCACTACTGATTTCCCCAGAACAATATGCTTTTGTTAGTGGTCGTCAGATTCAAGATAATATATTGGTCGTGCAAGAGGTCCTTCATCAGCTTAGGATTAGGAAAAGAAAGAAACATTTTCAAGCAGTCCTAAAGTTAGACATGCAGAAGGCCTACGACCGGGTTGAATGAAATTTTCTACGGGATTATATGCTCAAATTGGGTTTCAACTCAATATGGGTCCGATGGGTCATGCAATGCATTACAACTTCTACTCTCAGTGTCAGATTTAATGGCGATAATCTTCCATATATTCACCCTACTAGAGGACTCCGACAGGGTGACCCTTTATCACCATATCTATTCATCCTGGTAGCAAATGTACTATTTATCCTCATCCAGCAAGCTTTGCAAATGGGACATCTTAAAGGTATCACATTGAATAGGTGGTATCCAACCCTATCTCATTTATTATTTACTGATGATGCTGTTTTCTTCCTAGATGGCAAACTACGGGAATGTCAGAATCTAGCGAATTTGCTAAACCAATACTGCTTAGCGACTGGCTAGACTGTGAACCGGAACAAATCTGGTATTCTTTTTAGCAAGGCGTGTCCTACCCAACTACAAGAGAATTTGGCCCAAGAACTCTGGGTTCCCGTCATCACCAAAAGTGGTAAATACCTTGGTATACCATTAGACTGGGGAAGATCAAAAAAGGATATGTTTGCCTGGATTTTAGCTTGTGTGCATTCTAAATTAGAAGGTTGGAATGAGCAGTTCATCTCAAAAGGTGGTAAGGAACTTTTAATCAAAACTGTTGCTCAAGCTATCCCACAATATGTGATGTCTATCTTTAAGATCCCCGTTTCTCTGTGCAAGTTTATTCAACAGAAAATTGCCAGATTCTGGTGGCAGAATACTAGTACCAAGACAGGTATCTATTGGAAGCAGTGGGATTCCCTTACTATGAGAAAGGATACTGGAGGGATGGGCTTTCGTGACCTCATTACCTTTAACAAAGCCTTACTAGGCAAGCAGGCATGGCGTCTAATTCATAATCCCACTTCCTTATGGACTAAACTGTTTAAAGGTATTTACTATCATTTTATGGATTTCTTGCATGCCAATAAAGGAGTAAGACCTTCATGGGGCTGGCAAAGTCTATTGATTGGCAGAGACTCGATTCTGGACAATATTCAATGGTCTGTTGGAGATGGGCAAAACATTTCAATCCACGAAGACATGTGGCTCTCAAGTGGTACCATTGGTGGCCCTGCGCCCCAAGGTGAACCGAAGTAGGTTGCAGCTTTTATTTTACCAGGTCAGTATACTTGGGACGAACCTATGCTTCGTAAATCCTTTGATGACCAGACAGTGATTGAGATCCTAGCTATACAGCTTCAAGCCCAATGCACAGTTGATCAGGTCATATGGAAAGGCACTCAAGACGGCGCATATATAGTCAAGAATGGTTATAACTACCTCAGAGTAAAAGCACACATGAATAATCGTAATAATGCATCATCCTCCTATTAAGCCCCTACATACCTTTGGCGCAAGATCTAGCAAATTAAGACATCTCCAAAGCTTCGCATATTTATGTGGTCTCTTTGCCACAATGCTCTTTCTACGTGTGAGAATCTCCACCATAGACATATAATTTCGAATTCTATGTGTCAGTTATGTCAAGCACACAACCTAGAATCTACAGAACACATCTTCTTATTATGTCCATGGACGAAGAAAGTCTGGTCGCACTCGTAGATAAACATCATTCCGACGGCTTACAGCACTCAACGTATGGACGCCTGGTTAACAGATCTATTAGCTAATAGAACTATCTTACCTGATCTAGAAACTATTGCGCATACTCTGTGGTAGATCTGGAAAGCCAGGAATAGTTTTGTCTTTCGCAGGGTTCACCCCGATCCAATACAGGTGGTTCAAACGGCTCTGGCAAATGCCCTGACAGATCGTCATCTCTGTGCAGTGAGCCTGGCATCTCGGCTTCGATCTTCAACATCTGATCGGGTTTGGCAACCTCCGGTTCCTAGCGCCTGGAAGATTAACATTGATGGAGCTTTCATCCCTGCATCTCATGAAGGATTAGTGGCTTCCATCACTCAAGATCATGCTGGTCGAATAGTAGCTGGATTCACAAGCCATGTCGCTGCATCTTCGGCTCTGCAGACGGAAACTCAGGCCTTAACCCTCACTCTACGAGATCTGCTGCAGAAAGGACATATAGATCGACACCTTACCTTGGAATCGGACTGCCAGATCCTCGTGGATGCGATCAACAACTCTCGCTCTCCGCCATGGGAGATACGCTCACTACTTGCTGAGGCTGCGGCGCTTCTCCAAGGGTTCCCAAACCTGCGTGTTGTCCATTGCAACAGGGATGTGAATGAGGCCGCCAACTGGGCTGCCAAGGCCCACGAGTCCAGAAGTCTCCCTCCAAATTGGCCCTCTTCTATTCCCCCTCCGCTTTTGGATATAATATGTACGGACTTAATTGCAAACGGTGTAACTCATCCTTAAATCTATATATTTGCCTTTTTGAACAAAAAAAAAAAAAAAACTCCCCAATTCTGCTTACCAAAAAAGAAAAAGAAAAGGAGAACTCCCTAATTCTAATCATACATGTAGCGCAGAGCAGAACCCCATAATTTGAATCCACCAAACCAGTTTTCAACTTTCGTCGCGAGTGAGTCCACCACCAGCTCCTAAGCCCAGGTTGCCTTTAGAGGTCTCGTCGGTGTTGAGCTTCGCGTGGTTCAATGGCGGGAGGACTTCATTTGACAAAAACATCTCGCTTTTGTGAATTTTTGGGAGAATTACCAAAAAAGTCCAAAACCTATTACAATTGTACAAATTCAATCCTATTTTTTTTTTTTGACCAATTTAGTCTTAAATCTTTTATAATTGTGCCAATTCAATCCATCCGGCCAAAATTGGCCGGCCAGCGCTGACGTGGACACCAGTCATCGAACCCTCTCTCTCTTCTCCATTTTCTTCTCCTATCTTGCCATTTCTTGCTCAAATCCTCATCACAAGTGAAGTCTAATCTCTAAGGCAAGAAGATAGGACTTATTCCTAAGCCTCTTGATCTCTCTTTTTCTTGGTTTTGCTAGCTTAGGTCATGGTAGATGATGTTGTGGGGCTTGATGTGTTGTTGTTCGGAATTGTTGTTTTTCTTTGTGTTTGAGCAACCAAGTTGATGATCCGACGATGAACGACCTCGGTCAAGGCTTATAAGAGAGACTTGAGTCATTTTTATGGGTTGCATGTTGATTTCTAGTGATCTTTGGCTCTTGCATGTGGATGATTCGGCTATGGATGGTTGAGGGGGTAAGCTAGTTCTAAGATTGTGCTTTGCATGTGTTATCTGTGGCTTATGGTAGTGAAATGAACCTTAGATGAAGTCTTGAATGGCTGTTTTAGCTTGTTGTATGTTGTTTTGGTGAATGGATGTTGATGAGGTGACAAAAGAATGGAATTTGTGTACTTGGGGTTAAGCCCCGAAAATCGTGTGCATGCGGTACCTTTCGGTTCATTATTTTTGCTGCAAATTTTCTA
Organism: Eucalyptus marginata; assembly: GCA_014182565.1. Lineage (NCBI taxonomy): Eukaryota > Viridiplantae > Streptophyta > Magnoliopsida > Myrtales > Myrtaceae > Eucalyptus > Eucalyptus marginata. The sequence continues at coordinate 10,048,800 of CM024589.1, forward strand.
GACCAGATCTCAAGAAGTTTCATTCTTCAAAGTTGTTTCTAATATCCTAAAGTTTAACATAGTGACATTTCATATTTTTCGGAGTCAAAATAAAAAATAATTGGATGCACCATGTAAAAAGCATGGTGTACCAATTTGCAATATAAAAATTAATTTGTAATAAATTTAGTAACAGTCTATTAATTTATTCGAAAATTAGTTTGGATTATACAATATATAAACTACTAATTTTAGACTTTTTTATGGTATTAACTTTAAAGAAACTATTTTTGCCGTCAACAGCCGGTTCAAGAAACATATAACTACTCTTTGCACCTCTTCCTCTTTTCCACATTAGTGTGCGTTTCTCTCTCTCTCTCTCTCTCTCTCTCTCTCTCTCTCTCTCTCATGGAGTTTCGTGGAGCTGCCATGGATGTCCTGTGCCAACTCAAGCTCGCGCTGGTCACAGCCCTCGCTCATCTGGGCCTGCTCAAACCTTATAATCGAGAGGAACAAGAAGAAGAAGAAGAAGGAGAGGAAGGAGAAGTTATCCCCGACCCCATTATCATCATGGACGGCTTGTTGCCGTCGTTCGTCCAAGTCCCGGTCCAGACCCTGACGGCCATGATCAAGAGCCGAGTCCCCGTCGTCAAGTACGCTAGGTTCCTGGAGAGGCGTGGCTGCGGAGGAGAGGGCGACGGCGGCGGCGGAGGAGGGTGCGCGGTGTGCCTGAGCAGCATCGAGGGGAGGGACGAGGTCAGGGAGCTGAGCAGCTGCTCGCACGCGTTCCACAGGGAGTGCTTGGATCGCTGGGTGGACCACAATCAGGTGACTTGTCCCGTCTGTCGATCTCTGCTCTTGCCTTCAAAATGGGAGAGAACAGTAACTTCTTGTTTTCCCAGTGAAGATGATGGTGGAATTTGAGCTCTTTTCTTTTTCTTTTTCTTTTTCTTTTTCTTTTCTTTTCTTTTCCCTGGTGTTTTTACTGTCATGCGTGGTTCCGCCAAATCTGGAGTCATTTATCTACGCATCTGTCGAGCTTACCCAAGAAAGGAACCAAGAAAAGAACGAAAAAGAAAGGAAGAAACGGCGATTTCTCTTTGAATTAATTGGATCTCCATATAGCGCGGCCTTAGAATTAGACCTGGTTAACGAGCGAGCGGTGGGATTTGATCGCCGGAGAGGCGTTTCTGTACTCTTGGAGCTGGCGACTTCGAAAGACAAATATCAAGAACGTAGTAGAAACTAGGAGGGGGCGGCATGACATTTAACTAAGTGCGATAGTGCGAGTCGCTTTTGCGATCGCAATTACATAGCCGAGGCGTGGGGGATGCGTAAGAGCTCATCGAGAAATTATCTCTAGGGAGTCCGATTCTAGTACCTACTTTTTCCAGCCTACGGAAAGAGATACCCCACAGGCATTCGTTCGTCCTTGCGTCATGGCTACGTCATAGGTTACGCAAAGGTGACCAGGCTCATCCGATCCTTTTCCCCGCCACGGCGCAAAGTCCAGTTGAGCTGGAGGCCACTTTCCTGGACTTTCTATCGTTGCTGCAGCAGTGTTAAATGAAATGAACTCTCGAAAAGAGTTTGCAAAACGGATCGGCTTAGATAAAATTTTTATTATTTGATTGTGAAGATATTTTTCTAATGAAGAAGATGACCAGGCTATCGATCCCTTTTGTTAAAATTATGAAAAAAAATTCAACTTAGATAAAATTTTTTTATTTTTTGAAGATATTTTTCTAATGAAGATAATATTCAAAATTATGCACAAAAAAAAATTCAACTTTTTTTTTTTTTGGATCTTGAATGTTTTCGATCAAGAGAAGAAGCTTCGTTGGACTCCACGAAGGTTTACAAAAGAGGAAATAAAATAGAAAAAAAAATATGAGGAAAGTTTCTTGTTTATCTGCAGGAGCCGAACAAGGTTATCTACGTGGGGCTTTGACTTTGGACATACAATATATATAAAATAAAGGAAAAATGAAGAAAAAGAAAGGGTTTTTTCACCTTACCTGCAGGGTCCCACTTTCTATTGAAGAAAGAAGCACGTGATGGAGCCCAAAGTCAAAGTTGTTGACTCTGAGCACACATGTGAAACATAGCGTGTCTTTTTTCTTTCCGAGGGAAGTCGCTGAAGCCCTACGAAAGAAAGAAAGGAGCGCACGCCGCACAAGCCTTGAAGAGGTAGAAAATGCGAAGCTATACGTACGTGGAGAAGAGATAGTTATTGTTTTGGCGTACGTAGAGCGTTTTACTTTGAGTTTGAATATGCGATAATTTTGTGTCGTGAGTTTATGTCCAAGTGAATTATTTATTTATAAATTTTTGAATTTGGGGTTAAATTTAAATGTGGGAAACACTCGAGCGTGTGAACGATTGTAAATTCCGATTCTCCGATTATAGTGGATTATTTGCTATTAGCTCTCTCCGTGGACGTAGGTACTAATATTCGGACCGAATCACGTAAATTTCTGATGTCCTTATTATTTTTCGTTTATTTCTCTGGTTATTTTGTAGAGACGTAAATTACAAAATCTTGTCGTTTCTGTATATTATATTCCAACAAGCAAAGACCGGTAAGGATCATCTCGGTGCAAACCTTACGCGCACCGGATTTCCACAAGACCCAGCACACCATCATTATCAGTGAACTTCCCTCGAGATTAACAACTCGTCGTCGGCAAAGTCTGTCCATTCGTATACCGACCGACCGACCGATCGATAAGGGGAGGCGTTTGTGGAACTGGAAAGTTGATGCCTCGGACAGCAATTCGGTTGCACGTATGGGGAGAAATTCTAACGTTGTCAAAGAACAAGAACCTCGTGTGTTATTTCGACATTACAGCTTACTTGATTTCGTTCACGTTGCCCATCACGCGTGGCTCTAGGCTGTATGGTTGCATGACTCGCGGGGACAAATTGAGACATCAACCGGGAACGCCATGGAAGTTGAGAAGGGCAGAAGGAATTGAGCTGAACCCCCCATAAATTCATGTGACTTCCCCAACACCAAAGCGGATATAGATTTGTCTAGTTTGGCTTTATAATTAAAGGTTACATTTGATCGTTCGGATTTCTAATTAAGATAGGACTGGATTCTTGAATATAAAATTCAAGGGATTTTGTTATATTCTATTACCTGTTTAGTGATTATAATAATAAAGCCAAATATATTTACATCATATTATATATGTTTGGTATAAATGCTTATATGAATCGTAAATTTTACAAATAGAGATGATGAAAATTTCTTGCGACACTCTTATTTACTTTACTTTGATTTTCTTTTCCTCTTTTTTAATGAATTTCTTTTTTATTTCTTTCTTCCCTTTCCATCATTCTCTAATAAAATTGTATTAAATGGAAAATTGTACTAAGATACCTAAAATACTAAAACACCTAAAATATGTCATAAATTTGAATATATAAATTAAAACAAGATTTGTTGACACCTAATTTAGGGTCAAATTTTTTTTTTAGAAAATATAATAGAGGATAATAAATAAAATGAAACATTTGGGTTTGTGGAGGGAGATTTCAAAAAAATTTTGAATGATGAAGCATTTTTCTTGTTGAACACATATCTTCGTTTCAAAATTTAAAAAAATTTCAGCCGTGTGATTTTGGAGCCACTTTGTTGTTAAGTGGTTGAGTGAAAATCTCCACCTGCAAAACAAACTTGATTTGCTTTATGCTCTATAAATGGAGAGTCCGAGGCTTCGAAAGGAGGGGGAGCTTCGTTTCGTCTTCCATCGACCCAAAAAATAGAAAAGTGAAGGCCTCCTTTTGCTGGTTTCAAAGTCAGCAAAATGGAACACTTTTTCTTTTGCTGAAAAGTGCAGCAGAGAACGTACGAAGAGGAGTGAGAGAGACCGGTGAGTGAGACGTGTGAGGAGGAGAGAGGGAAAAAAAATTAAAACAGAAAAAGGGCTTTTCTTCTTCTCTGGTGTGCTGGTCCGCTCGCGCTCGACTTTTGCTCGTCGGACGCCATCGTCTCACCATATCGGCGCCACCCAACGCCCGACGACGTCTCCAGCTGCTGTTGTTGCCCCGTCCGATGCCCGCTGCTGCCTCGTCCGACGCCCCACCGGACACCGAGCCAATCGGACTCGAGACACCTTGCTCGCTCGCCACCACGCCTCCGCTTGCAGGCACCGACGGCCTGGCGTTGTTCTGCTTCGCCCCCGTCAGCCCAGGAGCCGCGAAGCGCAGACCACCACTGCACCAGCACTTCTGATCCAGTGATCGAGCCCGACGCCACCGGAGCCCCAAATCAGCCGCACCGCCGAGCCGGTTTGCCCTTTGCTGCAGCCCACTGTGCCCCGCGACGTCTGAATCGCCCTGCTGTGGCCACGAAAGACCCAACGCCTCTGCTCACCCATCTGCGAGCCCACCTCGCCGCACCTCTGTACCCGCGAGCCACCCCTTGCCGCGACACCGTGCCTTGAAACACCGCAGCAGCTCGAACCAGATCCGCATTTGCCTGCAGCCCGCGCCGGTCTGAGTTCCCCCGCGCCACTGCTGCGTTCCTTCCGACGAACCTCGAGCAGCCCAACGCCGTTGCTCCCTCTGATTCGACACCCAACAGTCCGAACCAGTCTCAGTAGCCAGACCACCCTTCACCCGACGTTGCTGCTCCTCTGCTCGCTGCTGCACACCCGAACAGAGCCACTTGCAGTCTTCCTGTTTTGCTGTAGGTCCCGTTACTGCCCGAACCTCGCCGGAGCTCCACGGACAGCCCTGTTCCGAACGGCGACCCTGCACCGGACACCGCTTGCTGCCCCCTCCCTCTCCGACGATCACCCGGCGCTGCCCTTCTGTTTTACCCCCTAGGTAGTTTTATTTTCTTACTTTTATTTTTCATTACTTGGTAGTTTAGGTTATTTCTTTATCTTTTATGTTATTTTTCTGTTTATTTGATAGCATATTTAGTTTAGTTATTTAAATATTGGGTGTTAATATTTGTAATTTCTATAGGCATTATCCAGTAGATTTTACCTAAAATTATTATATTTATTAATTTGATCCGGAGACGTCGGATCATTTTTTTTTTAATTATACTAATTTTTGGTTTTGGTAGAATTTCAATTGTTAAATCACAATAATTATTTAATTTGGTCCATATTCCATAAGACTTCGGATCAAGTTTTTAATTATTTTGATTTCCTCGTTGTGACTGTAGAGTTAAAATAATTGTTAATTTAATCCATGGTGAGACAACGGATTATTTTTTCGGTTATTTTAATTCTTATCATATAGATTTATTAAATTAGACATGTAGGTTTAATAAATTGACCTTTAGGATTATATTTTTAGGATTTCATCCTTAGATAGTTTTTTTTTTTAGTGAGGATTGGATTTAAACAACTTTTTTTAAAAAAAAAATTATTTAGGAAAAGTTTACATGTTTTCAAAATAAAAAAAAAAAAAAAAATAGTTTTCTAAGACAAAATGGGGTTTAAATCAAATTAACCCAATAATGAATTAGAAAATTATTCCATTTTGGATAGCTTAATTAGGGTTCTTTATTAATTTCAAATTTCAATAAAAAATATACAAAAATACTAGGTGCATATTAACTAGTTTGCATAGTAGGCACATTTAATTAGAGTTTGCATATTAGTAAATTAGGATTGCATCATATTGTTATGTTTTAGTAATCCCATCGTGTAATTTCTTTTAATTGCATCATTATGTTGTCTTCTTTTTAAGAATTATTAAATTAAAAAAGGAGAAAAAGAAAAAACACAAAAGTTATTTACTTGGTTAATTAATAGGTTAGTTCATAATTAATCCCATTTCATATCATCATTGTTTAGTGTAGGTTGCATACATTAAAAAGAATCATTAAAAAAATCACAAAAAGAACATGCATATGGAATTATTATGTCATTCATCCCATATCATGAAACGCATGCATATTTAGGATTATATAAATTAGATTGCACACATATTGTAATGATTTAAATTATGTTACATGAATTGCATATCATATGTCATTAAAGTAAAACTCATGCATATCAAATTTAGATTAAGATTGCATGTAATTAACATTTTTTTTTAAAAAAAGGGAAAAAGAAAAATTAGGTGTCATGTCATTTAGAAACCATGCTTAGGGCATGCATTTTGTTTAGCATTCTTGTAAGTTTTTTTTTAGAGAATAGACTTCAATAAGGTTGTAGTTTATAATTTCTTAGCATTTTGATTTATTGAATGTTATTTAATTGATTGTGCACCCGCATGACCATCATTTGCATGTTAGTATCTTAGGTTAAAATTGATCAAGATTGCTTGCAAAAATGTTTTTTTTTAATTAAAAATAAAAGGTATCGAAAGGGCGTTAGATTAATCTAGCGAAGTGTTCCCCGAATCCATTAAATCTCTGGTTCGCAAAGGTAAAGTATTCTCCCATGCTTTACCCTGGGTTTCTAATAAACCCTAATTGGTTAGTGGCGGCTCCAATTTGAAATATAATTGCATGTTTAAATGGGTTAATTAGTATCAAGTCGCGATTGGTAGGACTTGGGAGGGTCCGCGCCAAGTCTTCGGATTTAGTAAGCCATTAACCTAGTTTTAGGTGATTCATCCTCGAAAAATAGGTCGCGACAAGATTAAATTAAAAAACCAAATTTTCATTTTTTGTTATTTTGAATTTTTTATATTAGAATTCAAATATTATTTGTATTGAAATAATTTTAAAGAAGAAGGCCATAGCCTAATTTATCAAATTGTGACTTTCCAATGTACTAAAGAACCAAACTTGAAACTAAAAGAAAAAGTACAAATTGTTTGGTGGGCAAGTAACTTCTTGCATGCAAGTTATCATCACTTAATCTTTAGCCATTGAACACATATGCAAGAAGAAACCCTATTGAGTAATTCATATATTAACACCCACTCTTAAATGATCATTACCTTGTGTAGTTGCTCAGATTATTCCTATTAAAGTCTTGACTCACATAAGACAGATTATGTCATTACATATATCATCAAGGCAAAAACTCCTCCAGTAAATAGTAGGATTCTGTTGACACTTAAATTTTATCATTTTATTTAAGATTTAATCATGTAAAAAATTAGGGATCAAATTTTAAATCCTGGCAAAAATAGTTTTCATTAAATTGCATGACATATAGACATCAGGAGCATTTGCATTAGTAGTAATAGAGCCATCTTGTTAAAAGAAAATAGAAAGTTAATTAAGAGAACTATTATAAAAAAAAAAAAGACCAAAAAAAGAGAGAAAGAAAAAAAAAAGTGAGGCCGGGCCAGCCTCCTTTCCCTTTCTCTTTATCCGTTTCCATTGGCTTGGCCCTGGCCCAGCCTCCTTCATTTTCCCTTTCCTTCACCAGCCCAATCCTCTTTTCCTCTTCCTCTCCCTCCCCCTCACGCTGTCTGCAGAAAGAAGGAAAAGCAAAGTTCGAGCCAGAGGAGACAGAGGATCGTGAGGGAGCAAGGGGTAGCGGATCGCGCAACATGACCTCAGGGTCGGAGCTAGATTGGCAAGGCAGCTGGTGGTGGCAAGAGCCATGCGCGCTTGCTGGCCGAGCTTAAAAACTAGAGAGATATTCCGGGGGAAGGCCTTTTCTTGTTCGGCTGTGAGAGAGCTTGAGAGAGAGGCAGAGAGCAAACCCGAGAGAGTGATAAGCCATTGTCGAAGGCCTGTCCAGCAGTCGCCGTCCATCGCTACACCTCATCCGAACCAGGTAGCCCCCCGAGCCGCTAGTGCCCTGTTTTTTGGAAGCGTTGGACCGTAGCTTGCGACCGACCAGTTCGCGCGAGCTCCGGTCCCGTTGGTCCTTCATTAATGCTACTGCGTGTTCTGATACGCTGTATCAGGAACCTGGGCCTGTTTTGAGTCTCGGTTGAGTCGGAGAACCCTTCCCCAGCAATGCATGCCTGTTTGTTAAAATGCGTGAATGAGATCTGAGTTCCATCGGTTTGTTTGGGTCGAAACTGAGGTTCTGGAACGTATCAACGATTTTGTGAAAATCCTGACAATGTGAGAGTGATCCGTCGTAAGCAGAGGTGACGTGATAGCCCATGTGTTGTCCTTTGACCAAGAATCGCTCGGGAAGTGGATCAGAAAATCGCTGTTAAAATGGCATGTTACGTGTTCGATAAAATGCCAAAGTGATATTCCGAAGTGGTTCATCCTTAGCCCGTTTCTCTAACGTTGCCCTAGTCTGAGTTTGCTTCTTTTAATCGATGTTTCTTGCTTCTGTTGTTGTTGTTGCCCTCTATGTCTTGCTGGAAACGCACTCATTCGGAGTCGTAGGTTCGGTGAGCTCAATTTTTGAGCCGGAAAGGGCGACCGGCGGTTCGGACGGTCGCCGGAGTAGGTGGCCGGCGGAGGTCGGCGCCAGTCGGGACGGAGGACCGGCGGACAGTGGTGGTCCGATTGTGGCTCGGGCGAGCTGTAGGGGAGCGTTCGGTGAGGAGAGGTGTCGTCGAGGAAGAAGATGGGCGTAGAGAAGAATTAAAAAAAAGAAAAAGAAAAAGAAAAAAAGTGCAGAAAAAGTGAAAAATAGAGAAAAAGAAAACAAAAGTTGGCTTCGGGAAGGAGGAGCCGCGGAGAAGAGGTGCAGTAGAAAAGGACGAAATAGGGAAAATATATAAAAAAAAATTAATTAAAATATTAACATTAATATAAAGACGAAAATGAAAACAAAAAAAAAGTTTTAAGAAATAGGTTGTCTATTTTAGGTTTAATCTGGGTTTGGATCGGGTCTACCGGATCAAACCCTTTGTCCGAATATAATAATATTAAATATTAAAAATATATTACAAATTTCAAAATTCAAAAACTTTCCCAAAATTCAAAAACTTCCAGAAAATATTAAAAATAAGATTTAAAAAAAATTAAAATATAAAAAAAGAAAAATTAAAAAAATTTCAGGAAATTCGAAATTTTGGAAAATGTTTAAAAATTTCAGTAGTAATTAGAAAAATAATAAAAAAAGGAAAAATTGAAAAAGATTAAAAAATACGAAAAAAATTATGAAAAAATTATTTAAAAAATTGAAATTAAAAAATCCTTAAAAATGTTAAAATTAATCTCTTGGGTTATTTCTTCTTGAAAAGTGGAAGTCTTTCCATATAAAATTATGCTCAAGATTGACTAAGCCCTTAGGACTCTATTTTAGGTTTCAATTGTCCTTAGATACAAATGCTCTTAATTGTGCACTTTCTTTATATTGATTGTGGCCGTCCTTTAGCTTAGTTAGAGTTGGCATGCTCTTTATTTGATAATGTTAAATCTTTGCTCTTCCATGCAATTTATTTAATGCTTTCCTTGATTGCTTATGGTTATTTGAATGATTATGTACTCGAATGATTACCTCACATATTAATGGATTGGTCTAAAATTAATTCAAATTGCTTGATTAATTTTTTTTTTAAATGAACAAGATTATGTACAGAAGTGGCACTAATTGGTTAGTTAGTGTAATTAAATTCTCGACCCTAGATTTTCTGGTTACATAGAAAATGAGGTACATTCCAATGCCTCAATTGGTTTCTAGCCGACCCCAATAAATTTAGTGGCGACTTCTTACTATAAAATTCTCATGAACACTCTAACGTTACTTGAGGTATGTGTTTGGGAGAGTCTATGCCTAATCATGAGCTGTAGGCTTGTTCTTTAGGCAATACCCCTAAACTTATTCCCTCCCTCGAGGGGTACGTTGCGACAGATTCGTAAACAAACTACGCTTATACCCAATCCAATAAGGGTGGGAAGGATCGACGGTGTAAAAGGGTTTGGAAAAAATACGACTCTTACCAAATTTCTAGGATAAGAGAGGGACTACAAATAGATTGACCTACACATCGAACATGGGGAGTATTGATGGCGATATAGATCAATACGGATGAGGACGTCGGTTCTTTTCTTTTTCCATTAATTATAAGAAGGAAGTTTCGGCCTAATTTACTAAAGGAGTCAAATTTAATTCCCTAAAAGAAAAGGTACCAATTATTTAGGTGGGCATAGACCAAACACCCGACTCTCTCCAAATCTTATGCAAAATTAGCCAAAAATATTAACACCTTTGGTGCCCTCCCTAAACGCATAAGCTATATGAATTGTCGGATAGTTGTCCAAGATTGGACAAGTTTCCTCCGACAGATTATCCCACGATACTAGTGCTCATATGCCCCGGGCGAATTGAAGACAAAATTACTCAGAATCAATTTCCAACTGTTTTTTTGTTAAACTGTAATGAAATAGCCAATTTGAGGCTCCATAAACTCCCCAATTCTGCCGACCAAAAAATGAGAAAAGAAAAGGAGAACTCCCTAATTCTAATCATGTGTCACGGGCCGATTGATTGGGATCGTGACCGCGCGGCGACTTGGGCAACTTTGGATCACCCAAGCCAAGCCTTGCTCAATCGAACGCTCACTCGTTCGCTTACCCGGATCGTAGAGAGAGAAAGAATCTAGAGAGAGGAGCTCTGGAAAGAAGTTTGTTTTATATTGCGGAAGTAGTGGATGCTTACAAATGGAGGGGGACACCCCTTCTTATAGTCGAGGGCCTCGGATTACAACCATCGATCTAGAATTTAACCGGTGGACGAGATCGCACCGCCTCATCTACCGACACTAATGGCGACTACTAACCACCGACACTTATGACAACTACCAGCTACTGGCTACCGACATAAATAAGGCTAGGGACTTCTAGAAGCTTCAGGGAGAAGGCTCGTTGGGAATCCAAGCGAGCACAGGAAGTCAATTGTGGACGAGTCACGGTCGTTCTCAGGGAATCTCTTGGATCGACCTTCATTCGGCCCGTGACATTCTCCCCCACTCAATCGAACGACGTCCTCGTCGCTCACAGCTTGACGGGCAGCCTTCTTGGTACGAGCACGGGCTTTGGCACGGGTTCTCTTGTTTTGGTTTCGTTTGGTGCGGACGCTCACGTACGAAGGACCGCAACCTTCTATGATGAACTTGGACTTGGCACGCGGCTCCATCTTCGGCTTGAACGGAGCATGCGGCGCGCACTCAACCTCGGGGAAGAGCACTTGGATTGGCATGGCGTGTGTTGGAGTCGAATCCAACTCTACTTTCGGCTTCATCTCGGCCAGCTTGTTTAGTCGCTTCACGGACTTCAAGTTCTTGTCGAGGTGTCGGATCGTGGCGATGGTCTTGGTGTTGACCACCCCTTTGATCATGGGGATCGTCGTTGGGTGTTTAGGGTCGAGGATCACAATGCATTTGGTTCTCATGTCGATCATGGCTCTCACGCTATCGAAGAATTGAATACCAAGGATGAGATCATAATCATCGAGAGGGATTACCTCGAAATCCATTTTACCCTTCCATCCGCCAATCTTGACATCCACGTTCGAAATCGCTCCTACACCATGGATGCCCTCTGAGTTGATAGGCTTGAAGGTATTCCCGGTTGGCTCCACACGAAGCTTTAAGGCCTTCGCCACTTCGGTAGACATGAACATGTTCGACACTCCCGTGTCGACCAAGGCAAAGAGTGTTTGGCCACACACGTCGACTTCCACGAAGAACATTTCCGAGTTCGACGCAACTTTTTCTTTGGACGGCGATCGAGCTTGGCCGGAGTTGATCGTCTTCACGCCTCCAAGTCGAATTTGTCGCCGTTCTTCTTTGGGCTCCTCCTCCACCTCTTCGATGGCTAGGAGGGCGTTGATTCGACCCCTCTTCGGGCACTTTTGGGTCCAGTGCGGACCTTTGCAAATAAAGCAAGGAGAGGGCGGAGGTTGATCGAACTTACTTGTGTAGTCCATCTGTGGTCGACCCTTTTGGAAGGATGGCTTAGAAGTTCATTCTCCCCATGTTTTGGCTCGGCCGCCTTGATCATGCGCGCCTCGGGGAGTGCTTCTCGCTTCGTCTTCGCAAGGTCGATCCAACCTCCAATCCCTTGGTCTACTCCTTGGTTCGGTTTTGGTGGGGTCGACAAGCGACTCGGCCATGCTTAGCGCACGCGCAAGGCTACTCACGTCCCGCCGCTTCAGCTCAAGTTGTGCCTATGGCTTCAATCCATCCATGAACGCTTCGAAGGCCTCCTCTTCGCTTAGGTTGCGAATTTGGAGTTTGAGCTCCGTGAATTCCTTCACGTACTCTCGGATTGCGCCTCTTTGCTCGAGGCGATGGAACAAGCTATGAGCTTCTTGTTGAGCGAATTCGAGGAAAAAGTAGTCGCGGAACTCTCTCACGAAGTCCTCCCATGTTTCCACGGGATCGGCGCTGCGTCTAATCTCATCGCACCTATTGTGCCACCAAAGCATTGCCATATTAGTAAGGAACATCGAAGCGGTTCGTACCTTGATCGGCTCGTCTTGGATGTTGACAGCGCCAAAGTATTGTTCCATGCTCCAGACGAAGTTGTCCACCTCTTTGGCGGATCGTTCGTCTTTGAACTCTTTGGGCTTCGGCACCTCGATCTTGGGCATCGCTTGAGTAGGCACCGCACCGTTCGTGATGCTTAGTTTGCATAGGGCGAGCTCGGTCTTGAGCTCTTGGATCTCCGCCTTCATGACTTCAACTTCTTCCCTACATGGGCTTACCTCCTCGATCACTTGGAAGCGCTCGTTCAAACCATCGATCGATGCTTCGAGAGCTTTGTCCTTGTCGAACAATGGAGCCGTAGCTTGGTTGATGCCGGTCGTGAAGCCTTCACGGAGCGAGCCCTCAACCTCCATGATCCGGTCTCGCACATCGTTAAGACCTTCTATGAGTTCGAGCACGGCACTCCGGACCTTCCCGATCTTCTCATCGAACGTAGCCGCAACATCCATTGAGGTCTCCCTCTTCTTTGATCGGCCGCGGGTCTCCTTGACTTGCCCGACCTCTCCAACTATAGCCGTTTCTTGGTTTGACATTCTCTCGAACAGTTGGCGCTCTTCAATCTCCGGAAACGGATCTCTCTTTAGCTCTGATACCACTTGATACGGGCCGATCGATTGGGATCGTGACCGCACGGCGACTCGGGCAACTTTGGATCACCCAAGCCAAGCCTTGCTCGATTGAACGCTCACTCGTTCGCTTACCCGGATCGTAGAGAGAGAAATAATCTAGAGAGAGGAGTTCTAGAAAGAAGTTTGCTTTATATTGCGGAAGTAGTGGATGCTTACAAATGAAGGAGGACACCCCTTCTTATAGTCGAGGCCTCGATTACAACCATTGATCTAGAATTTAACCTAGGTGGACGAGATCGCACCGCCTCATCTACCGACACTAATGGCAGCTACTAATCACCGACACTTATGATAACTACCAGCTATTGGCTACCGACATAAATAAGGCTAGGGACTTCTAGAAGTTTCGGGGAGAAGGCTCGTTGGGAATCCGAGCGAGCACAGGAAGTCGATCGTGGACGAGTCACGGTCGTTATCGGGGAACCTCTTGGATCGACCTTCATTCGGCTCGTGACACATGCATGCAGCGCAGAGCAGAACCCCATAATTTGAATCCACCAAACCAGTTGCCAACTTTCGTCGAGAGTGAGTCCACCACAAGCTCCTAAGCCCAGGTTGCCTTTAGAGGTCTCGTCGGTGTAGAGCTTCGCGTGGTTCGATGGCGGGAGGACTTCATCTTACAAAAGCATCCTGCTTTTGTGAATTTACAGCAAAAACCATCTCTCAACTATTGTCGCATGTACAATCACGTAACCATTGGAAGGCTCGGAGATCCAACATTAGCTGGAAGAGTCAGACCAAAAAAAAAAAAAACATTAGCTGGAAGAGTACTCTCATTTATCCATTATCACAGGAAACAGCTACCTAACCCACAAGCAACTACCGGCCGAAGCTAAAGTTCTGAGAGTGATTGTGCTGAAGATTTAGCACGACTTCTCGTACCGGGGACCATCATAGCGTCTGCGCAAATCTCTAAGCACGTGTAAAGCCGAATCATTAGTTGGATCACTTGCTATCCTGCGTTAGCATGATCCTCGGTACCAAGTGGCCCTTCGTTAGCACTAACCAAAGAACGTTTGGACAAGAGGGGGCTTGGACCAAGTGTGGCTCTCGGCAATCTTCTAGAATGGTGGAAGAGGGGTAGGAAAGGATCGACCCGCACATTGAATGGGGGAATATCACTACGTGATATGGGCACATTTTGACAAGGACGTTAGCTCCATATAAACAATATTCATGACATCCTAAATTTGAAAAATCATGTTGAGTGATTTATAAGTTAACACTTACTCTTAAATTATCACAATCTTGTGCAGTTATTCAGAGTACTCCTTTTAGATGCTTGATTTATATGGAATGAGTTAGATTATCTACATATATTTTTTTTTTTTGATGAAGAAGGTACGTAGATTTAATAAACTAATGAGCCTAGTCTTGCTAACTAGTACGCAGCTCTTTGCTCCTCTTCATCCTCTCTCTCTCTGTGTCACTGTTATGGAGTTTTGTGGAGCCGCCAAGGACGTCCTGTGCATGCTCAAAATCATGTTCCTCACAGCTCTTGCTCAACTGGGTCTGTTCAAACCACACGATCAAGAAGAAGTAGAAGAAGAACAAATCCCTAGCCCCATACTCATCAAGGACGGTTCATCAGCTTTCCTCTCGTGGGAAAGCTGATTCCATACGGATCTCAATTCCTTAAATAAAGTGATCAGCTTTCCTCTCGGTCAAGTCACTTTATTTAAGGAAAACGAGAGGAAAGCTGATTCTATACGGATCTCAATTCCTTAAATAAAGTGATCACCGGGGACGGCATGCTTCTAGATTCCTGATCGGCATCGTCTCGGTGCAAACCACAGCGTGCGCCAGATTTCCACAAGACCCAGAAGTGGTTGGCGAAAGTCGTCGATTTCTAATATTCGATCCGTGGATCGATTGGGTCCGCATGCTCGCAACATGGGGAGTGAAGTGAGAGAATCCAACTAGACTTCCTTTCTAGAGACCCCACCACATCGCCTGCCACTCAGCACGCTCTGTTTGAGAAAATGCTAACATCGACAAAGAAAGAACAAGAACCTCTCGCTCTTGCTCGCATCCAATTTCTCTCTCTGAGGACAAACCGAGCCATCAAGATCAAACATGCCCCCACATTGATAATTCTGCAGAACCCAAGAACCGGTTCTGACATCCAAGCTTCCTTGTGCGCGCATAGTTTCCATGAGATTCCGTAGACTGCACTATTTTAAAAGGTTAAATGAAAGAATAATTGGAGAGGTTAATGAAGCCTAAAAAGATGTGGGACTATTGCCAATCGTTCTAAAAGTTTAAACTGTTATATTAAGGCGTAATTTATTATTTAAATATTTTAATAATTTTAACATATTTCGTTTGTTCCACCAGCCGCACACTGCTCTAGGCTGTGCGGTTATTCGAATCCTGGGGACAGATCGACAAATCAATCAACCGTCGTTGAAATTGACAAAGAGGAAAAGGAATTCAGCCGAGCCTTGTAACATTACATGGGACTATCCTGACGCCAACGTGTGCGATTCTATCCGAAAGGCCCGATTGGCCTCCTCTTTTGGCTTATTGTCGAGAGGACACCGGTTGAATCGTGAGGGTGAGATGGGGCTACTCTAGAATGAAGACAATGTCATGACATCTAATCATTGATTTTTAGAATTGAGATAGTGAAAAAAAAACAGAATGATTAAGATCTAGATTGAGCTGTTCATTTTACCCAAAGTAGGATTATATTATTCCAAAGTTTGACATTATAGTCCCACATCAGTTGATAGAATCATGTTGAGTGATTCATAAGTTATTACCAATCTTTAAAAGGTGATTGTCTTGTGTAGCTTTTCCAAACAGGCAATCATTTCATGTAGCTTTTCTGAGTACTTTTTTTTTTTTTTGGCTTAACTTGTGTGGGATGGATTGGATTGTTAGATTAAGGATTGTATAGATTAATATTAATATATTTGATTTTTTAAGAATAAGGTGTGCAAAATCAATTATTCAATTGTTCTTGTTAAGTTAACTAAAAGAGAAAATAATACTTTTCAAATCACTTTTAATACGAAAGAATTACGCTTTTTATTAAAATCATTTATCTAAATGATAAGGTTTAAATTTTTAAGGGATATATATAATAAGGCTTAGCAAATGTCCCAATAGCCAAGACAGCTAGTGCTGAACAAATAGTTGGATGCCTATGTAAAACAAATTATAAATTCTTAAATTAACATTATGCAATACATAAATTGGTATATTTATGACAAATTTACTTAAAAATAACTTTCGTGTCATAAAAAATTCCCAACTCATATGCCCATGCCGCATGAACTCACTAATTGGTTTTACCAATTTGCGATTTTTTTGTGGTACATAAATTAGTCTATGATAAATTTAACATATGGTATATTAATTAATTTTTTTTTTTGTAATTTGAAAATTAATTTGGATTAAATGTGGTATAAATATATAAGTGTTAAAACCTACCCCGTTGTGGGCGCGTTGGTTTGGACCTTTCCCCCTCTAATTGCGGAAGGGGGGAGGTTCAAGACATCGTGTGCGCATTAAGCGCGGCTTAAACGGAGCACTGTGGGAGGTGAGTCTCCACGCTAGTACTTCGTGGAGCCCATAGTGCTCCCCACGCCAGTACTTCCTGGAGGTTTACGTCGAGTTTGTGATGTTAATTTTTTTTTTTTTTTTTTGGCATAAACCTTAAATTATCTTTATCGCCAGGTGTCAACGTTTCGGTTAAAGAAACATATAAACTACTATTTTTCTTCTCTAAGAGCTTCTAGATGCCGAAACACCCCTTTTAAATATTAGGGTGGGTTCGTAGCTCCTCTTCATCCCTTCACATTACCCCTCTCTCTCTCTCTCTCTCTCTCTCGATCTAACTGTTATGGAGTTTCGTGGAGCCGCCATGGACGTCCTGTGCCAACTCAAGCTCGTGCTCATCACAGCCCTCGCCCATCTGGGTCTGCTCCAAACGCATAGTCGAGAGGAAGAGGCAGAAGAAGAAGCAGAAGGAGAAGAGATCCCCAGCCCCATACTGATCATGGACGGCTCGTCGCTGTCGCTCGTCCAAGTCCAGGTCCGAACCTTGATGGCGATGATCAAGAGCCAAGTCCCCGTCGTCGAGTACGTGAGGTTCCTGGAGAGACGTGGACACGGACGTGGAGGGGGCGAAGGAGAGGGCGACGATGGAGGGTGCGCGGTGTGCTTGAGCAGCATTGAGGAGAGGGACGAGGTGAGGGAGCTGAGCAACTGCTCCCACGCGTTCCACAGGGAGTGCTTGGATCGCTGGGTGGACCACAATCGAGTGACTTGTCCCCTCTGTCGGTGTCTGCTGTTTCCTTCCGAACGGGCAAGAACAAGAAGTACTTGTTTTCTCGGGGAAGAAGATAATGTAACATGAGCTCTTTTCTTCTCTTTTCTCTTTCTTTTTTGTTCCACCATATTTGTGGTCATTTATTATCTACGCATTTGTGGCTATTTTCGGCTTACCCAAGAAACCAAGAAAAGGACAAAAAAAGAAAGGGAAAAACGGCGATTTTGAACTATGGTCTCAAGAAGGTCAATATACTTTGAATTAATGGATCTCCATGTCGCGTGGCCTTAGAGTTCGACCTGGTCGATAAGCGAGCTTGAGTCGAACAGCTCGACCCTGGTTTTGTCGGCTGGATTTGATCGCCGGCGGCACATAGGAGGAGGTGATCCTGTACTTTTGGAGCTGGCAGCTCCGAAAGATAAATATCAAGGACATATGATGTTAAAGGAATAGGAAACCGACATAAGTCGGTAATGGAATCGAATATGTAAACCATTCTCGTCCATTTCGCGCCTCTCCCTTTTGTTTTTCCAATCCTCCTGCACGATATTCTCGTCTTCCGAATGAGTCTCTGGTTCCAAATTTTAGAAGAGTAGTCTGTCCGACGATAATAAATTCTCGGACCAAACCGGAAAAAGAACTATACCAAGAGGTCAACTTGCCAAAGTAGTAGAAAGGGCAGCCTAACGCTAAACCAAGTGCGAGTCGCACTCGTGATCGCAATTACATCACCGAAACAAGTGAATGTGTAAGAGCACATCGAGACATATCTCTAGCTAGTCCAATTCGAGCTTTTATTTTTTCCAGCTTATGGAAAAAGACGGTCTGCTAGCATCGTTGAATATAGGGGCTAGTGCGTTCTTTCGAAAGGAATTTGGTTGTACGTTGTGGTGACTACGTAGTAGGTCACTGAAAAGTTCGGTTTTCATCAATTACCGACTAAAATTAAAGTTTCCAAAGAGGATGCGCAACGGCAATAATGATCTGATGGAAAGCCCACAGCGGTTGACCAGGATTATTTGATCCTGTCCCTGCCATGGCACAAAGTCCAGCTGAGCCTGGAAGGCATGTTCCTAGACTTTCCATCGTTTCTGCATCGGCAGCACACGGTAAGGATCATCGCAGCGCAAACTATGCGCGCACCGGATTCCCACAAGATCCAGACCATCATCCATGAACTTCCTTTGTGATGAACAACTCGTGGTCGGCGAAGTCATCGATTGCTATATACTTTATCATCCGGGAGGCTTTTGTGGAACTGGAAACTTGCCTCGGACAGCGATTCGGTTGCACGTTCGTAACATGGGGAGGGAAACGAGAATCGAATGACCTTTCTAGAAACCGAGCCACCAAAGAACGAGAATCTCCCTCCCTCCGTCCCTCCCTCCTCCCTCTCTCTCTCTCGCGTCCGTCCAGTTTCTGTCGGTAAGGACAAACCGAGCCGTCAAGATCAGCATGCCTCACATGGACTATTACAAAGCTGGGGCTGAAATTGCGTCGGGAATCGCCAAACCAAAGTACCAGAAATTCCGGTATTAAAGTTCCATCGTGCTTCGTTTCAACGTTACTGCCACTCGATCTTGGCCGCTTCGCCAATCGCCACGGTGCTCGAGTCAGTACAGTCGCACGACTTCCGGGGACAGATGGAGACATCGATCGTTCGACTGCCATGAAAACTGAGAAGAGCAGAAGGAATTGAGTTGACAGCCATAAATTCATGCGACTTCCCCGACACCGACGTGTATGAAGCTGGACTGTAAGGGCGAGATGGGGTTAAGCTCAGAAGGAAGATAGTGTCAGACGTATTGAGATGGATTTTTAAAAAATTAGAGTTAATATCACCAAAAAATTAGGGTCAAGAACATATCCAAAGTTTGATTTTCAACAATGATGAACTTAATTACAGTCTCCAAAGAGCCCCGGCAACAAGAAAAAATTGATGAATTGATCGGCGAGCCCTCCAATTTTCTCATTTCAATATGAATTGGAGAAGAACATTTAATTTTATGGCTAGGAGGATTCTCGAATAAAATAAAACTATTTGAATGACCTTTCGAATAGAAAATGATTGCTTTCCAATTGTCTCTCTTGATGTCAATTTCAACGGGATCAACACCATTGCCCATGCTAAGTTTTCTATTTGGTTTAATCTTAGCTTATGACTAATCTAATTCAAATAATCATACATTTGCCCTATCACTAACCATTTATTGGCGCGCGCGCGCACACACACATATATATATATAATATGTGCAAGTTATCATCACTTAAAACTTTAGTTGTTGAATACATATTTAGGGAGACACTTTGTTGAGTGATTCATAAGTTAACCCTTACTCCCAAATGGTCATCAACTTGTATAGTTGCTCAAAGTGCTCCTATTAAGATCTTGACTTACGTGAAACAAGTTGGGTTGTTAGATATAGTGTCAAGGTAGAGACTCCTCCAGTATATGATGTGGTTTGTAGATAAACTATGCCTATACTTGATCCAACAGGGGCGGCAGTGATTGGCGGAGTAAGAGGGTTCGGAAAAGGAACAGTTCTTGACAAGTTTCTAGGGAGGGAGCATGAATAGATTGAGCTACACATTGAATAGGAGGAATTTTGTTGGTAAAACGGATCAATATCGATGGGGATGTTGGTTCTTTTCTTTTAATAATAAGAAGGAAGTCTCAAGCTAATTTACTAAATCATAACTTTTCAATGTACAAAAGAGTCAAATTTGGTCCCTAAAGAAGAGGTACCGATTGTTTTGGTGGGCATAAACCAATTTCCCGACTCTCTCTAAATCTTAAGCAAAATTTGCCAAAAAATCAGCACATTTGTTGCCCTCCCTAAGCACATAAGCTATCTAAATTGTCGGATAGTTGTCCAAATTTGACAAGTTTCCCCCAACAGATTACCCCACAATACTATTGATGATATGTCCTGGTTGAATTGAAGACAAAAACAGTGGAGAATCAATTTCCAACTGTTTTGTTTTTTTTTTTTTTTTTTTATCAAAGCCTAATGAAATAGCCAATTTGATGCTCAAATAAACTCCCTAATTCTAATCATGCATGTAGCGCAGAGCAGAACTCCGCGATCCAAATACACCTAGCCAGTTCCCAACTTTTGTCGCGAATGAGTCCACCTCCAGTTGCCAAGCCTGGGTTGCTTTTAGAGGCCTCGTCGGTGTTGAGCTTCTTGTGGTGTTGTAATGGCGGGAGGACTTCATCCGACAAAAAACATCTTTGCTCCCACAAATCAACAGAAACCTACGTCTCAACTAACCTCGCCTGTACGA
The DNA here is from genome assembly GCA_014182565.1 of Eucalyptus marginata. Taxonomy (NCBI): domain Eukaryota; kingdom Viridiplantae; phylum Streptophyta; class Magnoliopsida; order Myrtales; family Myrtaceae; genus Eucalyptus; species Eucalyptus marginata. The sequence continues at coordinate 10,069,314 of CM024589.1, forward strand.
TCACGTAACAATCGGAAAGCTCAGAGCTTCGACATTGGCTGGAAAAGTACTCTCATTTCTCCATTGTCAAAGGAAACAGCTACCTACCCCCGAAGAATTGCCCGCCAAATCCAAACTTCCTGAGAGTGATTGTGTTGAAGATTTAGCACACCATCTAGCAGCAGGGACCATGTTGGACCATCTGGTCATAGCATATGCACAAATCTCTAAGCACATGTAAAGCCGAATCAGTGTGGATCACCTGTTATCCTGCGTTTACTATGATCCTCAGTACTAAGTAGTCTTTCATTAGCCACCAACCACAAAGAAAGCTTCGCATTCTCTGAGGACCTTCACTGTAATTTTCTCCAAGCATCTTTAACAGTACAGTATACGACCAACAATGTAAGAAGGACGGACGTTGTTTCTTTAAACTTGGGGGAGCTTATAACATGCTAATGTAAGAGTTTTTTTAATGTGGACTACATTAATTGATATTGTAATTTACCGTTTAACGTTTACCGTTTTACGGGGTTGGTCTAAGGTGAGATAGAAGGTTTCTTAATTAGTCTAATATGGGGTTGATTAGTGTGGGCTGAGTTGAGCCTGGCCCGTAATGAGGGGATCTGATTGGAAACTCTATAAATAGTGTTCAAGTCTCTCCTCTAACCCTAATTCTCACATGTATTCTCACCTAAGGGGCGTTTACCTAACGCTAAACGTGAGGGGGCTGCCTCATTGAGCCAGTGATACGGAGGGCAATAGAGGAGAAGGACTTGATGCGTGGATCCCCTTGATATGTGGGAAATCCCTTTTCTGCTTCCGTTTTATGTTTGATGGATCTCAAAACAAGTGCGTTAATCTTCCTACTCAATTATGCATGTTCTTGTTTTGGTTATGGAGATCTTGGGGTTGCGTAATTTGCGTCTAACATGTGGTATCAGAGCCTCCATAACCCTAGAACTCGAATGCATAAAATTTTTGCCCTAATTTGTGATTTTTGAGATTTTTTGTTCAATAAAAATAAAATAAAATCACAAATTCGGACTGGGCTCGTTGAGGCGAACAGATTCGTGGGCGACACGTCGCCGAAGAGGGTCGCACGCTCCCCCACGTGCCGCCAGATCATTATTTTTTCATGTGGATTTTTTGCTCGATTGATCCTGAAACCACGGGGTTTTTGTTCTACATGTCGAGATCTTTCCAACCATATATAATTTGAATAATTTTGTTGAGAATTGAATGAGAATTTTAAATTTGAAATTCTAGGGTTTATACATAGAAAAAGTTCTAGAATTTTAAGTTACATTCTAGCGTTACCTTCGTTTTTCTCCTCCACTCTTTGCGTCACGTCATGTCGTTTGAATTATGAACTGTCGGTCATCGTGCACACTCTTTTGCTCGTCCGTCTCTGATTTCGGAATTGACTTTCTCCTCTTGACGATTTTGTTCTATTGCTGTGGCGAGTTTGCCCGTGGTTACTAGTTAATGTCAAATTCGTTCGAGATGAGGATAATGGGGTTTGTGAAGATTTGTATTTATATATATATATATTTATAGGTGGTCGACGGCGTTGGACTCGTATCTTCATCCTCTATCTTTTGGTATGTTTATTTTACATGTTTGATAATTTTATGGATGTGAAAATACATACGAAAACCCTAAATACGTGTATTTTTAGTGTATTTTGCGTATTTTTCTTATATTTTCTGTGATTTTGGAAATATAAGTGTTGGGTTACAGGTATGTTATCACATAAACATTATAATGGTGTGATCCATTAATAAAAAAATTAAACTTTATTGTGAACTGAAGTTGGCTTAATGAGATACAACCATTATGGGATAGTAATTGAGCTATGTATTGATTATAAAATTTTTGTTGTTTAAGCATACTCCTTTACACACATGGTAATCTTTGAATGATGGACGTCTTAAGAACTCGTGACCAAACTGATTGTATTGATTAACACATCTGCTGAATGTAGGTAATGCATGTCAATTAAGTTACTGCATATTGTACATGAACTCATCTGGTCACTTGTTAATGTCTATCAAGTTGAATATTTTTATGGTTAAGGAGTATGACAACATTTACGCAGAGCAATAGTATCTACTGTTAAATTTTAGATATTTGGTTCTCTGGTTTGACTCAATTAATAGGCTACTGATTGATAACAATGATAATTTTGTTACTTAAAAAATTGGCTAATATATTAACTGTTGGCCTTGGAGTCATATTTTGCCTTATGAAACTCATGAGCAATAGTGAATTAGTTATCTGGGGTATCCTATATTGCTATTGATGTTAACTTATGAGAGATATTCTAGATCAGCATTCTTTTAATGTTGTTTTAGTAATCAGTAATTGGGGTACACAAGAGATGATTGCTTTTATGTTATGAGAATTTTCTTGTGTTGCTATGATCGTTGATCTCATTAGAATCTGTCTTTCAGGTTCGCTATATATATAATAAAGATTTTATTAATGAACAAAGCAATGTAATTAGCATAATATGTGATTTTGGTGATTTGGTGCCTCTATCACTAAAGTTAAAATCACATGTATATGGTGTATGTGAGGAGTAAAGTTTATATCTCTGGTATGAGAGAGTTTCAAGAATTCAATTGAGTAGTGATCGCCAAAGTGGCACGCTTGATTGGGTTTGAGAAATTTCGGTCTCGTATATTGATTGAGATGTCTCCCGGTCTAATGTGTAGTCATACTCCCAAAGGAGGTGATTGTATATTAGTTCATGGAGGGATACATGATGGTATGGTGGAGGAGTGACTGATCCTAGTGGTTCATATGCCCAAAGGTGATGAATTCACGAAGATTGGAATAAATTCTCATAACCGCTATCATGTGGGGAGTGTACAATTGCATGTCATGTATTCTGTCCAAATGTGATTATATGATTTTGTATGTAACTCTCTGGATGTGTACTTGTACGTCAAGTTACATAGTGCTCACATGATATTAACTATATACATTGCTTGTTATTTTAGTAACATTTTCTGTAATTAATAACTCCACTTTTATTGAGGTTTTTACTGCTTCAAATTTTAAGTTGTGGACATATGATTTGTTGCTTGAGAATGCAATAGAATTTGCTTACTGTCCATGAAGCGTTCCATTTTGAAACACTAGAAAAGAGGTTTGCTTGCGGATTGCACTGCTATAAGATGATGGAAGCCTTAGTTGCTTGAAATTATGTCTTATATGATATTGAAATTAGGACATATCTGCAAAGATTGTATTTAAGTCCTAATGACATATATATCTCGTATATGATTAAAATGTTGTTAGGCCTAATAGTAGCGGTAAGTATTTTGGCAAGTATGGCAATAGTGAATTGCTTAAAGAGTCATTTGTCAAATACTTGGTAAATTCTGGGGTGGTAATTTAATTACTATGCCTGAAAATCCTGACAAAAAGATTTGCCAAAAGGCATAATTGCACCATAATTAACATGGTGATGAGTAAGACTAATTTATCGGTCTACGTGGGTTGATATTTTGAAATCAATTTTTTCACATACAAAACGTATTTCTTATCAAAGTTGTTTCATAAACTTCTTTTGAGTTATGGACTGGACGTAAATTGATTGAATCATATTAAATTTAGAGGTATCATGCAGGAGTGAGGTTATCTAATCCAATATTAAGTACGTTGGAATTTAGATCCACTCGAAATTATTTTGTATCTTATCCAGATTGTTAAAAGGGGTATTAATTTTATGACCCTAAAGAAGGTACAAGAATTATGGAATCACATACTCTAAAGTTTTTTAAGATCGACGTAATTGTAAAGGATAGCTACTCTCAGACTATTAAAGATAATAGTATGATGGGGGTTACTGTGTTTTTGTCTTTACCTATACAGATAATTATGGAATCTCCTATACCATAGACTAAACTTGTTGAGGTTTAAGGTACTATTCTTAATATAGTTTATAATGAAATTTCTTAAACCTCTCAAGTGCAGAATGAAGTGGTTGCAGCTTTATTAAGGAGATTTGTTAGGGAAAGACGATCAGTTATGCCATCAGACTATATAGTCTATTTGTGAGAGCATGATTACAATATCCATTACATGGTTGTTTTAGTAACTTATATAAATGTCGTTTCTTGTTCTTAATTAAGTATGTGATTAGATGCCATAAAAAAAAAGGATAATAATATTTTTACTCTGAAAGAGGGGTGGATAGTTAGTGAAGAAATAATTATTTATTTATAGATTCTTTCAGAATGAACGTGGCATTGATAGTTTATTTTTTATATGGAGTTACGCTAAATAGATACAAAATCTATATAGTGCAATCGAAAGATTTTGCAGCAAATTCAAGTAAACTTGTGTGTAGATTGAAAAGTCTTAATTCATGGTCTTAAGCAAGTTTCTAGGCAATATTATTAAAGTTTCATAGTGTTGTTATTTTGTTCAATTGGGAACAAAGTAATTCAATATACCTGCAAGGTCAAGTGGAAGGAAATTTTTTTTTTCTCATACTCTATGTACATGATATTTTGCTTACAAGTTGTGACCTTGAGACATCTTATATCTTTTGTACTAAGGTCTGTAAGGATTGTTTTTTGCCATATTATATTAGATTTTCTCGGAGGACATTTGCTTGATTGTATATTGGAAATATTCAATATACATTATTGCAAGCCAGGAATTGCTCCCGTTGTTAAGGGTGATGGACTGAATCTATCACACTATCCTTATTTAGATATTGAGAAAATCTAATTAAAATGGTGTACTTAAAAGTATAATGTATGTCGAATTTGCACTTAAAAGTCTTTATACGGGATGTATGGTCAAATCCAAGACGTGATCATTGGGTTGCACTAAGAAGGTTTTAAGACTAAAAATAAGAGATATTTAAAGGGTGTACCTTGTGTGGGACTTTATAATGTATGCGAATTTGCACTAGACTAAATATTGGTCAAATCCAAGACGTGATCATTGGGTTGCTACTAAGAAGGTTTTAAGGTACTTAAAGAGGATAAGAGATTATATGTTAATATGTGGATATGTTCAATTCTTGCAGTTAGTAAGGTATTTAGATGTAAACTTTGCTAGCTGTTATGATGACATGAGATCAATAACAGAATAAATATTTATGTTAGTAGGAAGTGCAGTAAATAAAGTTCTATATCATCTTCTACTATGAAAGCAATGTTAGTAACATTCTTTTAGGCTGTTACAAAATTTGGGCTATTAGGCTCCGGAACCTCATGAAGAAGTTGACCGTTTTAAACTTTATGGATAGACCTATACGGTTGTATTGAGATAATAAATTTATAGTATTATTTATTTACTACAAAGGTCTCAAGGAGTCTAAATATATGGTGGTCAAAACTTTTGACCAAAAGGAAACGGTACAGAAAAGTAACGTTTTAATATAACATATTTCCATAGATGATATGGTAGTAGATCCACTAACTAAAGGTCTACGCCCATGTGTATTTTAAGCGACATGTCATTAGCATGTGCCTAGGTTTTAATATAACATATTTCCATAGATGATAATAAGCGACATGTCATGAGATGCTGTTGTTTAGTGGGAGCTATTTTGGCTTTACTTTGATAAATGTTTCATCTCGTGTTCGTTACATTTGGTAACGGTTTGATATGTATCAACTTTTGCATTCAATAAAGTATTTTTGAATGTGTTGTTATTATGTTGAATACATATTGATAAAGTCTCAAGGTACTGTATAAACCTTGAGTGAAGGCTAGGAGCATCCGGTTATTAGCCTTGTCCATATGTCTTGTTATACATAAAGAAAAGTTAACTGTAAGGACAAGACATATGTGGGTTCATGGAACCATAAAGACATTCTCTAGTGGCACAAGTTTTTAGTAACGCTTAAGGTAAGAGAATGGACATTCTCTAGTGGCACAAATTTTTTGTGATGCTTAAGGTAAGAGAATGGTGACTGACAAATAAGATCTCTCTATGAGAGATGTTGTCCATTTGACACACTACCATATTGGATCCATATCAATAGAGTTAAGAACATTCGTGACCATGGAAGGCTCTGTGTGTATACATACAGTTACCGCCATGATTTGGTGTTTGAGACTTTATGGAATAGGATTAACTATTAAGAATTATCTCTAGACCAATGTGCGCACATACAGTACGATTTCAATTAATATAGTCCAAGTGGGAGAATGTAAGAGTTTTCTTAATGTGGACTACATTAATTGATATTGTAATTTACCGTTTACCGTTTTACGGGGTTGGTCTAAGGTGAGATAGAATGTTTATTAATTAGTCTAATATGGGGCTGGTTAGTGTGGGCCGAGTTGAGCTTGGCCCGTAATGAATGGGCCTGGCTGGAAACTCTATAAATAGTGCTCAAGTCTCTCCCATAACCCTAATTCTCACATGTATCCTCACCTAAGGGGCATTTACCTAACGCTAAACGTGAGGGGGGCCACCTCATTGAGCCAGTGATACGGAGGGCAATAGAGGAGAAGGATTTGATGCGTGGATCCCCTTGATATGTGGGAAATCCATTTTCTGCTTCCGCTTTATGTTTGATGGATCCCAAAACAGGTGCGTTAATCTTCCTACTCAATTATGCATGTTCTTGTTCTGGTTATGGAGATCTTGGGGTTGCGCAATTTGCGTCTAACAGCTAAGTCTCATATTGGTTGGGGAGGCCATGCTGAGCAATTCATAAGTCGTGAATGGGCTAGGTCCATGCTCGATCAAATGAGGACGATGAGTGATCGCTGAGGCAAGAGAGCTTGGACAACCTACGATTCTCGATAATATTCTAGGATGGCAGAGGGGTTGGGGTAGGAAAGGATCGGGACACATATTGAATGGGAGAATATCAAGAGCAGATATGGGCTCACTTTGATGAGGATGTTAGTTCTACAATATAAAATTTGTGACATCTTAAGTTTTGAAAAGCCATTTTAAGTGATATATATATATATATATATATATATATATATATATATATATATTTATTTATTTTAAGAAAAAGATATGCTGATTCAATAAACTAACAGTCGAGTCTTGCTAACTAGTTAAGTCAACTAAAAGAGTGATTAATATTTTTTGGGACTCTTTCAAAAATGATGGAGTCACTCATTTTAATGAAGTCGCTCATTTTAATGAAGTCGCTTACTTCAAGCAATATATTTTGAACTTTCAAAACACAATTATTAAGATATAACAAGTATCTAAATGGCACTCTTTTTCCACATTTTCCTCCGCTAAATGCACCATGCAAGAGTCATTGAGATATCTTTCGCGTGTCAGCTGAATAAAACATACAAACTATCCTGTTCTTTTGGAAATGCTTCTAGAAGCTGAAGCGCCCCTTTGAAGGATTTCGCAGCTCTTTGCTACTCTTCATTCTTGCACGTCTCTCTCTCTCTCTCTCTCTCTCTCTCTCTCTCACCGTTATGGAGTTTCGTGGAGCTGCCATGGACGTCCCGTGCCGGCTCAAGCTCATGCTCATCGCAGCTCTCGTTGAACTGGGTCTGGTCAAACCACGTGATCGAGAAGAACAAGAAGAAGAACAAATCCCCAGCCCTGTACTCATCATGGACGGCTCGTCGCCGTCGCCGTCGCTCGTCCAAGTCCCGCTCCAAGCGCTGACGGCCATGATCAAGAGCCAAGTCCCCGTCGTCGAGTACGTAGGGTTCCTGGAAAGACATGGACTCGGGGTTGACAAAGGAGAGAGACACGATGGAGGGTGCGCAGTGCTGCTTGAGCAGCATCGAGGAGAGGGACGAGGTCAGAGAGCTGAGCAACTGCTCCCACGCGTTCCACAAGGGAGTGCTTGGATCGTTGGGTGGACTACAATCAAGCGACCTGTCCACTCTGTCGGTCTCTGCTGTTCCCTTCCAAACGGGAGAGAACAAGAAGTCCTCGTTTTCTAAGGGAAGAAGATAATGAAAATTGAGGCCTTTTCTTTTTTTCTTTTCTTTTCTTTTTTTCTTTTTCCTTCCCTCGTATTTTCTCTATTCTATCTCCTTCTATCTACATTTATTAGTGATGGATTTAATCATGGGCCTAAGTTGGCCCGGCCACGATGGGCCTAAAGGTCCGGCCCACGGGAATTAGGCCCGTGGAAAGAGGAACCTATAAAAGGGATGAGAGAGAAGGAGAAGACACCTTTTCGCATTTAGTACGAACGTTCTTTTTCTCTTCAAGAACTCTCTCTCTCTCCAAAAGTCGAAGAAGCGACGCCATCTTCCCTTCACGGCGGATTTCGACATCGGATCGAACAGGACTGAATCCTCATCCTCTTTACGGCGTCGGTGTCTAATCTGTGGCTAACAAGGTACGCTCGAATCTGTGGTGTGCTTTACGATCGGTGATACATGTTTATTCCCGGGCTTATCTTCCGCATTCGTTTTAGGGATTCGATTTAGTGTCGAATCCGATTTTCGGGGATCTGTTATTCCCAACATTGGTATCAGAGCCCGTGTTCGCGTTTTCCCGACTTGTTTGTTGTTTGATGATTGATTTTTCGCAAAAAGCACTTCGGCCGTACGGATCGGGGCGAGAAATCCCGACACCCGAGCACTGTTCGCCCATTTTTTCGATTTTTCGTAAGTCGAAATCGAAGTCTGATGGCATGGGGAGAAAGGCGACGTCGAGACGAGTCCGGCGACATGTCGCACGCCGCCGGACGACGCCGCACGCGCCCCCACGCGCGGCCGAGGCGGCTGCGCGTGGGCGCGGCGCGCCCGACGCCGCTGGTTCGCCGGCCGCGTGCGGCACATGCGCCGGTAGCGAACCGGGCGCGTGCGCCGCCGCCGGGCGAAAGCCGTTGCACGCGCCGGTCCACGGACCGACGCGTGCCGACGTCAGCCAGACGTCACCCAACGGTCGGTAACCGCCCGGTGACGTGACGCCATCGCCGACGCCGGGCCGACAACGGTTGGCCGGCGGCCACCGCCGGCGACCCGACCGCGACTCCCGGCACGCGCGTGCACGTGCCGGATGACGTCTCGCGTGTCGTCATCCCGCGCACGCGCGCGCGGCACGTGCCCGGCCGGTTCGTCCCGACCGGCCCGACCGGAGACCGCCCGACCGGGCCGACCGGCCGGACCGTTGACCGCGACCGTTGACGACGTTGACCGTTGACTTGACCGTTGACAGACGTTGACCGTTGACCGACGACCGTTGACCGTTGAAAAAAAAAAAAAAAAAAAAAAGGGGGAAAGAATTTGTTTCTTTTTCAATTATGTATATGTGGATTAAATGTAATCCATTTTTGTTCTGCATTTGTTGCAGGAACAATGCCTCCCCGTAAGCCACGCGCATCTGTGCGCACAATGTCGGATGAACAAAAGGCAAAGCTTTCTAAGTTGATAGCTGAGTTGACTGATTATCGATGGGAGAATGGTGACTTAATTGATCATGTTTTGAAGTCAACGGGAAGATACAACAGGTCATATGGAATGGTCATCCCATGTCATATTCGAGATGGTGCGATTTTTCATTAACACTCTTCCACCGAATGGCAAGATGTGTTGAATCGCATATGTGATGTCAACGGTTTACTTCATATAAGAAAATTGTGATAGATTTTGTAAACGAATATTACCGCATTGTTACAAGGGAAAAGGTCAAGAAATTGATCAAAAGAGGATCTTTCCGAGAGAAAAAGAAAAAGAAGTTCGAGTGAAGGTTTTTATGTAAGATGTATTAGCTATTTTTGTTTGTTGAGTATGCTTTGTGGACATCTTATGTATTGTTAACTACCCGATTGTTGTTGAATAGCAACCCATATGTTAGTCGTATTATATGAAAGCATTATTATATTGTGTGTCAATTATCTATTGCTTTCATGTTATTGCCTGTTCTTTGTGGGTAGTTAGATGTGGGTAATTAGTGAAGTTTTTGTAGCTTCATAGAATTGATTTTGCATATGACAATCATATTAATGATAGTTTTAAGTTAGGATTTTTGGAGGATGATTGGAAACGTAGTGACCTTTTGATTCTAAAACCTTACTTGAAATTATTTATTAATATGATGGGTCTGTGCAAAAAGGGATGCATAAATGATAGGCATTAATAACTCGTGCACATATGTCCGATGTGTTCGGATCAATGGCTTGACCACAAAGAGCATAGTTGCCGAGCTGAACAAAGGTGAAAAGCTCAAAGGTGACAACTATGAAATTTGGCAAATGAAAATTCAATATGTGCTAGAAAAGCAAAAAGCACTAAAAGCTCTTGACCATGTTATGGAAGATCTAGAGGATGTTGTGCGCCACCTTGAGCTAGCTGATCATCGCCTCAAGGCATTAGAGCAGGAAACAGATATTTTCTGTGTTGCTTTAAGCTCAGAAGGGGCTTCATGCTCTAAGCGCAAGCGCATTGATTCGTTCAATATGTGGAAATGCAAGGGACCAAGTCCTCCTTGCAAGAAACCAAAAATTAACCAACAAAAGAGAGGAAAACGTCCTCATGTGAAGAATATCTCAAGGGTGAAATGTTACAACTATGACCAGAGGGGTCACTATGCCCGCGATTGTCGCGAGCCAAATAAGGTACACACCCTTTGTACAATTGGGAACTTTGCATATGTGTCAAGTTCTGTATTCTTGACTGAATCTAATCCTTTGTGGACTGTGGATTCAGGAGCGACAGACCATGTAGCGAAGGATAGAGGATCCTTCGTGGAATTCCGACGAGTACCAACTGGAACTAAGTGGATCTATGTGGGGAACAACTCAGAGTGAAGTGAAAGGAATTGGCACATGCCAACCGAATATGCGCGATGGACGCACTTTGTTCCTTCATGATGTGTTATATGCTCCGGAGATTCGTCGGAATTTAGTGTCTGTTTTAGTGTTGGTCAAATTAGGTTTTGATGTGAACTTCCATAATAGAGGTGTAGATTTGTATTTGGATACAAACTACTATGGTTGTGGTTATTTTTTGGATGGTTTTATTGTATTAGATGTTGATTATATTAATACAAATGTTTGTTATTCCCTTCTCACATCTCCTAATACATATGATAATGATGTGAATGTATGGCATGCTAGACTTGGTCACATTGGCCAACAACGTATGAATAGACTAGCCAAAGAGAGGGCTTGTTGGGCAATATTGAAAAAGTCGATTTGCCCATATGTAAGCATTGCCTAGAAGGGAAAACGACAAGGAAACCATTTGGAAAAGGTAAAAGAGCTGAATTTCCTCTCGCATTTAATCCATTCGATGTCTACGTGGTCCAATGAATGTGAGAGGAAGGCATGGGGCTGTTTATTTCATCACTTTTATAGATGATTATACTCGATTCGGATATGTCTATTTGATTTCTCACAAATCTGAAGCAATAAGTTGTTTCAAAAGGTTTATGAACCTGGTAGAGAATCAATTAGACAAGAAAATAAAAGCATTGAGATCCGATCGAGGTCGAGAATATTTGTCTGATGAGTTCAGAAAATTATGTGATGAAAAAGGAATAGAAAGACAGTTATCTATTCCATATACTCCTCAACAAAATGGTGTTGCGGAGAGAAGAAACAGAACCCTACTAGAAATGGTTAGGTCCATGATGGCGCATGCTAACTTACCTATCACCTTTTGGAGTGATGCGTTGTTAATCTCGCTGCCTATATACTTAACCGTGTGCCTTCCAAATCGTTACTTCCACTCCATATGAGTTATGGACAGGTAGAAAACCGGACTTAAGTTTTCTTAAGCCATGGGGTTGTGCTGCCTATACGCTTGAGTCCTCTCACAAGTTTGGGAAATTGGGTCCTAGAGGAAAGAAGAGTATTTTCATAAGATACTCGGAACACTCAAAAGGGTATGTGTTCATAGGTGAGCAGGAAAGTGGGAGTATAACTCGAATTTGAATCACGGGATGTCACATTCTTAGAGGATGAATTTCCTAAGAAGGGCGAAATAGGGGAAGACAACACCCTATTTGAAACCTCGGATCAAGATAATGATCTTAGTGGAGTTCGTCCAAGTGGGAGCAATATGAGAAGTGATGAATTGAATTCAACTCATTCTCAATTGCAACCACATAATGAGACGACATCATTATCTAATCCCAGTGGGAGCATAATGGGGAATGATGTGCAAAGTGTACAAACTCCCATACGGCGAACAAGTCGCCAAAGTATTCCCCGTCGACGTTTTGACATTGAAGGGGAAACTTTTATGATTGCTCCACAAGATGAGGATGAGCCAAGAAATATTAATGAGGCTCTGAATTGCCCTAGTAAGGAAAAATGGATTCATGCAATGGAAGAGGAAATGGAGTCAATGAAATCAAACCAAGTCTGGGAATTGGTTGATCTTCCAAAAGGACGCAAAGCTATTGGGAACAAGTGGGTTCTCAAAATAAAGCGAAAGGCTGATGGCTCGATAGAAAGGCATAAGGCTCGCCTTGTGGCGAAGGGGTATAATCAACAGGAAGGAATTGATTATGAAGATACGTTTTCTCCCGTAGTGAGATTTACCTCGATTCGCATTATTCGGCAATAGTAACTAGTATGGATCTTGAGTTACATCGATGGATGTAAAGACCGCTTTCCTCAATGGAGAATTAGAGGAAGAAATATACATGGAACAACCTACTGGTTTCACGGTGAAAGGCCAAGAAGAAAAAGTATGTCGACTTTTGAGATCGATATACGGCCTAAAGCGATCATCAAAGACTATGGTATATACGTTTTCATAATGCCATAATGGCATATGATTTTACAATGATTGATGAGGATCATTGTGTATATATCAAGAGATCCAAAGATCAATTTGTGATCATATCATTATATGTTGATGATATACTAATTGCCGGAAGCAATATGGAGTTTGTTAATACTGTCAAGAGTTGGTTGTCTTCCAATTTTGAGATGAAGGATATGGGTGAGGCTGCATATATTCTTGGAGTTAAGATTTCAAGAGATCGTTCGAAGAGATCGTTGTCTCTTTCGCAAGAAACATATATAAATAAGTTTCTTGAACGATTTCGTATGCAAGATTGTAAACCCATAGGCACTCCTATTGCGAAAGGTGAAGCATTGAGCCATAGACTGTGTCCAAGGACTCCACAAGAAAAGGAACAAATATTTTCCTTATGCTAGTGCTGTTGGGAGCTTGATGTACGCAATGGGGTGTACAAGACCTGACATATGTTTTGTAGTTGGAATGGTGAGTAGATACCAATCCAATCCAGGTCAAGCACATTGGAAAGCCGTTAAGAGAATACCGAGGTATCTAAAGGGAACCGCTGATTATACGTTGAGTTATCAAAGAAAGGATCGCGACTCGAAGGCTATTCTGAAACCGATTAAGGAGGAGATTTAGACGAAAGGAAATCTACCTCTAGGTTTGTTTTCTTAATGAATGATGGCACCATATGTTGGAGCAAGTAAGAAACAAACGTGTATAGCCTTGTCCACGATGGAAGCGAGTTCGTGGCATTATCGCAGTAATACAAGAAGGAGTTTGGCTTAAGAGATTTTTGGATCATTTAGGTGTTGATGAGAAAGCTGCAAATCCATTATTAGTTAATTGTGATAGCCAAGCAGCTATAGCGTACACCAAAGATCCAAAATATCATGGCAAGACCAAACATATAGATACCAAGTATAACTTTATCAAAGATATGGTTGCACGAAAGGATGTGAACTTACGGTACATATCTACGCATAGAATGGTAGCAGATCCTATGACAAAGCCAATACCTAGAGATGTGTTTTGTGGTCATGTAAAATCTCTAGGATTGCGTAGAGTCGATGTACCGGATATTGTAATTTCCCCGAGTTGTTCACATTTGATGAATTTGTGTTTTCATCATTAATGCCTATGAATCTTTTGTTTGATCTTTATGCATCTTAATGCTTAGTGCATTATATTATGTTGAGAAAGTATGTCGGACAGATAAGAGATTAGCCCTCTCACACGGGTAATCGCCTCTATTTACTATGTGATAAATAGAGATGAGACCGTTTTTAAGCTTATTATCTAGGTGATAATCGAGAGCTCAAGCTTAAAATACATATGTCGCCTTAACCGAGTGTTAAGATGAGGACATAGTACTTATGATGTCCAAAAGTAAAATAACCCACACATTTTACTTTATCTGTCTAAGATGCCAGATGTGAGTTCTGATGAATTTTGTGAATGAGTAAATACGTGAACTCAAGTTAGACATTGGGTATGTCTCGAACTATCATCCGTACGGTATTGAAATATGTAGACATACGCTCCATGGGAAAGGAGTTAATACCGTAATACGTATTTCATACTACGTATGCATGACACGACCTATAAGAGTGGCAAAAGTTTGATCTCAACTTTTATGCCGTATGAGACTCTTGAGGAAAAGAGTTGCTCAATTTTTAGTGCCCTCATGACTTTTACTTATTCTCAAGATTTCTATTTAGTGTTTGCTATCTTAGAATGTTGCCAATGGTCATGAGTTGATTCGATCTAATGGGACATTACTAGAAAAGCAAGTTGAACTGAAATTGAGAGTTTGAAGGAAAGAGGAAGATCGGATTTGGTAAATCACATTGTGGTTTTGTATTCACTGGTCGACCGATTATGACTGTCTTTGGGATAATCATAATTGTGAATACAATAAATATATCATTGTTCAAAAGAGATCAAGAGAGATATAAATGTGATCGATCGATCTAGGGTACTGCATACTAAATTTACTCGGAATGTGACGCCCATTATGAGCTGCTATATATTCCTAAATGTAGATGTATAGCAACGAGCTCTCAAAGTATGCTTTGGTCGCACGGATTATTCACCGGTATGAATGTTGAAAGAGGAAAAGAGGATTTTCAATTGATGGGCCTAAGTTGGGCCTATCCGCCCATGTTGGTTTTGACCCACCATGTGCGAGTGGGAGATGATGGATTTAATCATGGGCCTAAGTTGGCCCGGCCACGATGGGCCTAAAGGTCCGGCCCACGGGAATTAGGCCCGTGGAAGAGGAACCTATAAAAGGGATGAGAGAGAAGGAGAAGACACCTTTTCGCATTTAGTACGAACGTTCTTTTTCTCTTCAAGAACTCTCTCTCTCTCCAAAAGTCGAAGAAGCGACGCCATCTTCCCTTCACGGCGGATTTCGACATCGGATCGAACGGGGATCGAATCCTCATCCTCTTTACGGCGTCGGTGTCTAATCTGTGGCTAACAAGGTACGCTCGAATCTGTGGTGTGCTTTACGATCGGTGATACGTGTTTATTCCCGGGCTTATCTTCCGCATTCATTTTAGGGATTCGATTTAGTGTCGAATCCGATTTTCGGGGATCTGTTATTCCCAACAATTAGGCATTTGACTATTGTCAGTATAACCAAGAAACCAAGAAAAGAAAAAGAACGACGACTTTCAAGTAGCCTGACGGATGTTAATGCGCTTTGAATTAATGGTTCTCCAGAGCTCTAACATTAACATCAAGTGATTTTGTCAAAAGTAATGGCGAGATTTGACCACCGGCAAGGTTGATGTCAAGAACATATCCAAACTTTGATTTTTTTTTTTTCAATAATGAACTTAATTACAGTCTCCATAGAGCACGGGCAACAGAAATAATTAGATGAACTGATCGGTGAGCTCTCCAATTTTCACATTCAATATGCAATGGAGAAGAACGTTTAATTTTATGGCTAGGACGACTATCGAATAAAAAAAAAAAAAAAAAACTTGCGCGCACTCTATTGTAATGACCTTTTGAGTAGAAAATGATTACTTTCAGTTGTCTTTCAAAATCAATTTTCAACGTGATCAAAATCACTGCCCATGCTAAGTTTTATACTCATTTTATTCTTAGCTTCTTGCTAACCCAATTCAAATAATCAAACATTTGCCCCATCACTAACCATATACCAATATATATCATACATAGAAACCAATTGCATGAGAGTTATCATTACTTAAACTTTTGCTGTTGAATAGATATTCAGGAAGAGACCCTGTTGAGTGATTCATAAATCAACATCAACTTCTAATGATCATTACCTTGTATGATTGCTCATAGTACTCCTATTAAAGTCTTGACTCACGTGAAATAGGTTGAGTTGTTATATATATTGTTAAGGCAAAAACCCCTCCAACATATAATGTGGTTCGTAGATGATCTATGCCCATACCCGATCCAACAAGGGCGTGAGTGATCGGCGGAGTAAGAGGGTTTGGAAAAGGTACAGTTCTTGACAAGTTTTCAGGATAATAGAGGGAGCATGAATAGATTAAGGCTACGCAATGAATCGGAGGAGTATTGCTAGCGACATTAATCAATATTGATGATGATGTTGATTCATTTTCTTTTTCATAAAAAGGAAGTTTCAACTTAATTTATTAAATCATAACTTTACGATGTCCAAAGAAATCAAACTTGATCCCCTGAAAGAAGAGGTACCGATTGTTTTGGTGGGCATAAACTGAACCCTCGACTCTCCCTAAATCTTAAGCAAAATTTGCCAGAAAAATCAGCACATTTGTTTATCCTCCCTCGGCACATAAGCTCTCTGAATTGTCGGATAGTTGTCCAAAATTTAACAAGTTCGCCCCCAATAGATTAACCCACAATACTAATGCTGATATGCCCTGATTGAGTTGAAGACAATCCCTGGAGAATCAATTTCCAACTCTCTTTTTTGTCAAACCCTAATGAAAATAGGCAATTTGAGGCTCAAATTAAATCCCTAATTCAAATCATGCATGCAGCGCAGAGCAGAACCTCGCGATCGGAATCCACCTAGCCAGTTCCCAACTTTCGTCGCGAATGGGTCCACCACCAGCTGCCAAGCCCGAGTTGCATTTAGAGGCCTCATCGGTGTCAAGCTTCAAGTGTTCAACAGCGGGAGGACTTCATCCGACAAAAAACATGTTGCCTCCACGATTTAACAGAAACCCACATCTCAACTAACCTCGTCTGTACACTCACGTGACTATCGGAAAGCTCGGAGCTCCGACATTAGCTGGGAAATTACTCTCATTTCTCCATTGTCACAGGGAACAGCTACCTACCTCAAAGAATCACCGGCCACGGTGAAACTTCCTGAGAGTGATTGTGTCAGAGATTTAGCACACCTTCTAGTACCAGGGACCATGTTGGACCATCTGATCATAGCACATGGGCAAATCTCTAAGCACGTGTAAAGCCGATTCTTTAGTTTAAGGGCATAGAAGATCGTGAGGATCACCTGTCATCCTGCATCGACGACGGCCCTCAGTACTAAAGTCTTTCATTAAACACTAATTAAAGAAAGCTTCGTATTCCTCTGAGGACCTTAACTGCAATTTGCTCAAAAGCATCTTTAACAGTTACATGATCCCTGCTTTGTCGAGCCACATACAATGTAATTCGCCATATCCAGACATGATGGAGGTAACATAGACAATATACGATTGAAATAGTTTGTTATCATAAAAGATGTGTCTTATGATTAAGAGAATACGTGACTCTTGATCAAGAGAATAAGTGACTCTTAATCAAAGAAGACGTGGCTCTTGGTTATGAAATGAAATAACTCTTCGTCTTAAAAGGAGGTTAGCGATAGTTATGAAAAAAGTTATTCTTGAAATAATGAGTGGTAATAGTTGGGGATAAGGTACCTATTCCTAAGAGATGTTAATTGATTGTTTGTGAATAGAGACTAATTCACATATTATTTATAATAACCAAAACTGTTCGTAAATGCTATTACTTCATAACTCTCTATTCTTCCTCTTTTTATATACGCAACTTTAACATATTCAATGTGAAATTCTAAGAGAGAAAATTGAGTAAATGCTGAACTCATTTTTCTACTGCTTTGATGTATATCTTGGAGGTATATTTGTTTTAAACCCGGTAGCAACAATAGTGGAAGCAATAATATCTTAAGGATAGTAATTGTCATCATGCATTAAAGTATCAATGATCTATTATTACTTCTCTATCTTCATTAGCAATCAAATTTCCCTAACGTATATGACCAACAATGTAAGAAGGACGGGCGTTGTTTCTTTAAATAGGGGATTTTGATAACATGCAAAGTCTCATATCGGTTGGGAAGGCCCTATTGAGCGATTCATAAGCCGTGGACGGGCTAGGTCCATACTCGATCCAATAGGGGCGAGGAGAGATAGTCAAGGCAAGAGGGCTCGAACAAAGTACAGCTCTCGACAATCTTCTAGAAGAGGAGTAGGAAAGGATTGACCCACACATTGAATAGGGTATTATCATTGGGGCATTAGCTCTACAAAAACAAGATTGTGACATCCTAGGTTTCATATCGATTGTGAGAAATCATGTTGAATAATTTATAAGTTAACACCTACTTTTAAATGATCGCCATTTTTTGTAGTTATTTGGAGTACACTTTTTAGAGGCTTGACCCACGTGGAATAAGTTAGATTATTACAATAAGGGTTTTGTAAATTAATACAAATGTGTATGATTTTTATTTAAATGAATAAAGTATGCAGATTCGATAAATTATTGAGTTGAGTCTTGCCAACTGGTTAACTCAACTGAATTAGTAAATTATATTTTTCTAAGACACTTTGAAAAAATGGAGTTACACATTTTAATAAAGTCGCCCCCTTCAATTAATATAAACTTGAACTTTCAAACCACATTTAACAAGATCTAGTAAGCATCTTTCACATTGATGATGGCACTCTTTTCAACATCTTCCTCCGCTAATTGACGAAACTTGTACCGACCAAAAAAAAAATTAACGAAACTCGTACGGAAGAAAAAGTTAACACCATGTAATAAGGGTCATCATGATATGTTTCACGTGTCAGCTATATTAACATATAAACTAGCATGTTCTTTTCGAAATGCATCTAGAAGCCCAAGCACCCTGTTTAAGATTTTGCAGCTCTTTTGCTCCTCTCCATTCACGTCTCTCTCTCTCTCTCTCTCTCTCTCTCTCTGTGTCACTGTTTTGGAGTTTCGTGGAGCCGCCATGGACGTCCTGTGCCTGCTCAAGCTCATGTTCGTCTCAGCTCTCGCTCAACTGGGTCTGGTCAAACCACACGATCAAGAAGAAGACGAAGAAGAAGGAGAAGAAATCCCCAGCCCCATACTCATCACGGACGGCCTGTCGCCGTCGCTCGTCCAAGTCCCGGTCCAAGCCCTGACGGCCATGATCAAGACCCAAGTCCCGGTCGTCCAGTACGCAAGATTCCTGGAAAGACATGGGCATGTAAGAGGAGCTCGCGAAGGAGGGAGCAACGATGGAGGGTGTGCAGTGTGCTTGAGCAGCATTGAGGAGAGGGACGAGGTCCGAGAGCTGAGCAACTGCTCCCACGCGTTCCACAGAGAGTGCTTGGATCGCTGGGTGGACCACAATCGAGTGACCTGTCCTCTCTGTCGGTCTCTGCTGTTCCCTCCAACGGGAGAGAGCAAGAAGTTCTTGTTTTCTCGCGGAAGAAGATAATGAAAGATGAACCCTTTTCTTTTTCTCTTTCCCTTTCGTTCCTCTGTATTTTCTCTGTTGACTAATTTGAAGTAGTTGGTCAATGTACTTTGAGTTAATGATTCTCTAGAGCTCTAACGCTAACATTAGCCAGACCTGATCGATGAGTGAGCTTGAATCGAATGTCTCGACCTGATTTCGACCCCAAAATCATCCTCCAAACCTGGTATTATGTCAAAAAAGATACATAACTAATGGCGAGATTCGACTGTGCCGATCTGCATGTGATTCTGAACATCAGTTTTTCCTCTAGAGAGGAGAGGAAAATTCAAACTTCCAGGTCTCGTGACCGGCAGAGTATATATGTTCGGAGGGAATGATAGCTGAATTATACCTATGACGATTGTACCTTAACAGCCAAAAAAAGGCTTATGGTAGTCTAAGAGATAGGGATACCGAACTCACAGCCGATTGCAATCAACGAATAATTTCCGAGGATGTTGGTTAAATAATTATTTTCTATCACATTCAGTTTGATCAGTGACTTTATTTGGACCGGTTTCCACGCTACAACGAAAAAGAAATCGTTTGCCACAAGTAAGAGACATTTATAACATTTGAATAAAGGTTTTATTTATTTATTTATTTACATTATATTTTCTTGAAAACATGGTTGTCCGAATTTACACGAAAATATATATTTATTCCATCAGAATCATAAAATAGAATTTTGTTTTGGGAATGAGAGCGCCCAAAAGACCATTTTCATTTCTATGATTTTAAATTAAGGAAATCAAAAGCGATTTCCAAAATAATTTAAAACATGCTTGAGGGGTCATGAGGAAGAAATTCGGAAGAATCCACAAATAGGGCAAATCAAACCTATTTGATACACATTATGAGTCTCTTTATATTCAATAATTAATTCGATAAGTAGAGTTTAAGATGGTATATTCGAATCTCAACACAACAAGCATAGTGTAAAAATGACTCCTTCTGGATTTAAATTTCTTTTTTGTTGTTTTCATGCAATGGTCCAAAATTCAAATATGATAAGACTCATTAAGTATGATGTCAAAAAGTTAAAAATAAAAATAAAAATAAACTTATAGGTAGACAGAGATGATGAATTTGTTTTACTAAAATTTTCATGAAAAAATAAAATATTTTTTAAGGAAAACGGTTGGTTTTCATTTATTTGGGAGTTTAAAGAAAGTAATTTCCTTTTTACCAGAAATGGAAGTCTCCCCCAATCTAAACTCGTTCTAGTCCATGAGAATTGTTTTCTGTTGATCGATTAGTTTTTCGTCGTTCAAATACTAGTGTTACATTTGATCGTCTAAATTTCTAACCAGGATAGGACTGGATAGGATATGATATGAAATCTAGGAAACTTTACTATATCTTATCCATTGTTTGGTAATTGCAATAATAAAGTTGGATATATTCACATCATATTATATATAACGTTTAGTAGAAACGCCTATATAAAGCACAAATTTTACAAACGGAGATGAGAAATATCTCTCATGACACTCTTGTCTATTTTTATTTTATTTTATTTTGTTTTCCTCTATTTTTTAATTAATTTCTTTTTTATTTCTTTCTTCCCCTTCCATCATTCTCTAATAAAATTTTATTAAATAGAAAATTGTACTAATATACCTAAAATACTAAAACACCTAATATATTTAAAATTATATAATTATATATTGAATTTATATTATAATATATAATTTATAAATAAAAATAATATTTGAATTTATAAATTATATATATTGAAATATAATTTTAATTTGTTAATTTAAGGAATTTGTTAGTTGAGAAAAACTTTCTTATTATGGATATTAGAAATCATATCTCGCCTTTATCTTACCTCTTCGATGGATCATTTTATCTTGTCTATATTCCTTTTGTATATGACTTTATCCTATCTTGAGCAATATCAAACATAATATATGATAAATTTTATTCTATTATGAATTTTGTTTTGACTGCCAAACACAACCTAGAAAGACATACTAAAGAGCTTAAAGGGATGGATAACTCAATTAAGGGAAAGAATATTCAAACACTGAGCTTTAGCCACTCAGGGCCTGTTTGTTTTTACTTCTTTTTTCTGTTTTTAAACAAATTTTGTGTTTTTTTGTTCCAGGGGAACAAAAAAGAAGTAAACGCGTTTGTTTGCGTTTTGTTCCAAATCTATTTTTTTGTTCAGGGAACACTTTTGGAACGAAACAAGAAAAAAAAAAACTTGTTTCTTGTTTCGGAACAAAAATTAGAAACAAAAATTCTCTCTCCTCTCTTTTTCTTTTCTTTTTTTTTTCTTTCTCTTTTTTCTTTGGCCGGTCACCGGCCTCGGCCATGGCCGGCGACCGGCCAAAGAGGGCCGGCGACGCCGTCGAGGGCGGCGACCTCGCCGGGCGTCGCGTCGAGGCCGAGCCGCCGAGGCGAGGCCGAGCGTCGCCGGCCCGGCGAGGCTCGGCCGGCCTTGGCCGGGCGAGGTCGGGCTCGCCCAGATCCGGCGAGCTCGAGCTCGCCCGGCCAAGGCTAGGCCGAGCCTCGCCCAACCACGGCGAGCCTCGCCGTGGCCGGGCGAGGCCGCCGGCCCCGTCGGCTGGTCGCCGGCCATGGCGGACCGGCCAAAAGAAAAAAAAAAAAAAAAAGAAAAAGAAAGAAAATAAAGAAAAAGAAAATTAAAATATTAAAAAATTAAAAGAAATAAAAAAAGAATACAAATTTACCAAACGTGTTTTTGTTCATTTTTTATTCCCTAACAAGTTTACCAAACGCGTTTTTTTGTTCAAAAATTGTTCCCCGGAACAGAAACACTTTTTTCTATTTCTGTTCCCTGGAACAATTTTTAAACAGAAGTGTTACCAAACGCACCCTCAATCTACAGCTTGGTTTGCATTCCTGCCCATATGAGAAACACTGGCCTTCTTAAGCCGGCCCAAAAATCCGTGGTTCTCTATGATTAGAACGTTTGCTTCTGCTTTGTTTTTTATTGGTTGGTACTTTGCTTCTCCTTTGTTGGAATCTTATGTTTAGGAACTCTTTTATCCAATAATACAAGTTTCTTCGACTAAAAAAAAAAAGTTGGGATGCAACTTCCCAGAACAATTTTCCTTCAAATAAAATGGACCTTGCATGTAGATAAAGAGCATGCAAATCCCGGAGATAGGCAATGTGGCAATGCACAAGATGCCGAACGCCCGGAATGGTCCCTATCGAGAAGTATTCCTCTGCTTGCGTGCTCGTAGCTCGATTTTGCTTGAAGCAAGAGGCGACCGGGAGAGTGAAAAAGAAAATGAAAGGTATTCAAGGCCCACGAGAGCGACAAATGGGTTGTGTTGGGGGGCCAATTGGCATCGGGATTGTACGCGAGCACGGCCATTAGGTCAGGTGTCGTTTTCTATTAGACCGCTCAACCGTTTCAACGCGGCGATTTAACTCGACCCGCCAGGGATCGTACGAAACTACGGTATTTTCCAGGCACCTGTCGGCCGTGAGGGAGCAATTGTACAGAGGTTCATTCGTGGATAACTTAGGCCCGATCGCTCTTGGGAATGGCCCGTGCCATTGGGGCCTGGAGAAAAGTGATTTGTGACGATCGTGTGATTCGTAAAAGCTGTGTTTTTTCTTTCTTTTGCTAAACATTAACAGCATATTTATGGATCGTAGAATTTTTATAGAAACATATCATGTAAATAATAAGAATAAGGAATAATTGTTGAGGAAAATTTCCTTATTAGTTTTGAAGATTGACAAAATTTCCCTGAACCGTTCTTTGATTCTGATGATAATTTTTTTTAGATAGAAACTCTAATGTACATTATCAGATGTTACTCATCAAACTAAACGACATCTTATATTTTATATTGAATCTCGGAATAAGGATAGTGATTGGATCTTGTGCTAACAGCTAGTAGATTGGCGTGGATTTACTACTAAATATTCCTTGATTTCTCGAAAGGAATTTATCTAAATCAATCTTAGTACATATGGAATGTTCAATCTACCAACGGAACAATCATATTGAAGGCGGAAATTTCTCCATAGGAAATACCCAACTTATGGAAACCTAATATGCTATATGGGTGATAGATCTTACAAGGAACTTCTCTCTTAGCAATCCAAAAGTGATTAGATCTTCCTAAAGATTCAAGTCCAACAGTTTGATTAGATGGCTGATCGAAGGTCCAACGATTAGCTTGGACACTAAGGAGTATAAAAAAGGGAGTCATATTGCTGAAGGACATAAGTGGAATCTTATCCCAAGTACTTCCTTCTTACTGATTATTATAATCTGTTAGAGGTTGTAAGTGTGATATTAGCAGATCTTTCACACGAGCTTGAGTAGCACTTACTTAGTCCCTGTAACCTATTGATTCATACTAGTGGAATCTAGTCAATAGACTATTAGCGTGGGAGAGCGGATGTAAGTTTGTGAAAACCGAACCACTATACTTATGTTGTATACAAATTTCTCTATCCCTAAAGTCCTATTTACATTTCTATGAAAGTTTATTGTTCACTGATAAGATCTAAAGATTGCATAACTACTCGTCATATGTTGTCCTATTGCAATATTGTTTTAACTTGTTTAAATTCTGCACTATCACTTATTCACCCTCCTTTAAGTGATTAATTTAGCCTAACAATAATGACGCGAATGGTCCTCTAATTTTGACTCAATATGTAATGTGGTATCTGAACTTTAGTCTAGTGTGTAACGTCATCCTTGAAGTTTTAATTTGTTTAATGCCTAGGGAATAAATTAAATATGTACTAAAAGTCCTAACATCATATTTAACAAATTAAAAGTTCAAAAATGATGTTGTACATTGAACTAAACTTATGGTACCATACTAAACAAAGTTGTTGACACCTAAAATTTGCCCAATCATTTAGTAATTAGTTGCATAAAAAATAAAAATAAAAAAAAAAGAGAGAAAAAGTAAAATTGCATTTCATGAAGTCGCATTTTTGCATCGGTACTAAAAAGGGCAACAAGACGCGGCGGCTCGTGGTCGATAATATTCACAAAAGGATGGTCTCTCTCCGCTTGTCTGAACGCGCAAAAGAGCGAAAGTCAAAAAAAGAGGAAGGAAGTTCTTGCACGTCCGTTGTCTCTCCCTCATTAATGCATGCGCATGCACGCACAAATTCGGCGGACGTGCGAATTCGAAAGGAACCCTCAGAGAAGCAAAATGAGCCCATTGATATATTATATAATATGCTCTCTCTCAAGTGTGGGTTGTCAGGAGAAGCAACGAAAAATTTGTTCAAGAAAGAGGCAAGTAACAAGTAAAGAAAAGTCAATAAGTGTGGCTAAAATTAATGAGTGTCAGGCGTGGCCTCTTTATTTGAAAAAAAAGGACGTGAACGTGAAGCAAGGAAAATTACGGCCGCCTCCTATTCACACTAAAGTCGGTTGGACTTCAAGAGCCTATAAATACGCAAGGGGGAAGTGAAGTCAGGAGGGGGGAGCGAAATTTCATGGTGAGGGCCTTCTCTTTCGATTAAAAAAAGGAGAGAGATTTGTGAGAGCTATTAAAAAAAAGAGAGCCCGTAGAGAGACACACAATGGAGAGAAAGGAGGAGATTAAAATAAGGAGGTGAATAGAGAGTTTGTCAGAGAAAAAAAACAAAAAAAAAGGTGAAAAGAGAGAGGAGAAGAAGAGTGTCGTATGGGGGTAAAAGGCAGAGGAAATGGGTGATTTGACCCTTACTATTCATCACCTTCCCCAAAATCTTGCTGTTTTACCTCTGCAACAGACCGACCCAGCTCCTCTGTGATCTCGCCTCAAGCCCCGCACGCGACGCCGCCTCACCGTGCCACCACCGTGCTGGACGCTGGACCTCCACGCCGCTCGATCCGACCCGATCTGCTCGCGCCAGACACCGCTTGCTCGCCCATCCATCTCCGACCCCCCTGCACCGCACCGCCGGCTGCATCCCGAAACTTAGCCGACGCCTCCCCTGCCGCCCGAGTGGCCTACCGGCGCACCCGCGCTCGGCCTTTCGCCCCCGACGCCGCGCCGCCTCTCGCGTCCACCACCGCCGCATCGCGCCCCCGAGATCCAGCCGCCACCGTCTCGCCTGCAAGCTACCCCCGGACGAGCCCACTCCGCTGCGCCGACGCCATCTCAGACCACGCCCGCGCGCCGTTGCCGCTCTCCCCACCGCCGGTTTCCGCTCGCGACCGCTGCACCGCCTCGGGTCCACTCACCGGCACCACCACACCGTCGCACCACCGCTCGCCACTGCCCGAGCACCACTGGAACTCCGAACGCCGCTGCTACCCCCAGCAGCCGCGACCGCCGCGCCGCCCAGAGCTACCCGAGGCCCTGCTCCGCGCCGACCGCCGCCACACCACCCTCGCCGGTGCCTTCCCCTTGCCGAAGCTCTGACCGGTGTTGCTCCTCAATTGTTTGAGCTGCCAAGTCGTGCGCGGGAACAAAACAAAAAAAGAGAAAAGCAAAAAAAAAAAAAAAAAAGAAAAAAAAAACAATTTAGGTAGTTCTTTTCCTTTATTTAGTTATCTTTTTTTGTTTTGTTACTTTTGGTATTTTACTTTATCTGTTCTTTTAGTATAATTATTCCTTAGTGTAAAGATGAAATTGCATAATATGAAATTGCGCTCAAACTAGTGATTGTGGCCCGATTTTCGGCCAAATCCGACTCGCAATTACTTAAAAATTGCCAATCCGATCTTCCGTCCGAGATCCGATTTGTGATTTATGTGAAATTAGCCAACCCGATCTCACGCGCGAGATACGGTCGTCAATTTGGGGTATTAATATTGCTTGATTTGCCGTGGTGTTTTTAAATTAATTTTCTTAAAAAAAAATCAAAAAGTGTAGGTTAGAATTAGGGTTTGCATGTTTAGAATTGAAGTTTTATTTTAAATAAAAAAATTAAAAAAATCAAGTGACTTAGGTTGTTAGTTTTTTTTATTGCATGTTTAATTATTAGGCGATTGTTAATTTCGAAAATTAAAAAAAGGAAAAGGGAAATTAGAGTTAGATTTGCTTTTCTTATTTTGCATGTTTAGGGTTGAGATTTTATTTTGAATCATGAAAAAGAAAACAAAAAAGAAAGCATATTCATTTAGATCGTTAGTTTTATTACTATTTGATTTGCATGTTAAATTTTAATTTCGCAATTAATAAAAAACCAAAAAAAAACCATCATGCATAATTCATGTAGAATGTCATTGCATTTTAGTGTAAGATTGCACGTAATTTAATTCTAGATAATAGTTTTTAATTTATTATAAGTTTAGATAAAAAAATCAAAATCTTGCATGAGCATATAGGACATGTAGGTTTAATAAATTAGACACGTAGGTTTAGTTTTTTTTTGGATTATATTTTTAGAATTGCATTTTTAGATATCTTTTAAAATAGGTTAGGGTCAATCTTAAACAACCTTTTTTATAGAGTCTTAGATAAAATTGGCATATTTTTATATTCTCATAAAAAATAACAAAAAATAATCATAAAAAATAGTTTTCTAAGACATAATAGGGTTTAAGTCAAAATTAATCCTAAAAATGAATTAGAAAATTATTTTTAGATAGCTTAATTAGGGTTTTTATTAATAAAAAAAATACAAAAATACTAGGTGCATATTAACTAGTTTACATAATAGGATTATTTAATTAGAATATGTTCATTAGTAAATTAGGTCATGAGGTGCATGTTAACTAGATTGCATATTAGGCCCATTTAATTTGAATTTGCATGTTAGTAAAATCATGTCATTTAGCTAAAAAATGCATTTTCTAACTCTTAAGAAAACCAAAAATGTTTGCTTTGTGTGATGCAATTTATTTATTTTCTTATTTGCATATTCAATAATGGTTGAAGACCCGTGTGATCACCTTTTGACATACTAGAAGTCTAGGTTAAAATAAATCTAAGCCGCTTGCAAAAACATTTAAAAAAAAAAAAAAAAAAAATGGTACCGAAAGGGCATTAGAAAATTCTAGTGAACCAAGTCTCCCGCACCCTGCAGTTCGTAGTAAGTAAAATAAATCTCCCTTTATTTTACTTAGGTGTCTAATCGACCTACCAAAAATAGATTAGTGGCGACTCCTAATGAAAATCATTTGCATGTTAAGAACTCAAACCTAAGTCGCGAATTGGTATGGGCTTGGGAGAGCCCGAGCTAAGCCATTAAGCTTAGTAGTCCATTAACCTAGTTTTAGGTGGTACACTCGAAAAATTAGGTCGCGACAAAAGTTAAAATTTAGGGATTACATTATACATTTAGTCAAATTTCAGGATCATTTATGTTATCTACCTTGAGAATAATCGTGCCAAGCTTTGCTCCCCCAACGCCAAAAGAACTACATATTACATGTTGGAGTTTTACCCTTAACTCTACTTAGAGCGCGCATGACAACCATTATGTTTTTGTTTCAGAACAATTTTTTTGTCTCAACTTATTTATGGAACAGAAATCCATGGTGACGCAATTTCATTCTTTTTTATTTTTGAAACAAATTTTTAGTCTAAAAATAGGTTTGGAACAGAAACGAGAAATAAAAACTCTATTTATTGCTCGTCCTTTATACTAGTTGACTACCCATTTGCCGTCGTTACCTGCCGTCCGTCGATTGATGGTCACACGTCGCCATCGCCATCCGCCGGTTGCCAATCGCTACTGTCGTTCGTCAATTGTTGTCGCCATTCGCCAATCGCCGTCATCGGTCGCCTTCCGTTGCTATTGCCACCATTTGTCGTCTCTCGGGAGAGAAAATTTTTTTGTTGTTATTAAACGAAATTCTATTCTAGGAATAGAAATCTTGTGTCGTTATCAAATGCAAATTTTCGCTTAAAATCTTATCGAGAAATAAAAATGAAAAAAACTATTTTTTTCAAAAATCAATTTTTGACTAGAACTATTATCATTTGTGCCCTCGTAGGCCCGCTTTAATCATGGCTATCCATCATAAAACGGTTTGAGTCGTGGCTATTCATCATGAAACGGTGGTCCCATACATAGGCCATAAGTGTTTGTCGTTTCGTTCCTCTTTTGCCGTCCGCCTTCTACTTTTATTATGTTTTCGAGGTGGGCGGCTAATCTTTTTCAATTCAACTTTCTATTCCAACCGATTGGCATATTTCTCCTACCAGTCAAATCTTACTAAGTTTCCATCACATCGAAACTTTCATAATCCGCTCAATAAATGATTTAATATCATAAAAAAGATTCCAAGTTATCAATTTATGATAAATTTATCTTACATAAATTTGTTGATCAAATTAAAATTTAAATCAATACAACCACCAAAAATCTTAAATTAATATATTCATAACAAATTTACCATTTGTTAATTCCTATTAAATTAGATCGATATAAAAAAAAAAAAACCCAACCTAATAAATATATGTGATGGATGGAGTTTCAAATTAACATATCCAATATTATCTAACTTAGTAATTTGATTGTAAAATTTAACTGAAACTAATAAATGGTAAATTTATCACAGTAATTAATTTACATTTTTTGGTGATAAAAAATTAATTCGAAATAAAATTCATCACGAATATAATTTTTCGTGGTATCAGTAAAAACAAAAAACACGAACGTGGGTATCGGGGCCACACAACAACCCGACCCCACAAAAGCCAAATAAACAAAATGTGAAAGAAAATGTTTTTTAGGCGATGGCTGACAAAAGGATAGGTACATGGACATCGGCTGATAAATCCGACTGCGCAGGATCCGCATGATGATGTATACTTAAATTAATATATATATATATATATAAAAGGAATTTCTAATTTGTTTTGCATCTTACTTTTGGAAATTTCGCACCACGACAACGAGCTCCCCGCCGAACGTCGCTGATAAGTGGGAGAAGAGTCGAAGCTCGCGACGGAAGTTGATTGAGACGAGGGAGAGATAGTCGTAGCGCCGCCGCCGCCGCCCCGGAAAGCTCCGGCGACCGCTTTGATCTCTCCGTCTCCGGGGCAGCAAGGTTTCTTGTTTTTCTCCCATTCGTCTTGATTTTGTTGTTTTTTTGTTGTTTTTTCGCTCTTTTGTGGGGTTCGGATTCGTGGTTTGATGCTGTAATGTCGGTCGGTGTCGAATTCCGCTTGAGCTGGTAAATGGGTTTTGTTGGAGGGTGGTTCTTTTCTTTTTCTTGATGCGATTACGTAGGAATTTGAGGGTGGCTCTGAGCATTGACTTGATGGTGAGCTTTTTCAAGATATTGGATTCGATGCTTTGTGCGAGTGGAATTTTGCTGATTACGAGCCAGAGAGGCTGCTTTCAATGGTTTAGAGTCTGGTTGTATCTGGGTCGAGAGTTACGCTCCTGGGAAGTTGATGGGTGGGACCATTCTCGGCTTTGAAGAAGATGATGAGGTCCGTTTTGCTTGGATTGCAGAGGCCTAATTCGTACAGGGCGTCACTGGGGCTCCTTGTTTTTAGCATCTTTTAGAATTTTTCGGGTGCGGATGTTCAGGTGTGATTGTGTAATTCTATCTTTGGTTTGGGGATTCGGCTGTCCTTAGCCTTTTTTGACAAAGATCTGTCATCCGTGCATGTTTGTAGTGTTCTGTCATAAGTTGACTTGTATGGCAGATATCCTTCGTCCTTAGGACTTGTGTTTGTCCTCTTTTTAGCTGACGGTATCATTAGTTGATTTCATCGACCCATCGCCCATATTTCTTCCTACGGTATCTTTGCTTATGAGATTTTTCTTCACCTATATGTACTGGAGCTGTGACTTAACTTTGTTGCTCGGTGCTGGTTTTAGATGTCCCTGGTCTTCAATGACCAACAGATTGATTGCTTCATACTTTTTCGTGGGAAAAATTTATTTTTGACCTTAGTTATAAGCTCGTCATTCTCTATGCATTCAAAGGGTTTTGCAGTTAGATTTTGGAGCCACAAAAGTTAGAAGAAAGAGGAATGGGGGAAATATTTGGGCATGATGCACCGTGAATAAGCATGAGGGTTTGTGATAGAATGTGGCATAGGCGGCTGGGCTAGGTTTCTAGGATCTAATTATGGAATTTGGTTATGTTATTTTAGGATGTTGACACGTTTCGAGGACTTTATAGACTGTGATGCTGGATGCAGGCAAAGGAACAATTGCATGCTAGAAAAGACCTTTTTAAGTATATAAGCTATCACTTCGAGTTGCTCTAGTATGTTGGGGGATTGTTGATGTCAACAACGTAATAAAGGGCAGATTCAAACCTATAAAAGGAGTTTTTAAGTGCGTACACTGTATATCAGTGTTGTCACCGTTAACATCCAACTTTTATAGCATGTCATACGGTTGTGGATGTGACATATACTGTTCAGTGACCACATGTAGGATCTAAGTGGACTTCCATAGGTATGTTGAGACAGATGATGTTGCTGAAGAATGTCGAGAAATACTCTCTCTCATATTGAGTTTGATAACGCAGGGATCCTTCATTGCATTTAAACCTTAGCAAAGAAAGTGTATTTCTCAGACCAAATAAATAAATTATGTCTGACTTATTTGCTGTGTCCTTTTCTAATTTAAGTGAACCCACAACATTGATGTTAGTCTAGTCTATCTGCAACCGGTCCTAATATACAGCTCATAGCAACACGTGGTGCCTCACCATCTGCAGAAAAGCTTGGCCAAAATGAAATAGGCAAACTAAGAATCAAAGTAGACCGGTATATTTCATTTTTGGGCAAGCATTTCGGCCTATAATTTGGCGCCATGAGTTGTTATGGCCTATGTGTGAGGATTAACTACATCAACATTCTCAGTCCCTTAGAATGAAGTAGACACAAAAACCAAGTAAAAAATACTTGTTAATTCTGGTCTGACAGGGGGGATCATATCTTGGGTTGGACAAGGCCCAAGAGTGCCAGTGTAAATTTGGGGAATGCAATTGTCTCACTATATCTGGCAACCTTCAATTTGTCATCTCTTTTTCCTTTTAGTGGAACCATACAACTTTAGATGAGGAAATGAAATCAACCATAAAGATTTCCTGGTATAGGCTTACTCTTACGCTGGTATCCTTCAGTGTACCTTTAGCTATGCGGCCATCACTTTATTCGACTCACTTGGTTGTTTCTTTTGCTGCAGATGAGCATGCATGATTCTGAACAGGGACACATCATTGAAGTGTGTCGAGATGTGCCAGCCATGGAAACAAGCCAGGTTGGTAGTAAGATATGCGCAGAGGCACCTTGTGGTTTTTCAGACGCTAGAAATAGTTCAAAAGATGCAAGAGAGAGGTCAACCTCTATGAAGAAACTTTTGATTGCGGTGGTGCTTTGTATTATCTTCATGAACGTAGAAGTAGTTGGTGGTATTGAAGCCAACAGTCTTGCCATTCTCACAGATGCAGCGCATTTGCTGTCGGATGTTGCCTCATTTGCAATATCCTTATTATCTATTTGGGCATCAGGTTGGGAGGCAACTCCACGCCAGTCTTATGGTTTCTTCCGAGTTGAAATTCTTGGTGCACTTGTCTCCATCCAGATTATATGGCTACTTGCTGGGATTCTTGTGTATGAAGCAATAGAAAGACTTATCAATGGTACAACAGAAGTTCATGGCTTTCTCATGTTCATTATTGCTGCCTTTGGCCTTCTCGTGAATATTGCCATGGCACTGTTACTGGGTCACGATCACAGCCATGGTCATGGTCATGGTCATGGACATAGTCATGGGCATGATGATGCGCATGAACATGATGCTCATGCTCATAGCCATGAGGATCATGGTGATTTGCATACTCATGGGTTAACCATCAAGAAACATGACCATCATCATCATGGAGAAGATTCTAAAGGACATGCTGATCAACATCATGACCATGAAACAGGTCTAACTGAGCCGCTTTTGCAGACTTGCTCGGAAGCTGAAGGTAACTCAAAACCTGGAACCAAACAGAAGCAGCAACGTAATATTAACATACAAGGTGCTTATCTTCATGTGCTTGGGGATTCCATTCAAAGTGTGGGTGTGATGATTGGCGGTGCAATTATATGGATTAAGCCCGAGTGGAAGATTGTCGACTTGATTTGCACCCTGATATTCTCAGTAATTGTGCTTGGGACAACAATAAGGATGCTCCGTAACATTCTGGAGGTTTTGATGGAGAGTACGCCTAGAGAGATTGATGCCACTAGGCTCGAGAGTGGACTTCGCGGGATGGATGAAGTGATTGCAGTCCATGAATTGCACATCTGGGCTATAACGGTTGGAAAGGTGCTATTAGCCTGCCATGTCAAAATAAAGCGTGACGCCAATGCCGATATGGTCCTGGACAAGGTGGTGGACTACATCAGAAGAGAGTACAAGATAAGTCACGTCACCATTCAAGTAGAAAGAGAGTAGATGTCGGAAGGTGAATGATTTAGTTATGGCATTGTACATGGATGGTAGGGTTGGGGACACATTTTAGCTTCTAATTTGTTTGGATGTTGCCGTTTCGGCCTTTTTCTCTTAGCTGCGCCTGTGATGTAATGTTCGCTTCTCCTTTGTTAGAATCTTATGTTTAAGAGCTCTTTTATCCAATAATACCAGTTTCTCCAACAAAAAGGAAAAAGGAAAAAGGAAAAAGAAAAAGAAAACACTGGAAAAGTCGGGAAACAACTTCTCAAGAACAATTTTCCTTCAAATAAATGGACCATATATGTAGATGAAAAGCGTGCAAATCCCGTGGACAGGCGACGTGGCAACGTACGGGATGTCAAACACCTCGATTTTGCTCGAAGCAAGAGGCAACTGGAACAGCGAAAAAGAAAGTGAAAGGTATTCAAGGCCCAGGAAAGCGACAAATGGGTCGTGTTGGGAGCCCATTTGGCGTCGAGTTCGGGATTGCACGGGAGCACAGTTGTACTTGTTAGGTCACATGTCATTTTATATTAGACCGATAACCGTCTTAATACGACGATTTACCCCGACCCATCACAGATCGCATACGAAACTACGGTAATTTGCCCGCACCCGACAGCCGCGAGGGAGCAATTATTAGGTTCATTCGCGGCGAACTTAGGCTCGATCTATCGTGGGAATGGCCTGAGCCATTGGGGCCTCTAGAAAAGAGATCCAACTCAACATTTCTCCAAATTAAACTTCAGGGCCTCCGTTCAATCCGGAAAGCTCTTCGCTTTCTGATCGAAGCTCGACACGCGCTCGCGCCCAAGATCGCTCGCAAAGATCCAGAGTCGAAGACGTAGGAGGCGCGACGGATGGTGGTGGTTCGAAGCAGGTGAGGGCGAGCTTTCTAGGGGGCTGCGGTGCTTCTTCGGACAGGGGGATTCTGCTTCTTCTTCTTCTTTGGCTAAAAAGGAAACGGAGAGAACAATGGGAGCAGGAGAGAATGAGAGGAAAAGAGGGAAGCTTTATGCTTTCAATGGCGATTCTAATGCTCAAAGACAAGAGCACCCGAGACTAAAGCGAAAAGGGAATGTCTGCTCTGCTCATCAGACAGCTTCAACCCATCAAACCTCCATTTTTGCTAGCGTTTCGCAGTGGAGACAAATTCGTTTGGACCTGTGAAACTGTTGGTAGTTTGTTTATAAAATAAATAAAGAGGTGCCTTGTCCCACATCGAAAAGATGTGAGTGCGCACGTGTACGAAATTTGGTACTAACCGATCATTAATTTTATTTATTGAAAATTCGGATTTATTTCTATAAAAATTAACTATAAAGTTTTGTTGAAATAGTGCGGTTGTTCACGAAATGTTATGATTATTTTTTATTTACTTAATTTCGAATTTTTTATGTCTTTTCAATGTAACCTTTGAGACACGTACTTTTTCACGAAAGATTGCATTTGTTCCTTTTGCAACCTTTTGAAGAGTTGTCTTTATTCGAAAGACAAAGATAAATACGTTTATTTTGAGATCAAACTAACTTCTTCCATTTATCAAACTAACTTCTTCCATTTTTTCGTTTTCATTCAAAAGAAATCTACAACCATTATTTTCAATTGTTTTCCATGAGAGACTTTGGAGAAATATTAGAATTGCTATATAGTATTCTCATTTGAGACTTTGTTATATCTTGAAGGAAATTTGCCGGTGACCATTAGCAACTTTGTGGGGCAAATAAATCCTTAAAGAAAGTGATATCACGTCTCAAAATTCGACTTGATTACTCTGAAGATCTGACTTCATTGTTCTACCCAATTCAAAGCCTATATTTTTCCAACAATTTTAAGGATTTATTTGTGCAACAATGAAGTTAAAGTCAATCACCAGAAGCAGAAGTTCCTTCAGAGGCTTCGGGTCGTGATATATGTGGCTTGGCTATGTATCTCACTCGCTTGCGGGGCATGCTAGACGAATGATTTATTGCCAATGGAGTGAGCATTGCACGATTATCTAGTTCTCTTCGAGTCGGCCTCGGTCTAGTCTGCAGAGATTGTGGGCTTGTGCGAGGAGTGGTGGAAGGGCGGTCTGCCCGAGAAAGAGAGGAAATGAGACAGAGTAGAGAAATCGTGAGAGGTTGGCCACGAGAAAAAGAGAAATACAATCCATGAGCAGAGTGGGGGCAGGAGAATACAAAGAAAAAAAAATTGTGGGCTTGGAGGTTCACAAAGAGAATTAAAAAAAAAAAAAAAAACAAAAGAAGGAGATAAGTTCATCCAGGGAGAAGTTGAGAAAACGCCAAAGCAGAATTAGGTCTGTTCCTCGATGGCTTCCACGGACGCTGATGATCATCGCTCATTGCCATTGGCTGTATTTTTGAAACAGCACAAAGCGTGCTCTGCTTGGTTGAGAGCCTGAAGCGACTGCATCTCCGTCGAAACTTTTCGTTGGCTATAACTCCGATCGTCAATGATAACCGAATCTTTTATCGTCGATCCAATTGCCAATCTATTAACAAGTGATACTCTTTTCTAGAGTATTGCTTCACTTTTCTGTGGATGGCACAAGTAGATTTGACCGGAATGTTCCTATGTTCGCAAATTGGTGTCGCATTGATGGCACTGATCAAACTCAGGAATAGTGGGGGTCATTGCACCCACAGATAGGCCGATTATGTGCAAGTGAAGGCAAATGTTGGGTCATTCATGGATGTTTTGGAGGATTACTTGAGAATGTACCGAGGTGTTGCTTTTTTGCTTATCGGCTTATATGCTAAGGTATGCGATATTTTTATCTTCATGTTTAGCACGTAAACTGCTACACTATTTGTCAATGAGGGTTTCATACTTGCTCTTAGTCTTTAGTCATCTTTTGGCATGTGTGTTCAATTCCATATGTGGGATAATGATAGAATTGAAGAGATGCAATATATGCCCCTATTTAAGACTTCCGTTACAAGAAAATGGTACGCACGTGTGATAGGAATCCTACAATTGCTTGGGTTGCTGTAGGAGCTTAGAATTAGAATATTAAATGGGTTGACTTGATATTACTTTCAGTCTGTGTAAATTGTGGTTCTTTCCAAATGCCACGTAAGACATGCAGAAGAGGCAAGGAAGACGTGGGTATCATGTCACATGTGTAGTTTATGAGTGGCTGGTCCTTAATTGACCAATGGATATGGTAAATATGTTATGTGGGAAATTCATGTGGAGAGGAGGTTCCTTGATATAGCTTCGGAAGATTTTATTTATATATTACATTGTTATCGTCATAACATCTTATGTGCAAGAGCCGTATATGCAAAACTTGGCATGCAAAGTGGACAAAGGATTTAGGTTAATGATTGACAAAGTCCCATTTTTTGAGTGTAGCGTAAATTGGGATTTGAGAAGTGTAAAAAGTCCACTTCCCATGGGCAGACTCTGTGTTAGAATGCTGTCATTAATGCTTCCTTACAGCTTCCAGTGGTCACGATAGCCAAGACAGGCATCAATGAGTGGATTGATAATTCTGAATGTTTTGGGGCTTTCAAGTGGAAAGAACTAGAAAAACTTCTCTTATTTTGACCAATGCTTCATGACAATGCTTGGTTGTGCTCACTTCTTAATTTTCTGGTCCCCTTGTTTCTTGTCTCTGTGGAAAATGTTCTTCCGAGGCTTCAAAGCTGCAAAAGGAAAAGGAGGAGGCGGCGAAGACAAAAAGAAGTAAGCCAAATAAGCATCTCTTTGTGATTTCTTTGGAGCCATGGTTGACGATATCCTTATTTTGGAAGTAATATAACTGGAATCATTGAGATTAAGAAGTATCTAACTTTCGTTATTAGGCTTTAAAGTTAAAAACATAGTGGGGGTTATTTCTTTGAGCCAAAATGATAATGTGGAAAAGATGTTAAATAAAATTTTAACATCTTGGTTTCAAAGAATTAAATACTCCATTTGATTCTAGTATTAAATTAAATTATAATACCGGTAGAGTAGTAGCACAATTTAAATATGCTAGTGCTATAAGGTCTTTAATGTATGCGATGCATTATACTAGACCTGATATTGTGCAAGTTAAGAAGTATATATTAGTAATCCAAGAATAGAACATTGGGTTATCTTAAGAAGACTATAAATTTGGGATTGTTCTATAATAATTATTCAGTTGTATTGGAATTATACACCGATGTTAGTCGGATTACAAGTGTGGGAGATGAAACTTCTTGATGGATTTTCACATTACGTGAATGTGTTGTTTCTTGAGCAAGCAAGAAACAAATGTACATAACTTACTCGATGATAGAATTTGAATTCATTGCTTTAGCAGCAACTGGGAACGAGGTCAAATGGATTAGGAATTTGTTGTTGGATATCAAATTATGGCCTAGTCCTATGCCTCCTATTTCTATTCACTATGATAGTCAGGCTACTTTGACAATAGTCTATAGTAGCACCTATAATGATAAGTCTAGATATATTAGTTTAAGACATGAATATGTGAGACAATTGATTAAAGATAATATCATAACAATTGTCTACGTGAGGTCAAGTAATAATCTTGCCGATCTTTTGACGAAGGCTTTATCAAGAGACATGGTAATAATGACTTCACAAGAAACGGGGCTGAAACCCTTTAATTAAAATCACCAGTAATGGTAACCCGACATTTTTATAGAATATCACTAGTTACAAGGTTTAATGGGTAAGAAGAAGTTACTGCATGTGATTGTTTGATACTAACATAGTCCCGATATGAGAAGTCAGTATCGTCTGTTACGTTTTGTAAGTTGAATTGAATTCTTAATGAAGTATAGTATAAACTTGTAATGTGTTGATAGTAACGGAAACACATAGTAGATACTTTACCTATATGAGCTTAGAAATGGTACCGCTTCTTATGAAAGTTAGGGTTGCTTTCTAGAGAGCTCATGAAACAGGATCAAGCACAAGGCCATAATAGTGCGGAGTAATATAGAACTTTTCGTTGAAACAAGAGGTTAGTGTATGTGCGGTATGTCCGGTTCTACTATATAAAAGTACAAGTTTAAAGCCGAGTTATTTGTCACTTTGATAGAACTTTGAGATATTTGCACTAAGTAAACGTTTAAACAAAAGTAGGGGATTGTTGGTAGTTTGTTTATAAAATAAATGAAGAGGTGCCTTGTCCCACATCGAAAAGATGTGAGTGCGCACGTAGACGAGATTTGGTATTAACCGACGATCATTAATTTTATTTATTGAAAATTCGGATTTATTTCTATAAAAATTAACTATAAAGTCTTGTTGAAACAGTGCAGCCGTTCACAAAAAAGTTATGATTATTTATTATTTATTTAATTTCGAATTTTTTATGTCTTTTTAACATAACCTTTAGTATGCACTTGTTCACGAAATGTTGCTCTTGTTCCTTTTGCAACCTTTTAAAGAGTTGCATCTATTCGAAAGACAAAGATAAGTACGTTTGTTTTGAGATCAAACTAACTTCTTCCATTTTTTCGTTTTCATTCGAAAGAAATTTACAACCATTATTTCCAATTGTTTTCCATGAGAGACCCTAGAAAAATACTAGAATTGATATCTAACATTCTCATTTGAGACTTTGTTGTATCCTGAAGGAAATTTGCCGGTGACCATTAGTAACTTTGTGGGACAAATAAATCCTTAAAGAAATTGATATCACGCCTCAAAATCCGACTTGATTAAAGATCCGAAATCATTGTTCTACCAAATTCGAAACTATATTTTCCCAACAGAAACTATACGGGGCGATGCTGCCCATGCTCGCGTTTTTGGGGTACTCTTGCTGATGAGCTTGAACCCTCACGAATCGCTCGACATTGACCCACGAGACGAGGCTGTGCTTTTGCTGTTCGGGTCTCGGGCGCAGGCCCCGGAGCCAGAGCTTGTTACGCTTGAATGGGGTTCAATTGCACGAACTGGATGCGAGGCACCATGTGCTTCGCCGGCTCGTGTCAATCGCGGCGAAGGAGCTCCTGAACGGCCAGCGGGTGGTGGTGGCTCGGTGATGGAGATTCTCGACCTGCTGTCAAAGAAGAATCATCTGCGTTTCCTGCTGTTCCAGTAGGAAAACCGAAGCTAAGTCCTCTCTGCCTTCTTTGGTTTTCGAGTTTTGTCCAATTATAACACTGACTTATACGATCCCCTAGTGCCAAAAGAACTGGAGGCCTCAACTCTATTTATACTAGGTCAAAAAAAAAAAAAAAAAAAACTCTATTTATTTGATCGCTTGAATTATGGATATTCATCATAAAATGACGGTCCCATAGGCTATAAGTGCTTTTTTTGTCTTTTGTCGTTCTCTATTCAATTTTAGTGTTAATATTTTGAAAAACTCCAAATTGATACTTTAATGATAAATTTATCTCAAATTAATTTTTTAATCATGAAAAATTCTAAACTAGTACACCTATAATAAATTTACCTCAAATGACCATAAAAAATCTCAAATTGGTACACATGTGATAAATTTACTCCAAACCAATTTATTCAACTGTACAAAATTCCAAACTGGTATATTTATGACAAATATATCTTCCGTTAAAAATGTTACATACGAGTAAATTTCCTAATAGGTATACTGGTCAATTGTCACATGTCATCCAACTAAGCAATTTGACAGTAAAATTTAGTAGAAACTACAAATGTATTAATTTAAAGTAAATTTGTCAAAAGTGTATCGATTTAGGATTTTTGGTAGCCAAAAAAATTAGTTTGGGGTACATTTATTATGTGTGTATTAGTTTATTAATGTGCCAACTCGGCCGTCTGTCGTATTGACCCTTAATTTTATTATGTTTCTAGATGGGCAATCTTTTTCATGTCATTTTTCAATTCCAACTGATTGGCACATATCTCCTACTAGTCAAATCATACTAAGTTCTAATCACATCGAAACAATCGTAATCTGTTGAATAGAAAATATTCCAAAATAAAATGATTTAATAGCACAAAAACTTCAAATCAATTCATTTGTGATAAATATATCATAAATTAAATTTTTTGACTAGCAAAAACCC
This sequence comes from Eucalyptus marginata, assembly GCA_014182565.1. Classification (NCBI taxonomy): domain Eukaryota; kingdom Viridiplantae; phylum Streptophyta; class Magnoliopsida; order Myrtales; family Myrtaceae; genus Eucalyptus; species Eucalyptus marginata. The sequence continues at coordinate 10,109,046 of CM024589.1, forward strand.
TAGATAGATCTAATTGTGACAAATTTATCTTACCAAAAATTTTAAAATAGTATAGTTATGACAAATTTACTTTTCATTATTTTTTATTAAATTGGATTAATACCACGAAAAAAATCCCAAATTGGTACACAAACAGAAAGCAAAACCTTAAATTAATATACTCGTCAATTACCATGTGTCATCTAATTCAGAAATTTGATGATAAAAATTTAATAAATAATAAATTTGTTACACGTATACTAGTTGGAAATATATGATGGTGAAAATATTAATTTGAATTAAATTTATTACAACCATATCGATTTAGGACTTTCGTGATATTGACTCAATAAAAATATTGCGAAAGAATATGTTTTGGTTGTGGATTCGCGAGCAATGACTGTGCATGCATTGAACTTGGATAATGATCTGACGGGGGCAGGGACCGCATGATGATATACTTAAACCAAATTAGGTTAAAAAAGAGAGGAATTTTTAATCTGTTTTACTCTTTCTATTTTGGGAATTTTTAATCGAGGACGCCAAACTCCCTCCCAAACCTCGGTTATAAGAGGGGGAAGAGTCGAAGCTCGGGACGGAAGGAGATGAAGACGAGGGAGACCTAGTCGGAGCGCAACCATCTACAACGCGAAAAGCACCAGCGGCCGCGTCGATCTCTCCATCTCCGGAGCTCAGTCCGGAGCGGCAAGGTTTGTTGTTTTTCTCCCATTCGCCTTGACTTCGGTGGTTCTTTTCTTTTCTTTCTTTTTCTGTTTTGGATTCGGATTTGGTTTGATGCTGTAATGTCGATCGGTGTCGAATTCGGCTCGAGCTGATAAAAGGATTTTGTTGGATGGTTTTTTTTTTTTTTTTTTGGGTTGATGCGATTATGTGGGAATTCGAGGGTGACTTCGAGTGTTGACTTGATGATGAGCTTTTCGAGATATTGGATTCGATGCAGTGTGCGAGTGAATTTTGCTGATTATGAGCCAGGGAAGCTGCTTTCAATGGCTTAGAGTCTGGTTGTTACTGAATTAAGAATTACGCTACTGGGAACTTGATGGGTGTGGGCTTTCTTGGCTTTGAAGAAGATGATGAGGTCCGTTTTGCTTGTATAACAGAGGCCTAATGCTTGCAAAGTGGGTCACTGGGCCCCCTTGTTTTGGCCTCTTTTAGAATTTTTCGGGTGCGGATGTTCAGGTGTGATTGTGTAATTCTGTTTTTGGTTTGGGGATTCGGCCGTCCTTAGCCTTTTATGACGAAGATCTGTCATCCGTGCATGTTTGTAGTGTTCTGTCATAAGTTGACTTGTATGGCAGATATCCTTCGTCGTTAGGACTTGTGTTTATCCTCCTTTTTTCTGACGGTATCATTGGTTGATTTGATTGACCTATATGCCGTGAGTATCGGGCCAGTCATCTGGGTAATTGTACTGGAGCTGTGACTTAACTTTGTTGCTCGATGCTGGTTTTAGATGTCCCTGGTCTTCGATGACAAATAAATTGATTGCTTCATACTTTTTCGTGGGAAAAATTTATTATTGACCTTAGTTATAAGCTCGTCATTCTCCATTCATTCGAAGGGTTCCGCAATTAGATTTTGGAGCCACAAAAGTTAGAAGAAAGAGGAATGGGGGAAGTATTTGGGCATGATGCACCGTGAATAAGTGTGAGGGTTTGTGATAGAATGTGGCATAGGAGGCTGGGCTAGGTTTCTAGGATCTAATTATGGAATTTGGTTATGTTATTTTAGGATGTCGACATGTTTCGAGGACTTTATAGACTATGATGCAGGATGCAGGCAAAGGAACAGTTGCTAGAAAAGACCTTTTTAAATATATAAGCTAGCGCTTCGAGTTGCTCTAAGTATGTTGGAGGATTGTTGATGTCAACAACGTAATGAAGGGCAGATTCAAACCAATAAAAGGAGTTTTTAAGTGCGTACACTGTATATCAGTGTTGTCACTGTTAACATCCAACTTTTATAGCATGTCATATGGTTGTGGATGTGACCTATACTGTTCAGTGACCACATGTAGGATCTAAGTAGACTTCCATAGATATGTTGAGACAGATGATGTTGAAGAATGTCAAGAAATACTCTCTCTCATATTGGGTTTGATAGCACAGGGATCCTTCATTGCATTTAAACCTTAGCGAAGAAAGTTCTCAAACCAAATAAATAAATTATGTCTTGACTTATTTGCTATGTCCTTTTCTAATTTAAGCGAACCCGAAATATTGATGTTAGTCTAGTCTATCTGCAACCGGTCCTAATAGACAGCTCATAGCAACACGTGGTGCCTCACCATCGGCGGAAAAGCTTGGCCAAAATGAAATAGGCAAATTAAGAATCAAAGTAGACCGGTATATTTCATTTTTGGGCAAGCATTTTGGCCTATAATTTGGCGCCATGAGTTGTTATGGCCTATGTGTGAGGATTAACTACATCAACATTCTCAGTCCCTTAGAATGAAATAGACACAAAAACCAAGTAAAAAAAACTTGTTAATTCTGGTCTGACAGGGGGGATCATATCTTGGGTTGGACAAGGCCCAAGAGTGCCAGTATAAATTTGGGGAATGCAATCGTCTTACTATATCTGGCAAACTTCAATTTGTCATCTCTTTTTCCTTTTAGTGGAACCATCCAACTTTAGACGAGGAAATGAAATCAGCCATAAAGATTTCCTGGTATAGGCTTACTCTTACGCTGGTATCCTTCAGTGTACCTTTAGCTATGCGGCCATCACTCACTTAGGGTATTTGACTCACTTGGTTGTTTCTTTTGCTGCAGATGAGCATGCATGATTCTGAACATGGACACATCATTGAAGTGTGTCGAGATGTGCCAACCATGGAAACAAGCCAGGTTGGTAGTAAGGTATGCGCAGAGGCACCTTGTGGTTTTTCAGACGCTAGAAATAGTTCAAAAGATGCAAGAGAGAGGTCAACCTCTATGAAGAAACTTTTGATTGCGGTGGTGCTTTGTATTATCTTCATGAGCATAGAATTATTTGGTGGTATTGAAGCCAACAGTCTTGCCATTCTCACGGATGCGGCGCATTTGCTGTCGGATGTTGCCGCATATGCAATATCCTTATTCTCTCTTTGGGCATCAGGTTGGGAGGCAACTCCACGCCAGTCTTATGGTTTCTTCCGAGTTGAAATTCTTGGTGCACTTGTCTCCATCCAGATTATATGGCTACTTGCTGGGATTCTTGTGTATGAAGCAATAGAAAGACTTATCAATGGTACAACGGAAGTTCATGGCTTTCTCATGTTCATTATTGCTACCTTTGGTCTTCTTGTGAATATTGCCATGGCACTGTTACTGGGTCACGATCACAGCCATGGTCATGGTCATGGTCATGACCATGGGCATGGACATAGTCATGGGCATGATGATGCACATGAACATAGTGATCATGCTCATAGCCAGGAGGATCATGGTGATTTGCATACTCATGGATTAACCATCAAGAAAGATGACCATCATCATCATGGAGAAGATTCTAAAGGACATGCTGATCAACTTCATGGCCATGAAACAGATCAAACTGAGCCTCTTTTGCAGACTTGCTCGGAAGCTGAAGGTGACTCAAAACCTGGAACCAAACAGAAGCAGCAACGTAATATTAACATACAAGGTGCTTATCTTCATGTACTTGGGGATTCCATTCAAAGTGTGGGTGTGATGATTGGCGGTGCAATTATATGGATTAAGCCCGAGTGGAAGATTGTCGACTTGATTTGCACCCTGATATTCTCAGTAATTGTGCTTGGGACAACAATAAGGATGCTCCGTAGCATTCTGGAGGTTTTGATGGAGAGTACTCCTAGAGAGATTGATGCCACTAGGCTCGAGAGTGGACTTCGCAAGATGGATGAAGTGATCGCAGTCCATGAATTGCACATCTGGGCTATAACGGTTGGAAAGGTGCTATTAGCCTGCCATGTCAAAATAAAGCGTGACGCCAATGCGGATATGGTCCTGGACAAGGTCGTGGACTACATCAGAAGAGAGTACAAGATAAGTCACGTCACCATTCAAGTAGAAAGAGAGTAGGTGTCGGAAGGTGGATGATTTAGTTGTGGCATTGTACATGGATGGTAGCGTTGGGGTCACAATCTGGCTTCTAATTTGTTTGGATCTTGCCGTTTCGGCCTTTTTCTCGTAGCTGGGCCTTTGAGGCCCTTCAGGAGTATGATGTAATGTCCTCAATTTCTGGTTCAGTAAGTATTAAAGAGAGTTGTTCCAATTTAGCTGAATTGGGTCTTTAACAATGATTACTAGTTCAGTGAGTTTCGTTCGCCCTGATTACTAGTTCAGTAAGCTTTCCAATCTTCGCATCATTGAATTTCATTAGTTTGGTTGAAGATTCATTTTAGTAAAAAATTTGTCTGTGCCGATGTACCTTGGCTGCTGAGGGCATTTAGGGTTACGTGCCTCTACTAAACCAAATATCTGTGATTGGATAATTCAACTCTTAACTATTAATTGCGGAAAGCTCAAGATGACAACATTAGTAGGAAAGCAAAATCCACTTATCATTTGGAAATAATTTGCTTGAGGCCGTGTACCTTTCTGCATTCTGCCATGCAGAAATATGCCCGTCTGATGGAACTTTCATGAAGAATTCAGGAGGGATACAGAAGCAGTTTAAGCACGTACAAAGTCAAGTGGTTTTGTAGTAATCATGTTGATAGGAGAGACTACTTGACATGGCATGTAGAATTCCAAGATTACATTGCTGCTCAAGCTCGTTTGATATGATGTTGTTGTTTACTCAGTGCCAGAAAGACATTGATTTGCCATTTATTAGTTGTAATTTTAACTGGTTGTCCAAAATTTGCATGAAGGAAAAGCAACGAAATAGCGGGATGTTCCTTCGTTCTGAATCACCCAACGTTGCTTAGTTTAATAATGCTCCCAAATTGACTTTTGGTGAGACAAATACATCCTGTCAACAGAGATTTACGTCATGTACTCTCTCTACATGCGTGCGTGGGACCAATCTCTTTATTATACATGATCAATCAAACATGAACTGTGGAGCTTTCGTATTTACTGATGAGCTGGGCAATGTACTAGCCTGCTTGAGCATACAATAGGCAGGATTCGGCATTCTTGTAACAAGTTGTGAGCACGACATGCCACTCGAATGCCAGAAAACCCTTCCTCCGTTGCTAGAGTCTTGAACTCTTTCTCGGTCCTCTCTTTTCCACCTTGAAACATGCTCGTTATGAACACGTACAATTGAAACAGGCTCGCAGAAGCAAGATTAGCTCCAGGTGTTTCTGGAATCACCAGATCAACCACCACGACTTTCCCACAGTCAGGCAGAGTGTCGTAGCAGTTCTTCAGTATCTTGATACAGAGTTCGCCTGCTCCATGTATGAAGTATTCACTGTCATTAGTTACCGAGTTAGTGCTCATAACGTGCAAAGAACTGAAATTTACACGAGACTTGGAATTTAGAGAAGTTAACTAGAACTCTGATAATAATGAGAAAAGCATTCTTCTAGCTCCTGTTCTGCAAACTTCTTGTAGCATCTAAGACTAACCTTCATGAAAATGGCACCTCTTTTAGGAATACTCGCAAACATATCTCCTAATGTTCTAAATACCTGTAGCAAATCATAGTCTCCATCAGATTTCGAAATTAATCAATTTATGAATTACTAAACTGTCATATGTGTCTCAAACAATGATGCTTTAGATTCTTTATTGTGATTAAAAGGAAGTAGGAAGGAATTTCTCTGTTGGTTTGCATTATGTCCTTGACCATAATTTACATTGATGCAATACTAGTTAAGAAACTGCATCACTGTTCCCAAATGAAAATTCTGGGAAAACATTTTCCAATAATACGGTTTATTTTCCTTTGTTTGACGATGTATAATTGAAAATGTTTTTTGCCGTTTGGATCCCATTAAAAAATAATTTCACACTTCATCACAGAAAAAAAATGAATTTTTAATTTAAAAACTTCAAATTTTTAATATTGTTGTTTTTTATTTACTTTTATTTTCCTTCTTTTTATTTCCTTTTTTCTTTTTCCTTCTTCTTGTCCTTCACTCCTCAACTTCCTCATGCCATCCTATCTGCTTCCTCTGGCAGTTTGTTCCCAGCTAGCTTACAAGGGGTGAGCTCCACTTATTGCTAGAGGTGGCGAGCTCGCTAGTTGGCCGCTAGAGGCTGTGAGCTCGCCCAATCTAGCAAGGCTTGAGCCTCATCGTTGGAGGCCACGAGCTCACCCGATTTAGCAAGGCTTGAGGCTCATCGGTCTCGGGCAAGCTCAAGCCTTGTTGTCGAAGGCCATGAGATCTTTCGATTTGGTGAGACCGAGCTCATTGGCTGTCCTTGTGGCCGATGACGGGTGAAGAAGAAGCAAAAAGAAAAAGGAAGAAAAGAAAAAGAAAAAGAAGCAAATTCGAATTTTTTATTTTTATTTTTAAAATGTTTTCCAAATTTTAATTTTTTTTTAAAAAATAAAAATTCAAATTCAAATTTTTAAAAATATATTTTTATAAGAATAATTATTTGTAAACCAAGCATCAAATCTAAGCTTTGGTAGATTCGAAAACGTTTTTCGGTCCTTTCAAAGGAAAAATCATTTTCCCGAATTTAAACTTTGTTAGGAAAATATTTTCCAGTTGATTAAGAAAACTTTTTCCGTTTACTCATTTTCCTAAAGCGACCCAAACGCTGGAAAATGAGGAAAATGTTTTCCCTGAAAATGTATTCCGCGAAACAAACGCACCTTTAGGGTTGATTGAGATAGCAAAAAATTATTGAATAGTTTATGGCAGAAATGCTATCTGTTTCTCCCAACACAATCGCATTTGTGGAAGGAGGTCTATATGATAAAAAACCGCTAGAGATACCTTTAGAAGTTTATGCAGGTGCTACATAAAACCTTTGGGACTTCATAGGAAGTCTGGACCGTTTTGACTTTTCTAACAATGTCAACGGCCGATAAGTCTGTATGAGAATTCTCCCTCGCTTCCGTACCTGGATAAGAAGGCGACTTCTCGATAACCAATGCCAGGTCGAAGTTGATCCCCTTAATGTGAGGGTATTTGGAAATGATCATGCTAAGAATGGAACCGTCACCACGTCTACATCAACCGGTTAGTCGAGCCCTTCAACACCTTTGTAGGCATCCAAGATTGTCGACATGAACAGCTCGTTGCATTCTTTCATCGAGTCCCCGAAAATCTCAGAAAATCTGGCTTTCTTCCCTAAGTATGAGAATGCATTCACACCATGTGCCCTTTCGAATGGAACTCCTCCTTCCAGAACCTGTTCCCGCAAGAGCCTAAACTGTCGTGAACTATACTTCCCGGATGCGAAAATAATGCAGATAAAGCATGATTCATAAACGATGCATCACACTCTGACATATGCGAAAATGGTTTATCTCGGTATGAAACATCTTTGATCCCAAATACTGAAATTTGAAGTTTCAGATTGAAACTCCAATTCTACAGCAAAGGGCAGTAGCAACGGCCTTGTAACTCAGTGTTTCATACCACAGGACACGAGACGTCTAAACTATGAAGACGACGCAGAGTACATGTCTATACCTTTTAGAAACAGGGAATTTGGGAGAAACAAAATCCATATGAAAATGAATCAAAAGCATAAAAATAATTCCATAGAGCAAATCTGTCAGGCTTAGTCCTATTTAAGGTGGACGAACATAAACTCAAGGTGAGAATCTAACTTTCAAAAAAGCAGCTTTCATATCATCTACGGAGAACCTAGTAATTTCTTCACTTGTATGGAAGGAACAATTACCACATATCAATCATGACCTTGTCCTGAACCATCAGCACCTGACCACTCAAGAAAAACTTGTGGCCACGGGTGCCAAACCATAGACCCTGCAGTCCCCCTCACCCTGGTGATCTTTTCCAAGAGAAACACTGAGAATCGAGTGGCTTGCGAGGAGGCTAAGCATTTTGTCCAGCGTGTCGTGTGCGTCCGGGTTGTTCTTGACGGGAATCTAGGAAGCGATCTGCGAAGGAGAGAGCATGGTGTCCGGGCCTTCCCTCTCCAGTATCTCGAGCACGCCCAGCTCGACCGTCGCTTTCAGGACCATGGGCACGACTGATGAAGTCGCTAGTTGCATGGCATATAGTGCGATCGATGACGATTCATCTTCATTGCTGCTGCTACTAGCGGGAGAATTATTAAAAGAATTTTAAATTTATTACAATTGTGTTAATTCAGTCATAAACTTTTTTTTTTTACCAATTTAGTCATAAACATTTTATAATTGTGTCAATTTAGTCCATTCGGCCAAAATTGGCCATTTGGCGCTGACGTGGACGCTGGCGAACGCTGACATGGCATTTTTTAAATATTTTTTGGAATTTTGGAATTCTTTTTTATATGATTTTCTTAATTTCTTTTATTCTTTCCCCTTTGTCTTTTTCCTTGTTTTGTCTTTTTCACCTGCACTTCTTCTTCAACCTTGCGCCTTCTTCTTCCCCGAATCTCTCTATTCCTTCCGCAACTTAACCGAACCAGAATTATTGGTGACGAATCAACCTCTATATGCGTCGTATCCAGAATACACATCGCCATCGAACCAACACCAACCGGCGGTCACCTGCTCCAACCGACGGTCATCAACTCCGGACGCTTACTCTGGCGACCGCAACAATCAACGGAAAATCTCCACACGAGATTAATTTCTTCCTTGCTTGGCTTTCTAGCAAGCATATAATCGCCAGTGAACTACAAATCACAGAGACGAACTGACTGGGGTGGCCTTGAACCACATGGCACGCTGGCGAGGGGAAGATTTCTGGCGGAGAGGAGGATCTACGATCGAGGACTGAACTCGAGAGAACGTTCTTCGTGGTGGCCGCACTGAGAGTGGTGAGAGATGGGAAGAAGGATGGAGATGGTCGAGGTGGCTTGGTCGAGTTTGTCTGAGGAGAAGGAGCGGCGCTCCCAGAAAAAGAAAAGCCCCCACTCTCCTTCTTTCCTTTCGCCTCTCCCCTTCTCCCTCTGAAATCTCTCTTCCTCAAAGCGTTCCTCTCTCTCCCCCTTGTGATATGGTTTCAGCCAAGAAAGAAAAGATGCCCACCCGTCTCTATGTGAGGAGAGTTTCCAAAGAACCCCAGAACGTTTTGATCCAACCTTCTGCGATTCCCCAAAAAACCAGTGAGCCCCCTTTTGCTTTCCTTCAGTGAGCGCTCCCTGTATTTCCTTCAAGCTTTCCCTCTTCTGTGAAAGTTCCAGGCGGTGCAAGCAAGAAGAATGTTCTACTCTCACCAGCTTCTCACCCACAAAGGTCTCCTCGGCCAGATATCATCATCCTCTTGTTTGTCTCCGATTTCTCTCAGCAAGCAACCTCTCTCTCTCCGATGGCCGGCCAGGGAAGGAGAAGATGGGAAAAAAAAAAGAATTTAAAAATTTAAAAAATATTTAAAAATTAAAAAAAAAAAAAAAGTATTTGAAAAATGCAACGTCAGCATTTGCTAGATTGGCCAAAGTGTCACATCGGGGCTTTACCAATTTTTTTTGTCGGATGGACCCAAGACAATTAGCGCGGTGTAAAAAGTTTGAAGACTAATTTGGCGTAAAAAAAAAAAGTTTAGGATTAAATGACACAATTATAATAGGTTTAGAACTTTTTAGTAATTCTCCCAGTGTTGGCCATCATCTTGTGTTTGTCAATGGAGTTTATTGACTATTCAACTCAAGTCAACAAAATTTTTTTTACAGCTAATTTCAGGGGAGAACAAAATTACGGGTTGATGTTGTAACGTCGTGTTAGGGTGGAGTTTTGTAGTCTTTCTAATGGGTACGCTGTTGTTGTTGGTCAACATGTGCTCAATTGTTGTGTTTTTTTCTTGATCAAGTGGTGAGGGATTTGACTGGCTTTGTTTGACAAAGAGTTCTGAACCGTTGTGGGGATCTTATAAAGCACTGATACTCTTTGAAAGTCTTTTGTAACGTATTGGATATTTTGACATATATTTGACACTCGGTTAACACATGTCAGAAAATCTGACATCTGGTAGACACTGTCTGATACTCGAGTCCGGAATTCCAATATGTGAGTTTAGAATTTCGACACCCATAAGGTCAATTTTAAAATTTTTCAATAAATGAGAGGTTAAAATTTAAATATGAAAAAAAAAATGAGGAAAAAAGAAAAACCTAATCTTCTATTCTCTTTTGATTTTCACTTCTCGTGACACATAATTCACCCCTCAAGTTTATTTTTTCTCTTCTTTTTTGACACTCTTTGACATGTAAGTCTAGAATGTGGAATGCTTGTTTTTTTTCTCCAAGTTTTATGGCAATACCAAATGAATTGAATTTGTCAACTTGAAATAATAAATGATATTAACAAATAGTGGATTAATATTTTTAGTGTAAATTCATTTTTCGTTCTTTTTATTATTATTTATTTATTTGTGAATTTAAATTAATTTAATTTAATTACATAATCATAAAAAATATCTATTTATTATATAATGTGTCCCAACATGTTGAAATTCTCTCTTATTTATTTATTTAGAAATGATGTGTTGGCGTGTCATGTCATGTCGTGTGTTGGTGTTGGTACTCTTAGGTGAGGTCTAACTTGGTTTTCTAGAATAAGAATATTTGTGCTTCCAATTTCAGGTAAAAGGGTTTGGGGAATATGACACAAATGGCCTTTGACTTTTGGCCCGATGTGTAATATCGTTCGTTAAAATTTTTAAATTTATTCAAATGTGATCCTTGAATTTTAACTTAATATATTATTTTATTCTCGAATTTTTAATTTGTTGATGTGATCATTGAATTTTTATTTGTTCAATATGATTTCAGAACTTTTGTTACATGTTCAAAATTCAGTCCATAAATTATATGAAAATATTTGATGTCGCCCTTATATTAATTCAAATTAATAGAATTTGTTGATTTTACTTTCAATCCGATACGTTTGAATGGTGAACAAAAAAAAAAAAAAATCTTACACGTGGATTATTCATATAACATATTCAATTCCAATCATAATATAACAATTCTTTTAACTTGTTCAATTTGGAAAAATAATTGATGACATTGATTATTATGTCCTAATTTGAGTTGAATATTATACGTGAATAAACGCTATTTTTTTGTCTATTGTTTGGATTGGAAGTTAAATTAGTAAATTCTATTAACTTGAATAAATTAAATGATAACATTGGATATTTTCGTATAGTATATGAACTAAATTGAACATTTACCATAAGTTCAATGATCATAGAATAAGTTTAAAGTTTAAGGATGACATGACATATTAGGCCCAAATTCAAAGAGCATTTGTATGGTTATTCCAAAAATCTCCGAGATGACTATCTGCATGTTTCTTTTTCTAATTTAGGCATTTACTCAAGCGTGCATAACTGGGTGGATTGCTTAATATATTGCCTGCGGTATAAATTTTATTGAAATAATGCCGTCAGTGATCGTTTTATTGAAAATTCAACTGTCCCTTTACTTCTTTTGGATTGTTTCGAAAGGACCGTCTTACGTTTTAAAATGGATCACTAATTCACCGTTTGTCCGTGCGCCGTTTTGAGGACAGAATTTGTTGAGCATTCATCTCTACTTTGTTAAAACTTCGATGACTTCAAAAAATTATTATTTAAAGAAAAAAAGTATAGGACAATTTTAAACAAAAAAAAAATTAGAGGGATGGTTTTGAATTTTGGGCAAAGTTGATAGATCACTGATGATATTATCCCACTTTTATTAGGCAAAATACGTTCTGCAAACAGCGGTTTACATAATGTCCCTCTCTCTCTCTCTCTCTCTCTCAGGAAATTTGAAAGGGCGTCACTTAGCAGCTAATCTCTCTATTGTACATGATCAAGCATATATAATTTGTTGAGCATTCCTCTCTACTGATGAGCTGGGCAAGCACTGGCCAGTGTGAAGCATCCAGTCAGCAAGATTTGGCATTCTTGTATAGCTCAACAAGGGAGAAATTATGAGCAGAATACGCCACTCGGATGCTGCAGAATCCCGCCTCCTTTGCTAGAGTCTCAAACTCTTTCTCGGTTCTCTCTTTTCCCATCGGATTCATGCCCCGCATGAACATGTATATTTGAAACAGGCTTCCAGCAGCAAGATTGGCTTCAGGCACTTCCGGAATCACCAGATCGACTGCCATCACTTTCCCATCGCATGGCAACGCGTCGTAGCAGTTCTTCAGGATCTTGATACAGTGTTCATCATCAAACATGTGAAGTACCCACTGTCATATATGACCAGTGTTAGTGCTTAAATTGCGTTTGCACAAATGCACAGAAGTCTACAAAATTGACCTTGAAGCTAACAAGAATCAGATGATGGCAAATAAGAAATTCTTCTAGCTACTTATTCTGCAATCCTGCTGAAGCAATATGAAGTTGTTGGTTTGTCTAGACTAACCTTAATGAAAATTGCATCTCCTTTTGGTATGCTTTCAAACATATCTCCAGCAATGTACTCGATACCTGCATACTCCATCAAACTCCAAAATTAATCAATTTATAATTCAGCGAACTATCTTGTGTCTCGAGTAATGATGCTTTGGGTCCTTCATTGTGATTAAAATGAAGTAGGAAGGACACTTTGGTTTACTGTAATATGCCATTACCCTTAATTCCCATTATACATTATTGTTGGCAAATGTGCATTTGAAAATTACACTTAGGGTTGCTAGAGACTTGCGTAGCAAACCAGAACTTGGTGACTAGTTTATGGTAGAAATATCCCTTAAAAAAGATTAACAAGGTAATTTGGTTCTTAACCAATGACATGCAGGCCCTTGTTAAAGGGATTGCCATCTTTCTTGCCATAATAACAAATTCGCGGAAGGAGTGATGGGAGAAAAAAAGAGCTGCTAGGCAGGCCTTCTCTATACATTTCAAAAATCAGACAGATTCTACATTAGCATTTCGATCAGGACATGGTTTGACTCTGCTAATAATGTCATCAGTAGATAAGTCCGTATGAGAAATTTCCCTCGCTTCCATACCTGGATAAGAAGGCGACTTCTCGATAACCGATGCCAGATCGAAGTCGATTGCCTTAATTCGAGGGTACTTGGAAATGATCATGCTAAGAATGGAACCATCGCCACCTCCTACATCAACCAGTGAGCTGAGCCCTTCAAAACCCTTGTATGTATCCAAGATTTTTGACATGAACAATTTGTTGTATTCTTTCATCGAGTTCTTGAAAATCTCAGAGAATCTTGCATCCTTCCCCAAGTATGATGGTGCGGTCATACCATGCGCCCTTTCAAATGGAACTCCTCCTTCCAGAACTGCATCTTTTAAGTGGAACCTGCTCAAGGAATTTTATGGAAATTTGAATACCAACAAAAGTCCCCCAAAAACGAAAAAAAGAAAATGCTCGCCTTTTACCTACCGAATTACTTTGAGAATTACACTTTCAGTAAACAAAATGATGGAGATAAAGCACGATTCACAGACGATGCATCAAAATCATAGTAATGAATATGGGATATTTCGGTATAGATTCTTTACATCCTAAACAAAGAACTTAGGACATTGAGATTGAAAGTACGTTAATGCAGTCTAAGGCCAAGAATGACAGTGACGACTTAGTAACTCAACATAGTGCAGAAAAGGCAGTAACTTAATAGGATATCATACAATTTCCACGCTAGGAAATGATTCAAATACATGTATTTTCCATTCAGACCGAATGAATTTGAAATAACTCAACATCCTTACGAACAAAGAGCATGAACAAACGGCGAAGCAAATTTGTGAGTGCTAATACTTTGCATACTCATAGTAAAGTTGGAGTATTAAAATCAGGAGGTAAAACTTTCTAAAAAGAATCAGCTTTGATGACAATCAGACTCATCATCTATCAAGATCCTACTAATTCTTCTGTTTTCCAAGGGAAAAAGAATCATTACCAGAAATCAATCATGACCCTGTCCTGAACCATGAGCATCAGATCACTCAACGACCCCCCTTCTCGGTTCCTCAAGAAGTACTCGGCCACAGGTGCCAAGCCATAGATTCTGCAACCCCCATCACCCGGGCCATCTTTTCCCAAAGATACGCTGAGAATCGAGTGGGTAGCGAGGAGGCTAAGCATTTTATCGAGCATGTCGCGCGCCTCCGGGTTGTTCCTGGCGGGAATCTTGGAAGCGATCTGCGAAGGAGAGAGCATGGCGCCGGGGCCTTCTCTCTCCAAGATCTCGAGCACCCCCAGTTCGACCGTTGCCTTCAGGACCATGGGCAGGACCGATGAAGTCGCCAGTTGCATAGCGTAGAGGGGGATCGACGAGGCCGATGATTCATCTTCCTTGCTGTTGGATATCATCTCCTGTTTGTCCATGGAGTCTCTTGACTGTCTAGCTCGAGTCAACGTTGATGAAACGAGAAACTTCAGAAGCTGATTTCAGGGGAGAACATATTCTGATGATGGGGTTAGAATTGGTTTTTGCCTTTGTCGTCTTGTTTGACTAGGTGAGGGGGTAAAAGAGTCCTAAACCCTTTCGCAGTTTGACTCGTTGACCGACGACTTTTCTCAACGGCTGCTTAAACGGTAAAACCTTGCTGCTTTCCAGTGGAAGAGTCCATTTTTGGCATCTCCATGTTTTCATTCTCCAAAGTCTAACATCTCAGTTTATATCAGATATAACAAATATATGTATGTAGCGCGATTTATCTTATTTTTGTCATATTTTATCTTGTCCGGTGTGGTAAATATTAAAGTTTTCAATGTTCTGATATACATCTTTCAAAAATAATTAACGTGTCTCGATTTGCATGTTTGATAAAGACGGCTTACATGTCTGCTTCGTCATCTCGAGAAAGTTGTTTAAGATATAACACTAACTAGCGAAATGAAATAAACTACTTTTGTAGTTTTTCTCCATGACTGGAACACCTCAAGTATATTGGCTGGGCTATTAAGCTCCGCAAATGTGAGCTTGTGATTAAATGGATCTGCCAAGATCCTCTTATTAGTATCTACTCTTTATGTAATTATTCCTTGGGTCAAAAGTGAAGTAGGCTGTTTTCAAGTCATGTTTCCATTTACGTGTAATATCGATTAAGAAGGTGACATGACAAGCTCCTAACTAGTGGCGCTCGCGCAGTTGACACCCAATCTGAGTTGACCACATGATTTTTTACATCTCCATGTTTCCTTTTCTAATTCATCATCTACTTAAGCATAACAAGGTAAGTTGCATAGTTTATTGCCCGCAAATATAAATTTTATTGAAATAATGCTGTCAATTATCGCTCTAATGAAAATTCAATTGTCCCTCCACTTTTTTCTTTTTGTTATTTCAAAATGATCCTTGTGCTTTTTAAAATGGGTCATCAGTTCACCATTTGCTTGTGCGCGGTTTCAAGGACGAAATTTGAAGACTTGGTTTATCATCACAAATTTGCTGACTTGAAAAGTTTATTTTTTTCTAAAGAAAAAGAATAAGGACAATTTTAAACAAAAAAAAAAAAAAAAAATTACATACGGTTTTGAATTTTGGGCAAAGTAGATGGATTACTGATGGTATTGTCCCATTTTTTATCAGGCAAAATACGTTCTGTAAACAGCGGTTTACAGAATATCGTCTCTCTCTATCTCTATGAGAAAATTCAAGGGCATCGTCGCTTGGCAGCTAATCACTTTAGTATACATGATCAAGCATACAATCTTTGTTAAGCATTCCTCTCTACTGATGAGAGCATGCGATTAGCAAGAATTGCCATTCTTGTATAGCTCAACAAGGGACCAATTATGAGCAGAATACGCCACATGAACGCTGCAAAATCTCCCCTCTTTCGCTAGAGTCTCGAACTCTTTCTCAGTTCTCTCTTTCCCCATCGGATTCATATTCCACATGAACACGTACAGTTGGAACAGGCTCCGAGCAGCAAGATTGGCTTCAGGCGCATCTGGAATCACCAGACCGACCACCATTACCTTCCCGCTGTCTGGCAATGCGTTGTAGCAGTTCTTGAGGATCTTGATACAGTGTTCATAATCAAACATGTGAAGTACCCACTATCATATAACACCGGTGTTAGCACTTAAGATGTATTTGCATAAATGCGCAGAAATCTACAAAATCGACCTAGAACTTGAGAAGTCAATGAGTATTTGTGGATAATGACAAATGAACCATTCTTCTAGCTACTTGTTCTGCAATCTTCCTGAAGCAATATGGAGCTGTTGGGTTCTCTAGACTAACCGTAATGAAAATCGCATCTCCTTTTGGAATACTTTCAAACATATCTCCCGCAATATACCTGTACCAAATCGTAGTGTCCATCAAGATCCAAGCAATCAATTTGCAAATCACCGGATTATCATGTGTCTTAAGTGCTGATGCTTAGGCTCTTCATTGTGATTAAAATGAAGGAAGATGGATTTTCTTTTTGGTATTCTGTAGTATGCCACTGCCCATAATTGACATCGATGCAATCCTCATGAAGAAACTTCACCATAGTTGGCAAATGAAAGTTTCCTTAGGATTGCTAGAGACTCATGTACCAAGCAAGTGAACAGTTTATGGAAGGAGTATTCCATAAGAGATTGATAAGGCAATTTGGTTCTTAAACAGTGATATCAGGCACTCATTAAAGGGACTACTATCCCTCTTGCCGTAGTGACCTATTCATGGAAGGACGTTTACGTCATAAAAAGAGTTGCAAAAAATTCGAGTTTGGGACACTTGGAGTCGCGGGAAGCACTTATGACACTGAGTGCCATAATTTCGGAAAGATACACTTAAGTGCCAATTTCGGAGTAAAGTGGAACACTTAAGTGCCACTCGGCGAAAATCCAGCCAAATGGGTGACGTGGCAATTTTCCGACAAGTTCGACACAAAACGACGTCGTTTTGCACGACGACATGGAAAGAAAATGCAAAAACGACGTCGTTTTGTGTGCCTTATGTATAAATAATTAATATAAAAATTAATTAAATTAAATTAAAACTTAATTTCATTTAAAATATTCTAAAAATTAAAAAACTTAAAATTTAAAAAACTTAAAATTTAAAAAATTAAAATTTAAAAACTTAAAATTTAAAAAAATTAAAATTTAAAAACTTAAAATTAAAAAAACTTAAATTTTAAAAACTTAAAATTTAAAACACTTAAAATTTAAAAACTTAAAATTTTAAAAAATTAATATTTTAAAAAATTAATATTTTAAAAAATTAATATTAAAAAAAATTAAAAAAAAAACCTAAAATTAAAAAAAAAAAAAATTAAAAAAATGAAAATTAAAAAAAAAACTGAAAATTAAAAAAAAATTAAAATTTAAAAACTTAAAATTTAAAAACTTAAAATTTTAAAAAAATTAAAATTTAAAAACCTTAAAATTAAAAAAAAAAATTAAAATTGCCACCTCAGCCGCCCCCTTCGGCCCCTTTTTTAAAAAATAATTTTTTTAAATTTTAAGTTTTTTAAATTTTAAGTTTTTTAAGTTTTTTTTAATTTAATTTTTAATTTTTTAATTTTAAGTTATTTTTAAATTTTAAGTTTTTTAAATTTTAAATTTTTAAATTTTAAGTTTTTTTTTTAAGTTTATAATTTTTTTTTATTTTAACTTTTTTAAGTTTTTAATTTTTTTTAAATTTTAATTTATTTTAGTTTTAAGTTTTTTTAAAATTTTTTTTTTTAAGTTTTTTAAATTTTAAGTTTTTTAATTTTAAGTTTTTAAATTTTAAATTTTGAGTTTTTTTAAATTTTAAGTTTTTTTAAAATATTTTTTAATATTTTAAATAAAATTAATTTTTAATTTAATTTAATTAATTTTTATATTAATTATTTACACATCGACAAAACGACGTCGTTTTTGCATTTTCTCGCCACATCAACATGCAAAACGGCGTCATTTTTTGCCCAAGTCGCCGGAAAATCGCCACGTCACCCATTTGGCCGGATTTTCGCCGGAAAGAACACTTAAGTGTTCCATTTAACTTTGAAACCGGCACTTAAGTGTACATTTTCAAAGTTATATAAGACGTAAGTGCCCCCCGCGTCTTAAGTTACTTGGGCTGTTCTTTTGCCCAAAAAATTCACATAGATTCCACATTAGCATTTCGAATAGGACACAACACTGGTTGACTTTGCTAACAATGTCAACCGTTGCAAAGTCAGTATGCGAATTCTCCTTCGCTTCCATACCTGAATAAGAAGGTGACTTCTTGATGACCGACGCCAGATCAAAGTTGATTGCCTTAATGTGAGGGTACTTGGAAACGATCTTGCTAATAATGGAACTATCACCACCTCCTACATCAACCAGTGAGCTGAGCCCTTCGAAACCTTTGTATGCATCAAAGATTTTCGACATGATCTTTCATTGAGTTCTTGAAAATCTCAGAGAATCTCGCATCCTTCCTTAAGTATGAGACTGCGTTCATCCCATGTGCCCTTTCAAATGGAACTCCTCCTTCCAGAACAGCATCTTATACGTGGAACCTGATCAAAGAATTTATAGAAACTTCAATACCAACAAAAACCCCCAAAACAGGAAAAAGAAAATGCTCGCCTTTTACCTACAAAGTTACTTTTGAGAATTACACTTTCAGTATTCAAATTGATGGAGATAAAGCGTGATTCACAAATGACGCATCAAAATCACAGTTATGAATATGAAATATTTTAGTACAAAAAATCTTTAAATCCTAAACAAAGAACTTTTAAAGATTGAGATCAAAAGTACGTTAATGCGGTTTAAAGGCCAAGAATGATGGCAACAATGTAGTAACTCAACATAGTGCACAAAAGGCAAATACCTTTTCACAGGATACGATACAACAGTCTACCACTATAAAAATGATTTAAATACGAGTCTTCTGCATTCAGTCTGAATGAACTTGGGATAACTCGACCTTGTAAGATATCAAATAGCATGAACAGACCGTGAAGAAGATTCGTTACTCTTAGTACTTTGTCCAAATAATAGTGAAGGTGGAGAAGTAAAATTAGGGTCTGAAATTTTCTCCAAAGATGCAGCTTTCAAAGGTCCAACTAATTCTTCATTTTTAAAGGGAAAAGTAATCATTACCAGAAATCAATCATGACCCTGTCCTGAACCATAAACGTCAGGTCACTCAATGACCCGTCTTCTCGATTCCTCAACAAGTACTCGGCCACAGGTGCCAAACCGTAGACTCTGCAAACCCCATCACCCAGGCCATCTTTTCCTAAAGAGATGCCGAGAATCGAGTGGCTAGCGAGTAGGCTAAGCATCTTATCAATCATGTCATGCACATTTGGTAAATTGTAATCCTAAATAACATTGAAAAGTAACTTTAATATATATATCGTTTGGCAAAATCCATATTTATAAATGGCTTTTACTATTTTTTTTTAGTATTAAAATCAAATTAAACAACACCGCTAGGGGCTATGACCTCAGGCGATGTCGTCATCTAAAGTTGCAGAGGCCAGATCTGGTCGCGACCTCAAGTGACGCCGTGACCTTAGGTGATGTCGTCTGGGTCACACGAACCTAGGCGATGCCGCTTGAGGTTGCGGAGGCCAGATCTGGCGACTTGAAGTCATGACCTCAGGCGCAATGTTGCCTGGTTTGTGAATATCAAGCGATGTCGCCTGGGTCGCGGGTCACACCACCCCAGGCGGTGGTCATCGGGGACGCACGACCCCCAGGCGGCAATGGCTACCGCTGCAGAAGCCTGACTCTCAAGTAGCAAATCGAGGAAGACTAAGATGAATGGGGAAGAAGATGAACAGTGACGTTGATGAACAGTGGACTTGCATTTCCAAAAAGCCGAAAGCTCAAAGTAGGTTTGGACTTGCATTGGGCTTTCGCATTCCCAATGTTGACATTTGGCATAACGCCTAATAGTTTCCCTAAGGGGCTTTGGGAACCCAAAGCTTCTTGGGAAAACTGAACCAAACAGAGCTAGCATGGCACCCGGGCCTTCTCTCTCCAAGATATCAAGCACAACCAATTACTAGTTGCATGGTGTGGAGTGGGATCAATGATGATGATGACTTTTCTTCCTTGTCGATAGCTATCATCTTGTGTTTGTCCATGGAGTTTCTTGACCATCCAAGCTTTTACTCAACGCTGATGAAACAAGAATGTCAGTTGATTTCTAGAAATAAAAAACAATATCGAGCGTTCATGTTGTCGTGCATGTTGCGGATTAACGTTTGTGCCCTTTTCATTATGTACGATTTTATTGGTCAGTCAATGTGTGAAGAGTTCTGAATTATTTTGGGTTTGACCTGTTGACTAATGACTTTTCTCTACAACTGCGTTCCTCAAGTTGTTGGGAAAAATACATTAGAAGTGTCAAAAGTTGCGTACGGCGCTCACTTTGATGCCAAAAGTTTCCGTCGGATCACTTAAGTACTAAATCGAAGAAAAAATGATCACTTTGGTACCATCGACGAGAGATTCCTGCCAAATTAATTACATGGCTTTTATATTTAAAAAAAGAAGTTGTGGTGGCTTTTAAATGACGTCGTTTTCCATCATCCTTAAGAAACAACGTCGTTTTTTCGTCATACATGGACAACCTCATAAAAACGACACCGTATAGCTCATATAGGGACTGAAATTTGGGTTCTTTGTCCGGTCCTTGCCTAATGTCGGCCACCGTCATTTGTCCGCCATCTCTCGACCACCATCATAATTGCTTGACTAGGTGAGCGAGGAGAGGTTGAGGTTGTTGCTCAGGCAAAAAGTGGTGGGAAGAATAGGAGGCAAGGGCGGAGGAGGAGGAGGAGGAAGGGGGGTCGAAGGTGCCACTGCTGGTGTCACTGCTGATGCCACTACTAGTGCCGCTGTTGATGCCGTTGCTAGTGTTGTTCTTCGAGGAAGAAGATGAGGAGGAAGCCCATGCCCTCTCTCTCTCTCTCTCTCTCTCTCTCTCTCAATTCTCTCTCTCTCAATTTGAGGATTTAGGGTTTTTACTTAGAGGAAAGACGCCAAATGGTGTCGTTTTGTTGTTTGGATGTTGACTGTACTCTTCGACGAGCCATATCAACTTCAAAAATTAATAAAAAAGTGTCACGTCGGATTTTTGGCTAATTAGATTGGTGTTGGCACTGAAATGATCGTTTTTCAAATTTGTTGGTACTTAAGTGATTTAAAATAAACTTTTGGCACCAAAGTGAACGCCGTACACAACTTTTGACACTTCTAGTATACTTACCCCTCAAGTTGCCACATAGATTTGGTTCTAGAACAGGAAAAACTTTATTGCTTTTTGGGGGGAAATGTCTCTGAGGTGGAGTCAAATTTAATTTTGGCATCTCCATATTTTCATCCTCCCAATTCAACGTCTACTTTTGATAATATTAAGATATCTCCCAACAATAGTCAACGCGTTTCGATTTGCATGCCTGGTAGGATGGTCTCCATGTCTACCTTGTTATCTTGAGTAAGTTGATTAAAGTATCATACTAAAGCGCAAATAAACAATTTAGTTTTTCTCCGAAGCTAGAACGACTGAAGTAAGCCCGTCATCAAATGAAAGAATGAAGTGGTTGGAATGTTAGTGAACAATTTAGATTAATGGATCTGCCAAAATCCTCTTATTAATATCTATCAACTCTTTATGTATCCATTGCGTGGGCCAAAAGTGAAGTAAGCTGTTTTTAAGTTGTCTGTCTCATTAAGGCAACCCAACTACAAATGCTCAATGATTGATCGCAATGAAGAGAATGTCTCTCCCAGGATATCTCATGTTTCCATTTCCTTTCTGCCATTCACGAATGCTCTCTCTTTAGATGCAAACCCTAGCTAATGATATATGAATGACTTGACTGTTATTTTCGTTTTCGGAATCTTCTCATGCTTAACTCGTACAAGCAATGCAAGGGATACTTGGGTCGATTTATGTAATATCGGTTAACAAGGTGACGTGACAAAATGCTAGCTGGTGGCACAGGCGCATCTGACACTCGATCCGAGCTGGCCACATGATCTCCGACATCAATTTTGTATATCAATCTTTGCAGATTGAAAATGATTAAGCAAAATAGAAATGGACAAGACAAAGGGACTGAAATGTGGTCCCATCATGGGTGGCAAGAAATGGCCCACCTTTCAAGTGGGAAGCCCAACAGAACCCAATGTTAAGCAGGTCCAAGTAAAGTGCACTACTTTCGGCCCAGTAGGAAAGGCCCATGCCTACCTAGCTTGGTAAGTTTCGAAGACAGTCATGTTTGAGATCTTCAATATACAAGAATTAATCGACTAATAATCGCTATACATTATTCAAAATGACCCTCTCTTTTCTGTAACTCAATCATAGGATCATTGATACCAAAATGCTCAAAAAATTAGTTAGATTGGCGGAATCTCACATCTCTTATGATAAACATATGTGAAAATATTCTATACTCTCTTCACTTAACAATAAACCTTGATATCAAGATCAATAAATATGGTGAGTATACAGTATTGATTCACCAAATGATGAAGAAGATGACTAGCGCTATTAGATTCGAGTGTTCGGCAATCAATGCTTGATCATGGGTACGATGAACATAAACATGGATGAAATGCGTACCATCAAGATGGACAAAGTATCTATTTGGAGACGCAATGATTGATTGATAGAAAGGTTATGTCCAGGCATCTCTCTTTTTTTTGGGATATATCACAATCATATTAGCCGGAGAAAATTAGGAGGGCCAATTGCAGGAACACAGCAAGAAAGTTAGGTTGACCCTTTATCCATTTAGGTTTGAATTAGGTTGGGTATCAATTTCCCAACAAAAGGCCATTAACTCCATTATCATCTAGCCTTTTTTATTTTTATTTTTCCCGAAATTTCAAAGGCCTACGAATTAGAAGCATAGCTAGCTATTTCCTCTTTTCTTTGCAATGCCATCCTTACAGGAGGAATCCCTCCAGATTCATGCACACAATTACATTAACAGCATGTTAGGTTAAGTAATATCACAAATTTTATGTGGGCGTTTAAGTAAGTGATTAAACAAGTGAAACTGGGTCCAAGCTCCGCTAAGATATTGCACTATGTTTTGTTACTATAGAGATTTGAATAAAGCTTTTGGATGTCTTGCATTATTTGCGAAACATCGCACTTGAATCAAAACCCAGTTAAATCGCATCGCCTTCTCAAAATTTCCTATTCCTTTATAAGAGAAAGTTACTTGGAAATCAGCCAATTTCAGATGATATACTTGATACATCAACACTGCTTGGCTTCTGCTTATGCACTTCAAATCGATTCTTTACCAAGTGAAGAGATATTTTAGTTAAGATATCACCCGAGAAGCTCAGCAGAGACTTATCATTTTTATTTATGTCTCGATAAGGCATCGCATGTGCGGATGTACAATTTCCTTATCATTGTAGTTCGCTTAGCTATGTATGAGCCCTCAAAGTCCAAAGGAGCAGATAAGATGCAGGCTTGCTTCTATATCCTCTCCAGATTAGTTACATAATAAAGGCTTCACTTTCACTTTTCTCTTAAGACCATTTAATGCTGGTGTGCCTTCTTTTGGCTCGCAGAGAAGGAATAATTATACATCTTCTTTAGACTTTAGTCCCCTACACACGCCCATGAGCTGAAAGCCCAAAGTGCTGCAGTTGTAAGGTCTTTATGTCTGAAAGCAATGAAAAGAACAAAAGGCTCAAAGTGCAAGGACCGTGTAGGTTGAGAGAGAGAGAGAGAGAGAGAGAGAGAGATGGGCAATAAGAGTTGAAAGCGTGACGATAGTTAAAGGACCACTAGGGCTCCGATTCCAAACGCTACAAGCATAGGACCACCAAGGCAAACTGCATTTTCTTCTTCTCTTTGGCGGCTCTCTCTCTTTCTCTCTCTAGCAAGTTGGTTTTCAATTCTCCAGCAATTGAAACCATAAAAAACTAGTTACCAGTCATTAATCAGCATCTACGCCACCTACCGTCCCTTTCCATCTTCTCATTCGCTCTCTTTATTTTTTATAGATAAGGGTCGGGCCTGGCTGTCACTCGTTTGTCTTCTCCTTCCATTGATGAATACATATGCAGTTCTCTATATCCATTGTTGCTCTTCTTCTGCAGCACAATATAAAAGGATAATCGTGGCACCACAAGAAATCTCATTGAAATTAGTTTATCTCTATTAATATATACAACTTTAATATATACTACTTTTATAAGCAATCCCATTTAGATAAAGTCATGAGAGACAACATGATGTTAAAATTAGCGATAGATCCACGCGAACGAATTAGGGTGGTCAAGCAAAGATTAGACAGCGCATCGTTTTTTAGATAGCTTTATTAATGTTACTAAAATAGTCGGGTCGCCAAAATAATTCTGTAATTAAATGTTGCCGACTACATTTCCTACTAGTAGAAAAAAAAAAAAAAAATAAAAACAAAACCACGCACCCTCAAGAGGAATCTGACTAAAACCAACGAGCTGTAAGCACCACGTTTGATAACATGTCACTTCAGCAAAGTTACCTGTGACATTACCATCTGATGGCGAGTCTCTTCTAGCTTAGCATCATCAGCAAAGTGGATTCTTGTCCTTTTACATGACCTAACCCTCAGGCACTTTCCAATTCCCTCTCTTGAGCGATCTTTATTTAATATATCTTTGTGGGCCACTTAAGTTGCTTAATTAGTATGTAGCCATTCACGCACGCCGAATGACAGGAAACGCGTGGCCAAGTTGCACCATGTGCTTTGTTCTTGGAGTCCAACTGCCCCGCGCCTGGGGTTCGCTTGAATGCGCACGTCGCTTAGTAAAAGAATTTTTATTAAGATCGCTAGGTAGATTTGGCATTCCTCTCTTGAAAACTCGGGATACGTCGGACCATAAAAGGGTTCTACCGGAGCAACTAGGGCTTACTTTCATCTGATTTAGTGAGGTGACATGGGTTTGATGTTATAATTAGAAGGGGGAAAATTACCAAAAAAGGTTATAAAATTATTGTACAAATGTCAATTCAATCATAAACCTTTTAATTTAATCAAATTTATTGCTAAAATTTTCGATAATTTTAGCCAAAATTCTTTGATGTGGACATTGGCAATGTGGCGCTAATATAGACAATTTTTGCAAAATTTTTACTATTTTTTTCGTTGTAGCTAGCGAGAGTTTAGGTGACAACTTTACCCTTACCAGCGGTTGTTGAGGGCTTGCAGCTCACCCAGTGGCCGAGAAGGGCTCTAGGTGACCTTAGTCGGCCATAATAATAAAAAAAAAAAAGAAACAAAAGAAAAAATATATAATTCATTTTTTAATAAAAAAATAGTAAAAATTGGTTGGAATGACTATATTGTCAAATTGTCAAAAGATTTAAGATTGTAATGGTCAAATTGAAAAGTTTAGAATTGAATTGGCATCCCTCCAATAGGTTTGGGAGTTTTATTTGATAATTATCCCCATTAGGAGGGTAAGCAGCTATTTGTGGTTTGTGATGAATCAAACACTATGCTTTTGGAAAGTCTCATATCATGTGAAGACTTATTACATAAGACATCCCATCATAAACCATCATAAATGGTTGGAAAAGGAATCTCTATATATACAATTATATTTGCATTATTATAAGCTTGTGAATAATTCCTTGAAGTTGACTTGATGTAGTATAGTAGTTTAAAACCACCTCGACTATACATTATTTTTTTTCCTCCCGCATGCATCTTATGATTATAATTTAAATTATTACATGGCCTAATTCTTCAGAAGAAATCTTACCCAATACTTATACGCCGATGTTTGGGAATAACACGTATTTCGTGGAGAAGATACCCAGTCAATGCCCATAAGAACTTTGATGCATTAATCTCTTGACCAAAGTTTGCTAATTTTCTATGAGAGTTGCTCATGGTTTTTCCCCTGGTTTTAATAAATGGAAGTTACTAAAAAAAAATACCCCCAAAGCACTTCTTAAGGGTCATTAATTACTGATCAAAAAAAGGGTCATTAATTGTATTTTGAAAATACAATTTTTTTTTTATATGAGGAATATGTTCTTTTCAATTTTTCAAAGGCGGTGATATACATTTTTTACTATTTAGTGGCCGAGAAATGGATTACGCCAAATGGGAAAAAAATGATCATTTTATTCAACTAATTGAAAATCTTAAAGAAAAAAATAATTGCCATTTTTTTTACCAACTAATCTCAACTTAAGTTGTAAATATTGGCCGTGTCATGTAGGGCAAACAATGTCCATGTTAACGGTTTCCAACCAAAATTAGCTGGAAGACTCAACCGGTAAAACATGAAATGGATTAAGACTAAATTGTGAAAGGTTTAGAATTGAAACATTTATAATAAGTTTATGACTTTTTTGATAATTTTTTAAAGACTTTTTGTGGTAATTTTCCCTCTATTTACATTTTGACCTAGCCCTTGAGATAGTAATAAAGTATACTCCACTTCACTTTAATTTAAGGTTTCCAATCTAATATATAGGGGCACGCCCATTATTTTGATTCGAACTTTGATTATGTACTAAACCTCAGGCATGCTGCCTCCAGTTTGTTTCTCGTGCAAAATGCCAAAAGCCAGATAGCACCCGAGATTTGAACTTACAGGTAACATTCTGCATTAACATATAAATAAGAGAAGTTGAAGTGCAAAGAAAGAAAGAAAAAGCATAGTATCAAAGAGGTAAACAGCTCCAAAAGAGAAGGGCTTTTTGAGTTAATTTAACATGGGATTATCTTGTGTTATGGAGATAAATAACCTTCGAGGTGGACTACCGAGGCAAGTGGGATTAGCAACTGGGTCTGGAAATTAGGGCAACTTGGCCTGGATACCAAGTCAAAAAGATTCAAATCTTGAACGCCAAACAAGAAGATAAAAGATTCAAATCGCAAAAGTTAAATTAACCCTCAGCGAGGCGATTCCTTTCGTTGCTGATTGGATGATTAGTTCACCAATGAGGGCGAACGTCACCTTAATCCAGGTGGATGACGAGAGGGTACAGCTCGAGAATCAAACGTGATTAATTAATCTAACTAATAGGATTTCATAATAACTCATCAATGATTAAATAATCTTTTCCCCTTTGACTGTGTCCCGACGAATAGAAAGTCTCGTAACGGAAATGAAAAGCCCAATGCCCAACATAATTTATGTATATAATATATGGATATAATATATGTGTATATGAGTTAATGGGCCCTCTTGGTTTAGATTATCACGAGGCGTGCTATATTATTGTATAGTAGATTAAAAAATAATCCCCAAGTGGAAGAGAGATCTGATGAATGTACGGACACTCCAGGTGCTACCGAAGCTAGAACAGGGCACGAAATATGGAAGAAGTCAGACTCGTGGAAGCAGGGTTTGCCCAGATTCCCATCATCTTAAACTATAGTGGCGACCATAGTTTCGACCTCTCCCGAATTCAAGGATGACGTTATTTGGTTACCTTTTTATCGTCCTCTGAGTAAATCTTTGACCTAGGTTTGAGATACGGAACGAAATGAAATAACACGTGCCGCGTGCCTGCTACTGCTGAAACGCTTTAATTTTCGATCGAGTAGCCTTCTGAGATCCCTTCACTTTCCTCCCGAAGAAGGGGAATTGAGGAGCGAAAAAGGATACGTATAGCACTTTCATCCGCTAGGCAATCATCATCAATTTGCTCCACTTGAACTGGCCCTAGAAATGCCCCCCAATTTTTTTTTTTTATTTTGGTACTCCTCATTAATACACACTTGCGCATCTAGCTTTTGACTTTGAGATTTATTGGGGTCGCGTCATGTTCATTGGCCAATATAAGTCCATGATGATGGGATTACGACCTTCAATTATTTATACATTGATATAGAGAATCGATTAGAAAGCCCTTCAAGCGTAATGCTAACTTTCTGGACCCTCATGAGTACTTCAATTTAGCTGTGGAGACAATGGCTTTCTGTCCATTTCATCAAAAACTATCTGCTAGGGTAGTCAGCTTTGGGAGTTGGGTGGGAATTATTCCATGGAAAATACACCAACTTGGCAGTTGAAGAGGGTATATATGACTTTATTGTGTGAACCGTATTAGGAAGAGTGCAGCGCAAATTCAATACCTCGTTATGAAAATATCCAAAATGAAGCATGTGCAAGAGGCCGGCATTAATTATCACATTCGGCGAGTTCAGAGAGAGAGAGAGAGAGAGAGAGAGAGAGAGAGAGATGTGTGGTTCTGGACTTGGGGTGTTTCTAAAGTTATGGAAAAGGAGAAGGGCAATTTGCATGTTTGATGGGATGCTGACAAGTCTGGTTTTGGAATAACTAATATTAATGATGTTTGGTTGTTCCTGAGTCTGGTTTTGAAACGTGCGTGGTCTCTAATTGGGCTCCTTTGTTCCTCTGAATAAAACTAATGTGCTCAAATTGGCATATGCATATCATTAAATATGATGACCCTGATGAATTAAGAGCAAAAGTCTACGTTTCCAATTACTAAAAAACTGCTTATTAAGTCACAAGTGGGATTAGAAAGTCCCAAGTGGGACGTGCTACTGCTTGCTTAGCTTAGCTGATAGGCTCTTGCTTTCCTTGTATAGGATTTTTTTTAAGCTAGGGTTTCTCAAGGTATATTCTATGGCATATTATTACCTAGGGGTTCATTCTACTCACCATGTATAGGAAAATATAGGGAAAATTGTCCAACAAGACCTAAACCTATCGTACATAGGCTAATTCAGTTATAAACTTTTCAGTTATGCTAATATAGTTCTAAACATTTTGATAATTTGTCAATGTAGTCATTCCAGCCAAATATCCAAATATTAAGTTAATGACTAAATTGGAAAATTTTCAAAAGATATAGGATTGAATTGATACAGTTGAAAAGTTTAAGATTAAATTGATACAATTGAAATATTTGTAATTGAATTGACCACCGCCTAATAAGTTTAGGATTTTTTTGATAATCATTCTGAAATATACAATTTGTAGTATTGCTATAGAAGAAAGATATGTGCATATGAGAGGGTTGTTAATTATTGTCTTGTAGGGCATAGAACATTGATTGATGATGTTTCATAAGATATGCTACTTCTTTCAGATATTTATTAGATTATTTAAATGGATGCATGACAAATCAATTGAGGCGGCTGATCAATCAACTTCCACAGCTGTTTTCAACAATAGCTTCACCCCATCATATATTACTATCCCCATTTTGCTGAAAAAAAAAAAAAACTAAATCTCAAGGGTAAAACTAGACCAGAGACAAGTAATTCTCAGTTAAATTGGTCAAGATGATCGGTCCAGGTCCAATTTTGTATAAGTGGTCAGGTTTAGACTAATGTAGCTTTCCTTAAAAGCCTCACATCAAAGGCCAAATTGAAAAGAGGAAAAGAACCAATCTTTCCTTCTATTAGCAGGCGTGTGATTTCCAACGAATATTCAAATTTTTCAATCAATCGCTATTTTGCAACAAAGTCCCCACAATCAGCAGAGATAATTGGAGAAAATGAAAGGATATGGGAATTTCATTTAAGCCCTAGCATACTGGGGTTATGTAGAAGTGTAAAGTCTTTTTTTTTTTTTTAATCCCAAAGAAATAAGTGGGGAGAGAGAGAGAGAGAGAGAGAGAGAGAGAGAGAGAGAGAGAGGATGTGGCTCATATAGGTGCAGCATGCTTCACGGCAAGTTAGCACATAGCAGTCAATTGGCAAAGTTATATATGCTCTTTGAATCTTGGGTTATATAGCCACACCCCGACCACCCCCACAGAATGCAATGGTCCCTACAAACACAAAATAATTAAAAACGCATCCCCCCCTAACAGTTAGATACTCCCCATTAGACTAATACAACTTTCTTCTTTGCTTTGAAACAATAATTTGTCTGTCTTATTCTTGATTTAAGGCTAGCGGTTGCTCAATTGTTGTACTTACTGAAAAGTATATAGCTCTTGCTCTCTCTCCAAAACAGCTGGTCCTTTTCTTGGGCCTTATCTCAAAGCCTTTAAAAATGATTTCATTTTGTGCTTTGAAAATGTGAGAAAGAGAGACAGAATAGTCCACCCTGGATGATGACAAGGACAAGGTCACATGAGCCAACCAGATAATACATGGGGTCCCTACTAATAATCTTCCTCTCTCTTTCAAGAGAGAATTTAATCAAGAAAATGAGGGGTAAAGGAAAATGTAAATTAAATATCCAAACTTTGAGAAACTTCCAGGGAGGTACCTTGAGAAGAAAAATATCATAACCCCCATATGGTTTTTCTCTCTCTTTCTCTTTCTCTTTCTCTCTCTAAATTTTCCTTCTAGCTTTTGTTTTTTCTTGCCCCCAGTTCTTCTCTGTGAGCTCCACTGGTCTCCCTCCCTCTCTCCTTGCCTCCCTCTCTCTCTCTCTCACTCTCTCTCTCTCCATGTATATAGTTCACATGCTCAAGTTTCAACTTTCAAGGTCAACAACAAGAGGAAGAACTTGCCGTCTTTGAAACGTCCATGGCCTGCTCAAGAGTGTCCTGGTGGTCAAAGAAGCAAAAGGACCGATCTTCATTGTGGTGAGAGCTTCCTCCTCCTTCCACTTTTGGGTCTCCAAGATCTCCTGAAGAATCTTTACCCTAGTAGCCACACAAACAAAAACCAGCGCCAGTACATTTGCGGTGAGTTTGTTCTATATTATTCTGTTCTCATCCACATATATATCACTCACATCCCTACACCAATCACACATTTTTTTCCCACTGCGTTTCTCTTTAGTATCTCTCATATGTTTTGTTTGATTTTCTTGCTCCAGTTATCTCCTTTTCAATTCCTGGACTAGATCCACAAAGAGGAGACAAAAGTGTGAGCAAATCAAGGGTTTTAATTTCTTCGACAACCACCAGCAGATGATTCGAGGTAACCACTGCCCTTTTGATTCCCCTTCATCCTCATCTTCTCTTTTTTCTTCTCAGTTCAAGACCTTGCTCTTCCTCTAGAATTCATGGACCTATCCCCGCGGAACGACGGCTACATCACACAAGAGAGCTACACCCCATGTGCCGAGATCGAGAAAGAGCACATGTTCGACAAAGCCGTGACCCCTAGCGATGTGGGCAAGCTCAACCGCCTCGTCATCCCGAAGCAGCATGCCGAGAAGTACTTCCCCCTTGACTCATCCACAAGCGACAAGGGGCTCCTCCTGAACTTTGAAGACCGAAACGGGAAGCCATGGCGGTTCCGGTACTCCTATTGGAACAGCAGCCAGAGCTATGTGATGACCAAGGGTTGGAGCCGCTTCGTGAAGGAGAAGAAGCTTGATGCCGGTGATATCGTGTCATTCCAACGAGGGGCCGGCGAGTCAGGGAAGGACCGGTTATACATTGATTGGAGGAGGAGACCCAATCCGCCGGAGCACACCTCGGTCTTTCCCAATCTCCCACTTCCCCATCATCAACTCTCGTTCCACCGCTCGGTTCCGTGGGGACTATCGTCGCTCGTAGGTTCAGCCGTCACATCCAGTACTACTTTCCTTGGGAACCCTTATCAGAGCTATGGAAGCACGAGCAATCACCCTTATGGGCATGGCGACATCATAAATAGTTCGAATTATGGGGGCTCATCGGTGTTTTTCCTCAGATCGAGCGTGGCCCCACGGCAACTGGGGATAATGGAGAATATGGAGGTACAAGGTGGAGGCGGTGGCGGTCTTCTTGGCGGCAGAAGAGGTGTTGAGCCTGTGGTGTTTGATTCGGTGCCCGTGGTCCATGGGAATAAGGCTGCTGCGAAGAAGTTTAGGCTTTTCGGTGTCAATATGGAGTGTCCCGATTCGGAGTCCAGCGAACCCAGCACATCCTCATTGCAACCCCCTCAGATTTCTGCAACTCCTTCGCAGTACCCTTCGCACGAATTGAGGGTCTATGACGGGTGGCCACTTCTGAACGGACCGAGCAAAGACAAGGCATCATCCATGTCCTTGGACTTGGAAATCTGAGAAAGTTAGAGAAGAAAGATGAGCAAAAAGGAGGATACACAGTTTGTGTCAAAGGCAAGGTCCATGATCAGCTGAGCTAGTTCTTTGTTTTCTGCTTCTACTTAGTCATAATTCACAGGTGACTTAGCTCTCTCTACTGGGAAGGATCATCAGAAATGGAAACAGACAAGAGAGCCGCCACCTATTTTCATCACTCTCTTCGTTAAATTTTGTGCATAAATATACTTTAACATCAGTCAAGGGATTATTGTTATTATTAAATGGAGACAGAGATCCATCAAGTCCAAGATTTCATGTTTTTTGTCTTTTATATTATTTTCTTTTGGTTTTATCCCCTCCTTGTAGGGCTCGGTTCACGCAGCAATATGTATTTATGACATGGTTTCCTCTCAAGGTCTCTTAACTCTCACTTGTCATGCTACTCTTTCTTCTCTGGCCGTCCCTCCCTCCCTCTCTCTCTCTAGATCTCTATTCATTGATTTGATTTTAATAATTTAGGATAAGCATTTTGGATCACCATTATGTGTGTAGTCTGTAGAGTATGAATCTTCCTGTGAGCTAGACCTCTTATGCTACATATACTGATTAGAGATTAAGACCGATCATAATTTCTCATACACCCTAGATATATAAAAATGTGTAGTAACATCATTAAGGGCAAATGCATTGTTTGATACTTAGCTTTTCCTTTTTCTGTATGATATGCGAATTCCTTTAGGTTGTGGTTCTTATTGCTGCATCAGCATGCCCAGAGAGAGATTGGAGAAAGCACAAGGGAGATTTGAAATTAAGGTGAGAGCTCCTTATCTTTGTGCAATGCCCATATCTGCATCTATTCTTGCAAGTCTTGACTCTTTTCCAGCTTAATTCTTTTCGTGTTGCTTGTGAATATCTTTGATGGCGATGAGCTGAGAGTTCAATTCATCTTACTCGCTTGTCCCTAATAGGCTCTTTTGTCGTCATTAAGTTTTGAGCTCATCATGGAAAATATTTGCTTGCTCACCTGGTGATTGAAGCCTAGCTTGATCTTAAATTTCCGCTAAAGCAATAAAGTTTTCCTGTCGCATGAAGAGCTTAGTCCAGTTGCAGTAATATATGACCTAAACTAACATACTAGGTAACATCAGTTGTCTGACTTTTGAGTTTCCACGAAGAGGAGGATTTCTTATCTGGCTTAGCTTATCAAGAGGACTTTGTGATTTGTTCCTCTCTTTTTCCTTTTTTGGGAGGTAATATGAAATCGAACCGAGAGCCTCGATTTTTTACTAAGGCAGATCTCAATTTAGGCCAACAATTAAATAATTCCAACATAAGTTCTTTTCACTTGATGATTGATCGGACGGTCTTATGAAGAGATATTTTTGCACTTGTACATACTTTAGCGAAATACAAGATCAAGGGTTGGATCCTCTACATATGCGTGCTTCCTCTTTCCTAGAGTACCCGTCATTGCTTCTTCAAATTACTCTCTGGAACTACTTGGTTCTTTATCCTTCACATCACTCTAATTCTCTCATCGTCCGAGTTCTTATCTAAATCCTTTCCAAATTCCAGAGCTTCGCATAATCTCTCTAAATAAGTTTGGAGATCAAGCAATTGTGTGCATAAGCTCATACGGAAATAGACCATGATCTTACGACCGGTTGATATATCGAATTAGACCTATCTTTTACGTCATTACAACTATAAATCACTTATTCCATAAAATGAATTCATTTCTAAAGCTACTACTTTATTGTAGTGCAGTCCTGTATGTACTGATTGCTCTCCTAGCATACGATTAGAGAGTTGTGTATTAGTCTATTGCCATCCATGAAATTCCTTTAAGCTGTTACAATCTTTAGAGCTGAACCTATGCCAAGTAGATGAAATTTGTTCTTGTTTACAGACATAATTTGATTTTACAGAAAGAATAACGTGCATGGATTGTTGGACTTGTTTTCACGGGTTCCTCGAGCTGCTTTGATACTCTATTCTCTCGACTTACAAAAGCTGAACAAGATCTTAAATTTGACTAAAAATATTTGGCGATTGCGAAACTGCTGCAGTTTTGAACATCGGCCATTCAAAATCGCCGCATCATTTCGGAAACATCTCATCTGCATACTTTTCAACTTATTTTGACCCTTATTGTAATTTTTTATTTTTTATTTTGGCTTATGGCTAGAATGGCGTCTCAGTTGACACTAGCTAGTTCTACGAGAGATTTTTCGTCTTGCCCTTCTCTATATACGAATTTATTTTTCTTTCTTTATGATCTTTGGTGGTCAGCCAAAAGTTCATCACGTTTCTGATGAGCCGACCTTGCTTGGCAAGATCGGTACGCCTCTTCCCAGTCATCTCTCTCTCTCTCGCTCTCACCCATCAGATTGATGATCATATGAGACCATGTCATTGGGGGGTGGGGGGTGGGTGTGGAATCCACCACGTGCGTTAATGGAGTTCTACCTTTTAGGATCACCGCCATGAAGGGACAAATTGAGAATTAGAGAGCACTAGTTGCCACTTTGTCTTGTAGTCCACCTAACATTGCGCACCAATCGATGTGTGTTAAAACACGTAATCAACTGCTAATTAACAATCATTAACGAGGCTTGACTGGACTAATTTGACAAGAGATTGTCATTTTTCGTGGAAGGCATGTGGTCGCCACCGAAAGATAAGACAATTTCGCGGTGATTGATGTAAAAACCCTAAGTGTAGCTTTCGTGTAGCTTGGGGTTCTAGGGTTTTTACCATTCTTCTATACATAGATATAGATTAATATTGTCTATGTGATATACTTTCTTTCAGAGCGATCGGAAACATGTCATTCGAAGCAAGGTACTAATGATTATCGATTCTCCTAGACTCCATAAGTATGATTGGGTGTTGTGTGTTGAGTTCTTATCAGATATCAATCATAATCACCCCTTTTTTCCCCTGTTAACGCACAATATTCTAACACAAAATACCCAACAATAACATCTTTTAAGATTTGATAATCCAGCTGCTCAGTCAACTCAATGACTTTTCCAGCTAATTTGCTAATGATTCAGAGTGAGTATGGTTTTTCTCACTTCTTACACTAAGGATATGGACTTGCCCAAGTTTTTGCTAAGAAGGTATTTGAATGAAAAATGATGATAGCGTTGGGAATTCATTTGCCCTAAACTTAGGCATATATTGCCCCTAACCATTTTACCTCATGATTTTCTTATGTATCCTGTAATTACTCCAGTGAAAAATTCATTTCCATAGATTCAGTTTGAATATCCAATAAATCGGTTGATTAAACCACACCACTTATGATCTTTGAATGAGAGAAATGGATGCTTGATCAGAAGCATCAAGAAATCCAAATAGCATGCAAATGAAGGATGAAACTTTATGGTTATAATTAATGATCAAAAGATTAAATTGTTAAGATATGAAACATAGCTCATGCCAGTGTCTGGAAATTCAAACTTTTTAAATTGAAAACTTTTCGAAACTTTCCGAATATATATAATATATATAAGAAGGACAATTAAGAAACCCAAATCCCGTAAATAACTGGACAATTAAGTACCCACTTAAACAATCGCTGCCAATTTACTTTTTACGCCTCACAATCTTCAATGAAGTGCAAGGTTGAGCCTATGTTGTCCCTTTGTTCTGGAAACTAGGCACAAAGAAGATAGCTGCCTTGGGATTCACCCTTTATGAGGACTCCTTTTTCAAAGCCATGCCAGTTTCCACTTCGGAGCGTGCATATATGAAGTTTCAAGAAGCACTGGAGCTTTGTTGACAACAATTGATGGACGTAGTGCACATTATCATACTGCGTCTGCTCATTCTACATTCACCAAACAGCATGTGACCCGTGACCCCAGCAATCCTATGCATGGTCACATGTTTTTCTACGAAAAATTTCAATCCCGCATGATTTATTAAGACATAAGAATTGACAGAGTGATGTTAGCTCATCATAGCACAAAAGCCCATTGTGTCGCGATCATACACGTGAAAATGTCAGTATCACAAATAATTAAGCATATATTTGCTTCTTTATATATATATATATGCGTCAAAAGAACGGTATTGTAATATTTAATTGAGCGAATAAGAATTCTCGCGGATGAGACAATTGTACAAATGTGAATACAACCTAATAAATTTTGTACCTAGCATCACGTACAATGGTGATGGTGATGGTCTCTTTCTCTCTAAATAGCATCTAGGGTCTGAGCGTCTAAGTGATGGAGAGGCAGTGATAGAGTTCTCAGTGACTGTTCCACTTTAAGAGAATGGGCCTGCGTATACCACTCCGGAAACAAAACGGACAATCCTAACCAAGTTTTACGAACTTCCAAAAGCCACCTTCTTTCGTTAGGAATCAGTCTCTCTCTCTCTCTCTCTCTCTCTCTCTCTCTCTGTGAATTCTGAAACCTTAACTGCAATTTTTCTTTGTTTTTTTGCCATCAATTGACACTTTTACACTTATGATCACCATTTGTGTCCCTGGAAGATCTTTTTTCTTATTTATCAATTAAACCCCACTATGCATGCATTACGTGCTCTTCACTCGTCTAGACAGACACACACCCCTAAAAAGTTTATGATTTCATTGCTTATCATCTTGTCTTGGGTGGACTCGACGACTCCACAACATTAAAGATAGCTCTACCTTAGCCAAAAGGGGAAGTGCTGGCTGCGGTTTCGAACTGTAGCCCAGCCAATACCTATTTTGGGGGTGGTTTTGGAACTCTAATGTACTAAACTGAACTTGCCACTTGCAAAAGGATGCGCTTATTGATGAATTTAAGCAATTTTATAGATGAACAGTACGTGGGATGAAAGTGAACGTGTCTAGCTGCTTCAACGAAAGTGTGCAAGTGTCGTGCTGGGGCTTGAACATGGTGTCATGGGCTATTTGACGACCTTGACCAATTATGTACACGTGTTTAGGTCGACCATTATATTGTTTCCTTATCGGTGGTCTACTAGGGTTTTGGTATGGAATCTCGGGTTGTGTTTCGTGACTGTCACTTTAGGTTATATACATCGATATACCGTAGTTTCTCCACGTTTAATGCATAATTCTAAGCCGCTTTCCCTGTAGATGCATGTAAAGTCTTGAAATTTTATGCCCTATTGTGTATTAAGGAAATAAGTGTTCGTGTCCTATGAAGGTTTTACACGTGGGAGATTAACATAATATAATGAAAATGTTCTTTGGGAAGCCATAATGTTAAAAGATTAGACTTGTAATCATCATTTATTTGGAATTGATGATGGAGCAGTTATTGGAATTTTTCACAGTATTTCAAGCCAACCAAGGAGAACAGTTCACTAAAACGTGGGGGGGACTCTGAACCATTTTAAGGGATATCGAAGTCTCTTTCGATCTTTTTTGGTGTTTTGAGAATTTGAGAGTTCTTAAGTCATATTAAGAGATATCAAAGCAGGTCTCTTGGCGTTTGAGACCTCGATAAAAAAGTTATTCTTCTTCGTGGGTCAAGTCAATTAGGTAAGTGTCATTTCCTGACCTGAATTGGATTGGACACGCAAATTATTTTTTGTGCATAACTGTAATCTGATGGGTCTTAAGGTGTTGAATTACTTAGTTGACAGTCCCATTCACTCAATAGCGAGGCTGACCCATACACAGTTATTGCAAATTTTCGATGTACGACTGTGGACTTGAGGTATCGGATTGCAACAAAACCATGATTACTTCATGCAATTTGTCATCGCTAATTAATTACGCTGGTATTTTGAGGATTTAAGGGCCAAGTATCTTATAGCAATGTATGAGGGTTTCTAATGGCCTAAATTCCTGCTTTCAGATTCGGGGCATTTTCAAAGTAGTGTGTCATGACAGTCGGGTCTATGATTCTCATCCATTCATGTTTGACATTGAAGAAGATAGCTCAATAGTGCCGACATGCTAAAACCGACCCATCTATAGCTAACCATAATTTAGCACCTGTCCATAAGCATGCTTCAACAAAGTCGGAAGAGAGAGAGAGAGAGAGAGAGACGTAGATGTTCTTATCTATCTGGTCTCATCACCTCATGATTCTCCCAACCACTCCAAGAGATGGCGAATGATGTGTCGTTCGCTTTCAAACCCGCTCGATGTAATCTATGGAATATCATTGTCTTATGGAAAGTTTAAGGCTTCCGATATGATTTCAACATGAAAGGTGTCGGTTGATCCTAGAAATGCGACAAGGCTACGCGGATCCCGAACGAGCTTTTTGTAATTCACCCTCATCCGTATGATTACTAGTTTATACTGTGGTCATATTTAAAATGACAAAAAGTCTCAAACCGTCCATCTCATATGAAGGGCCAGAGGTCAACTTAGCTCGTAAGAATCACTCAAACCTTTTTTCTTTTTCTTTTTTATTCCAATACAGGTGCATGTAGTGCTAACGGAAATCGAATTTCGAACTTGATACTCTTTGCTCCCCTAACCTCTTTATAGGCGGGTCAATAGAGGACGGGTGCCTAGCCACACGGACAGAGAGAGAGCCGGGTTGGGGTTTTTAATAGGTGAGATTTGTTCGGACATCTATCTTCCGATCTTCTTTTGTCGATGCGTCTCTTCTAAACGAGATATCCTTCGTTGAAAATTTTGACAGCACTAGGATCTTTCTAGCAAGTCATCGATCCTATGTCACATACTTTACGCTTAAATGGTCGCAAAAGTCTAAATTCGCGAACGAACCCATGATGAGTCTTTGGAGTGACTAGTCAATGAAGCTAAGTACATAGTTGCGCGAGCAAAATGAACCCCCAACGAGATTCCTTCCCGCAAACACAGACAAGTCCCCACACTAGATAGAGACGTGTTGGTGCATAGGTTTTAGGGTTTATGCACGAAGCGTAATCAATGACGACGATAAAAGAGAGAAAAAACATAAAGACAAAACAAAAGCAGTTTTCGTCGCTATTTCTCTCTCTCTCTCTCTCTCTCTCTCTCTCTCTCTCTCTCTCTCTCTCAAGCTTTTGCCTTTCAGAGAGGAGGCGTGCGATAACTAGTCTTCTGCTTGGACCACGTTGATAACTTTTTCTTTTGATTTTAATGCTTCTCTTGACATCAACCTTTTCCACATGAAATGATGTTGGGGCTCTTCGATAATGAGACCCTTCCCACGTTTTTCCGTCCTTGTGTTTCGAGGAAGCAAAGTTCAAGAAAATTATTCACATCCTGAACATGGCAAGAAAAATGGACCGCCCTACGATCAAGTGGGTCACGACGACGACGTCGACAATCAGACGATCGGATCCTCTGTCGTGACAGGAAGGAGAACAAAACGAGATGGAAAAGAAAAGGGGAATAGAAGCCGGACAGAAGCAAAAAAGAGAAGGAGGGGAATGAAAGAAAGAGAAAGAAAGCGAAGATCAGAACATAAACCTAAAGAAAAAGAGAGAGAGAGAAAGAGAGAAAAAGGGTCTATGCTCATTTATCTGTCCATCATCTACAAATAAAGTGTTTTACAGTGTCCTGCGATCTATGGCTTTTGCATAAATGTGACAGGGAGCATTCAACGACGGGCGGCAGATCCCAGGAAAACAAACCGCAATCGTAGAAAAAAAAACTTGCAGAGAGGACGACAGCGACCACACGTCGATGGGGAAGGTGCGTCGACAATTCAATTTGTATTTAAACTCTGCCATGTTAATGGCCGTAAGAAGAAGATCGAGGGGGGGGCGGAGGAGGAGGCTTTTGCAGTGGGCGAGGGTGGGCCTGAAAGAGGAGGAATTTAATAATGCTGGGGATGCTAATTTCAATTTTGCAACAAATTCATTATGTTTGCTAAGGACAATCATGAACATCTGATTCGGTTCGTCTCGAATTTGGACATTAGCGACGATAATGTTTTTGCCCCATCAATTGAAGCACAGAGGAGGGTATATGAAGATCTCTCCCGATGAGATGACGTAAAAATTATCGATTCTAGGTATTTCTTGTAATAGATGCCGCCCCCAGCGAACAATCATACAACCATACTTTCCATAGTTTTGTTATAACATGTACTTTAGTGAAATCCCACCAAATTTCGCTCGCGTCGAAGTGAGTGTGTCTCACCTTTATGCCGAGATGTCAATTTATTTTTGAGGAAAATCTCAGACACTCCATGTTACCTTTAGCAAAATTCGATGGGCACCATGCTTTTAGGAATCTTCATGGGGCTATGAGAGGTGCCAATGATTAGTCATGTTTCTAGAAATTATTGGACCAAGCCTGCCTTGAATAAAATATTTTGCCAATCTCATGAATTGGATAAGAGCATAAATTCAAACTCGATAAATGATTTAATTTAAATCGCGTGCATTTTGATAGTGCTAGGAATTCTATGCCTTTATCGCGAAAGCTAACCCATGAGGTGGTTTTATCCAAATTTTACCCATAGGACAATTGATGTCTCAGAATATTACTCCGCAAGTTTTTTAAAGATAAAGTAATAGTGAATGTTTAATGACATAGAATATTACTAAAATAGCTATAACTTGATTAGATTAAATGTTTCCTAGGTTCAGCAAAGGAATCGAATGTAGTTCACATAAGGCTCGAGACAAAATTAGTGGAAAGTGCACTCATAGCTCGTAGTGAAATCAAGACCACTCGACCTCGGAAGCTAATTTACGTGTAAGCAGTGCTGTTTGTCGTTCCGTGCTATGTCGGCATAAAATAAGTCCATATCATACCACTCCCTCATTTAATAGCAGGTACACCGATAGAAAGCTAAGATTGCCAAACTTCCCCAACACATCACGCGTCTCTCTTTTCTTTATCACTCCCACAGTCCCAAACCTATCGCTTTTCTTTTTGCGTAAACCCCACTCGCTTTTCAAAATTTTAGGGTGAAAGGTACTAGCCATTTATATAAAACACAAATCCAGAACCGAATACCAAAGTAACATGGCAGGAAATTGTCAATGAGTGCATGAATATGGTATGCCTGTTCAAATATAACCATTCGAAGCTTTTTAGATTGGAAATCACGCGGAACGCACGGCGTCACTTTAGTATGCGGGTACTTGTCACGCTCCTTGGCATTACTCCATGATCATAGTGGTATCTAAATCACGCTCTTGAGAGCATGGGATTGCCACCACACGGCATGGACCATGAACATGAATTCCAAATGGACCATGAGAGAGGGAGAGGAGTGTTTTCGAGCCAAACCCTACATCTTGCTCTCTGCCAGCTGCTCACATTGACACGACGTGGTATGTATTTACTCTCTTCTTTTCTTTTTTCCTTTCTTTTTGCTTTCCAAAGCTCTATTTTATTTTATTTCTGGCCTAAACTCCTGGACTTTTGATGCCATGACTACATAGATATGCATCATCTTCAGTAGTGTGAAACGAGGTGTGGGCGTGTCTCGACCATGCAAGTTAGATCGAGGTCCCCAGGTTATGAATAGTCCTTTTCGCTCTCCGTCCCCACATTTGCTCTAGTTTTGTCTGCGTGCGGTTGTATGATCAGCCCTATTCGTACTTTCAATTTGGTCTCTCTCTCCTTTCCCCAATCGACAACGATGTGACATTAGCGACCTTCGCATTTACATCATTCTAATTAAAAATAAGTGGTCTCCATCTTACCATATTATGAAGGAGGGTTTTCTTTGGAGAAATGGGCTTTATATGATTAGCCTTGTTCACACTTTCAATTTGCTCTCTCTCTCTCGACAAAGATATGACATTAGCTACCTTCGCATTTACATTGTTCTAACTAGAAACAAGTAGTCTTGACTTACCATACTACGAAACCCTCTCTCTCTCCGACCTTTCCCCAATCAACAAAGATATGACATTAGTTACCTTCGCATTTACATCTTTCTAACTAGAAACAAGTAGTCTCGACTTACCATACTACGAAACCCTCTCTCTCTCTCTCCCCGACCTTTCCCCAATCAACAAAGATATGACATTAGCTGCCTTCAAATTTACATCGTTCTAACTAGAAACAAGTAGTCTCAACTTACCATACTATGAAACAGGGTTTTGTTTGGAGACATGGGCCATTGACACTTTCAATTTGGTGTCTCTCTCTCCTCTCTCTGGCCGTTCCCCGATCGACGAAGATGTGACCGCATTAGCAACCTTTTCGTTTACATCGTTCCAACGAGGAACAAGTTGTCTCGATCTTACCATAATGGGCTTTCGAACAGTTTGTAAGAAGCCTGTTGTTCTTTAAGATTGAGAAAGTTACATGGGCCTGTTCAAGAATAAGATTTTGTTCAGACCAGGTTAGCCCATCTCTCAGTCCTCTGACCTAATTTAAGTAGCACGTTGCAATCCGGAGGCACGAGCTACCTTTATATAGTTTGGGCCGAATAAGAACTTAATCTATGATGAAGAATCATATTGAAATCGACATTATTTAATAAGGCCCCTCTTCGCGTCCACCGAACCGCGCGGAAAGAGAAAAATAGGGATTTGGTTTGTTAACTACTACTAGAAGAAGAAAAATTACCAAAATAGTCTTAAACATATTGCAATTATGTCAATTTAATCCTAAAACTTTTTTAACTTCCTACATGGTTATGATAGATAAAATTCTAATTTATTTAATCCAAGCATTAATTAAAAAATAGAAAGTATTGAGCCTTTCAATTAATAATCAAAGTGTTAACATAACTCATCTCGTGGTGGCTTTA
Organism: Eucalyptus marginata; assembly: GCA_014182565.1. NCBI lineage: Eukaryota > Viridiplantae > Streptophyta > Magnoliopsida > Myrtales > Myrtaceae > Eucalyptus > Eucalyptus marginata. Next base: position 10,151,554 of record CM024589.1, read on the forward strand.
TAATATTATCTAGTGATTTACGAGATATTTTTCTGTAAAAGGACGCCAATTCACAACTTCATGCTCGTGTGTACATAGAGTCACGAGCATCATAGTTCTTTATGTTACTCGCTACGATTAATTTTATTTCTGATCAAGTAGTTGAAGGCATGAATGATAACCATTATGATCAAAAATCAATTTTTGGAACATAAATAGATTTTTCTATTTCTATTTTTAGATGATTTTCTAAGTAAAAATACGTGTTTGATAACAACATAAAATTTATATTCCCAAAACAGAAATTCGTTTAATAACAACACAAAATTTCTCCCTCCTCAACGGCGGTGGACCGCAGGGGGTAGCTGGTGGCAACCGCCAGCAATGGCGGAGGATGGTCATGGTGATCGATGGCGGCAAAGATGAATGTCAGCTAGAATAAAAGATGAACGATAAGAATAATTTTTATTTCTCATTTCTATTTCAAATCTATTTCTAGACTAAAAATTTATTCTAGAAATAGAAAAATGAAATTGCATTATTAAATGGATTTTTGTTCCAGAATTAAGTCCGGAAGAGAAATAAAATGGTTATCATGTGCTTTAATATTTCATTTCGTTATTCTTTTTTTTTTTTAAATCTTTATTGATATTAAAAGCCAATTGCAAAAGATAAGTAATTAAGTTTTTTTTTTTTTTTTTTTTGTCTAGGTGGATGTAACAAGTTATACGGCTTTCAACTCAATTCCAAATTTTTTTAATTTGGTCAATTTAATCCTAATTTTTTAAATAATTTTTTAATGTAGTCATTTCAGTCAATTTTGACTTGAAAATGCTAACGTATCATTTGGACATTGTCGATTGTCCTACATGGCATAATCGACCATCTGATATGGACAATTTTAAACAAAACAACGTAATTTTGTTTAATTTTTTTAACTTTCTACATTTTTTCCTTTTTTTCTTTTCTTTTGTAAGCCTCTTAGGAAAACTTGAGGTGTTTGGCAAATTTTTTTGGGACCCCTTTGGTCAAATGCTAGCCTTGGCAAAGCTGAATGCCCAAGGCGCCTTGGGCTTTTGGCATTTTTGGAAGGCCATTTTCTAGGGTTAAATAATTTTTTTCCTTCCAAAACTACTCTCACCAACTTTTTGGTTTTTCGATTTTAACCTCATAAGAACTGTTCATCTTTCTACATAGATAGCTTCATCGAGACTTGTGTGAGGCTGGTTGGCAAGGCCAAATCTAATTGCTCGCAAGCTATTCTAATGCTAGACAAACTCACCTGAAGTCATGCCACCTTAGGCAATCATTGCCTAGGGTCGTGCTAACCCAAGTGATAGTCACATGGGTTCGTGTGACCTATAACCCAAGGTGATGGCCACTTGGGTTCAAGCAACCCAAGCAACAATCACTTGAGGTCATGAGACTTTAGGCCGCATCTCCTAGGGCCATGGTGGCTACTAGAGTTAGATTTGGCTCACCGACAACTAGATTTGGTCTCATCAACCGTTAAGCCCTTCGCCGGTTTTAAGGTTATTTTATTTACAAAAAAATAATAGCAAAAAAGTGCTTTACAAAGTGTGATTTTTCCAAATACTATTTAAATCAAAGTTATTTTTTAATGCACTTTTAATTACAATTCACTAAACACTACTTACTTTTTGAAAAACCTCTTTAATCTAAAGTCCTTTACATTCTCCCAAAAACAAACCAAATGCGCTATTAGAACCTTAGGTACTTAGTCTATTTAGTGCCCAAGCCCAAGTTCATCTTCATGCCGTTCATCGTGCCCTAAATGCTAGTTGTCGTTGCCTACTTGAAAGACTCAGCATCCATGGCTTTGAGATCGAACTTTTCAAAGTTGTCGAGTGTTTAGTGATCATGGCCTCTTCTACTCCAAAAGTTAGCTCAAAAAGTGGGATTTTCCCTCACACTTACAAACTAATCACCAGGCCTCTCCATTACTGATGTGGGATAAATAGCAATAATCGCCTCCTTACACATCGGGCTTAGGTCAGAGCTACAACAACCCTCTCTATGTGACTGTTGGGTCCAGACTTATTGGTAACATGAGTTATGATACCGGTATTTGATGGTCTTGAGTCCCTCTCACTCCAAAAGTTAGCTAAAAAAGTAAGGTTTTCTTTCACACTAATAAGCCGACTACTGGTCCTTTTTCCTTGCATTGCATTGCCTCTTCTATGGAGCTTTACAATCAAAATAAGATGACTATAACGCTATCGCCTTGGGACCCTCCGAGATTCAGTCCTCTTCCCTCCCTAGACCTCATGTGCACTTCATGTGGCCAGCCTCTAATCCCACACCCCATCACTCACCTTGCTCTCCACATAAATCAAATTGGAGTTAATCACAAAAACCAAAGAGAAATTTTCAGCAATTTTAGAGTTATGGGGGCTCTAGGTCCATGCCATCATGGTTGAGATGATTGCTGTTAAATCACTTAAGGCTAGATTGAGGTTGGCATTAGGGGTGAGCATGGTTCCAAGATAAAATCTAGAATTGAAGAACCGGACCAGTGGGAACCTATTCATTTTCAAGATATGTAGGGTAAGTTCCAGATTCTGAAAATTAGGAATAGGTTCTAGATAGGTAAAACCTAGAACCTAGTACAAGTTTTTGTGTTTATTTCTTGGTTTATGATTTTGTGTGATTTTACGGTATTCCATGGCGCCTAATGATGAGTGTATAATCTAGAATTGCTAATCTGAGTTTCCATTTCATGACTGAGACCTTCGCTTTGTTAATTTTTCATAATTCGTGCATTTAAATATAAGTTACGGTTAGGGGATTGGAACAACAAGTAGTGGTCATTAAAAACGATGATTCACTGCAATTGTTCAATTAATAATATAGGCTAAATATGAATAGAATCTAGAATTGACCTTGAAACTTGTGAAATGATTAGTTTCAAGTTCTAAAGCATGCAAGGTAAGTTTGAGTTTCAAAAAATAAGGAACATGTTTTAGCGGGTAAGTTTTAGGTTTTAGATTCAGGTTCTAGGTGAAACTTGTACAGAACCTAGAACTGTTTACACCTAATTGGCATGGTGAGCTAGAGACAAATAGTACATGAAATGAAGGAAGAGGTAGATGATCAATACATAGAGGGAAGGAAAAAAATCTAAATATTTTTTTAAAAAAAAAAAAAAAGATAAACAACATTGTTTTTGCATAAGTTTGTTTCTATTAAAAGTCGGCCGGATCACATAAGATGACCAACATGACTAGATCACTACTATTTTTAGGCTAAATTTGACTTGAGGGACTATATTGGAATTTTGTGCAATGGTTATTAAAATGTTTATGATTGAAGAGACATATGTACAACAGATTTGAGACTTATTAGGTAAGTCCCTATTATTAGGTGCTCAGTCCAGTCAATAAAAGACCACTTCACCCCATTATCAATAAGAATTTGTTACCTAAAAGGGAAAAAAAATCCCTTTATTTTTGTAGTTGTCAACAAATAATTCATGTTAAAACGTCCCTTATTGTTTGTTTATAAGATTTATATGCTGCTTATATACATATGATATTTTTCAACCCACTAACTTAAAAGTATATGCTCCAATTTATTGAGCATGCATGATCCCTCTGTCGTCGAACTTCATGTAGTAGAAAATGTAATGGAAGCGAAAAGAAATCAACTCAAACCCGATTAAAAATGCAATAATTCTGAAACATATGGCATTTCCTTTATGTTTCTGAAACATATATATTCTTACAATATAAATTAATTGAAAGCCACATCACACCAAGCTTGGGAAATATTCCATTTGAATATATTCCTGTAGAACCATCCTTAAAGCAAAGAAATTAAAGCCTTTGACACTGGCAATTAACATGGTCCAAGGCCAATAATCCCACGTGACACTTCCTCTTTACAAACACCATCACACAGTCAAACACATCCCTTAACTAGACCCTCCTCATGTCATTACATGTTATTTTACATTCCGTTTTCTGGTTTTTTTAATTTATTATTTACATGAGGCAACAGGCGTTGACGTTGTCGTCGTTGAACATGTTGCTGACTTTGTCGTCCCCGCGGTGAGTCACCGGGATGTTGCCGTGCCTCTCGCCGATATTGTAGCCGTGGCGGTAGTAGTTGTAGCTCTCTTTGAACTCCTTGGTCGTGTCTCTGAAGTAGTTCTCGGTGGAGGTGAAGTAGAGCGGTGGGTTAGGGTAGGGCCAAAACTCGGCTCTTTTCCCCGCCCTCCTCACCGCCTTCAACACCTTGTTCCGGTCGACATATCCGACGACTGTCACCTTTTCCATCTCCAAGTTCACTTCCACCGAATCGACCCCTAAAATCATTAAATTAGATTCTTATTAAGAACAAAACAAAGTAAATTGGGGCAAGATCCACAGGAGATATATTTGTTCTGTGTAGAAACTACTTTTGCAGAACATTTTACTCATCTTCTAGTACTATCTACATAGACATATGTACATATATGAACTCAAATAGTTAAACTGACTATAAGAGAGAGAGAGAGAGAGAGAGAGAGAGAGAGAGAGAGAGAGACCTCTGAGCTTGTAAATGGCGTTTTTGACGACTCTCTCGCAGCCAGTGCAGCACATTCTAACTTTGAGCTCCACAGTCTAAACAGCGAAACACACAAAAAGCAAAAATAATTTCAAAGATGCTGTTCCCACTAAAGCGTACACGGTTCTCACAAGCCTTTCTTATTATATTCCATCTGCTCTCTTGCTTTTTGCAATTGCATTCATATGTAGGAAACCAAAGGGTTTGGTGGAAAGCTATCCCAAACTTTGTTCTCTTTATTCTCTTATACGAAACCAACTGGACTAAGAAAAGCCTTCTTTCTTCTCATCTCTTTTTGTTCATCTAGCCCTTTACTATATAAACTTACTTTCTTCTCGATTCGTGCACGTTTTCAGCTAGTATGCCATCTTAACCCTCGTTTCGAAAGATTAATTTGAGGTACTTTGCAGATTAATGGGGAGAATCTCACATGCGGGATGGTTCCTACAACTTGTGATGTCTTTATGAGAAGCAACTTTATCTTGATATTATACTTTGCGTGATCATACAAAGAGACAAAAGGCACATCTCTCACATCTAGAGATGAACCTTGTCAAACTTTGGACTATTGAAGAATTTTGTGAAAACACAACCAACCAATCTAAAGGGTAATTATTGATTAATTGAGTACATCATCCCGGTTGATTTTTTATCATGAAAGCTCCGAATCACGAGTAAACAAATGATAACTACGACAATGAATAGGGACAAGGACGATCTAAACAAAAATATCTGGAATTTAGTACTCAAAAAATTTCTACTACAAGTTCATATTGTCCAAAAAAAAAAAAATGAGCCAAAAGTACGCATCTAGCGTGCTTTTGTATGTAGTTTGAAGATGCACGGGAAGGAGGGACCGTAGAGTTGAACATATCATGAGTCTCATGTAAGATTTTGACATGCAACAAATTGGAAAGTCCTTTTTTGGTTTTTTCCAGCTTCCCTTTTCATAAAAAGTGGAGAATAGAAATCCCATAGGGAAGCTCAAGCAAAACGCAAAATACCTCTACCCCACGCAAACCAAAAAAAAAAAAAGAAGAAAAAAGCGAAAGATAACACAACTAATTACTAGGGTTGTCAATGAAAACGAACCTGCAAAGAGAGAGGCTTTCCCTTAGGCATCGTGTACTTGAGGTGGTGGCGCTGATGGTGGTGGTGGTGGGGGTGGTGGTGGACGTCTTTGTGTGCACTCGGATAGCGAAAGAATAAACAGTAAGAAATGGCCGAGAAGACGAACTGAAAAGCCGTATTTAGGACGGTGGCCATGGTGAACCAGCTAGGGTTTCTTTTATATACGCACGCCAAGCAAAGAACACAGAAAAAGGATAAGACAGGGAAAACAGAGAGATTGTTGTGAGAACTAGCTAAACAAAAGCCAGCCGCAGAAGATATTCTTCATCTCGAGTTTTGGCATCGCTTCCTTAAGGTTTTGATCAGCTGGGGAGATATATTCCATTGTTCTCTTATACTATTCCCAAGTACTGAGGTGCAGTTCCTTGTGACCTAATTCGCTTCATATACATGAGAACTACAACGATGGGTCACCCCACAAATTATATTCAAATTATAAAAGGAAGAAAACAAGTGATTCTTTAGGTAAAGGAATGGTATCAATCTCTTAGCCATTATCAAGTTTATTTTCTTCATATGTGGGTCAAGCTAACATGGCTGCTGACACAGAGATAGAAAAGAATATTGTCATGTCAGGTCGCAAAGGACTGGGATTGAGGACTTAAGTAAGGAAAGCTAAGGTCTTGATGCAAAGGTGAACATATATTCTCAAAAATCTTTCCCCTCTTCATCTTCCATTACAGAATTTTTGAAGGAATTTCTTGGGCTTATACATTGTATTTTACACTAGTCACCTTTATCACGATTGGTTTGGAGATTTTAGTCAATTCCCTAGAATATAACTGTAAATATTCACAATAATATAGGCTTTGAGCATCGAAATGTTTCTTTTCCACAGGCCCTTATTAGGTGCATGTCATAATACGTGGATTTGAATTCAAGAAAATTTGATTCGATTCCGATTCTAAAACAGGGTTTAGAGAGCACATTGTGCATTTCCAAGATTAGTTTATTGAGGGCCAGATTTTCATATAGGCGGCTAGGGAATAAAACCCTAGTTTAAGGCAACACACAGCATTTATCTAGAAATCCTAACAAAGTTAATATTCCCTCATGTTTTAGGGCCTTCCAAGTCATGGATGTGTCACATGATGATGGAAGCATGCCAAAGAAAAACCCACTAAGATTCTCTATTCTTCTAGTTCGCAATTACCCAAATAGGAAGTACTAGTAGTGAGTCTAATTACGTTAATTATATATCAAGAAGACTTATTCTTTTAAGATATGAGATAAATATATAAATAAATAAAACAGCGACAACAATCAGGTGGAAAAATGAAAATAAATAAATAAATATTTCTATTAGACACATTGACAATGAAGAAAATTTTTTACCCATATATATGTGCTAATCGTGTGGTGTGTAAATAGATTCAATTACCAAAATTAACGTACCACTGTTTTGTGATGAGAGTAAGAGTGCCTGCAAAAATTTTTTATTCGGCTGCCAGTAGACCAAATAAAAAATTTCAATGGCAAGAAAAAAAGGCTCTCTCCAGGGTACTTGTCCTCATGTAGTTAATTGGAAAAGTTGGTACCTTAACAACTTTAAATTACTTTATGGATTAATTTTTGAGAGGATATTCAAGTACCGCATTCTGATGCCACTACATTATTTAGATATCAGTGTTATCATCTTTCAAGGTCCCCCCAAAGAAAAGAAGCAATTTTCATTTCATGATGCGGCGGTTCTCTAAAGCAGTGCCTTATATTGGACGCGTTATTCCCTCGTAATAAATGCTATCTTGCTTAACCTTTTCCTTACACGAAGGCGATAGTTTATCTTTCATCTACACCCATTTGTTGCTTTCAATCTTCAACATGGACAAGCAGGCAACTTGAAAATAAAAATGTGCAATTCTGGAGAGCGGGATTCTAGCGGGCACCGTTTTCCACCATCCATTAGTACCTCCCAGATAACTTTAAGGTCTTTATCAGTTCAAATCATGGAGGCATGTACGAGGGATTTGTCAGATTGTAGTCGTATCTTGTCTATTTTTTTCATATGATTTCTAATAGACATTAGGGATCAAAGCATCTCACGTGGACATTGATTAATCTCACGATATAGTTGTACATGGAAATATTGATTAATTATGTCAAAATGGGTGACAAACCCATAATATAATTCAGTTTCACTTAAATGGGTCATAAATAGGTCAACTCAAATGTGAAATATAAGGTTCAAATAAGTGAAAATGATGGATTTTAATGGGTCTAAGATAACCTCACTTAACCCAAGTAAACTCACTTTGCTCCTTCTTGAGTCTTGAAGAGTTCTCGCTAAGTCACTCCCACTTTGCTCTTCTCTTCTCGCCCTCTCTCCCTGTTCGATTCCAGCGATCGATAGTCTACATCCTTGGTGAGCTCTCTACCGCCCATCTTCGGTGGCCCTCCTATGATGTCTAATCATTAAAGTTTGTTCTTTCTAAAAATTTTAATCATCGTTTTGTCTTGGTCAAATTTGAGGAGGTTGCTCTTCAGTTTCCAAAGCCGTTTAAAGTTTAGATTGATCTTTTGTTGAAGGTGATACAAGGGAAGAGGTTGAAGGGACGAGACAGAGTGAGGCAAGAGAGGATAATCTCCTCTCCATTTTTATTGCTATTATTATGGATAATCTCGAGTTGTCAAATAAAATTGCCAGGGAAAAAGGAATATGTTGCTCAGAAAGTGTATGTATATGGATGATGATGAATTTGGAGACGACTTAATCGTGTGCTTTTACTCAAAAACTAGGGGCTCCTGCTGGGGCAGCTTGCTCTTTATGGGGGTTATTGTCGTTTATCTCATTAACAGTATAATCATGATGAACACTTTCACTCGTATTGATGAAGATTTAAGAAGGATTATTCCTTTCCAAATTGGGTTTCTCTTCCTTATGTTGGAGATACGGTTCATTTTCTTAGAGTGATTGCGTAAATCAATTTTGTTGGGAATTAAAAATATCTTATTTATATCTTTTCCTTTATTGTTTCCACACATTGTATCGTAAATAGAGCCTTGTACATCTAAGGTCTTTATCAAAAAGTAAAAAAACTTTTTCCATATTTCCCAAATCATTTGTTCCTTCTTTATTTTGTGTCACCTTGCCGTGGGATAAGTATACTAGAAGTGTCAAAAATTATGTACGGCGCTCGCTTTAGTGCTAAAAATTTTTGTTGGCTCACTTAAGTGCTACATCAGAGAAAAATGATCACTTTACTGCCAATGGCAAAAAACTCCCTGCCAAATTAATTACGTATCATTTATAATTAAAATTATAATATGACTTGACAAAATTTTTAAAAAATCCAGTCCACGTGGCATGCTTGGACTGAAGTGATCATTTTTTAACAATGACTAGAACTAAAGTGATCATTTTAAATAAAATTTGGCACTCAAATGATCACTTTTAATAAAATTTGGCATTTAAATAATCACTATTTACAACTTTTGGACGACGTCGTTTAGAGGTTATATAGTGACTAGGCATGCCATCAACCACATAGAACTAAGAAATTAATAAAATATAGCACATCGGATTTTCGATAATCCGGACTGGAATTGGCACTTAAATAATCGTTTTTTTTTAAGTAGCACTTAAGTGATTTGAAAAAAAAAAATTGGCACTAAAGTGAGCGCAGTACAAAACTTTTGGCACTTCTAATGTACTTACCCCTTGCTTTATATATTTATGTATATTAGATTGATGATTATTCATGCTCTCTCTCATTTGGGTATGATACTTCGTCCTTCCAAGTGATCAGTTCTTTTCTTTTTTTTTAATCTAATGCTGAATAATTGTTAGTGACTTGAGTGAATTTGGGATCGTTTCTTGGAAGACAAATGGTCATATTTTGACCATTCTCATACTTCCTGAAGCCCTTGGGAACCCCATGCTTCAGATAAACAAGAAGAACAAGAACAAGAAGTGGAACATTTGAGTACCCATCCGGCGTTTGGTTGATAAGTATCGGGAAAATTATGATCTTTTTCCACTAAGCATTATTCTTTAGTTTGGTGTCCCTGGCAACATATGCGGTACAGGCTGCACCGTCACTTTTCCCATAATGACGGTGCTGTCAGCTTATCATTTTGCCATTCCATTATTGCCTTCAATAGTGGATTGGTGATTATATGTTCTTCTTTTCGTCTTCGGTTTCTAATCAATTTTGCGCACCTTCCAAAAGCAATCTTGGTGGGACCTGAATGGGCTCTTTCTCAAGTTCTTGTCCCTCGATTGGTGCAACATTTCAAGTAGTTCAAAGTCATTATCAGAATAACCTAGTGACATTGGGATTGAGAAACCAGAGTGGAGGAATCTAATATTGCTAAAATTGTGGCTACATTGGAGATTGGCCATGTAAACTTATCATCGTCATGCCACTGAACGTGAATCGGAGTAAAACCTAAATTATCTCAGACCTAACTCAAGCTGAACCAACATATCAATGAATCTCAATTTCTTGAGATCGAGAAATGACCAAAATACTCGAACTTGTGATCAATGAACATCTATCATCCTTCGCCCACCTATGGCTCTAGCTTCACTCCCTCTTCCACAACTCAATCCCTAAGCTTCCTTCACCCCACCTATGGCGCTAGCTTCACACCCCCTTCCACAACTCAATCCCTAAGCTTCCTTAGCCCCACCTATGGCATTAGCTTCACACCCACCTATGGTGCTAGCTTACACCCTCTTCCACAACTCAATCCCTAAGCTTCCCTCGCCCCACCTATAGCGCTAGCTTCACACCCTCTTCCTTCGCCCCACCTATGGCGCTAGCTCATTCGATGAGTCAATTCACTAGCTCACTCGACGAGTTGATTCATGAATTTGTTTATTTACATAAAGAGCTTAAAGTGGGTTAAAAGAGTGGTCATGTGCTTTCCTATGTTAGGTTAATTCTGGATATGTTTTAGTAATATGGGTCCGGTATGGGTTCAGTCATTAATGAGATACTAAGGGCATGCGCATAATAATCATTCTATTTCTATTCTAAAACTATTTTTCTAGTTTAGACTTGTTTCTAGAACATAAATCTATTTGGTAAAATTATTTCATTTTTCTATTTTTAGAATAGATTTTTACTCCATAAATAGACTTGGAACAAAAATCATAAGCAATTTTTTTTTTTACTTCTCTATTTCTAAAACAAAAATGAGAAATAAAAAACTATTCTTATCGTTCATCCTTGTTACTAGCTGGCTGCCCATCCGCCTCCGCCAAACATTGTCCACCGTCCGCTTGTTGCCATTCGTTGACTACCACCCACCACCGTCCGTCGTTCGCCACCCTCGCCGAGCTAATCGCTAGTCATCAACCACCACCATTGCCCACCGCCATTGCCGGCGCCGCTACCTGGGAGGGAGAAATTTTGTATCATTATTAAATGCATATTTTTATTTAGAATTCATCCAACAATTGAAATAGAAAAATCCATTTCTCCTCCATAAATTAATTTCTAATCATAATTGTTATCATCCGTACCCTAAAATTGCATTATATTCAAATAGGTTAATTTGGGTCGGACCATTTTCAGTCCGACCCCAACCTACTCATTTTGACCGGCCTAGCGCATGCTTTATCGCCTACGTGGTCAAATGGAAATGAAAGCTGGCATCCGTCTGGCGAATACAAGGGAAGGGTGAAGGATCGGTCGGATGCCGTCACCCGTTGACCAAAGATCAGTCCAAAACCGATGGCCATCGGAAGCATCGCCGCCGTCCCATAGTTTTCGTTGCTAAACTGGTGAATAATTCCGCATAAATTGGCGTCGATACTTGGTGCTGGTGTCGAAGTTGTTAAGCATTTGGAGAAGACGATGTGTTACGAGGCGAGGTGCTCGAACTGCGGGAAGACCACCTGGGGTGGCTGCGGGAGGCACGTGGCGTCCGTCTACAAGCGGGTCCCGGAGGACCGACGCTGCCTCTGCCGCGGTTGGCCCGGAGTCGAGGCCGCCGATCAGTCCTCCTCAGCCGCCGCCACGAGCGGCGATGAGGGAAGCTCCAGCTGCGCTGTACTCTGAGGATTTCTTCGAATTCCTTCGATGTCATGTGTAATAATCACCTTCTTTTGTATCAGATCTCGCGGAACCCCTAGAATAAACTGATGCTCATTTGTGATTTCTCTCTCTCTCTCTCTCTCTCTCTCTCTCTCTACTGGTGGTGCGGGGCGGAGTGGGGTGGCAGAGCCTGCTAGATCTAGAGTTTGCTGTGGCGGCCACCGTACCCGGCGGTTCCCGTTGACTACGGCGACCGGTGGTCGTTTCTGCTCTAGTTGGGCTTAGCCCCAAAATGGGCTAGTTTGTGTTGACCTTTTGTGATTTGGGCTTTTTGGCATCGATTTCGAAAACTTGAGGACCATTTGGAGGAAACGCCCTGCCCATGAAGCCCTTGTGATGAAATATCAAAGGCAAAAATTAAGGGAAAATGATGGTATGTAAATTTTGAGTGGTTTTTGAACTTTTAATTTATTTGATGTGATCCCTAAAGTTTTTAGCTTAATGTGCAATGTCGTTCTTGAACTTTTAGTTTGTTCAATGTGGTTCATGGATTTTTAGTACATGTTCAATTTAATTTATTGAACTATATAAAAATGTTCAACACTGTTCTTAATCTAGAATTAATGAAAGGACAACATCAAATATTTTCATATAATTTAGGAACTACATTGAACATGTCAAATTGCAAATTGGGGTAAAGTTTTAGGAATCACCTTGAACTGATTAAAATTTTAAGGATCATAGTGTATATTGAGCCAAATTCAAAAACTATTTGTATCGTTATTCCAAATATTAATTGATGTAATGTGAAGTGGAACAAGCATCTATCTAGGCTAAAAATGTGGCGAGCTGGTAAGCATATCCCCATGGTGATATTCTTAATCTTGCGAAGGCAAATTTCCACCTGTCTAACAAAATAAATTAGGAAGGGCCAAGAAACTAGTCCTCTTCGTTTTGGTTTTGTCTTTGTTCGGATTTTGTCTCTCTCAATAGGCTAGGACCCAATCTTCACTCAACCCACCTTCTCATCTCTTTCCTAAAATCTTTCTTCGTGATTTTTACCAGCTAAAGTACGAGGAAGTTCGGACAAAAAAAAAATGTACAAGGAAGTATGTTATACGACAGACACACCACACAACACTAATAACATGATATAACCAAGAAACTATCATCGTCTATCTGTTATGAATCGCATCCTACTTGTTGCGGTGTGTGTATCTATTTCACTTTTAATTGATCGATTACACCACATCATTATTATCACGTGTCATGTATATCACATAGAATACATTCTTTAAAATTATGAGATTTCATAAGGGATTCCAAGCTCCTTGTCACATGTCTTTGCAGTGGTTGGCTAGTAGTATAAGGCTGATTCCAGAGCGATTCGATGGCTCCTGATCACTAGTTAATTTTTCTTGGTCTGTGCTCATGTCCTGAGATAAGATCACTGGACCCTTTTGGGTTAATATCGTGGTTGGGAGGTGATGCCGGGCTGGCTCAAAATGATTGGGGCCAAACAATCCAAATCACATACTTGAATTTATAACAAAACAATAGACCCAAATCAATATAGGCACATCACCTCAGTAAAAGGAAAGAAAAAGGAACAAAATGAGAAGAACATACTTAAGTTGGCGACCTTCTACACTATCCTTCCGGCACCAAACACCATTCCTTACATTGGGCTCGAACGACCGTCGTCCACGTGTTGGCCTTTTGTGATTTGGGCTTTTCGCATCGATTTTGAGAACTTGAGGACCATTTGGAGAGAGCTGCCGCCCTGCTCACAAAGCTCTTGTGGGGCAATATGGAAGGAAAAAATTAAGGAAATATGACATAAATGATCCTTAATATGTAATATGATCATTGAACTTTTAACTTATTCGATATGATTCATAAATTTTAACCCGATGTGTAATGCCGTCCTTGAATTTTTAATTTATTCTATTTGATTTGTAGACTTTTAATACATGTTCAATGTAGTTTATTAGATTATAAAAAATATTCAATGTTGTTCTTAATTTATATAGTTTACAGACTACATTGAAATGTTATATTGCAGATTGGGCCAAAATTTAAGGACTATCTTGAACAAATTATAAATTCAAAGACCGCATCATATATTGAGTCAAAATTTAAAAATCATTTGTGTAATTATTTTAAAAATTATTTGATAAAACATGAAATGGAACAAGCGTCTATGTTAAAGCATGTGGCGAGCTGGTAAGCGTATCCCCATTGTCATATTCTTAATCTTACAAAGGTATTTTTCCACCAAACTAACCAAAAACAAAAAATAATAATAATAAGGAAGGGCCGTCAAACTAGTTTCTTTTTTTATCTCTTTGATCGGATATTCTCTCTCTCGATACGCTAGGACCCAATCTTCGCCCGACCCACCTTCTCGTTCTTTCCTAAATTTTATCTTGGTGATTTTCACCAGCTAAAGTACACAAAAAAGTATGTTATACAATAGACACACCACACGATAAAAATAAAACTATATAACAAATCAATTATCATTGTCTACTGCTATGAATTACATTATATTTATCGTGATATGCGTATCTATCTCACTTTTAATTGACCGATCATACCACATTATTACTGTCACGTGATATATATATATATATATATATATATATATATATATATATATATATATATATATATTTCGTATAATATATTCTTTAAAATGATGGGATGTCAAAAGGGATTCCAAGGTCCTCCTCATATGCATAAAGCTGATTCCAAACTGATTTTATGATCCCTCGTCACTAGTTTGAATTCCTTGACTGCTTCACATCATGTCGTGTCATGACATAACATAATCGGACCTTGTTTTTCGCTGATTTCGTGTTTGGGAGGCGGTGGGGGGCTCGCCCAAAATGATTGGACCATCCAATCCACTCTTTAACTTGAATTTATAACAAGACAAAGACCCAGATTAATATGGACACATCACCTCAAGAAAACGAAAGAAAAAGGTAGAAAATAAGAAGAAACAGGTAAGTTGGCGACCTTCTACACCATTCTTCCGGCATCCAAAGACAGCGCCACCAAACACCATTCCTTACATTAGGCTCGAACGACCGTCGTCCACGTCGCGGATGTGACTGAGACTCTCAAATTCGTGTCGAGACTACTGTAATCACATTCATCACCTCCGCGTCGATTCACGTTTGCCAGAAAGTGCCGTGCGGAATCTGATTCTGTACGCCGGAATGATTCTCTCTCCCTCTCTCTATCCGTCCCATCTCTTGCGTCGCGTTAGTCCTGGACGTGATGAAAGCCTCGGTGATTCAGCGAACGAATGCAAAAAGATCGTAGCGTTTGATTCGGCACACTGTTTTCTGCTACATGCATATATCATCTTGGAAGCAATCTCTTTCTTGTAAAATGGTTTGTCGAAAACATTCTTCAATCCCAAAAACGGGTTGATAATGAATGATATGGAGCAAAAAAAAAGGACATCATAGACCAAAACATGCTGATCTTGATCCCAGAAGGCGAAAAACAAGATGAAAATTATAAGATTGATAAACGAAAAGGGTGTCGAAGAAGTCCCAGATTCGTACTGCACCGACGGATGAGCAACTGAACTGATATCTATGTCATGTCTATGGCACTTTACTCAATTAGGGGTACAAAGTTAGCCTATGATTGAGTACAGTGCTGTAAGGCTCTTTGATTTCATAATAGGCATTTCACCTACCCTTAATCATTCTAAGTGCGTGTGATTACTATACTAACTTACCCAACGATAATTAGGGTGTGTTTGATGTGGAATCTACTTGCCCTATCGTAGGACCCCCTAATTCCCTATCTATTTATCTTCTCGACAGAAAGGAAATGACAACACGGGTCTCCCATCAAGGCGGTCCTCCCGCCTGTTTCCTCCTGAAACCTTTTAAAGACTTGCTCAGGTCCGATCTTTCTTGTAAAATGGTTTGTCGAAAACATTCTTCAATCCCGAAAACGGGCTGATAATGAATGATATGGAGCAAAAAAATTTAAAAAAAAAAATGGACATCATAGACCAAAACATGCTGATCTTGATCCCGGCAGGCGAAAAATAAGATGAAAATGATAAGATCGATGAACGAAAAGGGCGTCGAAGAAGTCCCGGATTCTGTACAGCATCGACAGATATGCAACTGAACTGATATCTATGTTATGTCTACAGAATTGGGTTGAGGAGAAGAGAGTACTTACGAATGGAAAAGAACTTCGGAAAAAGTTTAGATTACGCAGAGGCTCGGAAGGAGAAGGGAGGATGGAAGGCGGAGGGGGCGAAGGGGAGGCTGCGGAGGATGAGGAATCGACCCTCCGCGGGAGCGGCGCGCTGCCGAACAGGTGCTGGAGCGCCCTCGCCAGCACCGCCGTGTACTGCTCCATCAGCTCCGCCAGTTCCGCCACCAGCAACATTCCTCTCTGCTCTCTCTCGAACGCACCAATTGCCACTTCAGCTGAAACCGACCCGAGTGGCTACGTACAGGGGAGGAAGATTGGCGAGTCATGTGGGAAGATGCGGTGGTTTTAATGAGATTTTTGGTTGTATGTGGTACGTGCCCCGCTGCAAAAATTGACAGTTGGGAGCCAAACATGCTAAGTTCTTGTACATTTTATATTGGAAAAATTGTGAAAAAGAGTATAACTTGAGGCTATTGTTTTTGCAAAAAAAAAAAAAAAAAAAAAAAGATTTTAAAAAGTAGATTCTATTATTTGAAGAGTCCAATCGAATCTCAAATAAGTGTCTAAGGAGCTAGAGCGGGAGTAATTTCAATCAAAAGCTTCCGCATTCAATGTGTCAAGTCAAGAAAGATTTATTGAGTTAATGAGTTAATACTTTTATTTGAGGTTAAGTTGATTATTTCTAATCTTTATTATCCTCTTTTGAAAAGTAGTGTTTCCTTCTCTGCACATCTCTTTTTTAAATATTTTGAGAAGGAAGATTAAGTTTATATCATTGATTGGAGACAACACCACTTAAGAGATATTTAAATCAAACTCCAGACCGACACGTTGCTAGAATTGTTTGTGGTGGTTGGTCAGTTTGGTCGTGGGTTTTATTCACTCCTCCCATCTTTTTTATTTCATTGGTGGGCAAATTAGTCATGATAACAAGTGTGGGACCCTCTATTTGAGGTTTCAAATGTTCAGTAAAATAAATGAAAGCTGGCTTGTCTCCAGCGCTGTCCATATCCTTCTCCATCCTTATCCGCTCTTCCTTAGATTCTATCCTTTCGAGGCTTTTCCAAATCTCTTTTCCCCCTTTGCTTTAAAGATCCACCGAGCATTGTGTTAGGTTGAGGATTGCCACGTCACGCGGGTCGGATTTGGGTGGGGGCAAGTCCCGATTTTAAATATGTTCGGTTTAGCGACTTTGCTTTACTTCACCTTTTGCCCGACTCATAGAGATTGATTAGATTGACTGTGATCGACAGGAACAAATGTTCAAATATTCATAATAGACTGTTCCAAAATAAGGAATAAATGTATCAAATCATACAATTCATAGGAATAAATGAAATTGGAATAATCATTGAACATTTGATATGTGTGCTTGTATAAGCTCGATGGGGATCGCCTACTTCAGACCGACGGGTAACGTTACATGGTCGGCGGCTCCTAATCGAGGGGACACGCAGTTGACATCCGAGGGATCGTTCTTCGAACAGATAGGAGGGGACGGCGTGGTGACCACGGACCAAAAATCAGATGGTCATCGGCCCCCGTGGAACCGTTTGGCCACATCTGTCATATCACAAGCAAACCACCGCCTACCATCTTCTAAGTCGACACATGTCAATCCACATGGACAACGTTAACAAGTACTACTTCCAAATGTGGGGGCCACAAAGCATCCCCTTTATACCTCTTGTCTGCATCTCAGAGAAAATCCTACAATTGACGACCAGCTCAATGCTTTGCTTCCAACTTGGTGAATTTCATTTGAGGGTTCCAAGATTTCAGATGAATAATGGGAGGAATCTCCTACACATCACCGGCCATGTCTTCTCCCATCCACGAAAATCACACGGGAGAACTTTTGAGAGCTAGAGCCTGTATGCATTTTTTGCCAAGAGCATATCCACACCAGTGACACTAAGCCAGTGGTCCTAAGCTTCACTTGAAAGTTCAAACTTGATGCACGCACCAACTCAACCATACCCAAAGCTAAGGAAAAAAAGAGTAGGTATTGATCCTTATAAAGCTCGTACTCACTAACGATACAGAAATCTGCTGTCTCACTAAATCCAGAAGCCCACGATAGAGCAGGCTCCTCTGCTAGATACAGGGAAAATATATTTTACAGAAAAAGATGCAATACATGAAAGATCTGCATCATCGTCTCATAGAAAGCTCCACGCTTACCCTATGCCATATGTAAAGATGGGATGGAAAACGGCTCTTTCTCTACGCAATGTCCAGTTTGATGTATCTCTGTACCCCACCAGAGAAAACTATGGCCAGGAATATGACGAGAGACATGCCGACTGCGAAAAGTAAACCTAAGCGGGAACGAGAAGCAGGGCGTACTGAAGGTATTCCCAAAGATGCTGGAGCCATCGGATGACTACACGATTCCCCACCTGGTTTTGACCCCAACGTTAAGTTTGTACACGGCTCTTCGACAATTTCTGTCATCTTATCATGAGCAGGAAGCTGGCCATCTCTCTCTGGTTCGTTGTGATCAGAAAAATTGTCCGTTTCTTCTTTGACCTGAAAGAAAAATTAACAGCCTCAGAAAATTATCCATGTTCATAGACAGGACCTTAAAACTAATGTGCTGATTGGTTTACCTTGGTAGGAGCAGATTGTACTTCTTCATCGAAGCTTGGAGTTTTAACTTCATCATCCCTAGTTGACCCAGATTGACTCTTCATCTGCAGCCGGATTCTTCTGGGAGCAATACCTTGAACTATTGAATTCTCTGAGACTGGTTGATGTCGAGGTTGACGGGTCCTTATCTTGATATTGGTTCCAACAATCGTGTTGTCATTGTGGTTAACAGAACTCTCCTCAGCAGTTGACTGAATTTCTTCTTCTCCATTAGAGCCAGTACCTCTCATTCCCTCATCAGCTCCTTCTCGCTTTATGCTTCTTGGTAGTTGATTGGCTCGATCCACCGCCAGACGCAACCTTCTAGGAGCAGTACCCTGCGCTCCATAATCACTTGAATGTGGTAGGACTTGAGAGTCACGTGTCCTGATCTTGATCGGAGTTCCACCACTGCTATTGAAAGATTCACCAGTTGATTCTGCCATATTATTTGAAGCAACAGCTCCAGATGGTCCCCACGAAGGTACCGCGTCCATCCAATTATTGTTGTCAACCAGATCATCATACCATCCATTATCTTTGACCCCTAGGACCGGCTGCAAAGACAACAGGGAAGACAAGATGTTGGAATTTGATCTGACATAATCTCAACTGCCTATCAAACATTTGTTCAATATCAAAAAGTGAAAATGGAGAACCAGAAATTTGTTGTAATCAATTTGACGACATAGTTTGCAGATTAAGGAAGATGGTAGTTATATTCTATTGATGCAAGGAATGGAGAAGATAACATAGTTTAAAAACCTGTATTAGGGCAATGATAGCCCATTAATAAAATCTATAGCACTTAAATCATTGTAATATCCCGTTATCAAGTGCGGAATTCTGCACAAAGTCATTAATGGAATAGCTCCACTCTTCCACAATCCCATCGAAGCTAAGCTTGTCCCCTACTCATACCTGGGGTAAGTAGAACGGAGGATCAAATGGAATCTCACTTCCAACTGAATTCTTCTGACTGGTGGACTCTTCACAGGAGTCATCTTGATTATTGAAGACCTCATCCAACAAATCCGAGAGTGAGATCTCATGCTCACCAGCATCCTGGAATAGTAGTCCCTCAAGATCATTGCCAAAATCACAGGCAAAAGGAGAATCCATGTAAGGAGCTTGCCCTGTTTTTAGCTGTGTCTGCTCAGGGAATAAACCTTTGTGATCAGTTGGATCACAAGGCAGATCATAGAATTTGGGGTCACTTTCGAGCAATGGATTTACCTACATGGAATGAACAAATTAATATAGTAATTTCTACAGACATCTTGACAGCATCTATAAGTCAACAAGCAAAGACCTTAGAAGGTAGTGCCAAGCATTTAATAACTCCATAATTGTTTTGGTGAAAATAAAACTACTGCTATTCCATGGAGGATGCAAATTTTTTTACCTCCAATGGTGTTCCATCAATGTTACCATCTTCCACATCAGAGGCAATGTAACTATTGGAGCAGCTCTCAACAGGCATCTGAGCATTAGGAGTCATTTTGTCCAACTCATCAGTCAACCACCGCTTGATTCCGTCTGATTGTGGTTTTACTTGGACATTGGAAACAGGAGTTTCTGGAACTACATCCGATAATGCCTCATCAGGAGAGGACTTGGCTGTCGGAGATAAGCCAGTTTGTTCAACTTCATCGTACTTCACAACTTCAGGCTTCTCCTCCGCCTTCCGGAACAAACGACAGAGGACATAAGCAGCCTACATCAATTGGAAAGAGTAAGAACAAGAAATTGAGACAGAGAAATATATTCCAGCCTTCATGCATAATCGAAAGCTCATCAATACTCTCTTCACAACCGATCAAATCGAAACACCCAAGCCCATCCTTTTAACAATCTCAACGTAACTGGTCAGTTGCATCATTTTACAGATAGCGGCGCCTACATCCTGCAACTCATTATCAAGAAAATACTGCCATATTCTAATGCTTCGAGTCTCTGTCTTTTACAGGAATCCATGATGGAACTAACATACAATAAATTATAGCACCACAAATACAGCATATGCACTCAAAGTTTAGACTCATCAACACAATATGAGACCAAGCATAAAAAGAAATGTCGTTGCATACCTGGCCAGGTCCAGTCCCATCAAGATCCTTCTCGGTAGCGCGATACTCGTGCATAATCCAGTGAGTTCTCTCGCCCCTGGGCGCACGACCCCTGTAGAAGACCAGGGTCTTCTTCATCCCGATCATGCCGGCAGCAGCACCCCCTGACTTGCGAGACTTGATGGTCCGGTCCTTGCCCGTGGCTTTCCAGTAGCCAGCATCCGTGGCCCGATTCGACCGATGCCCATTCGGGTACTTCCGGTCCCGGGGGCAAAAGAAGAACCACTCCGGATCATCCGTTTTTATCACCGATAAGTCTACAAACCACACACATAAGCAGATTCCACGTTAGAAAGACCCATTATCCAAGAATCGCTTCACCTCCGCAATTAAATAAACCAATTCCGGCGACGGTGACAGCAACCGAAACTCTAACCCCCCAAAAAAAAAAGAACTTGAGCTTCGCCCTTTTCCCCTCTCACAAGGGTTTCCCTCACAGGGGAATCTAGTTGACTGGGGAATAAAGGCGACTCAGCATCAACCCCGTCAGAGCACCCCCAAATATTCAAAAATTCGCTCGCCTCTTATCTATATATCCACGCACTACTCTTCTGATAATCCTAGAAATCGCTAATTCGGAACCTCGGAAATAGAAAGAACAACCTTGAAAGAAAAAAAAAAGGGAAAAAAGGGTGAGCGCAGAGCGCGGTTTCGAAAGAAAAAGTTACCTGGCAAATCCCAGGGCTCCCACTTGCAGACGTCGATCTCGGGGATGACCTCGACCTCCGAGTGGCGGCCGTTGATCTTCAGCCGCAGGTAGTGGCTGATCAGCTCCTCGTCCGTCGGCCTGAACCTGAACCCCAGCGGCAGCGCCTCCATCTCCAGCACCCCCATTTCCAGAAGACACCGACCAGAGAGACTCGCGATCGGAACGAAAGAAAGAAAGGAAGAAAGAAAGGCTTAGGCAGCCGCAAAGCAGAAGCGAAATCCCCCACTCCCTGGGATCTTCGCGGTAGAGAATCAGCGGAATTCGACTCGATCTCGAGGATCGCCGCTGAATCCGCGACGGCGGCGGCGGCGACAGCGGGACTGGCCGGCTGGCTGACTGGATTTCGGAGCGTCTTCTTCGCTCGCGCAAGACTGACGGGATTCTTCTTCCTCTGGAGAGCTTTCCCTTTTTTCCTTCCCTTCCCTTCCCGGACGGTGAAAAATAACATGCCCCCCCGCCCCCGCACGTGTGCGCGCTCCCACCCCGCGTGCCTCGCCTCCGCAGGGGGCGCGTCGCCCCCGCCGCTGTCACCGGCCCAATGGGATTCCTCCACGTACCACGGGAAGCGGGGGCCCCAGGGGCGAAACCGCGTGTGGGGGATCGTCCGGCGCGTGGGGGAAGGTCGGGACGGTCCCACTCGGGGGAGTTTCGCAGAACGAGCGCGTGGGTGGGGGCTTGTCCTGGCCGGGGGCGGGGACGCGGTCCCTCTTTTCCTTTGCGGCTAAGTTTCTGACTGAATTTGGCGGGGAGTGCCGAGTGCCGAGTGGGACGTTTCGGCTGCGGATTTTTAGCTGTGATTTTTATAATTTCCGGCGATTTAATTCACGAGGTAAAGATTAAAAAAAAAAAAAAAAAAGGGGACGAAGGGTTAGTGTGTTAAATTGTTAATTCCTTTAATTCCTTTGGTAATTCGGAGATTATAATAACCACATGTCAAATTCGCAGTCAAAAACATGGCCCCTTGGCACATCGTGACAAATTAGTCACATACTTAGCCACAAAGGAAAAAAGGGGCAGCAACCGCCCCCGGCTCGGACAAGTCCTAGTTCCACAAGGAAAAAGGTTAGAAAAGAGGCAGTATATTAATTCCTTTGGTAATTTGAAAAATGGACCCAAACAAAATAGAGTTAATAATACGAAAACTCTCAGATTAATATACATATAACAAATTTATACTAAACTGATATTTTTTACTATAAAAAATCACAAACTGATAGATTTGTGACAAATTTATCCTCCACTAATTTCGGGAAATTTGAATAATACCATAAAAAATCACAAAAAAATAAACGTGTGATAAATTGAGGATAAAGCTCCAAACTAGTACACTTGTCAATTACTGCGTGTCATGAAACTCAACCTTTTAATAGTAAAATTTAACAAAAACTAATGAAAAACAAAATTGTCCAATAAAATATACTAGTTTGGAATTTTTTATAATTAAAAAAATTAATTTTAGGCAAATTTATCATAGGTGCATTAATTTATAATCTTTCATGATATTGACTCTTAATTATTCAAAATTTGGACTCTGACAAAATTTGGACTGATTATCATTATTACCGGCGAGTTAGGGGCTATTTGTTTAAATCTATTTCTGTTCCCTGGAATACAAATTTTTGTTCTTTTGTTTCGGGGAACAAAAAAAAAAAAACAAAAACGCATTTATTTACACTTTTTGTTAGGGAACAAATTTGGAACAAAAACAAAAAAACTTGTTTTCTTTGTTAAGTAATACTTCGAGAAACACTTTTTTTTTTCTTCTTTTTTTTTTTGGCCGATCACCGGCCTCGGCCATGGCCGGCGACCTTGCTGGAGTGTCACTGGCCCCCGACGAGGCTCGGCATCACCTTGGCGCTCGCCCAGAGCTCGGCCTCAAGCCTCACCAGGCCACCGCTGGGCGATGCCGACCTGGCAGTGGCCAAGCGAGGCGAGGCCTTGCTGGGGACCAGCGAGCCTCGCTGTGGCTGGGCAAGGCCGTCGGCCCTCGTCAATATTAAAAAATTAAAAGAAATAAAAAAAATTATACAAATTTACCAAACGTGTTTTTGTTCTTTTTTTATTCTAGGAATATAAATTATACAAATTTACCAAGCGCGTTCTTCTATTCAAGTCCTAGTTCCACAAGGAAAAAGGTTAGAAAAGGGGCAGTATATTAATTCCTTTGGTAATTTGAAAAATGGACCCAAATAAAATAGAGTTAATAACACAGAAAAACTCAAATCGGTATACATGTGACAAATTTATAATAAGTTGATTTTTTTTTTACTATAAAAATTCTAAACCCGATACATTTATAATAATTTTATCATTCACTAATTTCAATTAAATTTTATTAATACCATAAAAATTACAGAAAAATAAACCTGTGATAAATCGACGATAAAGCCCAAAATTAGTACACTTGTCAACTACTGCGTGTCATGAAACTCAGCATTTTAACAGTAAAATTTAATAGAAATTAATGAAAAACAAAATTGCAAAAAAAATATACTAGTTTGGAATTTTCTATAGTTAAAAAATTAATTTTAGGCAAATTTATCATAGTTGCATTAATTTATAATCTTTCATGATGTTAACTCTTAATTATTCAAAATTTGGACTCCGACAAAATTTGGATCGATTATCATTATTACCAAGTGAGTTAGGGATTGTTTGTTTAAATCAATTTCTGTTCTCCATAACACAAATTTTTATTTTTTTGTTATGGAGAACAAAAAAAAAATAGAAACATATTTGTTTACACTTTTGTTCTCGGGAACAAATTTGGAACATAAATAAGAAATACTTATTTCTTGTTAAACATTTCCAATAAACACTTTCGTTTTTTTTTCTTCTTTTTTTTCTTTGCCGATCATGGCCTCGGCCATGGGCGGCGACCTTGTCAAAGCGTCGCCAGCCCTCGACAAGACTTGGCCTCACCTTGATTGGGCGAGCTCGAGCTCGCCCAGAGCTCAACCTCGAGCCTCGCCGGGCCACCGCTGGGCAATGCCGACTTGGCGATGGTTGGCGATGGCTAGGCAAGGCGAGGCCTTGCTGGGGGCTGGCAAGCCTCACCGTGGCTAGGCGAGGTCGTTGGCCCTCATCGGTGTCGCCCATGGCCATGGCGAGGTCGGCGACCGGCCAAAAAAAAGAAAAATAAAAAATAAAAATAAAAAATTTAAAGAAATAAAAAAAATTATACAAGTTTACCAAATGTATTTTATTTTTTTTTATTTCAAGAACATAAATTATACAAATTTACTAAATGCGTTCTTTTATTCAAAAATTGTTCTTGGGAAGAAATAGTTTTTAATTTTTGTTACCGAAACGATTTTGAAGTAAATATTACCAAACGCAACCTTAATTCGCGAGGAAAAGATCAAAGGGGTAGTATTTTAATTCCTTTGACAATTCAGAAATTGGACTCGAATAAAATCTTCGCTAAAAATTTCCCCCCGAAAAAAAAAAATGGGGGGGGAATTCTCTCGGGCAAGATTTGACTTTGCGTTTCCTTTTATATTTTCCCCCTCGCATCGCGCGTGTGAACGCTCAAAAAGAAAAAGGGACGCCCCCCACTATCGATTCAATCCGGCGTTTCTCCCACACCATGAATTCCACCACGTCGTTCCCGCTCCACGACAAGAAACCCCAACGGCCGCGCGCGACCACGTGGCGGGCTTCCACTCGGCCGCGTGGATGGCGGCTCGGCGTCGCGGACAGAACGGAGCGCTCGAGGAGGGAAAAAGGAGGAGGGGGCATCATCGACGTTCACGGATTTTAAGGTGGGGGATAAAAGGTTTTCGTCGACGAGGCCGTGCAGTCCACTGATTTTGTTTTTGACGCCGTGAAAAGGGACGGTGACGCCACCAGCCTCCCTCTCTTTTTTAACCACTGCCACCAGCTTTGGCTAAAGTCATATTGGATTCCCGACAGGGCGAAAGAAAAAGTTACCAAAAGAAGGCCGGGAAAAAAGAGAGCAGATTTATTCCCGGGCACGTGATTGAGTGCACGAAAGGATCTTCTCCTCCTCCTCCTCTTCCTCCGGAGAGGCTCCTTTTTTTTGCCAAATCCTAAACAGCGAAAGAGTGATGGAGAGGGAGACGTTTAGTAGCTAATAGTAAGGGTGCTCGGATCTCGACCCGATCCGATTCCAAGACAAAATCGAGAATCGGATTGGGAAGACCTGTTCCCAGAACCCAGGACTGGGAACTCGACCAAATCATTGATTCGGTTCAGTCTGATGAAATTGATTACTTATTTTTTCCCATCACTTTTTTTTTTCACTACTCGAAATCAAACTGAGATAATGCGTGCAGTTCACATTTCACTAATTTTTCAAGAAATAATAAATAAAAAAAAAAAATTTAAAGTCCAATCCGATTCCTCCTTGAAATTGGGAACATGAATGACCTGAAAATCAAACCAAATTAGCCGGTCTAATCCGGTCTTGGTGGTTCCCGTTTGGGCAATTCATTTTGCACACCCCTAAGTAGTAGTAGTTGAACATGACTCCAAAAATTTCCTTGCTTTTGATGGTTTGACTGCCAAATCCCTCTCCCTTCCTCTCCTCCACCAGTGACCGGGCAACCTCGACCGCCGAGGACTGCCGGCAGCCACGAGACTGGAGGGTCATGGCCTAGATATGCCGTGTCCATTCCTCGACATGGTAACGATCATAGACAATGTCCTGTTGCTGCTGCCGGATGGCCCATTTCGGTTTTAGGCTCATTCCAGTGCTACACCCAGATAGGGCCCTCTTAGGTATCAACCATCATGTGGAACGTAACGCATCGTGTGATTCTATCGCACTTAGAAAAATTCCTGCGCGAGCCGAACATATGCGGGGCGGAGCCCAATCTGATCCTATGACTCGCGAGTTTTAGCCTTGAATCCAATGGGTGCGCACAAGATTAGCTCGTGCCATATGGCCCGCAAAAAGCATTCGCCGTCGGAAAGTATGCTCTTCGAAGTACTTTCCTTGGTGATTGTTGTGAGCATCGACTCAGTCATCAAGCAGGGAAGCAAGCTCCACAGAGAAAGCAGTGAAAAGCAAAACAGAAGAAAAATCATCTTCTCTGTAAGATTATGAGATAGCCATAATCCCTCAGTCACAAGCTCAGACTCACTGCTTGATCACACAGAAATACAGCATATGCACTACATCCGATAATGCCTCATCAGGAGAGGACTTGGCTGTCGGAGATAAGCCAGTTTGTTCAACTTCATCGTACTTCACAACTTCAGGCTTCTCCTCCGCCTTCCGGAACAAACGACAGAGGACATAAGCAGCCTACATCAATTGGAAAGAGTAAGAACAAGAAATTGAGACATAGAAATATATTCCAGCCTTCATGCATAATCGAAAGCTCATCAATACTCTCTTCACAACCGATCAAATCGAAACACCCAAGCCCATCCTTTTAACAATCTCAACGTAACTGGTCAGTGGCACCATTTTACAGATAGCGGCGCCTACATCCTGCAACTCATTATCAAGAAAATACCGCCATATTCTAATGCTTCGAGTCTATGTCTTTTACAGGAATCCATGATGGAACTAACATACAATAAATTATAGCACCACAAATACAGCATATGCACTTAAAGTTTAGACTCATCAACACAATATGAGACCAAGCATAAAAAGAAATGTCGTTGCATACCTGGCCAGGTCCAGTCCCATCAAGATCCTTCTCGGTAGCGCGATACTCGTGCATAATCCAGTGAGTTCTCTCGCCCCTGGGCGCACGACCCCTGTAGAAGACCAGGGTCTTCTTCATCCCGATCATGCCGGCAGCAGCACCCCCGGACTTGCGAGACTTGATGGTCCGGTCCTTGCCTGTGGCTTTCCAGTAGCCAGCATCCGTGGCCCGATTCGACCGATGCCCATTCGGGTACTTCCGGTCCTGGGGGCAAAAGAAGAACCACTCCGGAACATCCGTTTTTATCACCGATAAGTCTACAAACCACACACATAAGCAGATTCCACGTTAAAAATACCCATTATCCAAGAATCGCTTCACCTCCGCAATTAAATAAACCAATTCCGGCGACGGTGACAGCAACCGAAACTCTACCCCCCAAAAAAAAAAAAAAAAAAAAAAGAACTTGAGCTTCGCCCTTTTCCCCTCTCACAAGGGTTTCCCTCACAGGGGAATCTACTTGACTGGGGAATAAAGGCGACTCAGCATCAACCCCGTCAGAGCACCCCCAAATATTCAAAAATTCGCTCGCCTCTTATCTATATATCCTCGCACTACTCTTCTGATAATCCTAGAAATCGCTAATTCGGAACCTCGGAGATAGAAAGAACAACCTTAAAAGAAAAAAAGGGAAAAAAGGGTGAGCGCAGGGCACGGTTTCGAAAGAAAAAGTTACCTGGCAAATCCCAGGGCTCCCACTTGCAGACGTCGATCTCGGGGATGACCTCGACCTCCGAGTGGCGGCCGTTGATCTTCAGCCGCAGGTAGCGGCTGATCAGCTCCTCGTCCGTCGGCCTGAACCTGAACCCCAGCGGCAGCGCCTCCATCTCCAGCACCCCCAATTCCAGAAGACACCGACCAGAGAGACTCGCGATCGGAACGAAAGAAAGAAAGGAAGAAAGAAAGGCTTAGGCAGCCGCAAAGCAGAAGCGAAATCCCCCACTCCCTGGGATCTTCGCGGTAGAGAATCAGCGGAATTCGACTCGATCTCGAGGATCGCCGCTGAATCCGGCGACGGCGGCGGCGGCGACGGCGGGACTGGCCGGCTGGCTGACTGGATTTCGAGCGTCTTCTTCGCTCGCGCAAGACTGACGGGATTCTTCTTCCTCTGGAGAGCTTTCCCTTTTTTCCTTCCCTTCCCTTCCCGGACGGTGAAAAATAACATGCCCCCCGCCCCCGCACGTGCGCGCGCTCCCACCCCGCGTGCCTCGCCTCCGCAGGGGGGGGGCGCGTCGCCCCCCGCCGCTGTCACCGGCCCAATGGGATTCCTCCACGTACCACGGGAAGCGGGGGGCCCCAGGGGCGAAACCGCGTGTGGGGGATCGTCCGGCGCGTGGGGGAAGGTCGGGACGGTCCCACTCGGGGGAGTTTCGCAGAACGAGCGCGTGGGTGGGGGCTTGTCCTGGCCGGGGGCGGGGACGCGGTCCCTCTTTTCCTTTGCGGCTAAGTTTCTGACTGAATTTGGCGGGGAGTGCCGAGTGCCGAGTGGGACGTTTCGGCTGCGGATTTTTAGCTGTGATTTTTATAATTTCCGGCGATTTAATTCGCGAGGTAAAGAAAAAAAAAAAAAAAAAAAAAGGGACGAAGGGTTAGTGTGTTAAATTGTTAATTCCTTTAATTCCTTTGGTAATTCGGAGATTATAATAACCACATGTCAAATTCGCAGTGAAAACATGGCCCCTTGGCACATCGTGACAAATTAGTCACATACTTAGCCACAAAGGAAAAAAAGGGACAGCATCCGCCCCCGGCTCGGACAAGTCCTAGTTCCACAAGGAAAAAGGTTAGAAAAGGGGCAGTATATTAATTCCTTTGGTAATTTGAAAAATGGACCCAAACAAAATAGAGTTAATAACATGAAAAACTCAAATTAATATATATATATATGTACAAATTTATAATAAAATGATTTTTTACTATAAAAATTCTCAAGCGATAAATTTATAATAATTTTATCATTCACTAATTTCAATTAAATTTTATTAATACCATAAAAATTACAGAAAAATAAACTGTGATAAATCGACGATAAAGCCCAAAATTAGTACACTTGTCAACTACTGCATGTCATGAAACTCGGCATTTTAACGGTAAAATTTAATAGAAATTAATAAAAAACAAAATTGCAAAAAAAAAAATATACTAGTTTGGAATTTTTATAGTTAAAAAATTAATTTTTAGGCAAATTTATCATAGTTGCATTAATTTATAATCTTTCATGATATTAACTCTTAATTATTCAAAATTTGGACTCGACAAAATTTGGATCAATTATCATTATTACCTAGTGAGTTAGGGGCTGTTTGTTTAAATGTTTTTATTCTCGAAACACAAATTTTTGTTTTTGTTCCGAAGAAAAAAAAAAAAAAAAAAACGTATTTGTTTATATTTTGTTTAGGAACAAATTTGGAACAAAAAAATAAGAAAAATTTTTTTTGTTTCCAGAACATTTCAAGAAACACTTTTGTTTTTCTTCTTTTTTTTTTCTTTTTTGGCCTTGTCCATGGCGGCGACCTTGTCAAGCGTCGGCCCTCGACAAGGCTCGGCCTCACCTTGGTTAGGCGAGCTCGGCCGCCAGGAGCTCGGCCTCGAGCCTCGCCGGGGCCGGGCAGCGCCAGCTGGCGGTGGCCAAGTGAGGCGAGGCCTTCTTCGGGGGCTAGCAAGCCTCGTCGGCCGGGCAAGGCCGTTGGCCCTCATCGGCCGCGTCATAGGCCATGGTCGAGGTCGGCGGAAAAAAAGGAAGAAAAAAAAAAAAAAGGAAAAAATAAAATTAAAAAATTAAAAAATTAAAAGAAATAAAAAAAAATTATACAAAGTTTACCAAACGTATTTTACATTTTTTTTATTCCAAGAACATAAATTATATGATTTCTAAACGCGTTTTTACATTCGAAAATTGTTCTTAGAAATAGAAATAGTTTTTTTTTTAATTTAACATAAAACGATTTTTAAATAGTAAAGTGTTACCAAACGCAACCTTAATTCGCGAGGAAAAGATCAAAGGGGTAGTATTTTTAATTCCTTTGACAATTCGGAAATTGGACTCCAAATTTCCCCCCGAAAAAAAAAATGGGGGGGGGGAATTCTCTCGGGCAAGATTTGACTTTGCGTTTCCTTTTATATTTTCCCCCTCGCATCGCGCGTGTGAACGCCCAAAAAGAAAAAGGGACGCCCCCCACTATCGATTCAATCCGGCGTTTCTCCCACACCATGAATTCCACCACGTCGTTCCCGCTCCACGACAAGAAACCCCAACGGCCGCGCGCGACCACGTGGCGGGCTTCCACTCGGCCGCGTGGATGGCGGCTTTGCTATGTTTTTGACGTTCACGGATTTTAAGGTGGGGGATAAAAGGTTTTCGTCGACGAGGTGGTGCAGTCCACTGATTTTGTTTTTGACGCCGTGAAAAGGGACGGTGAGGCCACCAGCCTCCCTCTCTTTTTTAGCCACTGCCACCAGCTTTGGCTAAAGTCATATTGGATTCCCGACAGGGCGAAAGAAAAAGTTACCAAAAGACGGCCAGGGAAAAAGAGGGCAGATTTATTCCCGGGCACGTGATTGAGTGCACGAAAGGATCTTCTCCTCCTCCTCCTCTTCCTCCGGAGAGGCTCCTTTTTTTTTGCCAAATCCTAAGCAGCGACGGAGGGATAGAGAGGGAGACGTTTAGTAGCTAATAGTAAGGGTGCTCGGATCTCAATCCGATCCGATTCTAAGGTAAAATCAAGAATCTGACTGGGAAGACTAGTTCCCATAATTCAGAACCTAGGACTGGGAACTGGACCAAACCATTGGTCCGGTTCGGTCTAATGAAACTAATTACTTATTTTTTACCATTACTTTTTTCTTATTACTTGGAACCAGACTGAGATAATGTTTAATTCACATTTTACTAATTTTTGAAGAATTAAATAAAAAGATTGCATTTAGAGTCCAATCCGGTTCCTCCTTGGTTATGACATTCCTGAAAACCAAACCAAACCGGCCAGTCTAATCCGGTCTTGGTGGTTTCCGGTTTGGGCGATTCATTTTGCACACCCCTGACTAGTAGTAGCCGAACATGACTCCAAAAATTTCCTTGCTTTTGATCCCTCTCCCTTCCTCTCCTCCATCGGTGACCGGGCAACCTCGACCGCTGAGGACTGCTGGCATGCACGAGAGTGGAGGGTCATGGCCTAGACATGCCGTGTACATTCCTCGACATGGTAACGATCATAGACGCCGTCATGTTGCTGCTACCGGATGGCCCATTTCGGTTTTAGGCTCATTCCAGTGCTACACCCAGATGGACCCTCTTAGGTATCGACCATCACGTGGAACGTAACGCATCGTGTGATTCTATCGCACTTGGAAAAATTCTTGCGCGAGCCGAACATATGCGGGGCGGAGCCCATCTGATCCTATGACTCGCGAGTTTTAGCCTTGAATCCAATGGGTGCGCGCAAGATTAGCTTGCGTCATATGGCCCGCAAAAAGCATTCGCGGTCGGAAAGTATGCTCTTCGAAGTACTTTCCTTGGTGATTGTTGTGAGCATCGACTCAGTCATAAAGCAGGGAAGCAAGCTCCACAGAGAAAGCAGTGAAAAGCAGAACAGAAGAAAAATCATCTTCTCTGTAAGATTATGAGATAGCCATAATCCCTCAGTCACAAGCTCAGACTGTCACTGCTTGATCACACAGAAATACAGCATATGCACTACATCCGATAATGCCTCATCAGGAGAGGACTTGGCTGTCGGAGATAAGCCAGTTTATTCAACTTCATCGTACTCCACAACTTCAGGCTTCTCCTCCGCCTTCCGGAACAAACGACAGAGGACATAAGCAGCCTACATCAATTGGAAAGAGTAAGAACAAGAAATTGAGACATAGAAATATATTCCAGCCTTCATGCATAATCGAGAGCTCATCAATACTCTCTTCACAACCGATCAAATCGAAACACCCAAGCCCATCCTTTTAACAATCTCAACGTAACTGGTCAGTGGCATCATTTTACAGATAGCGGCGCCTACATCCTGCAACTCATTATCAAGAAAATACCGCCATATTCTAATGCTTCGAGTCTCTGTCTTTTACAGGAATCCATGATGGAACTAACATACAATAAATTATAGCACCACAAATACAGCATATGCACTCAAAGTTTAGACTCATCAACACAATATGAGACCAAGCATAAAAAGAAATGTCGTTGCATACCTGGCCAGGTCCAGTCCCATCAAGATCCTTCTCGGTAGCGCGATACTCTTGCATAATCCAGTGAGTTCTCTCGCCCCTGGGCGCACGACCCCTGTAGAAGACCAGGGTCTTCTTCATCCCGATCATGCCGGCAGCAGCACCCCCGGACTTGCGAGACTTGATGGTCCGGTCCTTGCCTGTGGCTTTCCAGTAGCCAGCATCCGTGGCCCGATTCAACCGATGCCCATTCGGGTACTTCCGGTCCCGGGGGCAAAAGAAGAACCACTCCGGAGCACCCGTTTTTATCACCGATAAGCCTACAAACCACACACATAAGCAGATTCCACGTTAAAAATACCCATTATCCAAGAATCGCTTCACCTCCGCAATTAAATAAACCAATTCCGGCGACGGTGACAGCAACCGAAACTCTACCCCCCAAAAAAAAAAAAAAAAAAAAAAAAAAAGAACTTGAGCTTCGCCCTTTTCCCCTCTCACAAGGGTTTCCCTCACAGGGGAATCTAGTTGACTGGGGAATAAAGGCGACTCAGCATCAACCCCGTCAGAGCACCCCCAAATATTCAAAAATTCGCTCGCCTCTTATCTATATATCCTCGCACTACTCTTCTGATAATCCTAGAAATCGCTAATTCGGAACCTCGGAGATAGAAAGAACAACCTTAAAAGAAAAAAAGGGAAAAAAGGGTGAGCGCAGGGCGCGGTTTCGAAAGAAAAAGTTACCTGGCAAAACCCAGGGCTCCCACTTGCAGACGTCGATCT
The DNA here is from genome assembly GCA_014182565.1 of Eucalyptus marginata. Taxonomy (NCBI): domain Eukaryota; kingdom Viridiplantae; phylum Streptophyta; class Magnoliopsida; order Myrtales; family Myrtaceae; genus Eucalyptus; species Eucalyptus marginata. The sequence continues at coordinate 10,184,525 of CM024589.1, forward strand.
CGGGGATGACCTCGACCTCCGAGTGGCGGCCGTTGATCTTCAGCCGCAGGTAGCGGCTGATCAGCTCCTCGTCCGTCGGCCTGAACCTGAACCCCAGCGGCAGCGCCTCCATCTCCAGCACCCCCATTTCCAGAAGACACCGACCAGAGAGACTCGCGATCGGAACGAAAGAAAGAAAGGAAGAAAGAAAGGCTTAGGCAGCCGCAAAGCAGAAGCGAAATCCCCCACTCCCTGGGATCTTCGCGGTAGAGAATCAGCGGAATTCGACTCGATCTCGAGGATCGCCGCTGACTCCGCGACGGCGACGGCGGCGGCGGCGACGGCGGGACTGGCCGGCTGGCTGACTGGATTTCGGAGCGTCTTCTTCGCTCGCGCAATACTGACGGGATTCTTCTTCCTCTGGAGAGCTTCCCCTTTTTCCTTCCCTTCCCTCCCCGGACGGTGAAAAATAACATGCCCCCGCCCCCGCACGTGCGCGCTCCCACCCCGCGTGCCTCGCCTCCCGCAGGGGGGCGCGTCGCCCCCGCCGCTGTCACCGGGCCAATGGGATTCCTCCACGTACAGCGGGAAGCGGGGGCCCAGGGGCGAAACCGCGCGTGGGGGATCGTCCGGCGCGTGGGGAAGGTCGGGACGGTCCCACTCGGGGAGTTTCGCAGAACGAGCGCGTGGGTGGGGGCTTGTCCTGGCCGGGGGCGGGGACGCGGTCCCTCTTTTCCTTTGCGGCTAAGTTTCTGACTGAATTTGGCGGGGAGTGCCGAGTGCCGAGTGGGACGTTTCGGCTGCGGATTTTTAGCTGTGATTTTTATAATTTCCGGCGATTTAATTCGCGAGGTAAAGATTAAAAAAAAAAAAAAAAGGGGGACGAAGGGTTAGTGTGTTAAATTGTTAATTCCTTTAATTCCTTTGGTAATTCGGAGATTATAATAACCACATGTCAAATTCGCAGTCAAAAACATGGCCCCTTGGCACATCGTGACAAATTAGTCACATACTTAGCCACAAAGGAAAAAAGGGACAGCAACCGCCCCCGGCTCGGACAAGCCCTAGTTCCACAAGGAAAAAGGTTAGAAAAGGGGCAGTATATTAATTACTTTGGTAATTTGAAAAATGGACCCAAACAAAATAGAGTTAATAACATGAAAACTCTCAAATTAATATATATATATAACAAATTTATACTAAACGATATTTTTTACTATAAAAATCTCAAAATGATAGGTTTGTGACAAATTTTATCCTCCACTGATTTTGGGGGAAATTTGAATAATACCATAAAAAATCACAAAAAAATAAACATGTGATAAATTGAGGATAAAGCTCAAACTAAGTACACTTGTCAATTCTGCGTGTCATGAAACTCAACCTTTTAATAATAAAATTTAACAAAAACTAATGAAAAATAAAATTGTCAAAAAAAATATACTAGTTTGGAATTTTTTATAATTAAAAAATTAATTTTAGGCAAATTTATCATAGGTGCATTAATTTATAATCTTTCATGATATTGACTCTTAATTATTCAAAATTTGGACTAATTATCATTATTATCGAGTTATGGGGCTATTTGTTTAAATCCATTTACGTTCCTCGTAACACAAATTTTTGTTCTTTTTATTTAAAACAAAAAAAAAAAAAAACGCGTTTGTTTATATTTTTGTTCTCGGGAACAAATTTGGAGCAAAAAAAAAAACTTGTTTCTTGTTTCAAGAACACTTTCGAGAAACACTTTTGTTTTTTTTTTTTCTTCTTTTTTTTGGCCGGTCCACCGAGCCTCGCCATGGCCCCGGCCCCGACCTTCTTGGAGCGTCGTTGGCCCCCGGCGCGAGGCTCTCGGCATTAGCGCTCGCTTGAGCTCGCCTCAAGCCTCACCGAGGCCGTTGGCGCGTGCCGATCTGGCAGTGGCCAAGCGAGGCGGCCTGCCAAAAGGAAGGAAGAAAAATAATAAAAAAATAAAAAGGAAAAATAAAATAAAAATATTAAAAAATTAAAAGAAAAAAAAAATTATACAAATTTACCAAACGTGTTTTTGTTCTTTTTTTATTCCAGGAATATAAATTATACAAATTTCAAACGCGTTCTTTCATTCAAAATTGTTCGCCGGGCGAGTAAATAACAGTTTAAATAATTTTTAAACGAAACGTTACCAAACGCAACCTTAATTTGTAAGGAAAAGATCAAAGGGCTAGTATTTTAATTCCTTTAATAATTCAGAAATTAGACTCGAATAAAATCTTTGCTTAAAATTTCCCCCGAAAAAAAAATGGGGGGAATTCTCTCGAGCAAGACTTGACTTTGCGTTTCCTTTTATATTTTCCCCTCGCATCGCGCGTGCAAACGCCCAAAAAGAAAAAGGGCGCCCCCCCCTCGATTCAATCCGGCGTTTCTCCCACACCATGAATTCCACCACGTCGTTCCCGCTCCACGACAAGAAACCCCAACGGCCGCGCGCGACCACGTGGCGGGCTTCCACTCGGCCGCGTGGATGGCGGCTCGGCGTATGTTTTTGACGTTCACGGATTTTAAGGTGGGGATAAAAGGTTTTCGTCGACGAGGTGGTGCAGTCCACTGATTTTGTTTTTGACGCCGTGAAAAGGGACGGTGACGCCACCAGCCTCCCTCTCTTTTTTAGCCACTGCCACCAGCTTTGGCTAATAAAGTCATATTGGATTCCCGACAGGGCGAAAGAAAAAGTTACCAAAAGAGGGCCGGGGAAAAAGAGGGCAGATTTATTCCCGGGCACGTGATTGAGTGCACGAAAGGATCTCCTCCTCCTCCTCCTCCTCTTCCTCCGGAGAGGCTCCTTTTGTTTTGCCAAATCCTAAACAGCCACAGAGGGATAGAGAGGGAGACGTTTAGTAGCTAATAATAAGGGTGCTCGGATCTCGATCCTATCCGATTCCAAGATAAAATCAAGAATCGGACTGGGAATACCGGTTCCCAGAACCCAAGACTGGGAACTCGACCGAATCATTGATTCGGTTCAGTCTGATGAAACTGATTACTTATTTTTTCCCATCACTTTTTTTTTTTCACTACTTGAAATCAAACTGAGATCATGTGTGTAGTTCACATTTTACTAATTTTTCAAGAAATAATAAACTAAAAAAAAATTAAATTTAGAGTCCAATTCGATTCCTCCTTGAAATTGGGAACATGAATGACATTCTCAGAAATCGGACTAAATTAGCCGGTCTAATCCAGTCCGAGTAGTTCCTGGTTCGGGCAATTCATTTTGCACACCCCTAAGTAGTAGTAGCCAAACATGACTCCAAAAATTTCCTTGCTTTTGATCCCTCTCCCTTCCTCTCCTCCACCAGTGACCGGGCAACCTCGTTCGCTGAGGGCTGCCGGCAGCCACGAGACTGGAGGGTCATGGCCTAGACATGCCGTGTCCATTCCTCGACATGGTAACGATCATAGACGCCGGTTGCTGCTGCCGGATGGCCCATTTCGGTTTTAGGCTCATTCCAGTGCTACACCCAGATGGGCCCTCTTAGGTATCAACCATCATGTGGAACGTAACGCATCGTGTGATTCTGTCGCACTTAGAAAAATTCTCGCGCGAGCCGAACATATGCGGGGCGGAGCCCATCTGATCCTGTGAATCCAATGGGTGCGCACAAGATTAGCTCGTGCCATATGGCCCGCAAAAAGCATTCGCCGTCGGAAAGTATGCTCTTCGAAGTATTTTCCTTGGTGATTGTTGTGAGCATCGACTCAGTCATAAAGCAGGGAAGCAAGCTCCACAGAGAAAGCAGTGAAAAGCAGAACAGAAGAAAAATCATCTTCTCTGTAAGATTATGAGATAACCATAATCCCTCAGTCGCAAGCTCAGACTGTCACTGCTTGATCACACAGAAATAACTCACCATGAAGCCCCCACCACAATGGGAAGCATGTGTACTCATCATGTAAAGAAGGAACAAAAATATGGACAATGTAAAAGAATCTATGATCCGCTATTGTGTTTCCGGCTATGTACAGATACGCCTACAATCCAGGGTGGTACCCGATGTTCACATTCGCTTCCACCCTCACCACCCTCCTCATGCTCCACTCATGGCAGAACTCGAGGGCAAGCCGGAGTGCGGTTCCAAGTCCAAGCACGACGATAACACCTGCAGCACATCTATTCAGCAACATTTTCAAGCCTACAAGAGAAACACTAAAAGGAGCTGGAGAACGGATTTACCGATGATGATATTAACAGGAAGCGCTGAAATTCCGAGCGTCACGGATATCAACACGTCCAAGAAAAGACCGCCAATGAGGATTGAGAAAGCCACCCAGAGTGGACTGAAACAGCCCTGTTTTAGGGAAGAATCCACAAATTAAAGACCTAATTTATCTTTCCTTGTTAAAATCAGCGTCAAGCAACATGTGCCACCATAGTTCCTTACCCTCCTACGTTGCTCTGCAACACCAGACCCTCTGTGGTTAGCATCAATCCTCCAGACCCAGAAACTTGTCTGCTAAAGAAAAAGATTACATGGAGATATGTACATGAGATGCTGTAGATATACCGCCAAAAACCATGAAAGAAAAAGATGTTGATGCTTCTATGTTATGCCAAGCTTATTGTCATGAATGACTCAGTCACCAGTAAGCAGGGACAGCGAGGCATAAGCATGTCACGCAACAAAAGACTATGGATACAAAAACTCACTCCTTGGTTTTCTCCTAAATTTAAGTTTAGCTACAAATTCTGGACCAGAATCTCAATTTCAAAGTTTATATGCTTGGGGTTTACATCTCAAGCTATAAATAAGGCCATAATACAGTAAGAGGGCTTATCTCCGTGTTAAACAAAAAAGGCCAACAAAACAAAATGTTTGTGCACACTTCATACATAAATTGGATATACAAAATATCCATGCCTTCTGAGTTTAGATTTGGCAGGAGCTGTAGGCATGTAGAAGAATCCGTACATGAATAAAGTTGTGAAGTCGCACTAAAAAGGCTGAATAATGCATCGGGAAAGTTCACTTCCAATGAGAATGACGGATTAAATGGCGTTTCAAATAAACTTCAGGATCAAATATAGAGTACGTACAGTAGAATGGGACTCTGGAGGTGGCACATTCGCAGCTGCCTGTCTGTATTAAAAGACCAGGAAAACGTTAAGTGTATCTTTTAGAAACAAATGGAAAGGTAGCATGATATAGAGGACCTACTGGCATATTTCGCATTTGTTTGAACCCCTGGTGCGAAACCAAGCGTCTATGCATGATCTGTGCGCTTTTGCAATGCCGCCTCGACATTGGCATCCAAGATCTATCAAATCTTCTTCCTTCTCCTCTTGACAGACCCTGCAGAAAAACAAAAATCATGAAAGGCATGTATGACGGGTGAAGTAATTTCAGTCCAACCTTCTATACATATGAAAATAAGATACTATTTGGTTGAAGCCATTTCCAATTGTGTGTTAGTGCGTAAACACAAACTAGAATGCAAGCTGAAGAAAAAACCCATATGCAGATCTATGTTGCGTAATTATGCAGGATATTTGATATTCTAAAGTCAAATGGGCTCCTGTATGACTATGGATTTCAGAGGGTTGTTAGAGACATTTGAGACCTTGTGATCCTGTAAATTTAAACTTTTATTTATCTGTAATAGTCAATCAACATACTTCTTCAACAAACCTAGCAAGCTCACTTGACAGTCTGTCAAGTAGTCGAGCAATGTGAAAACCCAACTCGAAAAGGAGTAGGAGAACCTATATAACAGGACGGTGAAAGCAATTTACAAAATTCTGTTTCCAAGATACAAATAACCACCAAAGAATGAGAGACTCTACAGCATAGCTCAAGTGACAGGTAAACAATCACGAGAGACTCTATTTCATAGTGCAACTGACAGGCAAATAATCATCAGGTCCTTATATTATTCTCGAATAAACTAAAAAAATTTATTTCAATGACCACAAGGCATATGCAAAATTCTTCAACAGTTTAAGCAGGTATACAATGCAGAAGAATCTAAAAAGATACTTTTTTACCTACTAAAGTATTCTACAGGGCCACCATACAGAGAGATGTAAGTTCATTTGTGTCAGGATCACATGTCTAATCAGCTCAGCGGGCTGGTGATGATTGCATTAAATCCTATCGCATCGTGCTAGCTTTCTTCCCAAACTGGAGAAAGCTATGTTTGTCCTCGTGTTGAAACAGATTGATAAGTTTATACAAGACAAACAGAAAGGCATATGAAGACATGTATGGCATTGATTACTTGTTCAGGAACATGTCTATCGGTATACTAGTTAAACAGTATATCATCGGAAGATACCCAATTCTCTTGAGCTGACTAATTTAACTACATTAAGGAGATCTCTCTCTCTCTCTCTCTCTGGGTGTGTTGGTCTGTGTCTGTTTTTGTGAGTGCACAGGTGTGTCAATGATAGAGAACATGCAGTGAGATATAAAACTAAGGCCAATGTTGTGATTTATATCTAAATCGTTAGCATACTCAAAGAAAGCAAATTCAGAAGCATGCCAGCGTATCAAACAAATTCAATCAAACCAGCCATCGCCTGTAGAAAATACAAAGTATCTAAATCGTTAGCATACTCAAAGAAAGCAAATTCAGAAGCATGCCAGCGTATCAAACAAATTCAATCAAACCAGCCATCGCCTGCAGAAAACACAGAGTTCGCTACCAAGTACACTGATCAGAAGACTGCTACATGCTCATTTCCAACGCAATCAAGGACATAAAACAAGTCCAGCATACCTGCATTGTTCATGAGAGCTCCCGCTCCTCGAAAAGTGACCCTTTTTAGGGGAACCCACCAAAGGAGGCTCTTCAACAACACACTCCAATGCCTTCGAATCCTTCACGGCAGGCTCTGGAGGCACGCACGAACCGCCACCAGACACCACGACAGTCACCGGCGTCGCCTGATTCACGCCAGCGGCCAAACCATCCATCGCGGCCTCGCTGCCACTCTCCCGAGCCAAAACCACCGCCCCACCTTGTTTCTCGACATCGGTTTCATCCCCAGAGGGCTTATCAGCCGAGCTCACAGCAGCAGTGGATCCATCGCCATGCATATTGCGATGGGATTGAGGGAAAATGGCAAAATCCCAACGCAGCCTCGGCAGCTCCCAAATCTCAGGTTCACCTCGCAATGCACCACTCCAAAAATTTCCCAAGACCTAAACTCAAAAACCTCTCTAAATCGCCCACCAGAAACAAGCAATCGACAAACCCATCAACGGCATTCGAACGATCACCAGACCCAGCAGCTCAAACAAGCCCGAAAAGGATGACCCGGATCGGTCTCAAAAATCTCGCATCAAGCGAACGGCCAAGAACCAAAGAAAATCGGAACGAAGACCTCAATCGCTACCCAACTCGTCGCAAGATGCGGAAAAACAAGAACACCCGGAACGAAACCTCGGGCGGAAGAGAAAGATCAATCCTCGCCCATCGAATTCTCCTGACCCAACAACGCGGAATTCATTTCGCGCCGCTTCTTGATTAAAAGCTCGCGTCTTTCGGTTTCATTTTTGTTGTTGTTGGCGGTGCCTGTGAGTGACGTGACGCAACGCCACAAATGGGTTGAGCTCTCTCCCTCCCTCCCTCCCTCTATATCTCTCTCTCTCTCGCTCGCTCGCTCGCTGTGGCGTGTTTGGGTTTCTTGGGTTTCTTGATTTTCTGCTGTAAATGCAGTTAAGCGGTTACCATGAAACGTTAAACCCTCGCTCGCTGGGACACTGACAGGGACGGCGACAGGGACAGCGACAGCGCACGGGTCAGGGGCGACGATGGAAAGGCCTGGCCTGTCATAAAAACAGCTGACGTGGCGACCTAATTCCCCATCGATGGATGCGGTTGGCAAGGAAAAAATTTATTTGGTGAGTTTAAGGATCAGATCGAAATAGGATTAGACAATGGCATAAGCAAACCATGAAATAAAGTTGGAAGCGACTGCGTTTGTCTATCGAAATATGGATAATTCCAAAAAGTATACTTCTAAAAATAATTGCTTATATCGCTTTGAAAAATTGAATGAATGAACGGATAAAAAGATATTTTCATAGAATACAACAATATTTGAACATAGATTGTTATTAATGTTGAAAATAATTTTTATTTATTAATTATTTTAAACAAAATAAACGATTATTTTTAGGAAATATTTTTCAAAATCATTTATTTTCTGCGAAACTTTTGAATGATCTTTGTAGACGTAAAAAGAAGTAGACTTTTTTATGGCGGATTGATGGCTTGCTCAACCTACTTGATCCACCCAAGCCAATGGCACTTGGAATGAAATTTCAAAGGTGTCGGATTGTGCAATTCTTTTTTTGCGCATGAGCATCCAACACATAGACTTGCTTGGGCCCTCTTAGATTACGTCATTTTATATATCGAAATTTTAAATCAAGGACAAGTCTAACATGAACAACGATGTTTAGACTTTGACACCTAGACCCCGTGTTGATTTGGGGTTGTAAGAAGCTAGTATAACATGCGTGTGATGATAGATTGAGAGGACTACCGATGGCAAAGTCTCTGACTATTCGATTCGTTTTAAAAATTCATCTTGCAAAATTCTTGTTGAACATCTTTTGTGACAAACATCCTAAGTTTAAGGTATTATCTCACCCTTCTTTAACTCGTCTCGTCCTCCATCTCATTGGCCCAAAGTTTACATTCATCCATGTGTGTAACCAATAAATTTTGGTCCTCTAATAGACCTAAGCAATTGTGTCGCATGCATTGAATCAAGATTGTCGAGTTGCACGTACAAATTTGTCATTAGTGAGGCCTAATGGTTCATATACTAAACAGATGGTCAAAGCCTAACTTTTCTTATTGTCATATTTTGAAAAATAATGAATGAAAAGTTATCACAATTTGTAAATTCTCAATTATATTTTGATTTCTCATAGCAAATATAGTACCATCATTATTTTATCATCAAGTAATGATTGATAAACAAATTATTATAAACATTTAAGTTTTAGTATTTATCATAATCGAGTAATTCAATTGCATTCTAATTGGCATTCAATTATTATGATCAGATCACCAACGATCATAACACTATATTAATAATTTATACTTAATTTGATTGCGGGTTATATAGAAAATGAAAACAAGAATGATAATATTTTTATTTTCTAATAGTAATTGAAGTATAATTGAATAATAAATTATCTGAATATCACGATAAATATAAATTATTTGAAATTGTATAGTTATCTTTCTATGATTAGATACTCATACTTCAACAATCATGGTTTAATCATAATATGTTGAACATTCATGGCTGCAATAGTATATTGCATATTACTAAACATTTATTTAATTCTTGTGACATAATCAGTGACTTACTGACTATACCCTTTGTACTTAATCTCTATTTTTTATTTCAATTTATTTTTTTGGCACTTCCCTTTTCTGGGGGAGGAGGAGGCAAACAGTGAATTGGGCATTGCATCATCCCATTAATTATTAAAATATGTGTGAATTTTATACTGGCGGAGCAGGTAAGCCATTATTGAATGAGACAGTTGAAGAAGGTTGGTAGGTTGGAATCACTCCCTTTTTTTTTCTAATACTTTTTTTTCCCTCCCACCCTGCGACGACGGTGAACCACCGCCATCTTCATCTTCACGAACTCTTCTGCCCACCGCCATTGCATAACTTGCAGGGTTCGACAATGTCAAGGTCAAACTATGCAAACGCTACATATGTTGTGTACCAGCCGACTACGCCATCTTAGCTTGACGTATGTAATGACGCAAATAAGTATAGATATAGTAACCCATGTATCGTTCCATCTTAATGGCATGGCGGCCGAGTCCTTTCTTTTAGCCATAGTTTATACTTTCAACTTCTAACCTTTCAGCATTTTGACATTCTATTGGGCATAAAACTAAAGGGGTCGGCTGAAATTAATATTGGGTGGATTTGATTCAACTTTACAAATGGGCTTTAGGTGTATAATGAATACGCTGAAAGCCAAAACCTTTTGGAAAAGCCAAAGTGTGTTTAATAAAAACTCTTTACAAATGGATTTTGAGTTTAATTAGTGTTTAGCAAACAAACTTTTGCAATCTGTATTCTTCATATTGTTTTTATTAAAAAATAATTCAAATCCTTGGCCAGATGGTGAAGGACTATAGTTGCCGGTGAGCCAAGTTTGGCATTGGTAGGTTTTGACCTTGGGCGACCTCCAATGAGGGGGAGGTCTCTTGACCTAGGCAAGGGTCATCTAGGGTCACACAACCTCAAGTAGAGGTCGCCTAGGGTGTGACCCTCGTTAGACCTTTGTTGGCCCTTCGCCAACTAGATCTAGCCTTGGAGGCCCTTCGTTGACCAAATCTAGTCTTGTCGATTGCCCTCATGCAAATAAGATAAATATTTACAAGGAGGGGGCAAAGTCAAAAAACTAAATAATTGGTGAGGGTAGTTTTGAAAGGAAATGATATTATAATTTGACTTTCAGCATTTCGCAAATGCTACTTCAGAAAGTTGAGCGGGAGTATTATTAGGCTTTTAACATTCCTAAGGCTAGTCAAAAGTTATTTCAAAATACTTGATAAATGCCGCAACATTTTCCCAGAGGCCTTAAAAGCTGAAAATCCATTGAAAAAGTCAAACCAAACACACTAGCCCGTAAAAGCTAGCAAGAGGCTACTCTTATCTCTTGATTTTGCACTGGATTTGGACCCTGATGGACGACGAATGGTGCTTGTCTTAAGCTGAAGAAATCAGGTATGGAGCTTTGTCACGGGCCACTTGGCCCGTCGTGGGTTTCAGTCTTGGACACACCACGAGTTTAGCCCAGTTTGAAACATGTGTCCAAAGGAGTAGTGTGAGGGCTTGGCCACACGCATTGTGTTTGAGCCCTAACCCGGCCGGTCCAGTTCTGCCCTATTGCGGGTTCATTTATATTCAGATATTAAGTTTCCAATACCCATAGTCATTATTCGTAAAGTTTAACTGTTGTGACCGACTATAAAAAATGTCCATGGAATATTTCCTGTTATAGTCATTGCCTAGGCTTGTCTATGGCCAGCTAGATGAGCTTCGTGTTTGGATTTGCGCATTTTGTAACCGTTACAGTGTGTCTCATATGATTTTGGATAGGATGCATTAAAGGTAGCAATGGATAAAAGAATATCTAGAGTGCCAAAAGTTAGCACATGGATATTTAAATGCTAAAAATTATGAAAATGACAATTAAATACCAAAATCGAAGTAAAATAGATTAGTTTAGTGTCAACGGCGAGAAAATCCGACAAAAAATATTGACATGGCGATTTTCCGGCGAGATAAATACAAAATGACGCCGTTTTGTACATTGATGTGACTAGATAAGTGCAAAAATGATGTTGTTTTACGACATGGCTAGATAATTAATATAAATTTGATTAAATTAAAATTAAAACTAATTTTTTTAAAAAGACGAAAATCGCAGGTGGCGGCTAGGGACCATCTCTGGGAAGGGCTAGCAACGGTGGGAGAAGGGTCCGCCAAGCCTTTACTAGTGGCAATGGTCACAGCCTTCCCCTAGGTCGGTGAGGGTTCTTTGGCCCTCACTAGGTCGGGCCAAGGGCCGGTGACCTTGGCTAATCAATGGTGAGGGCCTGCGAATCCTCACTTAGATTCGAGGTGAGGATCGTGGCCCTCCCAAATTCAGCAAGGGTCACTGACCTCTGGTCAAGGCCCAACGACCTTGGCGAACCCTTCCTCCACTGTCACCGGCCCTTCCCGACGGCGGTGGGTAGGTGGCGGTGAGGGCTCAACCCTCGCCTTCGCCTCCTCCTCCTCCTCCGCCCCTTTTAAATAAATTTAATATAAATATTTTAATTTAATTAATATTTTATATTAAAATTAAAAAAAAAAAAAAATAAAATAAAAAGACGTCGTTTTGGTTCTTCGTTGTTGACTCAGCTTTTTGACATGCCACGTAGATGAGTTATATTATTAAAAAATTGCCACATAGGATTTTCGACCACATTCGCCAGATTTGGTACTCAAGTATCTCATTTTTCAAAAAAAAAAAAATGGCACTTAAATGTCATTTTTGTAACTTTTGGCACTTAAAGTATCTCTTCGTGCCAAGTTTTGACACTTCTAGGTGTTTTTTTGTCAAAACAATGCAAGGGTTGAAGTTTTATGGGGAAGTAAGGTTTTGGCTATGATGTTGGATTATAATAATCGTCTCTCGGGATACAAATGGTTTGATTAACTTTCATTTCCAACCTTAATATAAGATATTTATGATGAGATTGTAGCCCTTTTTTTTTATTATCACATATAAGAAGCAAATGCAAAATCAAGCAAAAGGGTCCTAGGTGATAATATACCCACAATATGAGTCTAGGACAATGAACAGATCAATCTCTACTCCTCCCTAAGAAAGTTCAAATGCAAAGCAAGGAACTTGAAGCTCACAAAAGCATCCACATAAACCAAAACCCCTCCTCAAGCAAAACCCTTCTCTTTATTCACACCGAGACTCCTGTGGAAAAAAAAAAAAATCCTTGCATTGTCATTCAAGCAAAACTCCCTTTATTCCAATACACAAAGCTCACTCCTCATTCCCTCTTAAAATCCCCACCTCATTCACATCCTCGTCAAACTCTCCATCTTGAGTTTCCCTCTAAGCACCCTCTTCTCTCCTTGCTTCCCCAAAACCAAATGCCTCTAGAGGAAGAGAAGCCGAAGAAGCTCGACCGCGATGATGCCCAGGACATGGTCTCGGCGATCGTGGGCCGGATCTTTAAACTCCAAAGGCCTGGCTCGAGCCAGACGTCCGAGGAGGATGACGACCGCGGCACGGGGATTGTCACGCTGGCGGGGAACAACGTTGGCGCCACCCTGAAGAGCGCGATGGACGAGAAGTCAGGTGATCCCGATGAGGAGCCCGACGCGATGAGCACATACGTGAACAGCAACTTCCAGGCCGTGAACAACTCGATCATGATGGGCGGGAGCTACACGACCAATGACCCCGGTGTGCATTTAGAAGTGTCTGACGTTTTTGAGCACCATGGAAAGGACCACCACAAGTCAGAGAAGCACGGCAAGAAGGAGAAGAAGAAGAAGAAGAAGGAGGAGGACCAGGAAAGTGGGAAGAGTGACGAGCAAACTGAGCACTCTGCTGAGCACACTGAATGAGCACACCCAAGTTTGTTTGTTTCTCTGGACACCCTTAAAATCACAAAAAAAAAGGGAAAAAAGAAGAAACACAGTTCAGTGAAAGAGATCGCTGATAATAATCCCTGTGTCTCTCTACACGTTCCACTGCTGAATTGCTAGTTGCTGCTGTTTTCTTTGCCGAATAAGCTTTCTTGTAACCATGACGGTGCTTTGTTTTGAAGTTACCGTGTGTTTATCTAATGGAGTGTAGAATCACTTCCATGTCCCTGACTCAATTGCTGCACTCATCTCTGCATTTCTTGAAGTGGTTCGTTCCTAAGAATTTTTTTTTGAAAGTGGGGTGCAAGAGGAGTCCTTGTCTGATGCCAAACTTAGGGTTGCATCTCCCCTCGGACTTTGGCCATAGCTTAGTCATGGAGTGAGTGAAGTAAATGCACTGTTAATTGTAGGGACACATAATGCCGATCTCAAGCAATCAAAAACCAGAGCACTGTCTTTTCTTATAGCTTAAGGTGCTGATCTTGCATCAATTTTCCATTCTAGGAAAGGCCTTCATTTTGTTCATCTGGAAATTGACCTTGTTTACTATGCTTTCACGTTATTGATCGGGAATTCTTGAGGTCAAAAAGATAACGATTGCCCTCCCACTCGGCGGAAAACTACTGCGCAGACCCTGTTGATCAAGATGTACCTTGGGGGTTTGATCATGCCATATTAAGGTTAATGCCCTCACCCTTCTCTCGATCGATCACCTCCGACAATCCATCCCATGCTATCGATAGTCCATTGACTAAACTTTTTGAGATATCGCTTTCCAGACAGATGAGTAGCTGCAACAGTCAGATTGCCAAATTGACTTATCCAAAGAACAAAGAAGATTGCCCAATTCGAATCAGCACTAAAGAAGCCGTGGAATCCGGCAGATTATCGCGGTAAAATTAGACCAACGAGCCTAAGAAAGAGAAAGGCAAAAGAAAGCGATTAAATTAGGGTACGGACCCTCTCATTAGTGCATGACTTTTACGCCCGACGTGAATCAATAATGAACAGAATTAGGGTCTTCTAGTGATTCACTCAATCATGTGTGCAGGACTATGCTGAACACTGGGTACCATATGAGGTGCAGTTTAACTGTATTATGCATTTCGGAAAACAAAGTGACGGACTGTGCTTTGCACAAAGCAACCATATGCACCCTCCACACAAGTAGGAATTCGAGGGGGCAGAGAAAGGGGGCTACAGACTCAGGGACCACCAACGGAAGCAACACACTAGGGACTCTGCGACTCGCACGACACTGTGACGACCTGTAACTTCGGCTCCTGCTCCTTGATCTCTTCGGCTTCCTGAGCTACTTTCATGGCACAATCCTGCATCTCTTTGTTCTTGCCCCACAGAAGAATGTACAAGCCGATGATGACAATGACCGACCCAAGCAAGCTGCTCAACAACAGCAGCAGAAGAAAAGGTTCAGCAAAATGCAGGTTCTAAACACATCACGGCATTTTTGGTATTTGTCAACATTTACCTCCCAATATGGAGCTGCTCATGCAGAATGGGGATATCAAACATTGCCGCCATTATCTGGACAAGGGGGCTGAATGCTGCCGTGAAGACAGGACCCCGTTTCTTGACACACCACGACATCCCGACATAGCACAAACCTGAACCTACCATACCCTGGAGGCAGAAACACAACACAATTATCACTGAATATGGCAGGTCCAACTTGATCGTTTAGATTCTCTGATGGCCTTTTTTAAAGTCATAGCATCTCTCTCCCTTAGATGTGGGAATTTCGTGGATTGAACAGGGGACATTTGTCAGGTTGGGTTAAAGACGGATCCTATCGAGGGCTACTTGAACAGAGCTACTAAAAGAAGTTGAATGCAGATAGAGGATTGGCCTCACGAATGGAGAGCTCTTGCACCTATAAATTCCTTCTATTTACTACTGTATATGCATACTTCACCGTAAAGCACTGAACTTGAACAATCCTCTCTCAATTTAATTTAATTTAATTTAATGTGACTGCATAAATTTCTTGCGGTTTGGTTTTATCCCCAAAAGAAGTCATACTTACGGCGAAGAGAACGGTGAATATTTCAGTTCTTCCTCTTAAGATCCAAATAGAGAGGCTCCTGGACGTGGAGAAGCTCAAAGCAGCCGACTGAACGGAGCCAAAGAAGCACATAATGGCTGTGCTTGAGTACTGGCAAGGATATCTCTTGGCTATCTTGGATTGGAGAAGAAACCACAGAGACCAGAGCAATGTTCCGAGAACCAAGCAAATCAAGCCAAGTCTCCAATTCTGCATCCTATCAGCCGAACTGAGCTTGGTGGCATGATCACTCATCGAAATAACAGCCTGTGAATGTGAAGAGCTGAACAAAGGTCTTCCTCGATAAAGAGTCAACATCAAAGCCCCACCAACGCATACTAATGTACCAACTATTTTGGCTCTTCCGCTGCTTCTCTTTATGTTCACCCTCTCTATCCTGCAGTGCCAACATGACAGACCAGTCACTTGTTTTCCTAGATCACATACTCAGAGTACTAAGTTTCTAGCCATTGGTCTAATATACCTGAAAGGTAAGGCCATGATGAATGTGAGAACAGGAACGATGTTAATGAAGGCGCATGAGAAAGTCGCGGATGTGTATTGAATACCGAGGAGGAAGAAATATTGCGTGAGCGATGCCCTGCAAGAGAGATCAAATTTTGATTAAGTACTTTCTATAATATATATAACTCATTTCTTGGGATAGGAGCAGATATTTTAAAAAGGCATATGGGAGTTGAGGTGACTAACCCTACAATGGCGCTGAAAAAGAGATAACATAAGATGCTAATTGTGAGCTTTGGTCTGGTATTCCTACAAATGAGAATGCTGTTAGTTTACCACAGAAGACAGAAAACGGATATGAAAAGCACAGATACAGAAGCCAAACAATGAAAAAGCAGACTGTAACCGACTTCATGGATATTGCACAACTCATGAAACTCTACGTGACATTTCAAGATCAAACTGTGGCAGAGTGACAGCTAAATCGGCTAAGCACCGAGTCAGACAACTAAGCCATGTAAGCACACACAGCATGCCCATCTCACTCACCCTAGAGCTCTCTATAATAAGATTCTGACTAAGAAAAGTGTACCTTTCCAAACAGTAACCGATTGGAGACAAGAAAATGGCTGAAATTGCTAGGCGATATGTGATTAGGACCAAATGATCAATACCCTCTTCAAGCACTTTCTTAAGCAGAATATTCACAATTGCAAAGGCAAAATCAATCGCCAGCATCACAAAGAAAGGCTTCCACTCGTTGCAGCTCCTCCCTATGGCCATTCAAATTCAACACTCTAGGAGGCACTGGTAGGCCTCCTTTCTCTCTATTCTCTCTCTCTCTCTCTCTCTCTCCCCCCTTCACACAACACGACGGTGCTAGAGAGATTACTCTTATGGCTAGTCATTACACCCCGGAACGCATACTTTTGTAGCTCCGAGGGGGCTCTCTCTCCTCCAGAATAAGTGGGGACAAAGCAAGATTAAATTCTTCAGATCACATCAGTGCTTTAAGCAACCAACTTTGACATTAGTTTAATAGTTATTCTCTCTTCTTTTCTTGCTTCCTTTTGACTGATCCTTCCCAGCAAGGAGAGATTGTTTGAGAATCGTTTACAAATTTGCCACACAAACAGTGCAGCGATTGACATTGGAGTGATCATCCTTTAAGAAATCACCAAAAAGCGGATTGCAAGCACGAGCCTCCGATAACATGTCATCTTCTTTTAGAATGCAAATGGCCTTTTAGAGAGCTGTTGCTATATTTAACTAATAAGCATCTTTAAGTGGGATGGTACTATAAATGGATCCTTTCCCCTCTTCTATAATTAGCATCTAATTCCCTCATTCATTAGAGCTTACTGATCAGCATTTCATTTCCCAACGTGGAGTATAAGAGCACTAATGCAGGATCTTGGGGAAAACAGCTGGCTCAATGAGCGGAGGTCGTCGTAATCAAATCTGACGAAGATGCTGCTTTTCTTGTTTTTGCAATCTCCAAATTCTTATTACTATTGATGCATGTCTCATACGATAAAATACAGTTTCATTAGACTCTCTGGTGGCTCCTTACAGTCTGTGTCGGCCACAGCTTACTTTTATATTGTTACTTTTTCAGTCCCGTATTTTTCTGAAGATGACTATATCATAGATTACATGAAACAAATTATTTAAATTTTGACCTAAAACTTTCTCATGTTCCGCATAATTATAGAAACTTTACTCTGCGGAGTGATGGCAACCAGTACCACACCACAGGATGAAGATCATACCAGCTTTTGCACTGATCATCATCTGTGGCCGGTTCACGAAATATTAATATGGTATCTCGAGGCTTTCGTCGGGTTTGAGAAGAGAAAATACACTGCAGACTTAATCCACAAAAGATGTGACAAAAACAAGCAAATCAAAGTGTGAAAATTGCCTGATGATCTTATCCTTTTGTTGTCTGAATATTCAACATAAGCTTCGCCGGTTCTTGTTGCATGAATGGCTCGGTTTAAAAGAAATCTAACGCAATACAATTCCCCTCGAATAAGCCGACCCAAAACGTTTCAATGAATGAGTATGCTTTATGCCAAATTGAAAAGTAGTACGCGAACTGTCTCTGTCTTCAGCTTTTCTGGGTAAAGTGTTGTTCCTCGTCACATTTAGTTGCATTGTGTTTTAAGTACACAAATTCTATTTCTCAAGTACAAGACATGGGCCAAATGGGGACTCCGTGGGAAAACCATGTCCACTCGTCTGAAAATGCTTCAAGCATCTATGCAAAAACATCCCATCTTTCTTGCAATGGCATAAACCCTTGAAGGGAATCATATCCTAGGGCACTCTCATTGTTGTCCCACATGTAGCTTGGCAAATAACCACGTGGGCCAGTTCGCGCCCTCGGTCCGTCTAAATCGTCGAATTCGGCAAACCAAATGATCCTCTCTAGTTGTGGTGGGTTCATAAAGTTGATGGTGAAACTTATAGGAACGAATAGAAACAGATCGAGATTAAGTGACTTTCACGATAGTCTTAAAGATGGTGATTTTCTCGAATGTATAAATAATCCGAGAATGCAGTCGACTACTTTCCAAGATCCTGTCCGCGGCTCCACGCAGTACAATGCATAGACTCTAACCTTCCTTCGACTCTCTGCATGGCAAGAGGGCGACAAACCGAATTGAATATATTTGAGCAGCCATCGCATGGTAAGACGACAGATGAACACACCTGAGGCCATGTGAGAACGCTTCTATCAGGAGGAGGGAATGTTCCGTGATAATGAAGGGAATACAAGACCTTGCTTTGGACCCAATTCGACTGGAAGTACCGTGCGTGCATGGGTTGCAAGCCTCGTTGTTGTCGTCCTTGCCACTTGCCAGTTGCAGTATAATTCTTACCCTTGTTTTGCCCTAAGATACTTTGGCTGAGATGCTCAAGTATATGATCCTTCTGACGTGATGACTAATGACAGCTCAACATAAAAATCATGGGCGGCTTCTCCAGTTTTTCATCGTGGGGAAAACTTGATTAAATGCGACACATGATAAAATATCATATTTATAGGTTTTGTTCGTCTATAACAACCATTTTCATGATTTTAGAATTGTCTATCTTTTAGTTTCAGATGAAAATATTCACTATTGACTTAGCTATATAATTCTTCTCGAGAAATTTAATGGGGGTGAAATTTAATTTCTGTTTAGACCCGAACAACATAGCATAAGTTGAAAACAATAAATTATGTCAAAGTTGTAGAAAAACGAGGAGAGGTAAGAGCCTACCACTCTTTGGCGTATGTTTGTTTGTTGAGAATCAAGTGGATACTCCAAACAAAATAAACGCTCTATTATTATTATTATTATTATTATTATTATTATTATTATTATTATTATTATTATAATAAGAATACTCACACCACTCACACATAAACGCACCACCTTATTTGTGGACTCCACACGTAGGAGACTCGTTTTAATCAACGCACACGACACAAGGAGCAAGTGCCCCTATTTGAATGATGCAAAGTCGGTGCTTAAATCGACTTTCCCACTTTTCATACCATTCCACTACAAATATCTCCTTTATTTGTCATTAAGTAAGTTGGGCTGATATTCCTAAAGAAATGGAGATGTCGACTAAGGAGAAAAACCTAAAAAGGTTGCTGGGAGAGAGAGTGCAGCTCCGGGTCCTTTATATCTGCAACTTGATCACCTGTTTTGGCACACTTCATCTTTGTCTTGCCAAGTAATACTTTTTCCCATAGGAAGTAATAATACACTTCTAAATGCTTAGTCCTTGCGTGGAAAACATAATTCCTTGCTAAGCTTATGGCTGATAGATTGTCACAACATAGCTGTGTGGAGTAGTTTATTGGTTGATGAAGATCTTCAATCGACTGTACCAACCACGAACTCTCTTGTTTTGCCATTACTATTGCTCTATACTTAACTTTTGTTGTAAACAATGACATAATTGGCTATCTTTTGCTACACCATGACGCCACTGCTAATCTGAGACTAAACATGTACCCAATAGTTGATCATCTTGTATAATGATCTCCTGCAAAGTTGGCATCGCAATGCCCTCCACCTCACACAATGCTTCTTTCTTATATAAGAGCCAAGATCAAATGTACCATTTACATATCTTAATATGCATCCGACTGCATCTGTTATCGTAGCAAGAGATTAACTTTGATTCGACATATCTCTTTTTCGTCATCTTCGGTGATGAGTAGATCATCCATTTAAATTAATGTTATTGCAAGCTTTCCATCTTATTCTTTCACAAATAAGCTTGAGTTTGGTAGGACTACCAAATAACCGCTTTGTACCAAGAATTTGGCAATCTTCTCGTACCATGCTATCAACTTTTTTTTAAGCCATAGAGAGCTTTCTTTAACTTGTAGATTTAGTCTATATGAGTCTTCTCTTGAAACCATCTAACTACTCCATGTATATTTCTCAATCTAGTCCTCTATGTAAGAAAGTCCTCTATGTAAGAAGGCATTTTTCATGTCCCTTTACCATAACTGACATGATTTGCTTGCTGCAAGTGCTAGTAAAACTTGTATGGTAGTAACCTTTGCCATTAGGCTAAAGACTCATCATAATATATGTCGTACTTTTAAGACAACACTAATCCGATGGAGTTTGTAGCCCATTGCAAGATATGAGATGTACCTGTTTAGGTATTGGCACCAAATCTCATATCTCATTCTTCGTTACCGTTTGGATCTATTCTTTCATGGCCTTTCTCCATTCTTTACATTGTGAGGCTTCTTGGCTCAATTACTCCGACATCTTTGGTCAATCAATGACGGCCCGAGCGGTGGTGCCGCAGGAAGGGGTCCCTCTCTCTCTTGTTTGCTTGTTTATAAAGGCTTGGGCCCTTTAATCTGTGTGATGAGTTTTAAAACCCGAGCGGTGGGGCCGGGTCGTTACAAATGGTATCGGAGCCGACTCCCGACCGTGGCGGGAGGACGTTGTGTGTGCCCGAGCGGCGGTGCGCGGGGAGGAGGGATGGCGGTGCGTTCGTGCCTTGGTCCCCGGACGTGCGCAAGGAAGGGGTCCCTCTCTCTCTTGTCCCACATCGCCTAGGGAGGGAGTTCTGGGCTTGTTTTTTTTTTTTTTTTGATGACCCAAGGAACCCCGCACGGCCGGCAGCCGGAGTTCTGGGCTTATTTATAAAGGCTTGGGCCCCTTTAATCTGTGTGATGTGTTTTAAAACCGTGAGGACTTAGTGTCCAAAGCGAACAATATTACACAATGGGGCCCGGGTCGTTACAGCATTTACATATTTAAGTTTTGGTTTTTATTGCGTTGTTGATCTCCTAAATTGAGGTATCTGCTCTTCAGGTTCTTCTATCTGACTTTGTCAGAGTTCTTTTGTTGTTCTAAGATGTACACCAATTCGCCATGTACTCTTTGAATTTTTTAGTGATTGTACCCCAACTTCTTCTTTTGTTATGGGTTTACTTTCTACACTCGGCTAGACCTTATCAAGCTTGTCATTATCTTCCATTCTTTCATGAACATCTTCTTCAATTTGTTTTGAATTTAGTAATTGAATGGATTGTGATGACCGCCGCGATAACACCACATTTTTAGAAGTGTAACAACGCCTTATTGTAGGATCACAACATTTCCACCATTTTCTTTGATCATTGTAACCACAAATATGTAGCAAATTGCATTCTTATCGAACTTACCGCATAGATGGTTAGGCATGATTGCATAGCATACACAACCAAATTCTCTAAAATGACTTATCGAGCGCTTGCGATTCCATAACTTCTAGTGTGGTGTCATAAAGCCAACCCTGTTTGAGGTAGCTTGATAATTACGTGCATTATTGTCTTCATGCATTCAGCCTAGAATCTTAAGGGGAATATTCTTCACATGCAATATGCTCCTACAAGTCTCCACCAAATGACGATTCTTTCTTTCCACAACTCTATTTTGTTATAATGTATTTGGATAGGTAAATTATTGACATATCATGCACTCTTGCAAATACATTGTAAACTCATTTGATGTATATTATCCCTCATTGTTAGTATGTAGGCATTATATTTCTTAGGCAAAAGAACAAGCCAATTGCTAAAATTTCGCACGATGAGACACTTAAGTGCCGAAAGTTAAAAAAGTGACATTTAAGTGTCATTTTTTTTAAAAAAATGGGACACCTAAGTGTCAAGTTCGGTGAACCTGTTGGAAATCCTATGTGATAATATTTTATTAATATTGCTCGCCTATGTGGCTCGTTAGAGAGCTGACTAAGCAAAAGAGTGCCAAAAGGACGTCGTTGTGGCACAGATTTAAATTTTAATATAAATATTAATTAAATTAAATTTAGAATCAAATTAAAAAAAAAAAAGTTGTCGAACAGTGAGGGCTTAACGGCTAGGGCGGCCGACGGGGAGGGAGTGGTGAGGGTTGAGCCCTTAGCCACTTGCAATCTTCATCTTCTTCGTCTTCCTTCTTTTTTTTTTTTTTTAAAGTAAATTTAGTTTTAAATTTAATTTAATTAATATCTAGCCATGTCAACAAAATGACGTCGTTTTTGCATTTGTCTAGCCACGTTAACGTGCAAAATGATATCATTTTGCACTTGTCTCGCTAGAAAAATGTCACGTTAGCATTTTGACTGGTTTTTCTCGCTGCTAGCACTTAACTAATCTATTTTGCTCCGATTTTGACATTCAAATACCACTTTCCTAAGCATTGGTACCTAAGTGTCTCCCCATACTAAGTTTTGACACTCTAGGGGCTCGGGTATCGTATTTCTTGCCTATTTCTCTTTCGACTTTTTCTTTAAACTCTTTAAATTTATTAGATGTGTTTGATTTTTCTTTCATAAAATCAACCTGGACATACCTGGAAAAATCGTCCATGAATGTTATCATGTACTTTGATCCTCTAACTGATAGTTGCTTCATTGGTCTAAATAAATCTTAAGTGGATGAACTCGAGAGGTTTCTTAGCTCTAAATGTAGACTTCTCATATAGAAGTTGATGCACCTTCCCATACTAACACACACCACGAACTAGGTCTTCTTGAACTTTCAAATGGGGGAGACCTTGTAGCAGGAAAAAGTGTTAAAAAAGTCTCAAACCTTTTGCATTTGTGCCAATTTAGTCCTAAATCTTTTTTTGGTGCCAATTAAGTCTTAAACCTTTTTACATTATGCCAATTTAGTCATTTCCAGCCAATTTTGGCCAAATTTTGTTGACTGGACGCCGGCCGGCTGATGTGGCCTGATCGGCGCTGACGTGGATAACTTTTAATAATATTTTAATATTTTTGAATTTATTTGAATTTATTTTATTTTTAATTTTTAATTTTCCTTCTCCTTCTCCTTCCTCCAGTTGGTCACTGGACCTTGGCAACTCGACCTCGCCGGCCACCTTGCCAATGGCCACAAGGGCGGCCTTGTGCTGGGCCACGAGGGCGGCCTCGTGCTGGGGGTTGAACCTCACCCATGGCCGGCGAGGCTCGCTCGCCCGACGCTGCCATGGGCGAGGCTCGACCCTCGCTAGATCTGGCGAGGGCGAGCCTTGCTTGCCCGACACGAGGCTACCCTTGAGGCCTGGGTGGCGAGGGCGAGCCCCGCTAGCCCGGCGCAAGGCCGGCGGCCTCGAGCTAGCCTCGCGTCGGGCTGGTGGGGCTCGTCCTCATCGACCATGGGTGAGGCTCGACCCTCGACAGATCCGGTGAGGGCGAGCCTTGCCGCCTAGGTCTCGAGGGCGGCCTCACGCCGGGCGGGCAAGGCTTGTGTGACATCCTAAATTTTTATCGACCCTATAAGTGTAATCGGACTATTAAGGGCTTGGATTATTTTTAAAGCGGGCTAGATGACAAGCTTGATGGGCCGTGAGGAAAGTATGGACTTAAGTAGTTAAAGGGCCACACAAAGATATCAAGTATGGGCTCGATCTGGCCAAAAGGATAGGATATGGATTGGGGCTTGGCTTGGAGCAGGTCAAGAGTCAAGTTCATTAAAATTGTCAATTAAGTCTAGTGGGCCGTGAAATGTCGTGGGATTAGCCCGGTGGGCAAGAGACGGGTAATTAGGCCCGCGCGCCTTAATTTTCGATTAAGTTTATAGATTATTGTTACGAGGGATTTAATTAGAAATTCTATTAAAAACTTATAAGCAATTGTAATTCTTTTGTCAACCACTAACTTTAGTAATTTCTTGTGATAAATTCTTGTTTGTAGATTAGTGCCGAGATGTTAATGCGTCAATTCAATTCGTGCGAACTCATAGATTCATATAGTTACGAGAGGATTGCAAATTTTGTGGATTCAAAACGAAACTAAGTCGAAGACATTAGAAACTAATAGACTAACTAACGACACGGATTAGAAGTTAACTATTCTCGAACTCCAGGTGTCGACCATGAAAAATAAGACGTGCATGGAGGCCACGACACCCATTTCTTTCCTTTGGTTTCCCCAACCCGAAGCTTCGGAGGAGACATAATGATTAATCTTTCTAATGATTACTTCTTTCTTTGGGAATTAAAATGAAAATTCTGCATACACTCACAACCATCTTCCTCATAATTCACGCCACTCTC
The DNA here is from genome assembly GCA_014182565.1 of Eucalyptus marginata. NCBI lineage: Eukaryota > Viridiplantae > Streptophyta > Magnoliopsida > Myrtales > Myrtaceae > Eucalyptus > Eucalyptus marginata. The sequence goes on from CM024589.1 coordinate 10,208,795, forward strand.
TTTCACCCCAAAAGAGATCCAAAAATCCTCTCTCTCTTCTCCTTCCGTTCGCGGCTCGAGCAAAAGCGAAACCTAGCAACTCCAGCGACTTTTTTCTTCTTCGTGCGTGAGTTCGAAAGCAAATTCTTGGAGAGCATCGAGCCACCAGCGAAGCCAAGCAACCGGTAAGGAAATGATGAGTTCCTAAACTAGAAATTATCCTCTGTTTGTCAAGGGAACTTGTGGAGACTGCTGAATGGTGGAGGATTAGGTTTGATGATTCTGTTTTGAGTTGAAAAAGGCTAAATGAGCACTCAAGCGAAGCTGTGAGTCTTTGCATGTCATGATAGGGCTTCGAATGGTTAAAGAATCGAGTGCGAGGGAGCTGAGTTTGGTCGAGTTGGTGGGAAGACAACTGCTGAGTGATGGATAGGCGTTGCATGTTGCTGTCGAGGAGTCGAGATACGAATGCTAGTCTTGAATTGAGCTATGGGTTACTGTATGTAGGCAAAGAGCTACTGAGGTCACTTTTGGGTGCTGTTGGAGAGGTGTCGGGGTACTAACAGAGGTTATAGATGAGCTAAATAGTCTAGTTGAGCTGTAGATGGGGATAATGGTTCGGGATGTTCTGGTTGGGAAACATAGAGATGGAAAACTTACAAGTTTATGCGTTGCTTGGGATTTTAAAGGTGTAGTTAAAGGAGAGAACGAGTTTTCTTAAGAGTGTACTAACTATTTTAGGCTTCGACCATTAGTTGTAGTGAGATTCTTGCGAAAACGTGTTGGTGAGAACATTCTTCCTTAGAATAGTAAGCCGATCTGCAGAAAACAGCAGAACCTTAGGTAGTTCTACGAATTTTCTGTAATTTTCTAGTTGGAATTGGACCTTAAACCCCTCATGGAAGTTGTAGGAAACATCTTTAGGAACAACATATCAAAATTTGAGAACAAATGGTTGAGATTTAGGCAGTGAAATGATCCTTCTTCTGTAGACACTCAATTTGGAAGTTGCTGCAGAATTTAAGGGTAAAGACAGCAAATTACCGCTCTTTATACATTGAGATATAGGCTTAGGTTTCTTCACAAAAAATGTTAGATAAGCAAATTGGATGGTCTATCTTTTCTTCCAACAGACCATGCCTATAATGTTCCACGATAGCACTTTCATTTTTGCTTTTATAGGACTAGGAGCGATAACTATCAATTTCTTAAGATAAGATAGAAAGGATTGCAGGAAGGCTGAGAGGCAAGTGTAGCTAGTTTTGATTGAGCTCCTGACCTTTGACTAACCTGATTCCGAAAAGAAGGGAAGAGAGTAGCCCGGGACAAGATATTTGATTTACGCAACGCCAAGATTAGATACCCCAGTAGTCCTAGCCATAAACGATGGATACTAGGCACCGTGCTCCTGGTCTGGACTGCATTGTCGTACTCTTTTGCTTTTTTGGGATAAAGGCTAGTGCTCTAATAGGCATAGGCATTCACCTTTCGAGTTGTTGTCTCTTTCCCATTGTTTCAATCCAAATTTGGAATAAGCATAAGATCACTCAATGACTTCCTGAAATTCTTTCCTAAGCTCAACCAATCCCCAACACTAATAGATGCTAGTTGGGGGGCCATCTGCTTAACCCAGCCCTAGTCTAAGTAGTTGGGGGTTGGGTTCCAGGCTCCAACTCGATCTTGTGGTAGACTGCCCTCTTAGGGGGCACTTGTCAACTCACTCGCCTTAGCCCCGATCGGTTCAGTCCCTCAGTTACGAGAGCTAGCTTATGCTGTGAGGCTTGCAGAGCCGTTTTCATCCCATTTCGGCCCTCTTTTGGAGTCGCCGTAGGCCTGGGTCTTGGTCGCCGTCGCGCCGCCGTCGCCGTGAACTTGTTTTCACGCTAAACCGATGAGTTAGTGTTGACACCTAAATTTTGATGATTTGGTCATTTATTTATTGCATAGAAAATTAGGGGTTAATTTTATCCCTGAAAAAATATTAATTGCATAGCATATAGATGTAGGTGCATTTATTTTTAATTTACATGTTTTGCATTTATTTATTGGACCGGTGATGGGTGGATTTGAATTAGTGATTCTGAGCTTTAAATTGACAGGCTTGACTAAGCCCATGAAGCGAGCAAATTGACCCAAGCCCGTTTTTTTTTAAGTAATCGGAAATTATCTCGTGAGAAAATAAGAATTTGAAATTTTCCGGGATATGATGAATTTTTCGAATAGGGTAGATGTGAAAAGTGAATATTGCATTTGGAAAAAAGAATCTTCGCGGATATCAATTTGGAAAAATTAAAACCCTAGTCTGAGGCTTATAAATAGATTAGTCGTATAGGGTTTTCAAGAGGCCACACATTGAATATACAGCCACACAAGAGTTTTTTTTACTTCGTGGGAGGAATAATTTCTTTTTCTAGGTTTTTCTTGGTTTACTTTGGGGGCTTTTTCTCCACTTCATTAGGAAAAGAAAAGCTTGCCGAGGGAAAAGTCAAGGCAAGAAGAGCAGAAAATTACAGAGACAGCAGGGAGAAGAGACGTGCAACAGGTTGCAATAGAGGAAAAAGAAAAAGAAAAAAAAATAAAAGCAAAAAAGGAGGAACTGTTCTTCTTCTTCGGGTCTTTTCTACCATCGTGACTGAAAACCAGCGCCCAATGCCACCCGCGTCTGGTCGCCTGCCTCTTGCAGTGCCTTTAGCCATCCATCTGCAACCCTCGACGACCGACACCGTTGCGTTGCTTGCCTGCACCTCCGCCTCCCTCTGTTTGCGCATCCGCCCAACGCTCAACGCTGCTTTTGCTCAGAGGCTGCGATGCCATCACTGGCCATCGTCTCCGCCCGAGCACTAGTGCCACAAGAGCTCGCCGCACCCGCCGGCATCTCCTGCAGCTCCGCTCGAGCATCGATGCCGCAACAAATCCCAAGTCGGAAATTGCCACCGCTGCCCTCTGCCTGAGCGATGACACCGTTGTAGCTCGCACCACTGCTCGCTCGTCCACCTTGCCTGCAGCCCACGCTGGCCTAGGACTCACCTGCTGCTCGCGACCTCGCCAACCACCGCCCCTGCTGCCGTGTCCGTTGCCGACGCTCGCTTCTGCTGCTGAGCCTGTCGCCGACGCTCGCCTTTACTGCCGACACCTCCGCCCACCGTTTGCCGCACCTCGCCTCACTTGCAACTCACTGGCCTGCGACCCTCCTGCCGTTCGCGACCCCCTCTGCCAGCTGCTGTTATCCATCAGCCTCGCACCAGCAATCTCTGGTGACTCCGGCTCCCCCCTCGTCAGAGCTCCAAACGCTGGCAGTTCCACCGCCCTTGGCCGTGCACTTCCACGTGCTACCAAGCTTTGGTTTGGAAGCAAAAAAAGAGAAAAAAAGAAAAAGAAAATCAATCTAGGTAGTTTTTTATTTACTTTATTTTTATCTTTATTTTTATTATTTTTTTTTTTTTTTTGGTGGAATTATTCCTTAATGTATGATTGAGATTCCGACATGAAATAGCCTCTCAAATTAGGGATTGATAGTCCAATTTTTGAGCACGAAATTCGACTCGCAATCGCTTGAAAAATTGCCAATCCGATCTCACGCCCGAGATTCGATTCGCGATTTAGTTTAAAATTGACCAACTTGATCTCATGCGCGAGATATGGTTCATCAATTTTTGGATATCAATCTTATCTAAATCTGATTTGCCATCGTGTGGTTTGAGTCGATTTTGTTTTCGTAAAAAAAAAAAAAAATCCAAAAAATGTGATTTAGATTAGGTCTATTTCTTGTTTTAGGGTTTTGCATGTTTAGGATAGGAAATTTATTTATTTCAAAATTTTTTAAAAAATAAAAATCCAAAATAATGCATTCATTTAGGATGTTAGTTTTGTTTTAAATTTAAATTGCTCGTTTAATTATGTGTCAAATTTAATTTCGAATTTCATAAAAAAACACAAAAATCATCATGAATATGTCATTAGAATTAGGGCATTCTTTGCACGTCATTGCATATTATGATAGATTGCATGCTTATTAAGAAAATAAAAAAATCATGTGCATGTCATATAGAATTAGGTTCATGAAATGCACGTCATTTAGTAATTGGCGCTAGGTTCATTTAATTAGAAATTGCCCGTCATTAAGATTAGGTCATTTTTGGTTAATTTAGATTTGCATATTTAATTATTGCACGTTCATTAAGAAAACATAAAGAAATTACTTTACCCATTCGTATAGTTTAGGTTATACTGTTATGTCATATCATTTCATGTTAGATTAGTAGCATGCATTGCATAAAATTTTTTTTTTATTAAACAAGAGAAAATCATGAAAAAAGATCGAGTGATGGTGTGTTAATTAGAAATCATATCTAGGATTGTCGATGTGAATTATGATCTAACACTGTAGATGCTTTCGTTGCTATAAGGTAAGTTTTGCAATTTATTCACTACTTTATCTAGATGTTAAATTGGTGGTTTGCACACCTGCATGATCACCTTACATGTTAGGGAATTAAAATTAATTCAAGCTGCTTGTAAAACATTTTTCAAAATATAAGAGAAAGGTACCGAAAGGGTGTTAGAGAAATCTAGAGTAATCAAGTCATCGAACTCACAAATCTCTGGTTCGTAGAAGTAAAGTAAATCTCCTGTTACTTTACTTGGGTTTCTAATCGACCCACCAAAAATAGATTAGTAGTGACTCTTAAATTAAAAAAATCATTTGCATGTTAAGAATTTGAACCTAAATCGCGAATTGGTATAGGCTTGGGAGAGCCCGAGTTAAGTCTAGGCTTAATAATCCAAACCCTAGGTGGTTCATTGAGAAAATTTGGTCGCGACAGTTAGCATCCTAATCTTTGATTAGGGGGTTAATTACACTTAGTTGGGTTAGTTAGGCTAGTTAGGGATTAGGAATGGTTAGTTCATGTGACTAGGTTAGTTAAACTTAGTTAGTTAGGCTAAGTATTTAGTTAGGTTGTTAGTTAGGTGGTTTAGTTAGCTTAATTAGTTAATATAGTTAGTTAAATTAGTTTAATTAGCTTAAGTAGATTAGCCTGGTTAGCTTATGTTAATTTAATTAAGTGTTTTAATTTAAATAATTTTTAATTTATTTAAATAATTTTTTTATTAGCGTAAATTATACCGGGATAGCCGGTTGTCAGAATTTTGTGCCGATCATCATTGTTGTATTGGTTTGTGCAATTGATTGCTAATTTATGCAATTGAGTGTTGGATGATGATTTTTAATTATTATTTCAAAAATATGAATTTTTGGTATTTAATTAGAAAACTACCAGGTGTCGGGTTTTGGTATTTCAAATCGTGGAATTTTTAAATGGGAGAATATCACGCTTTATGGTTCAAATTGACTATATGACCACCGTCGCGACCTCTTTTTTTTTTTTTTTTTTTTTTTTTTTTCGACGCTTGATTGGGGCGAGCGCCCGACGGAGGCTAATGGCTCGGCTAAATCTATTTTAGCCCGGACTCTCCTAAATCCACCAATTCGCGACTTAATGGTCCAAGTTTTTAACCTGTGAGTTAATTTTAAAAAGGAGTCGCCACTAATCGATTTAGGGTGGGTCGATTAGAAACCCAAGCGAGATACCGGGAGAAATACTCGCTCCTGCGCAACTAGAGAAATTAGGATCAGGGACTTGATTACACTAGTTAATCACTAATGCCCTTTCGGTACCTAACCTTGTTTAAACTCTAAGGCTTTTTTTGGATTTTTTTTAGGGATTTTCCATACATTTGTGGAAGAAAAATATTTTTGTCTTTTTCTCATTTTTTTTTTTTTAACATAAAAGCATTTTTGGGATTTTTGATCATTTTCTGAAAATATAAATCATTTTTTTGGCTTTTTCTGACTTTTTGGGAAAATATGGATATTTTGATAATTTTGGAAAATAAATTATTTTTGATTATTTTTAATTTTATTAAAATATTAATTCTTATTTAAAATTATATTATAAACGACCCGGGTCGGATCCCGGGTTGGGCCCAACCCGGTCGTCGACTAGAGATCCTGACGGGCCCGCAACGCGAGGCGAGGTCTGGTGGCGAACAGTGGGGGTGAAGAAATCGGTAGCAAGTCCGATGCGGCGAAGCTTACAATGGGTCGTCGAGGGGGTGGTCGGGACGGCGCAGCCCGAGGCGAGATCTGGTGGAACGGCGTCGGGGCTGGGTGGTGGCGCTTGGAGCTGCGTCGTCGGCCACCGAACAGCAACGGCGTGACCTCTCTCCTCGGATCGGGACCCCTCTCTCTTAGATCTGCCTTCCTCACTCCGGTTTCTCTCAGATCTGGCGTCGGGACCGCCTCTGTTTAGATCTAGGCTCACTCGCTCCTGGGCCTCCCCCGAAGTCTCTCGGTGGGAAGTTGCCGGAGTTCATGTACCTTCGATCTTTCTCCGGTGTCCTTTTTCGACGGAGCTTCGACCGTCTATTTATAGGTGAGGGAGATCCGGTCGGTGGAGAACCTTGGCCGCCGGCCTTCGACCTGCCGACCGGTCCCCCTCGGCTGAACCGGTGTCCCATCCAAGCTCCCTTGTGCTCGGCATTGATGGTATGCGAGACCCATCACTTCCGGCCGACGTCGGTCTACTTTTTTTTCTTCGTAGGTGTTGTAGGTTTTTTTTGCAGAGGAAGAAGACAAAGGGAAGAAGGAGAAGGGGCTGGGGTCGCGCGGGCCGGGCCTGTGGGGGGGATCCGCGCGACGGTGAAGGAAAAGGGAAGGGGTGGGCTTTCAAGCCCAGCCCCAACGGCTGCTGCCCTTATTTTTTTTCGTTGTTTTTCTTGTTTTTGTATTTATTATTTTGTATTTATTATATAAACAAAAGGAAAATTACATAAACATAGAAACTAAGGCCTAATTGAAAACGTAATCAAATTTTAGGTGTCAACAACCACGCACAACTATTTTACCGAGTGTTTTTAATATGAAGAAAATAGGCCGAGTACATTATTTGAAATTGAGGCATTTGAGTGTAAAGCACGATGTCCTTGGCTGAGATTGGATGTGCGTGTGATCACTATCTGAACCAATCACCCGATGAAAGTCGAGGGCGATGCTCCGTCGAGAATGCCCCACGTCAACGGATGCTGGTCGCAGTGGAGACTGGACCGATGCTTCTTCGGGAATGCCACCTAAATGTAGACGTTGCCGTACCTGACGAAGTAGGACAACGCCCAATTATGCCAGATGACTGCTGACTGTTGAGTTGGCTGTGGCCATTGGGTCGTAATTAATTGGGACACGCTTGAGTGATTGAAATAGCCGTGCCTAATTGTGGGACGGAATTGTGTGGCACGGAATGGGACGTGTCATAATAATTTAGCCTTATAATCGGGACCCTTGTGATTGATTGTTGTATGATCTGAGGTGTTCCAATTAATGGTTTACGCTTATTGCGTTCATATATGACATGTGATGTATTAACGTGCATGGAGGTGCTGAGGCGGGGTAAGTCTTATATGGTGCTTGTTTAGGCTGCCTCTATGTGAATTCTCCTCCTAATCGGGATTTAGGGTGTGGACTCGCTAAGACTTTGTCTCACCCCATCGTGGTTTAAAATTTTCAGGTCCTTAGATGGAGGTTCGACCTGTTCATTTTGGGTAGCCACAAGAGGCCGAGACCGAGCGTACCATCCTCCCTATCCATGGGTCTACCTGGACCCGCGGGCTCGTAGTTACCACCATTTGGGTTGATGAGGGCCTATCTCAGTTGGTACCTCATTGATTCAAAGCGTGGTTTCGTCACGGGCCTGACAGGGTTCGAGAGGGCCTTTTGGATGGTTTTGACGGACTTGCCGTCAATGATGGTGTTGTGGAGGACTCGAAGCCCTCCAGAGCTTAGTTGGCTCAGTAGCTTTTTTTGAGATAGACCTCCTGTATATAAACCGTAGGTTTGACCTAGTTGTATATAAAGTGTGTTTTATGAAAAAGGTGCTAGCATGTTTTACTATCCCATGTGTTTGATGAAATGGAGTCAATGAGGGCAAACCATGTCTAGGACTTGGTTGATCTACCACCCAATCGTAAGGCTATTGAAAATAAATGGGTTTTCAAGATTAAGTGAATGGTGGATTGATCCATTGAAAAGTATAAGGCTCATCTTGTGACAAAATATTATATTCAACAAGAAGGTATAAACCATAGGGAAACCTTTTCACTAGTTGTAAGGTTTGTCTTTATACGCCTTATCATAACTATCGTTGTACATTTGGACCTAGAATTACATCAAATGAATGTAAAGACGGCATTTCTTAATGAATAATTAGATAAGGAAATCTATATGAAGTAGCTAATAAGTTTCATAGCTGAAGATTAGGAGCGTAAAGTTTGCAAGCTTCATCACTCAATATATGGCCTTAAGTAATCATCTAGACATCGGTATCTTTGTTTTCATTAAAACATAACATCTTTCAAATTCATGATGATCGAAGAAGATCACTACGTATATGTCAAACGATCCGAAGATAAATTTGTGATTTTATTATTTTATGTGGACTTTATTTTCCGATTGGTTGGAAATGACAAGGGTTTAGTTATCATCATAAAAGAATGATTTGGAAATGAAGAACATGGGGGAAGCTGCTTATATATTATGAGTTAAGATCGAAAGAGATCGATCAAGAAAACTCCTTATTTTATCACAAGAATATTATATAATGAAGATTATTGAGCATTTCAATATGCAACATTTTAATCCTATCGATACCTTTGTCATGCAAGGCGAAGGCTTAAGTGCTAAGATGTGCCCTAAGACTCCAGAAAAAAATAAATAAATGGAAAATATTCCTTACGCTAGTGTGGTCGGAAGTTTGATGCATGCTATGATGTCTACTCGACCCAACATATGTTATGCCGTGGGGTTGGTGAGCCGATATCAATCAAATTCTGGTTAAGTATACTAGAAAGTAGTGAAGAAAATCTTGAGATACTTAAAAGGCACTATGGACTATCGACTTTGTTATCAAGAGAGTGATTTACTTTTATTAGGCTATTCAGATACTGATTGGGGAGAAGACATAAATAAGCATAAATTGACTTCTGGATATGCGTTCTTACTTAATGAATGTGAAATTTCTTGGAATAGCAAGAAACAAACATGCACGGCCTTATCTATGATAGATGCAGAATTTACTGCACGCTCTACTATAGTGTAAGAAGTAGTATGGCTAAAAAGTTTCTTAAAAAATTTAGCAATTGTCACTAAGGTTCCAAGATTAGTGATAGTTTATTGTGATAGCCAAGCAGTCATTACCTATATGAAAGATCTCAAGTATTATGGAAGGATAAAGCACATTGATTTAAAGAATAACTTCATCATGGATATAATAGCGTAGAGAGAAGTGATCCTTCAATACATTTTGTCGCGACCAAATTTCGGGTGAACCACCTAGGATTTGGCTAATGGATTACTAAGCCTAAACTTAGCTCAGGCTCTCCCAAGGCCATACCAATTCGTGACTTAGGTTCAAGTTCTTAACATGCAAATGATTTTTCAATTAGGAGTCGCCATTAATCTATTTTTGGTGGGTCGATTAGAAATCCAAGTAAAGTAACGGGAGATTTACTTTACTCCCGCAAACTAGAGATTATGAGTTCGGAGATTTGATTACGCTAGATTTCTCTAACGCCCTTTCGGTACATTTCTCTTTTATTTAGAAAAAAAATGTTTTGCGGGCAGCTTGAATTAATTTTAATTCACTTCCCTAACATGTGAGGTGATCAAGCGAGTGCGCAAACCACCAATTTAATACCCATATAAAGCAGTGAATAAATTGCAAGACTTACCTCATGATAACGAAAGCATCTGCAATGTTAAATTAGAATTCACATCAATAGTCCTAGATATGATTTCTAATTAACACACAATTACTTTTTTTTTTTTTCACTTATTTAATGAGAATCATGCTTTATGCAATGCATGCTAGTAATCCAACATGAAATGATATGACATGGCAATATGACCTAAACTATATGACGTAAGTGAAATATTTTGTGCTTCCTTAATGAACATGCAATCTATCCTAGAGAATAAAATTAATCTATTCTAAGACAATTTTTTTGATATTTTCCATGAAATTCGAAATTAGAAAAACGCGAAAATTATCTATGCAAGTTAAGATATCATCCAATTTGTATTATCTTAACCAAGTAATCCAAAAATGCAATCTATCTAGGAGAAATTGTCTAAACCTGAAATCAAACATGCAATTTTATCATAATATGCAATGATGTACAAAGAATGCCCTAATTCTACATGACATATGCATGATGATTTTTGCGTTTTTTTATTTATAAAATTCGAAATTAAAATTGCAACCTAAGTTAAAAAAAAAAAAAACTAGCATCCTAAATTGATTTTTTTTAAATTCGAAATAAATAAATTCCCTATCCTAAATATGCAAGATAACCTTAAAACAAGCAAAGAACCTAATCTAACTCCGATTTTTGGATTTTTTTTACGAAAACAAAATCCTCTCAAACAACATGACAGCACATCCAACAAGATAAGATTGATATCCATAAAATTGACAAACCATATCTCGCGCATGAGATCGGGTTAGCTAATTTTAAACAAAATCGCGAATCGAATCTCGAGCGTGAGATCGGATTGGCGTTTTTTTGTACGATTGCAAGTCGGATTTCGGGCGCGAAAATTGAACCAACAACCGTGCGAAATTAGAGATTAATCCGTAATTTAAAATGCTACTCGAGAAAACTTTGGATAAGATTTATCATTCGAAGATTTGAATTTAATTGCAATATCCATGAATTAAGTAAGGAAATTACCAAATTAAATTTGGATAATATCTTTACCTACTTCGTAATATCGTTCCCGAATTTGGACTCGTCGGATGATGGGACTAGTGATGGCTCGTGGGGGATGATTCACGGTCGGGTGCTCGGTCGGCTGCAAAATCAAAACAAATGTGCGGCAAGGACTAACGCAATATATTGGATTAAAGAATTAGACCCCAAACCCTCGAATCTCCTTACTGCCGGTGTTTCCCTTGCTGCCATGCACCCTTATATTTCAATTTTTTTTTTTATCTAACCCCCCTCCGTGTACTCTTTGTGTTCTTTCACGTGTCACTTGCGAATCACACCTATTCTGAGCACAATGGTCGATCATGGCTCGTGGGTCATGGATGGTGCTACAAGGGGCTTGGGAGTGACTCACGTTGGGGACATCACGGGCGTCTTGAGTATCGCGAAGTAGCAGGAGATCGCCGAGGTGGTGTCTGCTTACGATACGGCCGTTCTCAACGAGAATGGTGGCAATGGACAGCGATGTTGACGACGATAATGCGAGCGGCGGCGGCTTGTGGACTGGATCACCTACGGTGATGGACGAAAAGTTGATTGTCGAGGCTTGGTCTTGACTCAATGATGTTGGGCTGATGTTGGTGGGGACTTATTGTTGGAGAAAACTTTCTTATTTATTTTGAAGTTAACAAAACGTTTTCATCAGTCTAGTTTGAAGACTCATAGACTCTATCGTCAAAGTCTGAAGACCTCCAGACTCAAGATTCAAAGTCTACCCTCACTGATAGTTTCCAGACCAGCGAAGAGAAGACTTATCCAGATGCAAGAATATTCTTAAAGATTCGATTTGTACGGTTGAAGAAGATCTCACAGCTGGAGATAGCACTTCGTGATCTATTATTCTCTTTGCAAATCAATTTGGATAATTAGATCTGGTGATTGACGAAGTATACTTGGAAGGTTCTATTTATGGAAACCTAGATCTTGATTGTATGGGTGAGCAGGATTGATGGACTATCATCACATTCCTTAATAAACTCGAGATCTTCTTAATTGATTCTGTCCAACGGTATGATTGGAAGAACTCCTTTGGAATGTGCCAACGAATATGAAGGCATGGAGGAGTATATAAGGAAGACACTCAAGTTATTCGAAGGTGTGCGTGATAGAAGAATTCTAAAGTCTGAAGCTCCTAGTTCTTTGTTATTTCATTCATTGAGCTTATACTGTATTCGATAGAGAGATAAATATTTGTGAGACCTTGAGGAAGTGTAGTAGAGTCTCTACACTGTGGAATCAAGGACATGAGACTGTAATATCTCTTTTGGTTCTTAGTGAAATCCAGCCGGTGGGCTGTTAGTGCGGGAGAGTAGACGTAGGCTTGGTCTAATCCGAACCACTATAAACTCTGTGTTTCAAATTCTCTTTCCCTAAACTCTTTACTTTAACTTTTTATTTATACATATCTATTTACTGTCTTCTACATCTTTAGTCTATCTTTATCAAAAGATAAATTAAACTGTTATGTTTTAGCAAAGATTGCTTTAACACTTATTCACCTCCCTCTAGGTGTTCTTACTAGCCCTATCAATTGGTATCAGAGCTCGTGTACTCATTTAATTGAAGTGTTTTTACTTTTGAGTTAAAGATCTATGGCTAGTATGTTGGCTCCAGGATTGGTTGAAGGTCAAAGCAACACAAGACCAACTTACTTCGATGGAAATGATAAAAAACATATGGAAAAACAAGATGAAAGCTTTCCTAAGATCGAAATATCCTCTAGAATGGGATGTGGTAGACAAAGGAATCATTCCTAAAGCGGCATCAGTTTCAGAAAGAGGAAAAGAAGCCGCAGTTGCTAGCGAGATGACTCAAGAAGAAATAACTAAGAGACAAGCTCTTGATGCTAAAGCAATTTATTCCTTATATTGTGTTTTATCTCCTACTCAGTATAACATAATATCTTCTTGTGAAATAGCTAAAGAAGTTTGGGATAGGCTGCACATTACTTATGAAGGAGCTGATCAAGTGAAAGAGACGAGGATTAATATTCTACTCGGACATTATGAAACCTTCAAGATGAAATCAAGAGAACCTATCACTGATATGTTTAGTCGTTTTACTGAGATAATAAATGGTTTAGAATATCAGGGACAACCAATCTCAAAACCAATGAAGGTCAACAACTTGTTGCGTGGACTCTCCAAAGATTGGAATCACATAAAGACATCAATAAGGGAAATACAAAGGATCATGCCGCTTTCTGTAGACAAACTAGTTGGCACACTTCAGTCCTATGAAGTGGAGAAAATCAATGAGGAGGAAGATCCTAAAGGTAAGAAGTCAATTGCTTTGCAATCTAACGATGATTCTGATGTTATAGATTTTGAAGATGATATGGATGATGAAGAGTTAGCCCTTATGATAAAGATGTTCAGGAAACTGAATAAAATGGGAAGAATGTTCAATTGGAAGAAACAGAACACTCAAAAGTTTCAAAACAAATCTACTGAGGATGATGAAACCAACAAAGATGTGATCTGTTTTGAATGCAATAAAAAGGGACACATTAGACCCAACTGTCCTATGTTGAAGAAAAAGAAAGGAAAAGCTGAAAAATATAGGAAGGCTCTCAAAGCAGAGACATGGAGTGATACTGAATGCGAAGAAAGTGATGAAGATTATGCCAACATCTGCATAATGGCAAAATCAGATTTAGACTCAGACTCTGAGATAAATACAAACTCAGACTCAGATAATGAAATCGAGGTAAGCAATCTAAAGATTTCTATTAAAGTCTCGAAATACATCGATGAGATTTGTCTTAGTCTCAAAACCTCTCTTAAGAGAATTTCCGAGCTAAAAAGGGAGAATTTTGCACTGAAGCAACAGGAAAATTCTTGGAAAGAAAAATTTGATAATTTAGACAAAAGCTTTATTATTTTAAAAGAAAATGCAAACTCTCTTTCAAAAGAAAATAATCTTTTAAAAATTGACATTTCAAGTATTTCAAAAAGATTTTCAATAGGATCTGAAAAGCTGGAAAAGATTCTTTCAATACAAAGACCTTACTTCAACAAGTCAGTCTTGGGAATGACATCAGAAATTGTTCCTCTAATCGATTTTCCAAAAGTAAAGGAACGAATCAAACAAAGACTAACAAAGACCTTTTACAGGAATCATTTTCAAAAAGTTTTTATGAAACCCATTGGCCGAAGTGCTCTCAAATGTTCCAATTGCAATAGCTCAGAACATTTTGAGAAAGAATGTCCTATGGTTTGGAGACCTATTAAGAAGGAATGGGCAAAGACTGCATATTGCACTAACTCTTCTGGACCCAAGAAAATATGGGTACCAAAGAAAGCTTGAGTTTCTTTTCTAATTGCAGGTCACCATCAAGAAAAAGATTAAATGGTATTTGGATAGTGGTTGTTCAAGACATATGACTGGAGATTCAGGTTGTTTTATAAATCTTGTTCAAAAGAATAGTGGAAAAGTCTCTTTTGGTGGAAATAGCAAAGGAAGAATTGTTGGATGTGGAACTGTAAAGATTGGAAGTCTCACAATCAATAATGTCTCTTTGGTGGAAGGTTTAAATTACAATCTACTTAGCATTAGTCAACTGTGTGACACTGGATTCAAAATCAATTTTCAAGAAGGAGTATGTTCGGGAACTAGTAAAGATTTTTCTCAATCTTTTACTGGACGAAGACATGGGAACATCTATCTTCTGGATATAAAACCAGAAAGTTTGCAATGTCTAATTTCAATTCAAGATGAAGCAAATCTTTGGCATTGAAAGCTTGGCCATGTCAACATGAAGCAAATTGCCAAGATCTCTTTCAAAAATCTTGTTCGTGGACTACCCAACCTGAAATATCAAAATTCTGATTTATGCACACTATGTGTATTGGGAAAACAGGTTATAAGTTCTTTTAAACCAGTAAATTAAGTTTCTACTAATCATGTTTTGCAGCTTCTGCATATGGATCTCTTTGGACCAACCAGAACTCGGAGCATTGGTGGAAAAAGATATTGTTTTGTAATTGTGGATGATTATTCACGATTTACTTGGGTCTACTTTATGGCAAGTAAGTTTGAAACTTTCTCTCACTTTTCAAAGTTTGCTAAGAAAGTTCATAATGAGAAATGATATGTTATTTCAAGCATACGGACAGACCATGGAGGTGAGTTTGAAAATCAAGACTTTACAAAATTTTGTGATGATTCAGGTTTTCAGCATGTTTTCTCTTCTCCATATACTCCGGAGCAGAATGGAGTTGTGGAAAGGAAGAATAGATTTCTGCAAGAGATGGCAAGAACTCTTTTAATAGAAAGTAGTATTTCTTCTCGTTTTTGGGCTGAAGCCGTTTCTACAGCCTGCTATATTATTAACAGAGTATTCTTAAGGCCTATTCTGGAGAAAACTCCCTATGAGTTACTTAAAGGAAAAAAGCCAATTGTTTCTTACTTTCATGTGTTTGGTTGCAAATGTTTTGTTTTGAAAAATACAAATGATTGATATGGTAAGTTTGAAGAAAAATCAGACGAAGGAATTTTCCTTGGCTACTCAACCTCAAGCAAAGCTTACAGAGTATTCAACAAGAAGACTCAGACCATGGAAGAATCTATGAATGTCAAATTTCAAGACACTTTGCAAAGTGAACTGATTCAGACTCAACCTGAAGAATCTGAATCTTCTTTAAATCTTACAAAGTCTATTTCTCCTAAAGTGGGTCAGACTTTTGAAGATCATCAACAAATAGAAGTTGAAGAATCAACTGAAGAAAAGGACTAGCATGTTGTTAGACCAACCAGCAACTAGAAGCACAAATCTAGTCATCCCAAAGAACTTATCATTGGTGATGTTTATGAAGGGATTCGCACCAGATCCAAAAAGCAAGACGAATCTAGCGCCGTGGCACTTATTTCTGAAATAAAACCTAGAAGTATAGAAGAAGTTTTAACTGATGAAAGCTGGATTGAAGCAATGCAAGAAGAATTCAAACAGTTCAGCATCAACGAAGTTTGGGAATTAACTCCTAAACCAAAAGGTAAATCCATTATTGGAGCTAAATGGGTTTTCAGGAACAAGATGAACGAAAAAGGAAAAGTGGTAAGGAACAAAGCAAGACTCGTGGCCAAAGGATATACGCAAGAAGAAGGGATAGACTATGATGAAACCTACGCACCAGTAGTCAGGTTAGAAGCAATTAGATTATTACTTGCTTTTGCCCATTATAAAAATTTCAGGTTATTCCAAATGGACGTCAAGAGTGCATTCTTAAATGGATTTATCCAAGAAGAAGTCTATGTGGAACAACCTTCTGGATTTGAAGATTCAAAGAAACCAGACTCAATATTCAGACTAAAAAAGACCATATATGGATTAAAGCAAGCACCTCGAGCATGGTATGACAAGTTAAGTAAGTTTCTACTTCAAAATGGTTTTAACAAAGGGAAAGTGGATACTACCTTGTTTATTAAAAGGGAATGTAAAAACTTTCTACTTGTTCAAATCTATGTTGATGATATTATATTTGGATCACCTAACGAAAGCCTATGCAAGAAATTTTCTAAGACTATACAGGACGAATTTGAGATGAGCATGATGGGTGAACTCTCCTTCTTTCTTGGATTACAAGTAAAACAATTGAAGGAAGGAATTTTCATTCACCAAGAAAAATATGCAAAAGAACTCGTCAAAAAGTTCGGTTAGGAGAATTGCAAAAAGACTGAGATACCAATATCAAGCTCTTCGAAGCTGGACAAAGATGAAGGAGGAAAGAAAGTTGACTAGAAACTCTACAGGAGTATTATTGGTTCACTTCTTTATCTTACCGCTTTTAGACTTGACATTTTGTTTAGTGTTTGCATTTGTGCTAGATTTCAATTTGATCCCAAAGAATCTCATCTAAGTGCTGCGAAATGCATCATCAAATACGTTGCAACTACCTCGAAGTTAGGTTTGTGGTATCCCAAAGAAGGAGACTTTACTCTCATTGGATATTCAGATGCAGATTTAGCAGGTTGCAGGGTTGATAGAAAGAGTACTTCAGGTATTTGTCAATTACTGGGAAACATGACAATATCTTGGTTTTCAAGGAAGCAAAGCACTATGGCTCTTTCAACAGCAGAAGCAGAATATGTGGCCCTTGGAAGTTGTTGTTCTCAAATCTTATGGATAAAACAACAACTAAGAGATTTTGGAATTAAAGACTCATGCACCGAGATCAAATGCGACAACACAAGTGCAATCAATCTCACAAAGAATCTAATTCTTCATTCTAGAGCAAAGCACATAGAAATTCGACATCCCTTTACTAGAGATCATGTTCAAAGTGGTGAAGTTATGATCCAGTTCATTGACTCAAAGAATCAAATGGCAGATAAATTAATAAAGCTACTGGAGAAAAGTTTATTTGAGTCTATTCGCACCAGACTGAACATCACATCCTTTAACTATTAAAGTTTGAAGATGCTCAGACTCGAGGTAAAGTCGAAGTTGCTCGGACTCGAAGGTCAAGAGATACGATTTGTAAGTTTTTTTTTTTTTTTTTTAGTAATTTAAAATTTTTGGAAAGGTACGGTTTCTTATCGCTAATTGATTGGATTTATTTTTTCCAAGTTTCGTTCTTGAATTAATGACTCTTATCCATTTTCAAAAAATGTAGTTATTCAAAAAGGCAGTTATTCATTTTCGAAAAAGGGAAGTTATTATTCTCAAAAAGGCATTTCTATTTTTCCTTTTTGTGACGCTTCGTTTACCTTGCTTCACTCGCTTTATATACTGTAGCAATTCATCTTTTTCGTTTTTCACTCTCAAACCCTAACTTACTCCCACTTGCTCTCACTTTCTCCATTGTTTATTCCAAAAAGTTTTCATCTTTTTGAGCAAAGTTGTGAAATTCTCTCTTGAATCGACAATGTCTTCGAGAAAGTCGTCAAGAATCGCAAGCAGGGGACCTCACCATTTGCCTGAGGGTCCTACCCATTTCAACTTGATCGAGGAAGAAGATTCCTCACCGCAAAAGCAACCAAGTCAGCGACAACATTCTCAGCAGTGCCAAACTCCTCCACCGACTCATCCTGAAGAAGAAATTGTGGAAGATGTTGAACCAGTAAGGACTCTTACTCCTAAAGTCGCTTTCAAGCTTTACTCTTACTTGAAAAAGGGTGGTACTGCTATGTCATTGATTGATGATTTTTTAAGAGAGAGAGGATACAGAAACGAAACCATGTTCTTGCGTGACATGGAAAAGATGGGAATTGCTGAAAAAGGGTCGGCTGAAAAGGCCTTTGTTAACTTTCCTAGCGGCCCGCAGTTTGGTATGGCGAATCAACTTGAAGGGCAAGATGACGACGAGAGATTGTTTACACATTTTTAGCCCAGATCAGGTGTGGCTACAAATGTTCCAGGAGACAGTTCGAGTCTTTTTAGATCGAAGAATCATAAAAGAGTCTATCTGGATTTATTGAAGAGAGGGGTCATGAACCCTAGAAGTGTTAATTTCGATTTCCTTGATTCGGTGAAGGTTAATTTGCGTGAGAAGTTTGCTCTGTTGCAATTAGAGCATTTTTGTTTTGAATCAACTGCTGCCTATCCATAACTAACAGCCTACTTTTATTCGAATCTATCTTTTGTGGATGCAAACAGTTTTTCTTTTACTGTGAAAGATAAGGAGTTCATGGTGAACATGGATACCTTGGCTGATCTAATTGGGATGGAAAAAGGGTGTTTCCAATCAATTAGTGTGTCCGTTGCTCATGCTACCCTGACCTTGGTGAAAGACAGGATTCCTGAAGGCAAGATATCCTACTCTAGGATGAATGCCACCAATATCCTACTGCACAAGATCGTGATCAATTACATCAGACCAAAATGACATCAAAGATTGACGTGTCTCGGTCTGAAGCAAAATTGATGCATGCCATCAACATCGGCTACAAGTTCTCTCTGCCTCACACTATTTTGTTTCACATGTACAAGACTGTTGTGAAAGATAAGGGACAACTCCCTTATTTTGGTCTTATTACACGCATTTTTAGGCATTTTCACATTCACATTCCTGCTCCTTTGTGTCTGACCAGCATTAATTCGATGGTGATTGGTTTCAAAATGATCACCAAGATACGACTAAAAGAGCTGAAAAAAGTGTTAAAGCGGATGAAGGAGAAGTCTCTATCAAAGGCAAAATTAGTTCCTACAGGGGCTAAGAGGAAAGGTAAGGAGCCCATGGGTGCTTCAGCAAAGAAGAAGAGAACTCTCATCTTGGAGGATGAAGAAGATGAGGATGAGATGACTCTCTCTGCCTTGAGGAACTTGAAAAGCTTTGTCAGTTTTCATGAGACAAGAGAAGAGACTGAGAAAAGAGATGCAGAAAGAAGAGCATAAAAGGAAGCAGAAGAAAGAATAGAAGTAGAAGAGGAAGAGGAAAGAAGACAAGAAGCAGAAGAGGAAGAGGAACGAGGAGTAGAAGCAGAAGAAGAAGAAGAAAGAAGAGAAAGAGGAGAAGAGGAAGGAAGAGAGGAAGAAGTGGCTCGGGAAGAATCATTTGAGCCTACTTTGGCTATAACTCCGTCGAGCAATTCTGGAAAGACAAAGTGGAATTGCTAGTGAACAAGCTCAAGAAAAGGATCACACTCCTGCTGATGCAGAACAATAAGAAGAATCTGTTTCTCCTCCCAAAGGCACTCATTCAGGGAGAGATGTGGTTAGACAAGGTGGATCTACACCTGGACTTGACTCAGTTGGACCTAGCTCTGCGACAACACATTCAGCAGATTTTTTGCGACTGCTAGAAATTCTACTAGACGTCAAGAAAGAGCAGTATGATGTGAGCTATGAATTGCAGGTTTTCAAGAATGCCTTCATGTCGACCTCAGTGTCTCTTCACGATCAGTTAAATGCCCTGAAGACACTAGTGCAAGATTCTATGAAGGGTGCAGATTTTATGAAGGAGGCTATCAAAAAACTTGAGAAGACAGTGCATTCAATGGAAGAATTCCAGCTCGTTCGCTTGCCCAAACAGCCTTGACTTTCTTCATTCTTAAAACAATTCTTTTTATTTTGTTCTCCACTTTTTGCTGTTGACAAAAAGGGGGAGAAGGTTTGATTTGCAGCAGATTTGATATTTGTTTGTTTTGTTTTTGACTTTGGATTTCTGGATTTGTTTGGTTGTGGGCTGCTTTTGATTTGATCTTTTGATGCCCGCAGTTACTTAGGCTCTGTTAATGATTATGGAAGAATAGTTGTTTTGTAGGACTAACATGTTATTTGTGGTTGCAGAATCGATGCTATTCATATCCTAATCCTTTATGAGATATTTTGTTTTGCTTAAGTGTTGTTTTGTAGGTCAAAAGTGTTCAAATCTGCAAGAAAGTTTTGTCATTATCAAAACGGGGGAGATTGTTGGAGAAAACTTCCTTATTTATTTTGAAGTTGACAAAATGTTTCCATCAATATAGTCTAAAGACTCATAGACTCTACCATCAAAGTCTGAAAACCTCCAGACTCAAGATTCAAAGTCTACCCTCATTGATAGTTTCCAGACCGATGAAGAGAAAATTTATCCAAATGCAAGAATATTCTTAAGGATTTGATTCGTACAGTTAAAGAAAATCTCATAGCTGGAGATAGCACTTCATGATCTATTATTCTCTTTGCAAATCAATTTGGATAATTAGATATGGTGATTGACGAAGTATACTTGGAAGGTTCTACTTATGGAAACCTAGATCCTGATTGTATGGGCAAGTAGGATTGGTGGGCTATCATCACATTCCTTAATAAACTCGAGATCTTCGTAATTGATTCTGTCCAACGGTATGATTGGAAGAATTCCTTTGGAAGGTGCTAACGGATATGAAGGCATGGAGGAGTATATAAGGAAGATGCTCAAGTTATTCAAAGGTGTACGTGATAGAAGAATTCTAAAGTCTGAAGCTCCTAGTTCTTTGTTATTTCATTTGCTGAGCTTATACTGTATTCGAAAGAGAGATAAATACTTGTGAGACCTTGAGGAAGTGTAGTAGAGTCTTTACACTGTGGAATCAAGGACGTGAGACTGTAATATCTCTTTTGGTTCTTAGTGAAATCTAGTCGGTGGGCTGTCAGTGCGGGAGAGTAGACGTAGGCTTGGTCTAAGCCGAACCACTATAAACTTTGTGTTCCAAATTCTCTTTCCCTAAACTCTTTACTTTAACTTTTTATTTATACATATCTGTTTACTGTCTTCTACATCTTCAGTCTATCTTTATCAAAAGATAAATTAAACTGTTAAGTTTTAGCAAAGATCGCTTTAACACCTATTCACTCCCTCTAGGTGTTCTTACTAGCCTTATCACTTCTCGGCTCAAGTCAATTGGTGATCGGCAAAACTCACGACACAGTTATCAAGGGTGAGGCCGGCAAGGACAAGCGACAATGGGCAAATCTATGAATTGAAGTGCGTTGAGAAACAAGGAGAGAACAAATTTTTTTGACTTAGCAATCGAGAGAAAAGCCTCGAAAAATAGAACCCCTCTTGTGCGGCCGTATATTCAATGTGTGGCCCCCCGAAACCCTAGGCGAACAACCTATTTATAGGCCAATGATTAGGGTTTTAATTTTTTCCAAATCGATATCCACAGAGATTTTCTTTCCAAATGCAATATTTGCTTTTCCGAACACAATATTTGCTCACACTTGCCCTATCCGAAGATATCCCGGGAAAATGTCAAATATCTATTTTTCATGAGATAATCTTCGATCATTAAAAAAACATGCTTGGGCCAATTTGCTCGTTTTGTGGGCTTAGCCCGATCTGTCAATTAAAAGCTTAGAACCACTAATTCGAACCCATCCATTACCGGTCTAATAAATGCAAAAAATGCAAATTAGAAATAAATGCACCTAAAATTATATGCTATGCAATTAATATCTTTTCAGGGATAAAATTACCCCCTAATTTTTAATGCAATAAATGACTAAACGGGTTGCCAAAATTTAGGTGTCAACAGCTGCCCCTCTTTGAATGTGAGCTCGTAGAGGTTGCCTTCAAAGACAAATTGAGACCTAAATTTTGACCATGCGCATGCATTGAATGATTTTTTTGTTGGAAAATGAATTCCCCTTTTAAAATGCAATTTATATGATGCATGGAAATGCTAATGCAAATGCATGATGCGAAAGGAAATAACGTACCTATAGTTACTTACCAATTAGTGCAGTAGAGCATCTTGAGGTACATGATAATCCCCGTTTATTCAACAAGTACCTAGTTTTCACTCAGGCTCCTTGAAGAGTCTAATAGGTAATAAATTGAGATATCGAAACTGAGAAGAACATTCACATCCAAAGTGAAATGTTCAATGAAAAGAATTGAGACATCCAGATCCAGACTGAGATGTGAAGATTTTTTAAACTCGAAATACCTAGATCTAGAATAAGGTGTAACGAGAAAGCTCGAAAAACATTCACATGCAAAGTGAAATGTTTAACGAAAAGAATTAAGATATCCAAATCCAAACTGAGATGTCAAGATTTTGTGCTCGAAATACCTAGATCCAGACTAAGGTATAATGAGAAAGATTGAAAAACATCCACATCCAAAGTGAGATGTTCAACGAAAAATAATTAAGACATCCAGATCCATACTGAGATGTCAAAATTTTTTAACTCGAAATACCTAGATCCAAACTGAGGTATAACAAGAAAGATCGAAAAACATCCACATTCAGAGTGAAATGTTCCACGAAAAATAATTAAGACATCTAGATTTAGACTGAGATGTCAAAATTTTTAAACTTGAAATATCTAGATCCAAATTGGGGTATAATGAGAAGGATCGAAAAACATTCACATCTAGAGTGAAATGTTTAACGAAAAGAATTAAGACATCCAGATCTAGACTGAGATGTCAAGATTTTTGTACTTGAAATACCTAGATCCAGACTAAGGTATAAAGAGAAAAATCGAAAAACATTCACATCCAAAATGAAATATTCAATGAAAATAATTTTGTGACATTCAAATCCAAATTGAAATGTCAAAATTTTGGGGCTCAGAATACCTAGATCCAGACTAAGGTATAACAAGAAAGATTGAAAAACATTCACATCCAGAGTTAAATGTTTAGATGAAAATAATTAAGGCATCCAGATCCAGACTGAGATGTCAAAATTTTGGGACTCTAGGCTACGAAAGCACGCCGAGTCAATAAAAGAAATCCAGGCTACGAAAGCATGCCGGTTCGATAAAAATGACTTTAGGCTATGAAAGCACGCCAAGTCAGGAACTTCGGGCTACGGAAGCACGCCAGGTCTATTAAAATGGGACATCGGGCTACGGAAGCACGCCGAGTCGATGAAAAGGACACTAGGTTATGGAAGCACGCCGGGTCAGTAAAAAGGGCTTCGGGCTACGAAATCACACCGAATCTTAAGGCTTCAAGGAGCAACTTGAACGTCAAGTATTACTAGGTCTTTAAGGAAATATTAACTGTCAGACATGATTAAAGCAAAAACTAATATGCATTCATTAAAGACGTAGACAAATTTGAGCTACTCTAGAATGCACATTTCAAAGTTCAGTGAGATTTTCATCAATTCAATCAAGGTTTATGCATAATGAATTTACCATATTTGCATCACCCAAATTTCCACAAGAGAGAATTGTCGTTCAAGACAATGACATGGATTTCTTAAGAATGCTAAATGAGAGACTTTCAGTTAAAAAGGACTTTCACTCACTCTCATTCAGAAAGGCTATTTTATGAGAATCACTCAATCTCACCATATCGACAAGGGTCTGAGTATTCTTGCAAGCGGTACGACCTTACCAATCTGAGAGGTCTTTAATAAGGACCGTAATGTGGGCTTGGTTAACGGCTTAATAAAGGGACTCTTTGAATCAAGGCAATTGAAAAAACAATTTTGCAATCATCTCCGAGTTTACAAGTCAAGAACCCTGCAAAATGAGAAAGAAATAATTTTGCTCGCACTTCTTCGAGTAATGCTTAAAACATATGAACTCCCATGTTAATTCAAGTGCTATAATTAGAAGAGACTTTGCAAGGGACGTAACGTAAACTGTGTTCATAGGTTGAGAAATGAAAGGCTCAAAATGTGTGTAAAGGGTGAGAGTTGATGATCTTCTTGGTATTGCCACTAGTTTTCTTTTTCACCCTCGGGGATTGTCTTCATAAAGCGCCCCATTGATTGTAAAAACTTAGCATTTGAGTTCTTTGAATACTGCTCCATTAGGGATACAACCTTTTACAACTGACAATCACCTATCTTGACTCTCTTTTTTCATCTATGGGCATTGGTCTTACTTTTACCAGGCATACTGCTTTTTCATGCCCCTAGTTCTCATTCATTTTTTTCTTCACTTCTTTTTTCATGGGCATTGGCTTTGCTTTTACCAGGCACACTGCTTTTTCATGCCCCTTAATTCTATTTTGAATGACTATATGGTACCTTTAACATTTAGACCTTTGAGAGGTCTTCGTCTTCTGTTAGCACTCCAGACCATACTGTTTGAACAATTGCTTTTTGCCTTGCCCTAGTGTGGGGGATGATCACCAATTGGGCTTATAGAAATGAAATTGCAGGCTCAAGTGGGCTATGCAAAGGATATAAGTATGTAGGATAAAGAAAGAAATGCTTTTTGTCATCCTAAGACACTTAAATTGCCACATGAATTCAATGTAATAGCACAACATGAAGATTGATGCAAGTGAGAGCAAAAAAATTTCTTTTCATTTTCCTCATCTCATGATACCATCTTACCTACCAGTTGCCCCAATGTGGGGTGGTTCTTGACAGGGGTAATTTGAAAAGAATCTCCAAAAGTGTATGAGGCTCAAAGGGGTTAAACAACAGATCACCTGTAGTGTTTGGGATAGAGAAATAAACTGCCCTTCATCATTTCAGTCATCGTACCTTTTGTAAGAGAACTCTTTTCTTTGCGGATATGGAACTTTTTGCACTCATCTCACAAGTGTATGAGTAGGGGACTGTGTATATGATAGGGTTTGCCTTTCATCATCCCGACTCGTCTCATTTGGTATGCTCAATCCATTCCACATCATTCATTAACTCAATCCATCTTGATGTTCTTTAGTGGAATTGGTGGACTAAAGATGTAACAGTCACCATGCAAAAGCCTTTTCAAAAGAGCTTAATAACTTTAAGCATGAAAAATTGTCAACTTCAAAACAAACAATTTACCACACTCAAAAAATGTTTTCATAAGTATGAAAAACATGATTTTGAGTGTTCATTCAAGGAATTGTCCCATGAAGGGACTGTCTCAATAATGGGTGTTCTTGGATTGCCCCTATCAAAAGGGAACAAACACACAAATTGATCAATCGAGACTGAAAATCTGATCTTCAGTTTAACAGATGCTCCATTTTTGCTTTTGCCCCTTCACAAAACAATGTGCATGAATATGATACTATGCAACATCAAAGTAAATGCACATGGAATATCCATTTTGGTTTGGGTGGAGATTTTGTCTCAGTCGGGTCACTACTAAAATTTGTCATGCCCCCAATTCGTCATTTGCAAGGAAAAGAATAAAGTGTCATTTCCCAAAATTAATCATGTTCAAGGATGAGACGTACCTCTTCCACCAGAGAATGATGGTCCTCTTTTACTTGGCCCTTATTTTCTTATTAATGTGCAAGAATGAAAACTCCATCAAGCATGGAAATGTAAAACACTTTGCTTGGCTCTTCAAGATGGATATTTCAAGTGGTATCGAGATGTGACCCATATTAACTTTTTAGAATTGTGTTCTCAATCTTGTTGCGCAATGGTTGAGCCAATTGATCTATCATCGCAACCTGATGCGCCTTTTTCAGATGCTTCCTCACCAGGCCAAGAAAATAATGCTCATGAATCATGTGTACTTGAGTTCTTCACCCTCCTTGGTCCTCAGGAAAATGAGATGGTTCAAAAGTCTCTTGGCTTTCTTCTTCGAATCGCAATTTCTCACTTGTTTTGATCCATCATTTTAGCTCTTGACCGTGTACGGATGGGTGAGTGGGACCGCTCCATAATCACCTAATCCAAATGAACGGGAACATGGAAGCATGAGGTGTAAATAGAGAGTCAATCCATGACAATGATCTATTTTTTCTTTTTTTTAGTCACGAAAAGTCCATACATGAAGGGAATTTACTAAAAATGGACTAGAAAAATAAAGATATGAGAAGCCCTAACAAGGACAAAATTTCCTAAACATGAACTACGAAATGCCAAAATTTGAATCTCCCTAATAAGAACAATAAAGACATGAGTTGAAAACAAATTCTCCAAATTTTTTTCAAATAATTCATTGCATGGCAATTTCCTCATTTCATTTCTAATTGACAAATGAATTAGATCAAATGACTAACCTAGATTGTCATGGACGAACCAAAAGTATGACAAAGTAAGTAAATTGCATAGTATATGGATAGAAGACTTACTTCACCGAGGAAAATTGATAGACATGCACATGAGATGTGAGGTTCGATTTCTACTTTAGACAAGCTTAGCAAAGTGAAGCCACAAGGATGATCAGACTAGTCGCGGGCGTGCGGACTAAGTCGGGTCCTCATGACTCCGGCTTGGTCAAGAGCCGACCTGGGTTGTGGGCATGCGAATCGAGGTGGGTACTTTTGACGCCAAAAAAGAAACTTCGAGATTGAGATGGGTGACTCGTACCGCGGGCATGCGGTCGGAGTGGTATCCATCTTAATACCATCCTAGATGATCCTATGCGGCCCAGGTTCGGCGGCAAGTTATGTGTGCAAAAGTGTAGTGTAAATGCATAAGCATGCACAACAATTTATATCAAGCAACATTTCATATGTGAAAATAAACTATACATTCCCAACTCCAACTTGCAAGACAAGGGTTAGCAAACACTTCCTCTTATACCTCCCATTTTGTAAGAACATTTAACACCTTAAACATTAGGGACGTACCTGGGATCCTTGCTGTCAAACAAAAAAATTTCAAAATAGAAGAGAAAATCAGCCTAAGTCCACTAAGAGTTTTAACTCTTCGCTCCTTAGTGGAGTCGCCAAGCTATCGTGACCAAATTTCGGTCGAATCATCTAGGATTTGGCTAATGGATTACTAAGCCTAAACTTAGCTTGGCTCTCCCAAGCCCATACTAATTCGCGACTTAGGTTCAAGTTCTTAACATGCAAATGATTTTTCAATTAGGAGTCACCGCTAATCTATTTTTGGTTGGTCGATTAGAAACCCAAGTAAAGTAACGGGAGATTTACTTTACTCTCGCGAACCAGAGATTATGAGTTCAGAGACTTGATTACGCTAGATTTCTCTAACGCCCTTTCAGTACCTTTTCTTTTATTTCGAAAAAAATATATTTTGCAGGTAGCTTGTATTAATTTTAATTCACTTCCCTAACATGTGAGGTGATCATGCGGGTGCGCAAACCACCAATTTAATACCCATATAAAATAGTGAATAAATGGCAAGACTTTACCTCATGATAACGAAAGCATCTGCAATGTTAGATCAGAATTCACATCAATAGCCCTAGATATGATTTCTAATTAATACACAATTACTTTTTTTGTTTTCACTTATTTAATGAGAATCATGCTTTATGCAATGCATGCTACTAATCCAACATGAAATGATATGGCATGGCAATATGACTTAAACTATATAACGTAAGTGAAATATTTTGTGTTTCCTTAATGAACATGCAATCTATCCTAGATAATAAAATTAATCTATTCTAAGACAATTTTTTTGGTATTTTCCATGAAATTCGAAATTAGAAATATGCGAAAATTATCTATGCAGGTTAAGATATCATCCAATTTGTATTAGGAATTAGGTTAAGCCAAATCCTAATTTAAACTAGAACACTATCTTAACTAAGTAATCCTAAAATGCAATCTATCTAGGAGAAATTGTCTAAACCTGAAATCAAACATGCAATTTTATCATAATATGTAATGATGTACAAAGAATGCCCTAATTCTACATGACATATGCATGATGATTTTTGTGTTTTTTTATTTTATAAAATTTGAAATTAAAATTGCAACCTAAGTTAAAAAAAAAAAAAACTAGCATCCTAAATTGATTTTTTTAATTTTTTTCGAAATAAATAAATTTCCCATCCTAAATATGCAAGATAACCTTAAAACAAGCAAAGAACCTAATCTAACTCCGATTTTTGGATTTTTTTTACGAAAATAAAATCCTCTCAAACAACACGACAGTACATCCAACAAGATAAGATTGATATCCATAAAATTGACGAACCATATCTCGCACATGAGATCGGGTTTGCCAATTTTAAACAAAATCGCGAATCGAATCTTGAGTATGAGATCGGATTGGCGACCCTTTTTGTGCGATTATGAGTTGGATTTCGGGCACGAAAATCGGACCATCAACCGTGCAAAATTAGAGATTAATCCCTAATTTAAAATGCTACTTGGGAAAACTTTGGATAAGATTTATCATTCGAAGATTTGAAGTTAATTGCAATATCCATGAATTAAGTAAGGAAATTACCAAATTAAATTTGGATAATATCTTTACTTACTTCGTAATATCGTTCTTGAATTTGGACTCGTCGGATGATGGGACTAGCGATGGCTCGTGGTGGATGATTCATGGTCGGGTGCTCGGTCGGCTGCAAAATCAAAACAAATGCACGACAAGGACCAATGCAATATGTTGGATTAAAGATTTAGACCTCAAACCCTCAAATCTCCTTACTGCCGGTGTTTCGCCTGCTGCCATGCTCCCTTATATTTCAATTTTTTTTTTATCTAACCCCCCTCCGTGTACTCTCTGTGTTCTTTCATGTGTCACTTGCGAATCACACCTATTTTGAGCACAATGGTGGATCGTGGCTCATGGGTCATGGACGGTGCTACAAGGGGCTTGGGAGCGACTCACGTTGGGATGTCACGGGCGTCTTGAGTATCGCGAAGCAACAGGAGATCGCCAGGGTGGTGTCTGCTTACGATACGACCATTCTCAATGAGAATGGTGGCGATGGACAGTGATGTTGACGACAATAATGTGAGCGGTGGCTTGTGGACTGGATCGCCTACAGTGATGGACGGAAAGTTGATTGTCGAGGCTTGGCCTTGACTCAATGATGCTTGGCTGATGTTGGTGGGGACTTCTTGGCTCGAGTCAATCAGTGATTGGCAAAACTCACGACACGGCTATTAAGGGTGAGGTCGGCAAGGACAAGCGACAGTGGGCAAATCTATGAATTGAAGTGCGCTGAGAAACAAGGAGAGAACAATTTTTTTTGACCTGGCAATCGAGAGAAAAGCCCTGAAAAATAGAACCCCTCTTGTGCGGTCGTATATTCAATGTGTGGCCCCCCGAAACCCTACTTGAACAACCTATTGATAGGCCAAGGATTAGGGTTTTAATTTTTTCCAAATCGATATCCACGAAGATTTCTTTTCCAAACGCAATATTTGTTTTTTCGAACACAATATTTGCTCACACTTGCCCTATCCGAAGATATCCCGGAAAAATGTCAAATATCTATTTTTCATGAGATAATCTTCGATTATTAAAAAAAAAACAGGCTTGGGCCAATTTGCTCGCTTTGTGGGCTTAACCCGATCTATCAATTTAAATCTCAGAACCACTAATTCGAACTCATCCATTACCGGTCCAATAAATGCAAAAAATGCAAATTAGAAATAAATGCACCTAAAATTATATGCTATGCAATTAATATTTTTTCAGGGATAAAATTACCCCCTAATTTTTAATGCAATAAATGACTAAACGGGTCGTCAAAATTTAGGTGTCAACACATTTCAACCAATAGAATGGTTGTTGATCCATTTACAAAAGCTGTTCCTAAAAACGTGTTCTTGACCCACAAGATGTCTTTAGGGTTTTGTAGAATGTGATATGTAGTATTGTAGAGGATTATTGGTTATCAAAAAAAAAAAAAAAAACATATGTATTGTACGTTTAAGCGGGGGGGCTCGGCGGTGGGTTGCTAGGCCAGTTTCCTCTGAGGTATAATCGGTGTTATGCTCCCGTAAAGTGAGCTAGGCCGGATCCTCGGCATAAAAAAAAAAACATATGTATTGTACTTGTTTATTTTTAATGACATGGTATTTTATTAATAAGTATGAATCCATTATGAGACTAGCACGAACACACATATATTGTTGCAAAGTATGTCAGCAAGTAATAATTGGTTCACATACACGAGCAATTATCTAAAGTGCTATAGTTAGCACATTGAAATGAGACATTATGTACATATAAATGCTAGGCAAAGTATAGCCTAAGTGCCAAAACTTGGCACGGAGGGACACTTAAATGCCACAAATTAAGAAAATGACACTTAAGTGCCAATTCGGCCAAAATCCAACCAAATTGCTGACGTGGCGATTTTCTGACAAAATAAATGTAAAATGGCGTCATTTTGCACACTGACATGACTAAAAAATGCAAAAACGACGTCGTTTTGTCTCTAATGTGGTAAATAATTAATATACAAATAAATTAAATTAAATTTAAAACTAAATTTATTTAAAATATTTAAACAAAATTAAAAAAACTTTAAATAAATAAAGAGGGGGGTGAAGGAAGGCGGGCGAGGGCGAGCCCTCGCCGCTGCCACAAGGAAGGGCTGGCGACGGAGAGGGGATGGTCGGTTGGGGTCGTCAGCCCCCGGTCGACTGGCGATGAGGGCCCGCGAGCTATGACATCCTGGATTTTCAGTCTTGTTTTTAATTGAATAAATTAGACCTTTCATCGACGCGCCTATAGTACTATTCTTAGAGTCAATCACTCGCGAGATAACTAGACTATCTGGGGAAGTCATTAAGAGATTTTAAGGCAATGGACTTGAGAATTCAACTAGAAATCGACTGCTCGACTGTGCTAGTCTGCAAGTGTCATTACGGCATTGTCAAAATTGATCAGAGATCAGGGATATGTCGATTCAACTGAGATGTGTGATCAAAGTGTGAGTGATTCCACCTGATTGCAAAATTCTCGTCAATCGGCACTAGACCGATTTTTTGTCGTTTTG
The DNA here is from genome assembly GCA_014182565.1 of Eucalyptus marginata. NCBI lineage: Eukaryota > Viridiplantae > Streptophyta > Magnoliopsida > Myrtales > Myrtaceae > Eucalyptus > Eucalyptus marginata. The sequence goes on from CM024589.1 coordinate 10,239,588, forward strand.
GGTACCTTATGCCCGTAATTGAAACCTTGAGATTTTCACGACCATCGAGAGTTGCAATTGTGTTGAAGAGGTACATTATGGCTTGAAGAAAATCGACCACAGGTCATTTGCACTAAAAATTTCTTAAAGTTATCCGTAGTCTAAGTCACGCTAAAAACGCTCCGAATGAAAATTAACCGTGAATTCGAGTCCGATTTCAGAAATTGAAGATTCTGTCATGTCACAATAAATTCTAGGAGCGTCGACTCAATCTCAGAAGATTTTTCTGCAACTTGAGACTTTTTAGGAAAAAGTCGTCCTAGGGCCGTTTTTGTTCAGAAAAAGGCCGGGATCGTTTTTTATCGCACAATTGGGAAGCAAGTGGGATCAATTGGTGAGGAAAAATACCAATTTGGTCATTGAAAGGTTAATTGAATTGTTGAGGGTCAATTGGGATTAAATCAAGTGAGAATATGTGTCCAATTGAAGCCACAACCTTTAAAATTTGTAGCTTCCCCCTTTGCCATTGGTGTTGGACCATTTCAAGGTTGTAAGAAGGGCATGGGTGGAGGAATGAGGGCCAAGGAAGATGGTTTGTGGCTGGGAATGGTCAAGGAGACCATGGTGTGGAAAAAAAAAGGCTTGTGGAGCCCTTGTCCCCTTATCTCTTCCCCTTCTCTTCAGCCACTTCTTCTTCTTCATTTTGGCTTTGCTTTCTCCATGGATGGACCACCTTGAGCTCCAAAAAGTAGAGGAAATCCAACAGAACCGACCAGCCTTCCCCCTTGCCGTCCAACCACTCGCCAAGGCCACCGGAGCCCTTGGCGTGCCCAGCCAATCGTTGCACGTCCAGCCGCACGCCGTGCCTTCGTCCCTGCCATCCCGCAATTGTCCCACCTGTGTCGTGCCTCCAGCTGCTGTCCTGAAGACCCCTGGCCACCGTACGTCATCATTGTGGCTGTCGGAACCATTGCCTGCAGCCCGCTGTCCCTCCTTCGCCATTTCTAGCTCAAATAGCCACCGGTTCTCCCTTTCTCGGCCTCAAATAGAGACAGAAACGAGTGGGTATTTCCAGCCACTGTTGGCCCATTTTCAAGGCCTTCCAGACCTCGAAGGGTGGTCCCACTTTGGAGTTTGTCGAGCTCCTCCGCGCCCCCGCTAGTTTGAACCGAGCGGTTCGTCGAACAAGTGAGTTTGCTCACTAAACCTTACTTATTAGGTTAATTATGCTTAAGGGTTATTTAGGTTAGCTTAAGGATGGATTAGTGATAAGCTACAATGGTTAGATTAGCTTTAGAATGGATTAGTGTAAGCCAATTAGTGAGATTTACACCGTTGATGATGGATGAGTCGAATTCAGTGGAATTCCTGCAGTTCGGATTTTTGGACCCTCGCCATTTGCCATTTTTGTGGATCGAAATGGGTTACGAATTTGAAGTTGATGTCTTCTTGGGAAATATTTTACACATCCTCAGCTACAACATATATTTTTCTCAAGAGTTTTAGGGATCTAAAAGAAGGATATATCAGCTCCGTCATTTACAAATAGAACCTCAGTTTTCGCTAGAACTGGTGACCTTTTAGGATTCTAGGGGTTTTTTTTAACTCTTAGAGTTCGATTTTCAAAATGGTTTCTTCATAAAAGTTGTTTTTCACATCTTCTAGTTTAACATACTCAAATTTCAGATCAAACGGACATGTTTTGCATGTCGAACCAAACTGATTTCGAAAAACAGACTTTTTGGAAATAGACACAGTTTTGGTGGAGGATTGAACGATTACTAGGCCAAATTTAGAAGGATCTGGGTTAAGGTGTCTTATTGAATTTTTTTTTTTTTTTATGTGTCTTTTACAACATATTCAAATTTGGGAATTTTCCAAACTCGATTCATGTGGTTTCTGGATTTAAACTTAGAGACATGTGAGGGGGCCTATTCTGTTGGTTAGGGCCGGTTATGATTGGTGATGGTTCCTGAGGGTTTGATTGCTGGGAATTGCTCATTTGATGATAGATGGTTGGTTTGTGATATGCTTAGAGTTTATACTTGATGATCGTGTGAAAGTAAGAGAATCCGTCTCCAGCTTGTGTTGGTGGACATTATTAGTTAAGAGAACCCATCCCCGATGTGTGTCGTGGATGTTAAAAGCTAAGAGAACCCATCCCTAGTGTGTGTCGTGGACGTTAAAAGTTAAAAGAACTTATTCTCGGCGTGTGTCAGTGGATATTACTCTTTCCCAATGTGTGTCGGTAGTTATTATTCCTTCCTGGCGTGTGTCGGTAACTATTACCCTTCCCCGGCGTGTGTCGGTGGATTTTACCCTTTCCTGGCATGTGTCGGTGGATATTAGTCTTTCCCGACGTGTGTCAGTGGATATTAGTCTTTCCTGGCGTGTGTCAATAGTTATTATTCTCCTCCGGCATGTGTCGGATTAAAACTGCTCGTGTGAGTAGTAATAGTCAATTCATTGGAACACATGTTGAGTTGAATTGATGGATCGACGTGTGTCGGTAATTCTTACTTTAATGTGTATTGGTAGTTCATGCTCGTGTGAGCAGTGATTTAATTATAATTCTTGCTTTGATGTGTATCGGTAGTTCTTGCTCGTGTGAGCAGTGATTAAATTGTGATTCTTGCTCATGTGAGTAATGATCGGTTTGGATGTTCCAAATTGGTGTGTGGATTTGTTATATACACATGGTTGTGATAAGAACTGTGCTGACCTGCAGGAAGGAATTGAGGCCAAGGTAAGCCTCTGTGATTGTAAGGTTGTGCGATTAAGACATCTTAGGCGTATTACCCTCCTAATCGGGGTTTAAAGTGTGAACTTGCTAAGATTCATATTTCACCCCGTCGTGGGCTTCATTTTTCAGGACCGTAGGGTGGAAGGCTTGGAGCGGAGCTGAGGTGATCTGAAGTGTAGGTCAGATAGAACAGTTCCTTTTGAGAGTCAATCATTTGAAGTCTAGTCGCTGTAGACTTTTCTATTTGACTCGGTATGTATTTGAAAGCATGTTGGTGTGAAAATTTGTTGCCTACTTTTCCTCTTCACCAAAAGCTTTGTCGCGCCATCTTCATCCATCGAATTTCCCTTGCTAGCAACACCCACGTAGCTTCCCATTGAAGACTCACACCTCCACCGAAATTGTCAACCAAGTAGCGTCCACGTTCTCCTCCAATTTCATCAAGCAGCCCATCGACGTTTCTTATTCCTTCTGCTGGCACCAATCCCACGTTCGAGCAACGCCAACACCATCTTCAGCCTACTCCATTCGGCCTAGCTTCAACCCTTGCCACGTGCTTCTCCATTTTTCTACCGCTTCGCTCAAATTTCTTCGTGGTTGTTTCACCGAGTCCATCCCATCTGCTCTTCGTCTTTTTTTGTTGCCTCATCCGAAGTCAACCCCTTTGATCCCATCTCCACTAGCTCGTGTCTTCTCCATTTCTGCCAGTTCGCCCCTCTCTAGCGTCAACGACTGGAGCAGCTTTTGCTTTGCTACGGCCTTTGCTACTTCTTTCTTCAGCCCATTTGAAGCCGAAGCCCAAAGCCTAGCGAATTTTTTTTGGGTCTAGCAATCTAGTACAACAGCCAGCCCATCTTTAGTTGGATTTGAAGCCCAAGTTTCAAGCCCATCAGCTTCTTCAAAGCATTTCGGCGCAACTTTTAGCAAACCCAAGCCCAGTCTTGAAGTCCAACCTAAATCCATAACACATCTCAGCTTGGGTTGAGATTTGTTGGGCCAGTTTTAGGCTTGGTCCAAGCTCGTGGATATCGTTGCGAGCCCAAGTTCAGCTGCTATTGCGCTATCGTCGCGAAATTAATTAATTTTGGCCTAGGTTGGTATTTTTAGTATTTAAATTGATTGATTTAATTAATTTCCGTAATTATTTATTTATTTATTTATTTTTTCGAAAATTAGACTGGGATAATCAGTGATCGGAATTTCGTGCTAATTGTAATGGTGTGGTTAATTTCTGCAACTGAGTGCTGATTGGATTTTCGATATTTAATTCCAAAAATTGTGAATTTCCATATTTATTCAAAAAATCCCAAGTGTCGGGTTTTAACACCGAAAAGGGCTTTTATATACTATATAAACCAGTGGGATTTTAAAAGAAGGTTATGAATTTTCCCGGATCCAATCTGACCGTGTACCCACACATGACTATTTTATCGTGTATTTCTAATACGAAGAAACTAGGCCAGGTTCACCATTTTAATGGAGATATTTGAGTGCAAGGCACGGTGCCCTAGGCCGAAATTGTATGGTCGTGTGTTGGTTAAAAGAACCTGTCCCGGGCTATTAAGCTGGACGTTGCCCCTATATGGGACGCCTCTAAACAACAGGATGCAGGTCGCAGTAGATTCTGGACTTATGCTCATTCAAGAAAGCCGTCTAGGAAAGACGTTGCTGTGCTCAATGGTGTGAGACGATGCTTGACAAATGCCAGAGGACCGCCGAACAGAAAGTAGGCCATATTATATGCCGAGAGCAAAACTAGGAGCGCATGATTAATTGAGTGTAGCGTTCTAGTTGTTGGAGCTTAATTGTTTCTCATATCTGTATGGTTGTCTGTGATATAAACTGTGCTGACCTGCAAGGTGGATCTGAGGCGAGGTAAGTCTCTCTGATTGTGTGATTGAGTGGTTAGGACGCCCCTGGGCGTATTTCCCTCCTAATCTTGGTTTAGAGCGTGAACTCGCTGAGATTTATATCTCACCTCGTTGTGGGCCAAATTTTCAGGTTCGTCGAGTGGAGGACCTAGAGCCGAGAGGAGTTGATCGGAAGTGTAGGTTAGTTAGGACCGCTTCTTTTTGGAAAGCCAGTCTTTGTAATCTTTTGGTCATAGACCTTGTACATGACTATATGTGAATATAAAAGCATGTTTGTTTTGAATATGTTGTCCTACTTTTCTATTCCGAGATGATTACTGTCAGGGGATTTATTTTCGCTTCCGCATGTGCAATAAAATAAAAAGGGTCGGCCACTCGTCTTGGGAAGTCGCAAATTTTATCGACCAGAGAGGGATGGGCACGCGCTCGGGTTTCGGGGCGTGACAACTTAAGTATTCCCCTTTTAAAAAAAAATGGCACTTAAGTGTCACTTTCCTAACTTTTGGTACTTATGTGTCCCTTCGTGCCAGGTTTTGGCACTTGGGTTGTACTTCTCCCCTTCTCTAGCCACCGTCAAACTTTGACATCCCTATGAAAGTCTGGACCCCTTTCCTTGCCCTCCAAATTCGTTATGTGAGAAGTAAAAACCGTTCAATAATTTGCTTCATAACGCTGATGTATTTTGTGATAATTTTCAAGATTGCTTGCCTAATATTGTCTCGTTGAATGTGATAAAATCGAGGTTGGGACACTTGGATTGCCAAAACTTGGCATGGTGGGACAGTTAAGTGCCAAAATCGGAGTAAAATGGATCACTTAAGTGCCACTCCGACCAAAATCCGGCCAAATTGCTAATGTGGCAAATTTCCAACGAGGTGAGTGCAAAACGGCATCGTTTTGTATGCTGACGTGGCGAGAAAACACAAAAACGACGTCGTTTTGTGTATGGTGTGGTAAATAATTAATATAAAAATTAATTAAATGAAATTTAAAACTAAATTTATTTAAAATATTCTAAAAATTAAAAAAAAAAATTGGGGGGGGGTGTGAAGGCTAGCGGCTAAGGGCTGAGCCCTCGTCGCTGCCGCCTCCCCATCCCTGTCGGGAAGGGCTGGCGACGGAGGGGGGAGGGTCGGTTAGGGTTGCCAGCCCCTAGCCGACCGACGGCGAGGGCTGTGACCCTCGCCCCAAATCTGGGCGAGGACTCGCGGGCCCTCGTCGCCTCCCCGCCGTCGCTGGGAAGGGTCGGCGATGGTGGGGTAGCGTTGGCCGGGTCGTCGGGCCCCGGCCGGGGTTGGCGAAAGCCGGTCGCCGGTGGCGAGGGTCGCGACCCTCACCCTAGATCCGGGCGAGGGCTTTTCCCTCGCCGCCTCCCCATCGTTGCCGGGAAGGGTTGGCGACGGTAGGGCTAGCGTTGGGCGAGGTCGCCGGCCGACCGGCGGCGAGGGCCGTGATCCTCGCCTCGGATTTGGGCGAGGACTCGCGGGCCCTCGTCGCCTCCCCACCGTCGCCGGGAAGGGTCGGCGATGGTGGGGGTAGCGTTGGCCGGGGACGTCGGGCCTCGGCCGGGGGTCGGTGAAGCCGATCGACCGATGGCAAGGGTTGCGACCCTCACCCTAGATCGGGCGGGCTCGCAAGCCCTCGCCGCCTCCCTATCATCGCCGGGAAGGGCTGGCTACTGTGGGGCTAGCGTCGGACGAGGTTGCCGGGCGACCGGCGGCGAGGCCGCCCGTCGGCCAAGGGCCGTGACCCCGGCCGACCCTCTCCCCCTCCGTCGCCGACCCTTCCGGATGGCGGCGGGGAGGCGATGGCGACGAGGGCTTAGCCCTTAGCCGCCGACCTTCGCCCCCCTTTTTATTTAATTTTTAAAAATTTTAAAAATTTTTGTTTTTTATTTTTTAGAATATTTTAAATAAATTTAGTTTTCAATTTAATTTAATTAATTTTTATATTAATTATTTACCACATCATACACAAAATTACGTTGTTTTTGTTCCTCACCACATCGGCGTGCAAAACGATGCTGTTTTGCACTCACCTTGCCGGAAAATTGCCACGTTAGCAATTTGGCCGGATTATGGCTAGAGTGGCACTTAAATGATCCATTTTATTCCGATTTTGACACTTAAGTGTACCTTTCTAAAGTTTTGGCACTTAAGTGTCCCTTCGTGCCAAGTTTTGGCACTTGGGGTGTAATAATATCTATAAAGTCGACTCCAACTTGTCTTTTCATTCTTTCTTTAATTTCTCTCATCTCTTGGAGTGCATTCCTGACTTAGATTCACTATTTTTTCATTAGAAAGAGGCAACCTTATATTCAATAGCTTTACAAATAGATATTAGAATTTCGAATAGGGAGACATATTGAGGTAATGCCTGCACTACTAGTTTAATTCAATTTTCTTTTTCAACTTTGGACATCAAGTTTTTCCTTTTTCATCCTTCCAATTTCAAATTCACCCTAGCTAGGATCCAAGCCGACGTTTGCTTTTTGAAATTGATTTTCAAGCACTACCCTATCTTGTTTATTTTAAGTATTCTCAATTCTTTAGCCATATTCCTCCTCAGATTCTTAGGACATTCATTACTAAATATATCCCAGATATTTTTCAAATTAATGGCTTGACTCGTAGCAAAACAATATTGGTTAAGCAGACCACCTAGATTTCAACATTCCTTCAATGTCCCACTTGGGAAGAAAATTAATCATCAACAAACGAGAGATGAGATAAGTTTGGCAAAATAAGTTCAGTGTGATTCCTTTAAGGCTACCAGCATCCATGACTCTATTCATAAGAGAAGATAAAGCATTGGCCATAATAATAAACAAATATGGGGGAAGAGGATCTCCTTACCTAGTTCCTTCAAATGTAAGAAATGAGGCAAAGGTTCCCCATTGAATTAACTATGAACGAAACGGAGGCATAACCCCGGATACCATTTTTCAATGAAACCCATCTTCAACGTTCAAGCTTCAAGAAGATCCTATTCCACCCTATCATACGCCTTTGCATATCCAATTTAAGCACCACCTAAAACTTTGCTTCCATTTTCTGATTTTGAGTTGATACAGAACATTTTGAACAATAATAACATTATCCTGAGTTTGCCTACCACTAACAAAAGAACTCCATTCCTTTGCAATCATATCATTCATCTAAGGTTTAAGGCGGTTTGCGAGAACTTTTGATATAATTTTGTAATGAAAGTTACCAAGGTGTATAGGTCTAAATTGGGTCAAGCTTTTTGGATTTGGTACTTTCAGTATCAGGGATATATAAGCTCTGTTAAGACTAGGATCAAAAGTACTTGAATCGAAGAAGCTTTTCACCATTTTGAACAAAGATTCTTGAATTTCTTCCCAATGATATGGTTAGAATTTCTTGTTAAGCTCACAGCCTCCTAAAGCTCTTTATGCTCTCAACTGAAAAACATCCCATGGCATCTGGAGCTTTTAAGGAAAAATCATTTATGAATTCTTGAAATGAAATTAACATGATGTTGTGCTGGATGTCTTCCCACCTTCTTTCAATGGCAGGGAATTTCATTGAAATCTCCAATGCATATCCATGGAACATGGCTGCCAGATTTTAACATTTCAAGTCCACAAAAAAAGTGCTCTCATAAAAATAAAAATGAAAATCTTCCAATGGTAGAGAATTTCATTGAAATCTCCAATGAATATCCATGGAACGTGGCTGCCAAATTAACCTCTTCAAGTCCTCCCATAAAAAAGAAAAAAGAAAAGTCCTCCCATGAAAGGAGTCTTACTTGATGGTCGACTGTCCATGCACATGCACATACAAAAATGATTCTCAAGGTTCAGCCACTCCCCCTGTTCTTTACACATCATATTAACATACTCCTTTGAATAAGACTCCACACCCAAATATGCCAAGTTTGTCCACATAAATTTTTAACTCCTCTCCACTTCCCACTGTGCTCACCACTAAACAGTTTTGGAACTTGAGACAGCATCTGATTCGCTAAACCACTATATTATAGGGGACGTCAAAGGTGATCGTCACCGCCAAAACATTGATTCTACATGTTGATTAGTTTGATATTAAGCGCGAAAGGAACTATATCAATGGTGTGGCTCCAAAATAGAGTTTCTCAGGTCAAAAAAGAAAAATGTACGACGGCCCAAAAAGAAAATGTTGCGTCCATCACCATTATATGCACGTGTCCTCACCTATTATTTTATGCTGTAGGATGTATTATGACAACGCGATAAGATCAATTGTACGTTGTCTTAACAAAATGATAGGGCAAGTGTGGACCATCGATTTTGGATTCAATCGATGAAGATGGCCAATTATGTGTCAGAAAAGTAGAAAGCTAGAAGTTTGGGAGAATTGTATATTGCTTTTCTATATACCTTTCACTATGTAATTACAATCTATATATAATACAGAGTGTCTAAAATAATAAAGGAATAGAAATATACATAGTATCCCAAGGATATACATAAAATATTCCTTATAATAAAAAAGACAACTAAGATCAATCGGCATCGGCAACAGTATCTTCAACACTCCCCCTCAAGCTCGGCGGTCTATACACATCGAAAACGCCTAGCTTGTTTAGTAGATACAAATGTTGCCTCTGACACAAGGCCTTGGTAAAAATGTCTGCGGGTTGCTCGTCGTTCTTATCTCTTTTGTTCTAATCAACCCACTCGAATCTTGTCTCGAATGAAGTGACAATCAACCTCTATATGCTTTGTCCTTTCATGGAATACTGGGTTCATTGCAAGCTTAAGTGCAGCATCATTATCACAAAATAGGACAGTGGGCTCTCTTATCTGTATACCAAGGTCTTGAAGAAGCCCTCTTATCCAGACTATCTCACAACTAGTCTTCGCCATTGCTCGGTATTCCCGCCTCGGCGGATGACAAGGATACGGTTGACTTGTTTCTTTGTCTTCCATGAAATTAGAGAATCCCCTAATTTTATACGAGAATCCCGTGACCGATCTTCTACTCATGGGACAAGTTGCGTAATCTCGTGTCACAATATCTTTGTCATCTCCAAATTGTTGTCTCGAGACAACAATATGCCCAATCCAGGACACCCTTTTAAATACTTTATGACTTTTAGTGCCGCATTCATGTGAGACTGTTTGAGCATGCATAAAGCGGCTAAGAATCAACCGCATAGGAAATGTCCGGCCTGGTCATAGTCAAATAAATAAGCTTTCCAACAAGTCTTTGATAAGCAGAAGGATCTTTAAGCAACGGATCTTTGTTCACAGGTGACAACCCTTTGTCATATTCAGCTGTCGTCAACCTGATATTCTGATCGATTGGAATAACAGCCGGCCTAGATCCCGACAAACTTGCTTCTAACACAATTTCTAAGACAAATTTCCGTTGGCTAAGACAAATGCCTTTATTTGACCGTGCAATTTCTATCCCAAGGAAATATTTGGGAGAACCCAAATCCTTAATATGAAATGTAGAATGCAAATACTCCTTGAATCTCTCAATGGCAGGCGCATCATTTCCCATAATGAGTATATCGTCAACATATATAAGTAAATAGATTGACGACATACCTTGTTTCCATGTGAATAAAGCATAGTCATGCTTAGATTGTTGGAATTTTGCAGTTGTAAGTGCATTGGTGAACTTAGCATACCATTGTCGAGAAGCCTGTTTGAGTCCATATAGGGATTTTCGAAGACGACACACACTCCCCTCCCCCTGTCTGCGAAATCCCGGTGGAATATCCATATAAATCTCCTCGTCAAGATCTCCATGTAAAAAGGCATTGTGAACGTCCATTTGATGAAGAGGCCAATCACGGAGGGCGGCAATAGAAAGAAAAGACCGTACGGTGACTTCCTTGGCAACTGGAGAGAAAGTTTCCGTATAATCAAATCCTTCCTTTTGTGTGAATCCCTTCGCGACCAATCTCGGCCTTGTAACGTTCAATAGATCCATCTGCTTTATATTTGATCTTGTATACCCATTTGCATCCTATGGGGCGACGATGAGGAGGTAGACGAACAACATCCCAAGTCTCACTTTCAATGAGAGCTTGTAATTCATCTTTCATAGCCTGTTGCCAACGAGAATCCTGGGCAGCCTCATCATAAGAGGAAGGTTCCTGCGTGCAGAAATTCTACTAACACAGCATCTATGTTCAAAGAGAGATTAGCAAAACCGACATAGGTAGATATGGGGTATTGTGTACCACATTTTTTGATGATGAACAAACGTAGTACATTTGTCCATGTTGGTGGTCGAACTGTGCGTCTTGATCGCCGAAGATTAGTTGATTCAGATGGAACATCCGCTTGTGAGTCCGCAGAGACATCATCCACCAGAATAGTGGGTGGCGAAGATTCAGGTTCTTCAGGTATGCCGAAGGAAGGAAGGCTGGAAATGGCATGGTCCCCATCCGAGCCGATAGGTGCATCGACACTTGGAGATGCTATAGGAGATATCATATGCGGAAGCATCATCATTGATCCTTGTGGAGGATCATCTTCATGCAGAAAAGGGCGAGTGGTTGTCAGGGGATCTTCATGCTGATATGAGGGTAGCCTATCCTTGAAAGGGAAGACATCTTCATGAAATATGACATCTCTGCTGACGAAGAATCTGTCGGTAGATGGATCAAGAACCAAATATCCTTTTTGAAGGGTAGGATATCCCATAAATACACAAGAGAGGGCACGAGGACCCAATTTGTCCCGAGGGCCCGTAGTAGAAACATAGCATAAGCATCCAAAAACACGAAGATGACGAACGTCCGGACGTTTTCCAAACAATGACTCGAATGGAGTCTTCCCATTCAAAACTCGAGATGGCATTCTATTGATCGGGTAAGCGCCGTGACCACACGGTCTCCCAAAAAATTTCAGGAATTGAAGCTTGATACTTAAGAGCTCGAGCAACTTCTAATAAATGACGGTGTTTCCTTTCTACAATCCCATTTTGTTGAGGAGTGTAAACACATGAGCTTTCATGAAGAATGCCATTGGAAATGAACAATGAAGAACATTCATGATTAAAGAATTCTCGAGCATTGTCAGTACGAACCCGTTGTACGGATTTGTTAAACGATTTTTGATTAGAACAATGAAATTTTTGAGATGTGAAAGAACTTGGGCTTTGGATTGCATAAGAAAAACCCAAGTTGCCCGAGTATGATCATCTACAATAGTAAGGAAGAAGCGAGACCCATCACGATGAGGGGTGTGATATGGGCCCCAGATGTCTATATGCAATAGAGAAAAAGCTCTAGTAGCACGTGATGTACTTTGTGGAAAAGAAATTCTAGACTTTTGTTTAGCCAATGGACATATAGGACATTTAGGATGAGGAAAAGTGGCGCCGTGGCCTAGACGCTGATGAGATAAAAATATGTCTTTATTATGATTGGCATTACATAGGATGCTCTTATTGAAAGAAAAATTCTTTGGGAATGCCGTCCAGAAATAAAGTCCCTCGAAATTTCTACCCGAGCCCATCAGTGTCCCAGTCAAAGGGGCCTGAAAGAGACAAGTGTCAGAATCAAAAATGACCTGACAGAGATTGTTTTGACAGATCTTGGAAACAGAAATGAGATTGAACTGAAAATTTGGAATGAAGAGGACATTTTTTAGAGTGATGGAAGGACTCGTTTAACATCCCCAATTTTATCTACCGAAATATCACTACCATTTGGGAGGCGAACGGAGGTGTGATTTGAGGATTTTTCTAATCTAGAAAAGAACCGTTCATCACAGACTATATGGTCACTAGCACCTGAATCAATAATCCATGCGTTGCTCGAAATATTGCAGTTCAAACAATGAGAAATACCTGAATAACTAGGCATTTTTCTTGAATGCCCATCGACTTAAGGTCCTCATTATTTGTTGAAGTTGGTCATTGCTGATGGGTTGATTCACCTTAGCATTTGCTGCTACAGAATTTCCAATAGAAAATTCTCGTTCCTTCTTCTCCCCTGGTCTTCCATGCAATTTCCAACAATTTTCTTTGGTATGATAAGGTTTTTGCAATAATCACAAAATTTACCTTTCCATTTGTTGGAATTATTTCTGGTGGAAAAATTCCCCAAATTTGGGCCGTTGGATCGCTTTAAAACGGAAGCTGATGGTCCGTCGGATCGCGGTGCTGCAAGGACGAAATTTGGACCGTCCGATCGTGCAAGGGAGCCGTCCGATCGTGCGGAGGATCCTCCACCGTCGGATCCAAAGATTGGATCTCGGCCATTCAAGCCTCGCAAGCTCCCCGAGCCGTCCGATCGTGTGAGATGATCCTGGCCGCCCATTTGAGACATATAAAAAGTCTCATCTTCTTCCTCCCGAAACCCTAACAGACCTCCCCTCTTCGAAAAACCTCCATGGCCGGACCTTGAAGAACCAAATCGGTGCTCCGACGAAGCCTTGGCCGCAAGAACGACGCGCTCACCACTCTTCACATACTCGGACGACGCCAGCCTCTGAGATTCCTCTTGAACCGCAAGCTGGTATATGCGGCCGAGCGGCGGGACCGGATCCATGGCCAAGATCTGGCTTCTAAAGGGTAAGTAGGTTTCATTCAACACGAGTAGAAACCGTGTAACCTTTTCCCCGATCTCTTATGGCCCGGTATTGAGCCAAGGTTGCCTCGGGTCCCTCTAATTTCTCCCTCGTCATGTCGATTTCATTCCACAAGGCAGAAAGTTTGTTGTAAATTGCTGAGATCGACAAATTACCTTGCTTGAGATCGATAATCCTTGTGTTAGGGTGAAAATCTTTGCTCTATCGAGCTTACCATACATTTCCGCAGGTTCTCCCAATATTTTCTTGCATCTTCGTCGGTGGTACTCCGGCCGCGACCTCCCGGCGAGAGACAATTTCCTAACCAAGTCCGAACAAGTTGGTTGCACTTGCGCCATTGTCGTGCAAGCCGCTCGTCGGATGGTATTGGAATGGTGCCATCCAAAAAACCATCCTTGTCCTTAGTCACAAGCGCTCGCCGGAGCTCGCGAGACCACAAGGAGTAGTTGTCCGGTCCCGACAGCTGCTGGGAGATGAGCCGCAGCTCCGGTCCGTCGGCAGTCGCGGTGTACAGCGGGTCTCCAAGTTCAAGCCGACCGCCGACTCCGGTAAGACCTGCAAAAGGAAAGAAACCGGGTCCATAGGGCGGGTACGGATTGTTCGCCCCATACCCAGGACCCGAACTGCTCTGACCCGGAAAGGACCAGTTCGCTCCGTGTCCAGAACCCGCTCCAGGTATGTGCGATGGATTTTCGTCCAACTCGCCAATCCTTCCGGGGTTGATTTGAGGCAGATTCTGAGTCGCACCTCCTTGATTTGGCTGAACTGTTACAGGAACCCACTGAATGTATGGTCCTGTGAGAGGATTTCCAGGATTAAATCCTGTGTTTGTGTTGATCTGCGTAGTCTGTTCTGTAGGAATGACATCTTGTGTTTGATTTCCTTCAGGAACGCCAGAAGTTGAATCCTCGGTGTTCGACATGATTTCTCCTAAAGGGCGTTGCGGAAGCTAGGCCAAGGCAGGAGGCTCTGATACCATGTCAGAAAAGTAGAAAGCTTGAAGTTTGGGAGAATTGTATATTGCTTTTCTATATTCCTTTCACTATGTAATTACAATCTATATATAATACAGAGTGTCTAAAATAATAAAGGAATAGAAATATACATAGTATCCCAAGGATATACATAAAATATTCCTTATAATAAAAAAAGACAACTAAGATCAATCGGCATCGGCAACAGTATCTTCAACATTATGTATGAAAGGTTTCCAATTTGACAGGAGGCATAAAGTCAAAACCTAAGTTGTTAGGGCAAATCCTACTTTGTGGATCATTAAAAAGGAAATCACATCTTGCAAATTTCTAATGATTTTCTAAAAATATTTTATGCTGGAAGATGTAGTATGACAATGCGATAAGATTAATTGTACATTGTCTTAATAAAATGATAGGGCGAGCGTGGATGATTGATTTTGGATTCAATCGATGAAGATGGCCAACTTATGTATGAAAGGTTTCCAATTTGACATGAGGCGTAGAGTCAAAACCTAGGTTGTTAGGGCAAATCCTACTTTATGGATCATTTAAAAGGAAATCACGTCTTGCAAATTTCTAATGATTTTCTAAAAATATTTTGTGCTGTAGGATGTATCATGACAATGCGATAAGATTAATTGTATATTGTCTTAATAGAATGATAGGGCGAGTGTGGACGATTGATTTTGGATTCAATCGATGAAGATGGCCAATTAATGTATGAAAGGTTTCCAATTTGACAGGAGAAGTAGAGTCAAAACCTAGGTTGTTAGGGAAAATCCTACTTTGTGGATCATTTAAAAGGAAATCACATCTTGCAAATTTCTAATGATTTTCTAAAAATATTTTATGCTATAGGATGTATTATGACAACGCAATAAGATTAATTGTACATTGTCTTAATAAAATGATAGGGCGAGTGTGGACGATCGATTTTGGATTCAATCAATGAAGATGGTCAATTAATGTATGAAAGGCTTCCAATTTGACAGAAGGCGTAGAGTCAAAACTAGGTTGTTAGGGCAAATCCTACTCTGTGGATCATTTAAAAGGAAATCACGTCTTGCAAATTTCTAATCATTTTCCAAAAATATAATATTTTTTAAACACTTCCATGTAATACAAATTTAATGGACAATTTTTGAAATTTATATAAAAATTAATTTATTTTTAAAAATTGAATATTTATATTTATATTTTCTTTCTTTTCTTTTTCTATTCTAAGTCGCCATGGGTGAGGGCCGTGAACCACGCTAGTAGCGGGTGAGGGTCATGTGGCCCTCACTGGCTTTCGTAGAAAAAATAAATAAAGAAAGAAAAAAAAAGAATATAAAAGGAAATATTATAAAAAAAAATCAGAAAATTTAAAATTTTAAAAAATGATATGATTTATTTGAGCTTGTTAGGTAACTGATCTAAGACCTATTAAGTTGTTAGGTAACTATTTATGACCAACTTAAGCTTGTTTTTAAAATTTAAGGCAACCTCATTATCATCCACACTATTAAATATGAGTTAAAATATGGGTTCTGCACCAATTTTGCCACCTCTAACCAGTGACTGTTGACACCTAAATTTTGGTAATCTAATCATTTATTTATTGCATAAAATTAGGGGTTAGTTTTATCCCTGAAAAAATATTAATTGCATAGCATATAGATTTAAGTGCATTTATTTTTTTTAATTTGCATTTGGACCGGTGATGGATGGGTTGAAATTAGTTATTCTGAGCTTTAACTGGCAAGCCGAACTAAGCCCACGAAGCGAGCAAATTGGCCTGAGCCCGTTTTCTTTTAATGACAAAAATTACCTAAATGGAGATTTGAAATGATATTACGAAAATCGGGTTGCAATCTTATCTTTAGGGGATAAAATTAGTAGAGAATATTCAGGAGATGAGGAAAAAAAAAAGATTTTTGTGATCGGGAGGTCATAGGCAATCTTCCTGAGAAGAAATATTCACAAAAGATTACGTTGGTTTTGCCTATAGAAGGAGTGCACGGAGGTCAATGTTAGGGGTTCTTTTGGTCAAGAGAAAAAAGGAACACAAAGTGAAAAGTGAAAAAAAAAAAAAAACAGAGAAAAGGGCCCTTGGTTCATTGACGAAAAAGAGGGTTTCTTTGTTTTTTTTAGGTCAAAAAACAAAAAGAGGTGAGAGAGAGAGATGGCATAGAGAGGAATAGGTGAGAGGGAAAGTAAAAAAGGTAAAAAGCTGCAGAGAGTCATCTCCTTCGAAGGCATCCTCACCCATCACCGGCTTCCGTTCGTGTACGCCTATGCCGATCGTTATGATTGCACCGCCGCACTACAGGCCCCGAGTGCAACCACCACCGCTGTTCCGCCAGTCGCCCAAAGCTTTGCCTCGCCGATCGCTGTCCGTGAAGCCCAACACCGAAGCAGCATCGACCTGCATCTTCTCCCCTTTACATGCAACCCATGACCCACAGAAGCCCATGCCGCGACCCGATTCCCTGATTGCTGGACACCGCATCGCCAATCTGCCTTTGCCGCGCCTCCACGAGCACTTGTGCGCCTGCCAATCTTCCTCTACAGTGTCTCCACGAGCCACCACCGCACTCCTCTAGCCCCCTAACGCCACAGCAGTCGCGAGTTTCCCTTGTTGCGCTTCCACCCTCCGATTGGTCGCACCAGCCTCACCAGAAGCCGCTGCCCTTGCTGCGACTCCGCCCTCAGCTCGTCCGCCCTGCCTGGTGTCCGTCCCCCGAGTCCTTCGCCTGAGCGAGTTGCTGCATGCCCAAGCGACCTCCTTGCTGCTGGGTTTTCCCCTCTGCCTGAGCCGAGTTGAGCCGCTCCACCCATAGCCCGACGCAGATCCCTGCCGCCTGCGCAAGCCGTGACACCGACAGCCCAACAAAGCCACCATTGGCTGCTGCGGCCCCTCACCGGAGCTCCGGTGACCCGCTACCCTTGGAGACCCACGAGCAAGCCGTGCTTGGGAAGGGAAAAAGAAAAAGGAAAAACAAAGGTAAAACAAAATGAAAAAAAAAATCAAATTAGGTAGATTTACTTTATTTTAATTAGGCAATTTATTTTATCTTATTTTATTTTTTATATCTTGTTTTCTTTATTTGAAATGTTTCTCCGCGCATAATTCAAAATTCCGATGTAGCATCCAATCGGCAACTGCACGAATTTTTATCCCATCTATAAGGCTTTAGATGGAATAATTATTCACGGGGGAGTAAAATGGATATCTTCTTTAAGGCTTAAGATCAATTTATCGATTTTATTAGCGAAATAATCAAGTTTGAATTTAAATTTGAATGATGGATAACATTTTGGATGATCATAGATGATTTAGTGTTTATCTTTTAATTTCTTTATTTATCCCGAAAATATAAAAAAAATTGCATTTTGCATTCCATGTAGATTAGGATTGATTGCATGATAGGTTAGTTAATTTTTAAAATGCATGTTTAGAAGGCATTTAGAATAGATAACATTTCACTTTAGTTTTCACTTTAGTTAGATTTTTATTTTTAGTGATTTTAATTACAAATTTTCATAAAAAAAAATACAAAAAAATCATGTGCATGTCATGTAAGATTAAGTTCATGAAATACCAGTCATCTAGTGAGTGTTGCTAGATTCATTTAGTTAGAAATTGCTCGTCATTAGAATTAGGTCATTTGGTTAATTTAGATTGCATATTAATTTCGAATTTCATGGAAAATACAAAAAAAAATAATAATAAATCAATTCCATTCTTTAAAGTAGACTACATCTTATTTATGTCATATAGGTAAGTCATATTGCCATGTCATATCATATCATGTTAGATTAGTAGCATGCATTGCATAAAGCATGATCTTCATTAAATAAATGAAAACAAAAAAAATTGAGTGATTGCGTATTAATTAGAAATCATATCTAGGATTGTCAATATAAATTTTGATCTAACATTTGTAGATGCTTTTGTTGCTATGAGGTAAGTCTTGCAATTTATTCACTGCTTTATCTGGATGTGAAATTGGTGGTTTGCGCACCTGCATGATCACCTCACATGTTAGGGAATTGAATTAAAATTAATTCAAGCCACCTGCAAAACATTTTTCAAAATAAAAGAGAAAGGTACCGAAAGGGCGTTAGAGAAATCTAGCGTAATCAAGTCCCCGAACTCACAAATCTCTAGTTCGTAGGAGTAAAATAATATTCCCATTATTTTACTTAGGTGTCTAATCGACCTACCATGAATAGATTAGTGGCAACTCCTAGTTAAAAATCAATCGCATGTTAAAAATTTAAGT
The DNA here is from genome assembly GCA_014182565.1 of Eucalyptus marginata. Lineage (NCBI taxonomy): Eukaryota > Viridiplantae > Streptophyta > Magnoliopsida > Myrtales > Myrtaceae > Eucalyptus > Eucalyptus marginata. The sequence continues at coordinate 10,257,986 of CM024589.1, forward strand.
ATAAGTCGCGAATTGGTATGGGCTTGGGAAAGCCCGAGTTAAGTCTAAGCTTAACAATCCATTAGCCAAACCCTAGGTGGTGCACCTCAAAAATTTGGTCGCGACAGCTTGGCGACTCCGCTGGGGACTTGAGATAAAACTCTTAGTGGACTTAGGCCAATTTTCTCTTTTATTTGAAAAAAATATTTTTTTGTTTGGCAGTGAGGATCCCAGGTACGTCCCTAACATTTAAGGTGTTAAATGTTTTTGCAGATTGGGAGGTATGAGAGGAAGTGTTTGCTAATCTTTGTTTTGTAGCGAGGTGGAGGAATGTATGGTTTAGTTTCATGTTGAAGTGTTGCTTGGTATAAACTGTTGTGCATGCTTTGCAGTTTGCATTACATTTTTGCACAAACAACATGCTGCCGGACTTGGGCCGCGCTAGGATACTTAGGATGGTATTGAGTTGGATACGACTTCGACTGCGAGGCCGCGTAGTAGAGGTTGCCCAACTCAATCCCGAAAGCTTTTTCTTGGTGTCAAGAATGCTTACCTCTGCCCGCAAGACTGCGCGCTAGGATACTTTGCTAAGCCTGTCTAGAGTAGAAATCGAACCCCACATTTCATGTGCTTGTCTATGTTGTTGCCATTGATTTTCCTTGGTAAAGTAAGTCTTCTATCCCTATACTGTGCAATTTACTTGCTTTGTTATACTTTTGATCCATCCATGACAATCTAGGTTAGTCATTTGATCTAATTCCTTTGTCAATTAGAAATGAAATGAAGAAATTGCCATGCAATGAATCATTTGGAAAATAAAAAAAAAACTTTGAAAATTTTGTTTTCAATTCATATCTAGGGAATTTGATCTTGCTAGGGTGTCTATTTTTCTAGCTCTCTTTAGGAAATTCCCTTATTGTACGAACTTTTCATGAAAAAAAAATGAAAATTGATTAGATCATTGTCATGGATTGGTTATCTATTTACACCTTGTGCTTACATATTTTCATTCATTTGATTTAGGTGATAATGGATTCTTCACGTTCACCCATAATTACACGATTGAGAGCAAAAATGGCCAACCAAATTGAAATGCGTGATTGTATGTCCGCTATAGAAGTCCAACTCCAACAATTGCTCGCCTCTATGCAACTTATGATGGATCAAATACAATCCCACTAAGCGAATCAAACTCCTGCACCCGCTCTTCCTGAGATAATTATCTCGAAGCAAGCAAACAAAGCTCAAGTGATTGATGACGACATGCCTGAACTGGAAGATGACCCACTATTGGTCACTGTCGAAAAGACCAAGCCTGACAATGTCCCTAAGATGGAGCAAGATGAACGTTTTGCGAAACTCGAGGAGAAAGTGAAGCAATTGCAAGTGTCGCAAAGTTCACTCCCGTTCGACTTGTCCGTGTATGAGAAGGCCAAGATGCCGAAGAAGTTTAAGATGCCGGAGTTCGAGAAATACGATGGTACTTCCTGCCTAAAAGCTCATTTGCAAATGTACCACGTACGCATGGCCCAATATGTCAAGAATGAGCCCCTTATGATCCAATCATTTCATGCAAGCTTGACTGGGCCCGCACTGAACTAGTTCATAATGAAGATTGTAAACCTTCTCGACACCTGGAATGAAGTGGCTGATGCATTCCTCAAGCAATATAAGTTCAACATTGACATTGCACCTTCACGAGAGGATCTTGAGCGAATGGAGAAGAAACGGAGTGAATCATTCAAAGAGTATGTCGTGAGATGGTGAAATCTAGTAGCTCAAATCACTCCTAAGCCTACTAACAAGGAGTTGATGAAGTTGTTCATCAAGACTCTCCCGTCTAAGTTTCGTAACCGAATGGCTAGTATGTACGTCGAGAACTTCAATCAACTTATTCCTATGGGAGAACAAATCGAAATGGGGATAAGGGAAGGATGGTTTATTGAGCCATCCAACAAAAGGTTTGCTACCAAGAAGGAGAAGGAAGATGTTGTAGAGGTGAATGTGGCTTATAGCCAACAAAGTACAAATTGTACTCCGGCTATCCAGATGAATCCAAGGCAGCAGCAATAAGCAAATAATAGAAGGCAATTGTTCCCTCTCCTTGGATCTCCATCCCAAGTGTTGGCAATCCTTCGAAAGAAAGGCTTGCTTACTAGCGAGCCAAGGTGGCCTAATCGCGAAAACACTCGTGATTATGACTCGACAAAGAAGTGTGATTACCACAGCGATGAATTGGGACATTCAACTGATGAATGTTTCACCCTCAAGTATCGAATCCAAAACCTCTTGGATACAAAGGCATTCTCTTTCAGCAGTAATAAGAAAAATCCTCTGCCCAACCATGACGAAGGCGCAAATGCTGTCACTGAGTGAAGAAGTTCTTATCTTCATACTCCTCTACGAAGGAGTCTTTTTTTTTTTTTTTTATGCTCTCTAGGATTTCAAGTTTTTCTAGGATTTCCTGCGAATTGTCTGCGCATGCAATTGAGGGGAGGATTGGTTGATGAAGAATTTGTTTGGTTGCTTTCCATTTGAGAAAGATGTATTCGATCATATTGAAAATATGAGACAACTAAGCAATGCATTGAAAACACGAAAAAAAATCGAGGAAGATTAGAAACAGTAGGTGTTGCTTCTTTCGATATTTTTCGGAATGTACTCTGCAATCTGCGCTCTCAAGTGACACTCGCGAAGATACATGTACGTTGTTATGCACATGCAAGTGAGCAAGATAAAAGTTGGTAGATGAATCTTTGCTTCCAGCCGCACGCACACAAATCTTTGCAAGATAGAGGTTGTGGCTGATCAATATGAATCATGTACTCTATCGAGTGATGGCGACATGCAAATAAATCAATTGCACATGCCAATTTCAGTTTTGCGTTGGCCCAGTTGCTACTTGCACATTTCGTCAAACATCTGACGAGCACTGCCCTAGCATCTTCGGAGAAGCATTGGATCCGCTCTGCCTCCTCCCAGACGCCCTTCGCCCTCGGCTTGCCCCCTCACAGGGTGCTCGCGAAGAACTTCGCAATTGAGATTTCAATTATTGCTTTAAATTCTAGGGTTTGCTGGTTCGCATTTTCTATTCCAATAATGTAATTCATTTAATTCTATTCAATGAAATTACAATTTTATTTCCAATTTTGAGGGCATGAAGAGGTACACCGAACCAGTCCAATGACGATATCCAACCATGAAAAGAAAATATCATCCACGGAGAAATCCTAAGGGCTGGACTTTCTTTCTCATGCTTCCTCCCAAATTTTTTTTCAAAAACAAATGCATTTCATTTAAAAAAAACAGATTTCCCAAAGCTTGTAGCAGATTAAACCTGTTTGTTTGTCTGACGCATTTACTTCTTATCTCAGAGTATTATTCTATAACTTGATATAACAAGGGTAATCTAAAAATAGCGATCAACAGGCTTAGAGCGCACTTGCAATGAAAAAACAGATTTGGGGCAAGTAAAAAAGGACCATCATTCTCCGGTGGAAAATCTTAGGGGCAAGTTTGCTCCAAATTATAGCGGCCCATATGTGGTGAGGAATGTACTTCCTACAGGTGCCTTGATCCTTGCAGAAATGGATGGTCGTGAGTTTTCCACTCCAGTTAATTTTGATACTGTCAAGAAGTATTACCCATGATAGAATTTGCCATGTCATGTTTTGAACTGCAAGCATTTTTATGCTGAGTAAATTACCTCAATGAATTGCAAATTCAATGGTCCAAATTTGTTACAAATCTTGCATGTTTTTTCCGTGATGAATTGTGTGAGATAAATTGAATGTGTCAAATGGGATATTTTGGAATGATGAAAGGCAAGCCTTATTCCATACACTGTTCATACACTAATCCCCAGTGAGTTGTGTGGAAAAATTCCATGCCCACAAGGAAAATGGTGATCTCGCAAAGAGGGTACATCAACTGAGGTGATGAGGCAGTTTCTTCTTCAACCCGAAACATTATAAGTGTACCTATTGTTTGCCCTTTGAGCCCACACACATGAAGAGCTTTTTAAATTATCCCTGTCGAGGATCGTCCCATACTAGGACAAAATTTGAAATGAATGATAGGAATTTTCTTACTCACACTTGCATCAATATTCGAGTATTGCTTTCGCAATGTAACTTGTATGATAATTTGAAATGCTTTAGGACGACGAAGAGCAGTTCTTTCTTTATCCTATACACTTTATCCATTGCATAACTCATTTGAGCCTATGAATTCATTTCATATTAAGCCTAGTTGGTGATCATCCCCTACATTGGGGTAAGGCAAGAAAAACAAACCACTCAAGTAGCATGGTTTACAATGCTGATAAAAGATGGAGGCTGTGCAAGTCCAAAGAAAGTAAGTGCAAAAAATGGGGCATAAAAATACAGTGTACCTGGTAAAAGCAAAGCTAATGCCCAGAAAAGAAAAAGTCAAGCATTGGTTGAAGTCATATCCTCAATAAGGTGGTACTAAAAGCTCAAATGTTGAGATGTTACACTTAATGGAGTTTTGATTATGGAGAAAATCCTCAATGGTGAAGAAGAAAATTGGAGATGTCGAGATGATCACCAACTTTGACCCCCTAAACACTTTTTGAGCCTAATGATCATTTCGCTTCTCGACCCATGAACCAAGCCCGCGTTACGTCTTTTGCAAAGTCTCTTCAGATTATGGCACTTGAGTTAACGTAAAAGTTCATATGTTTGAAAGCATTGCTTGAAGAAGTGCGAGTAAGATGATTTTTACCTCATTTCATATGCTTCTTAACTTGTAAACCCGAAGATAATTGTGGAATGTCATTTTTCAATAGCCTCAACTCAAGAGTCCCCTTTGTTAAGCCGTTGACCAAGCTCTCATTATGGTCCCTACTAAAGACCTCTCAGATTAAGGTCGTATTACTTGCGAGATTGCTCGAACCCTTATTTGGCATGACAATGGAGAGAGAGAGAGTAATTGTCAAAATCCTGCATCAAAGGTATAGAGTAATTGTCAAAATCATGTATCAAAGGTTAGGATGAAATGGTCATTTTAATGAGGATGAGTAAAAAGTCATTTCAAACTGGAATATCTTTCATTTGACACATCCACGACACTCATGTGTTTAGATTGGAATATTATTTTGAAATATTTCCCAATGGAAATTAGGTGATGCAAGATTGACATAAATCATCACGCATGAATCTCACTTGAATTAATGCATGTCTGTGATTATAAATGCAAGTTGCATCTCCTACAACCATGTTTTTGCAGGAGACATATCCCCCAGGACTAGAGATGTTACCAGGTAAGTATATCTCTATCCATACTTTATATACTTGTCATTGCATAGGTATTCCCTTTTGAGTATACCGATACTCGATTGAGTTGTCCCCCAAAGATTTTTCTCTAGATTCAGTCTGATTAAGGAGATCGAAGAAAGGTTCGGGTCCTAACCAAGCAAAACCTCAGTTTAGGCGACCGTAGAAAGGTATGGGTCCTGGAAAGTAAATCCTCGTTTAGGCGACCATAGAATGGTACGGGTCCTAGACAATATTTATTGCTCTAGCAGGCGACCGTAGAAATGTACGAGTCCTAGAAAAGCAATTTCCTCATTCAGGCGACCGTAGAAAAGTACGGATCCTAGAAATTGATTTCTAATTCGGGTGACCGTAGAAAGGTATGGGTCCTAGAAAGTGAATCCCCATTTAGGCGACCATAGAATGGTACGAGTCCTAGACAACATTTATTGCTCTAATAGGCGACCGTAGAAAAGTACCGGTCCTGGAAAAGCAATTTCCTTATTTAGGCGACCGTAGAAAGGTATAGGTCCTAGAAAAGCAGTTTTTCAATTTTTCTTGTTATACCTTAGTTTGGATCTAGGTATTTCGAGTTCAAAAATTTTGACATCTTAGTCTAGACTCGGATTTCTTAATTATTTTTGTCTAAACATTTCAATTTCGATGTGAATGTTTTTTTGACCTTTCTCGTTATACCTTAGTCTAGATCTAAATATTTCGAGTTTTTTTTTAAAAAAAAATCTTAACATCTCAGTTTGGATCTGGATGTCTCAATTCTTTTCATTGAACATTTCACTTTCCCTGGATGTGAATGTTATTCTCAGTCTGGATATCTTAATTTATTACCTATTAGACTCTTCAAGGAGCCTGAGTGAAAGCTGGGTACTTGTTGAGTAAATGGGGATTTATCATGTACCTCAAGATACTCTACCGAACTGATTGGTAAGTAACTATAGGTACATTCTTTCATTTAGCATCATGCATTTGCATTAGCATTTCCATGTATCATATAAATTGTATTTTAAAATGGGAATTCATTTTCCAACAAAAAATCATTCAATGCATGCGCATGGTCAAAATTTAGGTGTCAATTTGTCTTTGAAGGCAACCTCTTCGAGTTCACCTTCAAATAGGGGTAGCTGTTGATACATAAATTTTGGCAATCCGATTATTTATTTATTGCATAAAATTAGGGGTTAGTTTTATCTCTTAAAAAATATTAATTGCATAACATAAAAATTTAGGTGCATTTACATTTTTTATTTGCATTTTTTTGCATTTGGACCCATGACGGATGGGTTCCAATTAGTTGTTCTGAGCTGTAACTAGCAGGCCAGACTAAGCCCGCGAAATGAGCAAATTGGCCCAAGCCCATTTTCTTTTAATGACAAAAATTACCTAAATGGAGATTTGAAATGATATTACAAAAATCGGGTTGCAATCTTATCTTTAGGCGATACAATCAGTAGAGAATATTCAGGAGATGAGGAAAATTAAAAAAAAAAAGATTTTTGTGATCGGGAGGTCATAGGCAATCTTCCTGAGAAGAAATATTCATGAAAGATTACGTTGGTTTTGCCTATAAAAGGAGTGCACGAAGGTCGATGTTGGGGGTTCTTTTGGTCGAGAGGAAAAAGAAACACAAAGTGAAAAGTGAAAAAAAAAAAAAAAAAAGGAGAAAAGGGCACTCGGTTCATTGATGAAAAAGAGGGTTTCTTTGTTTTTTTTTTAGGTCAAAAAGCAAAAAGAGGTGAGAGAGAGACATGGCATAGAGAGCAATAGGTGAGAGGGAAAGTAAAAAAGGTAAAAAGCTACAGAGAGTAATCTCCTTCGAAGGCATCCTCACCCATCACCGGCTTCCATTCGTGTATGCTTGTGCCGACCGTCATGACCACGCCGCTGTGCTACAGACCCCGCACGCAAACGCCGCCGCCGTTTTGCCAGTCACCCGAAGCTCTACCTCGCCAATCGCCATCCATCAAGCCCGACACCAAAGCAGCACCGACCTACATCTTCTCCCCTTCGCCTACGACCAATGACCCACAAAAGCGCGTGCCGTGACCCAATTCCCTACTTGCTGAACACCACATCGCCGATCTGCCTTTGCCGTGCCTCCACGAGCAGCTATGCGCCTGCCGATCTGCCTCTGTAGCGTCTCCACGAGCCACCACCGTGTGCCTCTAACCCCCCGATGTCGTAGGAGTCGCGAGTTTCCCCTACTGCGCTTCCACCCTCCGATCGGTCGCACCAGCCTCACCATAAGCCGCTGCCCCTACCGCGACTCCGCCCTCAACTCATTCGCGTTTGCCTGGTGTCCATCCCCCGAGTCCTCCGCCTGAGCGAGTTGCTGCATGCCCAAGCGACCTCCTTGCTACTGGGTTTTCCCCTCTACCTGAGTCGAGTTGAGCCGCTCCACCCACAGCCCGACGCAGATCCCTACCGCCCGCGCAAGCAGCGACACCGGCAGCCTGACAAAGCCACCACCGGATGCTGCTGCCCCTCACCGGAGCTCTGGTGACCCGCTGCCCTTGGAGACCCACGAGCAAGCCGTGCTTGGGAAGGGAAAAAGAAAAAAGGAAAAACAAAGGTAAACCAAAAAAAAAAAAAAAAAATCAAATTAGGTAGATTTACTTTATTTTAATTAGGAAATTTATTTTATCTTATTTTATTTTTTATATCTTGTTTTCTTTATTTGAAATGTTTCTCCGCGCATAATTCAAAATTCTGATGTAGCATCCAATTGGCAACCGCACGAATTTTTATCCCATCTATAAGGCTTTAGATGGAATAATTATTCACATGGGAGTAAAATGGATATCTTGATCTTTATGGCTTAAGATCAATTTATCGATTTTATTAGCGAAATAATCAAGTTTGAATTTAAATTTGAATGATGGATAACATTTTGGATGATCGTGGATGATTTAGTGTTTATCTTTTAATTGGTTTATTTATCCCAAATATATGTGGCACCCCCAAACATCTAAGGTCGCCACAGATACCTATCGCTCTACCTATTGAATATCAGTTACTTATCCTTAAAAAGGGGCTTTGAGGAAAACCCGGGGTTTTGTAGGCACACTTTTTTTTTTTTTTGAAAAGCTAATTTAGCGCAGCTCATAGCGAAATTAAAGACGAGCCTCACCATCCCTCTACTCTCTTAGCAATTATACAATGCACACCAACTACACATTGAAGGAAAACATAAAGCTGAGCTACTTTTATTTACATTTTCAGGATGGACATCTTGGGTCGGTACAACCAAAAGTGTCAAGGTTTTTTCACTAACTTGGCTACGACTCAAAAGAGAGATCATCGACCCCATATATCGATCGTGTATAACCTTTCATCTACAAGTGTAGGCTATCTCCAAAAAGTGTCAGCTCCCTCTCCTCACGCGGGCCATCCCACCCATCCGGGTGCATCGGGCGGTGGTGGCGGCAACATCCCCAGCATCACTCCATCACGACGCACAAGGACGGACATAAACTCCTGGATGACTGGGCCCCCAGCCAGGCCCACGTCATACATCACTAGCACCCGAACCCGTATGAACACCAACCCAGGGATGGTGACGCATACGTGCTCCATTCACTCGACCTCCACGTCAGATGGAAGGCCGTAAAAAGTATCGCGCACGACCGGAGGGAGAGGCATCTCACTAATCTGAAATGTTAGTCCCCAAAGGGGTGAGTACAATCATTCAGCAGGTAAAAGATCCATTAAACTACTCAATTCATCAAACAGAGCAATCATGGTATCATAGAGTACATATAGTTCATACATATCAATCATGTCTCACCTTTCGGTCATGCATATTTCATCAAAACAGCCATATGTAAATATAGGTCACCACATCACGTGCATAAACTACCAATGCACTAGTACATATATCATGTAGCCATGCATACATGTCATCATACCATATGCACATACCACTATGCACTTAAACATGTTACATCATACAGCCATGCATACATGTCACCATACCATGTGCACATACCACTATGCACTTAAACATGTTACCTCATACAGCCATGCATACATGTCACCATACCATGTGCACATACCACTATGCACTTAAACATGTTACCTCATATAGCTATGCATACATGTCACCACATTATGCATGATTTAATTTCAACTCATGTTTTTCAATTAGATCGCCACATTTTTCTTTCCCGGAATCAGTAATTACATCCCACATTTTATCCCTCGCACCCAACCTGGCATCGCGAGGAACCTCCGGCACACACCTCCGGGCATTCGGCACACACCTCCGGACATCTCGAAACTCCCGAGGACATCCGGCACACACCTTCGGGCATCCGGCACACACACTCCGGGCATCTCGACACTCCCGGGGCATCGTCGGCTCACACCTCCGACGGTATCCTCATCTCAATGCATATTCTCATATATCTCATTTTCAATTTCACATTTGATGTAAAAATGCCAATGATTGGAATCAGCCTTTTTAAATCATGTAATATGCATTGGGAAAAATATCATTTGATGCAATGGTTTTAAAAAGAAATCTTTCTTTGAGTTCATGAAAATTCATCAATCCTTTGATGTCATATGAAATGTATATATGTCATCAGATCATTGCATGAGTAATAATCCAAAATATCATGATTCACATAACAATTTCAATAACTAATAAATAGCACAATTTCCAGCTAAAACAGAATACATGTGGTTCATGAAAATTTTGGAAAAATCAGTAAACGGTGGAAGTAAATTCTGAAAATTTACCATATTATAGATAAAATCTAGGAAAACATATTTTGTGAAGACCACCCTATCAAACAAGGCATCGCATAATACGTATGGTCCGTGTATCACAAGAAAAGGATTTTTAGCCTTACTCATGCACAGTTTTCGAAACATTTTCGATTAAATACCTAAATGACCTTCAAAAGTTATGAAATTCAAACATGTGATAGTTAAGACATAGAGGCAGATACTTCATGAAGAACACTACACCAAAAAGTCCTTACATAATCAATACAAACCACGCATCACAGCACTACTAATTCTGTCCGTTCATCTTGCAGAGTCTTTGAAACATTTTTGGTTAAATATCCAAATGACCTTAAAAAATTACTAAATTTAACTATGTTGTAAAAAATACATAGAGGAAGATATTTCATGAAGACATCGAAGTCAGATTCGCTCTAGATAATTAATTACAAACGGTTAAAACTTCTGTTCCTAGTGCCAAAATTTCCAGATCTAACCAGCTCCGAAAAACCATGGTTTCACCTACCTATTCTTGTTTATTTTCTCTAAATTTTTGATATGTTAAACCTAAGGATGTCCTTTACAACTTTTATTAAGAAACCGAAGTGAAATTTTAACAAGAAGATTACCTTACCATCCATGCATTCATCAAAGGTCGGTGTTAAATTTCCAGATCTTACCTTCTTCAAAGAACGACAGTTTACCTACTTGTGATTGTTTTTTTTACCTCAAATTTGAGTATGTTGTACTCTAAAGAGTCCTCTATAACTTTCATTTAGAGGTCGAAGCCAAATTTCAAGTAGAACATAACATGCAAGTCCCTAGAACATCCTAGGTCAAGCTGTTTTCTCAAGAACAGCCCTCTAAACTAGAGTATTACACTCATCACTCAATATTTCTCATTCCATGCCTCCGAAAATCATCACAAACCAAACACATACACCTAACACAACATGCAAGAGTAGATCACGGATCCCACTTGCCTCTAGACCAAGCAAACGGCAAACACATGGCAGCAACGGACGGCGACGCACGGCTTCTCCTTCTTCCTTCTTCCTTCTTCCTTTCTTCCCTTCTTCCTTCTCTTTCTCTCCTCTCTTTCTCTCGGTCGAACTCTCCTCTCCCTCTCTCCACCGTGCGACCACCCTCCTCTCTCTCTTGCTTAAACCGGTCACTTTCCCCCCTTAATTTTCTTTGCCTCCATCATTACCCATCATTACAATGCATGGGTGACACTTGGCCACAACCATGGAACAAATGGGGGAGGCATGCAACCAGATCCCCCCCCCCTCTTCCTTCGCACGACAGCAGCCCATTATGGGCTTAAATGTTGGGCCGGTCGAATAGGGGGGCTGCGTGGGCTGGTTGGGCAGTCCTTGGGCCTAAAAATCAGCCCACCCTCTCCTATTCTTATTCCCTTTTAATCCTTATTTAATAAACACCAAATTTTAACTTATAAGTTCATAAAACTTTGTAATTTAAATCAATAATATCCCACTTATAAAGTGCACCGCCAAGAATAAGATTTCTATATCAATTGCGCCTTAGTAAAATCCTTGGGTCACTTGCAGACACATCTCCATCCAAACAATTGTCCATGAAAATGCTTGGTCCTAAATTAATTGAAATTCATTGATTACATGGCTAATACTAAAATCAAATGGCACTTCCATTACCTAATCATGGTTCATGGTACTCCAGAGGTTGTCATGAGATTTTTGGATGCCACAATTCTCCCCTCCTTAGAGAATTTCGTCCTCGAAATTAGACATCGCTTACGTCTCTTGAAACAAGTAGGGGTATTTCTCCTTCATCTGATCTTCACTCTCCCATGTGGCTTCCTCCATATCGTGATGTCACCATAATACCTTAACCAGTGGAATCGTTTTGGTCCTAAGGACTTGTTCCTTTCTGTCCAGCAGTTGCACCGGCTCTTCAATGTACCGCACTTTCTCATCCACTTTGATGGCTTCATGATCGAGTATGTGACCAGGGTCTGGCTGATACTTTTTTAACATTGACACATGAAACACATCATGTAAATTTCCCAGGCTTGGAGGCAACTCCAAACGGTAAGCTGCATCTCCTATCCTTTCAAGAATCTCAAAAGGTCCAACAAATCTAGGACCCAACTTTCCTTTCATTCCAAAACGAGATACTCCTTTCATTGGAGATACTTTGAGAAATACATGATCTCCCACACTAAACTCCAAGGGCCTTCTACGCCTGTCCGCGTAGCCTTTTTGTCTACTTTGGGCTGTTTTAAGTCTTTTCCTGATAATCTCGACAGCTTCAGTGGTAACTTGTACCAATTCAGGTCCTGTCAATCTTCTTTCACCTACTTCATCCCAACAGACAGGGGTCCTGCATCTTCTCCCGTATAACGCTTCATATAGGGCCATGCCTATACTTTTCTGAAAACTATTGTTATAAGAAAACTCTATCAAATGCAAGTTCTCATCCCGTCTTCCTCTAAAGTCAATAATACAGGCTCTCAGCATATCTTCCAGAGTTTGTATCACTCTCTCTGTTTGTCCATCTGTTTGAGGGTGATAAGCAGTACTAAATTGAAGCTTTGTCCCTAAAGCATTTTGCAGACTCCGCCAAAAGTTCGAGGTAAACCTAAATCTCGATCCGAGGTGATCATTACAAGTATACCATGTAAGCGTATTATCTGGCTTACATAAATCTAAGCAAGTTTATTCATTGAATAGTTCATACGGACTGCTACGAAATGGGCAGACTTAGTCAAACGATCCACTATTACCCAAATTGAATCGTGACCACTTGATGTCCTTGGCAATCCTTGCACAAAGTCTATCGTTACATGCTCCCACTTCCACTCTGATATGTCTAATGGTCTCAAGAGTCCTGCAGGTTTGCGATGTTCCGCCTTCACTTGTTGACACGTCAAACATTGAGAAACATGCTTAGCCGTATCTGTTTTCATACCATTCCACCAAAATTGCTGACGCAAATTTCTGTACATCTTTGTACTACCTGGATGAATATTGTATTTACTCCTATGTACCTCCGATAGAATTTCCTTCTTTACTTCTTCGTTGTCGGGTACACAAAGTTGTCCTTGACATCTTACCACTCCATCTTCAGAAACTTGAAATTCTGGTCTTTTTCCTAAGGACATTGCCTCTTTTACTTTCATAATCTCCGGGTCAGACTTTTGCAGGGTCTTAACTTTTAAAATAATTTCGGGTTCAATCCTTAATGCTCTAAGCATACCGATAAGACCATCCACTTTTAATTTAAACTCCAAATCCGCTACGGACTTTAATAAGTCCCATTCCGCCATTCTTAAACTGGCCATCTCCATGGCTGACTTACAACTAAAAGCATCCGCTACCTTGTTCGCCTTCCTTGAATGGTATCGTATCTCACAATCATAATCCTTTAACAATTCCATCCACCTCCTTTGTCTCATGTTCAACTCATTTTGTGAGAACAGATATTCAGGCTCTTATGATCTGTATAAATCTCAAACTTTTCCCCATATAAATAATGCCTCCATATCTTCAAAGCGAACACTATAGCTGCCAATTCTAGATCATGCATTGGGTAGTTTAGTTCATGGGGTTTCAGTTGTCTAGATGCATGGGCTATGACATTGCCATGCTGCATCAAAACACATCCCAATCCTTTGTGAGATGCATCACTATATACTGTAAAACCATTAGGTCCAAATGATATAGTCAAGATTGGGGCCGAGGTTAACTTCCTTTTAAGTTCTTGAAAACTCCTTTCACATTCCCCACTCCATTCAAATTTCGCATTCTTTCGAGTTAATTTGGTTAAGGGGCCTGCCAATCGTGAAAACCCTTTAATAAACCTTCGATAATAACTGGCCAGTCATAGGAAACTTCATATTTCGGTGGGTGTTGTCGGTCTCGACCAATTTATTACAATCTCAACTTTCGCCAGATCCACTACAATTCCTCCTCCTGACACCACGTGTCCTAAAAATATTATCCGGTCCAACCAAAATTCACACTTGCTGAATTTGGCATAAAGCTTGTGATCCCTCAGAGTTTGCAAAACTAATCTCAAGTGTTGCTCATGTTCCTTAGGCCCTTCCGAATAAACTAGGATATCGTCGATAAAAACAATCACAAACTGATCTAAATAAGGCTTAAATACCCTATTCATTAGATCCATAAATGCAGCTGATGCATTTGTTAATCCGAACGGCATAACAAGGAACTCGTAATGTCCATAACGAGTTCTAAACGCAGTCTTAGGAATGTCTTCATTCTTAATTCTTAGCTGATGGTATCCTGACCTTAAGTCAATCTTAGAGAAGACTGAACTTCCCTGGAGTTGGTCAAATAGGTCATCAATTCTAGGCAAGGGATACTTATTTTTAACGGTCACTTGATTCAGTTGCCTATAGTCAATGCACAAATGCATCGACCCATCTTTCTTTTTCACAAACAAAACTGGTGCACCCCAAGGTGAAGCACTTGGCCTAATGAATCATTTATCAAGCAACTCCTGTAGTTGCACTTTCAACTCCTTTAGTTCCATTAAGGCCATCCTGTATGGGACTTTCGATATTGGTTCTGTTCCAGGCATTAACTCAATCTCAAACTCAATCTCTCTTTCCGGGGGTAATCTAGGCAACTCTTTAGGAAATACGTCTTGAAATTCATTCACTACCCGAATTTCATCAAGCTTAGGCTCTTCCTTGGTACAATCTTTAACCATTGCTAGGTACCCTTGACATCCTTGGTCAAGTAACGCATCAACCTCTACTGCTGAAATAAGTGCTATAGATAGGTCGGTCTGGCCTCCCAGAAATTTACAATCCGACCAATCAGGTAGAATAAACTGGATCACTTTTCTATAACAATCCATTTTGGCCCGATACTTATGAAGCCAATCCATTCCTATGATAACATCAAAATCATACATAGCCATTACGACTAAGTCTATTTCCATATCTCTTCCTCCTATGGTTATCTTACATTTTTCACATACCAATGTAGACAACACTGCATCCTTTAAAAGCGTAGAAACACAAAGAGGGGTCTCAAGAAATGTCGTTTCTATTTTACTCAACAATCTATATCTTTCAGACACAAATGAATGCGTGGCACCCATATCAAACAATGCATAAGCCTTCTTGTCATTTATAAAAATTGTACCTGAGATGACGTTTTTGGAAGCTTTTGCTTCCTCTTGGGTGACCGCTTACACTTTTCCTTGAGCTAGTGGTCTCTGTGGATTTCTTTGAGAATATGGCCCAGTAGCACGCTGGGGTACTCGTCGCAGCGAGTTGATACTTGTGCAGGACCTCTCCTGTGGACAATCTTTCTTAAGATGTCATACCTTTGCACAGCCATAACACTTCAACCATCCATTACAAGGTTCGGGGTCATGTCGTCCGTCACACCTTCGACATTCTTCATTCCACCAAGGTGTTTTTCCCAGATTCGAACCATCCTTAGCTCTTCCAGAAATTGCCCTTCTTCTTAGACTCCTAGGTTTGACTTTGACCTATATAGGGTCTCTTACCTCGCCTATTATCACCAAAAGACGATTGTCTCTTATTCTCCGACTGTTCCCTTACTAACTCCTGCTCCACCAACTGTGCCCTTTCATAGATCTCATTATAATCTCTTATGTTCAAGGGCACCAGTTGCTTTCTTATACTAGTTCTCAATCCCTTCAGAAACCTCTTAGCTTTCTCTTCCTGATCTTCAATCAGTCTAGGAGCATATCTAGATAGTTCAAAAAATCTCGCCTCATACTGATCCACTGTCAGATCCTTTTGTTCTAATTGAACAAATTCTGTAATTTTCTTATCCCTAGCACAGTCAGAAAAATGCTTTCTATTGAAAGCTCTGACAAACTCTTCCCAATTAATATCAGTACCTGGTGGAAAGATTGTGTCCCTCGAAGCTCTTCACCAAAACTTCGCATTTCCCTCCAGCTGGTACTCTGCCAAAGTTTTTTTCTCGACATCATTGCAGTCCAACAACCAGAAAATTCGCTCCATCCCATCAATTCAATGCTCCGCCTCCTCAGGACTTCCCATTCCACTGAATTTCGGTGGCTTCAACTTCAAAAATTGCTCCACCAGTCCTTGAGTACGGCATTCTGCTCCGGGTTGTTGCTGCGCTTGTCTTTCCATTAGATTTCCAATATTGGCCAATGCCTGCAGGATATCTTCCATTCGGGGTTTAACCCTTGCTGCAGAGGCTTCAGCCCTCGATGGATGATGACTTCCATAACGTACCATGATTTTCCTGCAGTTTCCAAGCATTTGCCTCAAGAAATATCTGTGACTCAAAGTCTCCATTAAAAGCAACTACTACTAAGAAAATAAGTAACATAACCATGTTACTGGCATCTAAAAGCAACTCATAACACAGACTAGGGATCTACGGGCGAATACTCATCACCCGTTATTCAAAGTTAGTCAACCACTCTCAGTTAGTATCCTACGGTGTGCATTGTCATTACTTTCCTCAATTTCTAAATGAGGCTCCTTATCACTCCACATATAAACCTTTTGCTCTGATACCAACTGCTGTGGCACCCCCAAACATCTAAGGTCGCCATAGATACCTATCGCTCTACCTATTGAATATCAGTTACTTATCCTTAAAAAGGGGCTTTGAGGAAAACCCGGGGTTTTGTAGGCACACTTTTTTTTTTTTTTTCTGAAAAGGTAATTTAGCGCAGCTCATAGCGAAATTAAGGACGAGTCTCACCATCCCTCTACTCTCTTAGCGATTATACAATGCACACCAACTACACACTGAAGGAAAACATAAAGCCGAGCCACTTTTATTTACATTTTCAGGATGGACATCTTGGGTCGGTACAACCAAAAGTGTCAAGGCTTTTTCACTAACTTGGCTACAACTCAAAAGAGAGATCATCGACCCCTTATATTGATCGTGTATAACCTTCCATCTACAAGTGTCGGCTATCTCCAAAAAGTGTCAGCTCCCTCTCCTCACGCGGGCCATCACACCCATCCGGGTGCATCGAGCGGTGGTGGCGGCAACATCCCCAGCATCACTCCGTCACGACGCACAAGGACGGATAGAAACTCCTGGATGACTGGGCCCCCAGCCAGGCCCACGTCATACATCACCAGCACCCGAACCCGTATGAACACCAACCCAGGGATGGTGACACATACGTGCTCCATGCACTCGACCTCCACGTCAGATGGAAGGCCGTAAAAAGTACCGCGCGCGACCGGAGGGAGAGGCATCTCACTAATCTGAAATGTTAGTCCCCAAAGGGGTGAGTACAACCACTCAGCAGGTAAAAGATCCATTAAACTACTCAATGCATCAAACAGAGCAATCATGGTATTATAGAGCACATATAGTTCATACATATCAATCATGTCTCACCTTTTGATCATGCATATTTCATCAAAATAGCCATATGTAAATATAGGTCACCACATCACGTGCATAAACCACCAATGCACTAGTACATATATCATGTAGCCATGCATACATGTCATCATACCATGTGCACATACCACTATGCACTTAAACATGTTACATCATACAGCCATGCATACATGTCACCATACCATGTGCACATACCACTATGCACTTAAACATGTTACCTCATACAGCCATGCATACATGTCACCATACCATGTGCACATACCACTATGCACTTAAACATGTTACCTCATATAGTCATGCATACATGTCACCACATTATGCATGATTTAATTTCAACTCATGTTTTTCAATTAGATCGCCACATTTTTCTTTCCCGGGATCAATAATTGCATCCCACATTTTATCGCTCGCACCCAACCTGGCATCGCGAGGAACCTCCGGCACACACCTCCGGGCATCTCGAAACTCCCGAGGACATTCGGCACACACCTTTGGGCATCCGGCACACACACTCCGGGCATCCCGACACTCCCGGGGCATCGTCGGCTCACACCTCCGACGGTATCCTCATCTCAATGCATATTCTCATATATCTCATTTTCAATTTCACATTTGATGTAACAATGCCAATGATTGGAATCAGCCTTTTTAAATCATGTAATATGCATTGGGAAAAATATCATTTAATGCAATGGTTTTAAAAAGAAATCTTTCTTTGAGTTCATGAAAATTCATCAATCCTTTGATGTCATATGAAATGTATGTATGTCATCACATCATTGCACGAGTAATAATCTAAAATATCATGATTCACATAACAATTTCAATAACTAATAAATAGCACAATTTCCAGCTAAAACAGAATACATGCGGTTCATGAAAATTTCGGAAAAATCAGTAAACGGTGGAAGTAAATTCTGAAAATTTACCATATTATAGATAAAATCTAGGAAAACATATTTTGTGAAGACCACCCTATCAAACAAGGCATCACAGAATACGTATGGTCCGTGTATCACAAGAAAATGATTTTTAGCCTTACTCATG
Organism: Eucalyptus marginata; assembly: GCA_014182565.1. Classification (NCBI taxonomy): domain Eukaryota; kingdom Viridiplantae; phylum Streptophyta; class Magnoliopsida; order Myrtales; family Myrtaceae; genus Eucalyptus; species Eucalyptus marginata. The sequence continues at coordinate 10,276,428 of CM024589.1, forward strand.
CACAATTTTCGAAATATTTTCGATTAAATACCTAGATGACCTTAAACAATTATGAAATTCAAACATGTGATAGTTAAGATATAGAGGCAGATACTTCATGAAGAACACTACACCAAAAAGTCCTTACATAATCAATACACACCACGCATCACAGCACTACTAATTCTGTCCGTTCATCTTGCACAGTCTTTGAAAATTTTTTGGTTAAATATCCAAATGACCTTCAAAAATTACGAAATTTAAATATGTTGTAAAAAAGACATAGAGGAAGATATTTCATGAAGACATCAAAGTCAGATTCGCTCTAGATAATTAATTACAAACGGTTAAAACTTCTATTCCTAGTGCCGAAATTTCCAGATCTAACCATCTCCGAAAAACCATGGTTTCACCTACCTATTCTTGTTTATTTTCTCTAAATTTTTGCTATGTTAAACCTAAGGATGTCCTTTACAACTTTTATTAAGAAACCGAAGTGAAATTTTAACAAGAAGATTACCTTACCATCCATGCATTCATCAAAGGTCGGTGTTAAATTTCCAGATCTTACCTTCTTCAAAGAACGACGGTTTCACCTACTTGTGATTGTTTTTTTTACCTCAAATTTGAGTATGTTATACTCCAAAGAGTCCTCTACAACTTTCATTTAGAGGTCGAAGCCAAATTTCAAGTAGAACATAACATGCAAGTCCCTAGAACATCCTAGGTCAAGCTGTTTTCTCAAGAACAGCCCTCTAAACTAGAGTATTACACTCATCACTCAATATTTCACATTCCATGCCTCCGAAAATCATCACAAACCAAACACATACACCTAACACAACATGCAAGAGTAGAGCACGGATCCCACTTGCCTCTAGACCAAGCAAACGGCGAACACACGGCAGCAACGAACGGCGACGCACGGCTTCTCCTTCTTCCTTCTTCCTTCTCTTTCTCTCCTCTGTTTCTCTCGGTCGAACTCTCCTCTCCCTCTCTCCACCGTGCGACCACCCTCCTCTCTCTCTTGCTTAAACCGGTCACTTTCCCCCCTTAATTTTCTTTGCCTCCATCATTACCCATCATTACAATGCATGGGTGACACTTGGCCACAACCATGGAACAAATGGGGGAGGCATGCAACCGGATCCCCCCCCTCTTCCTTCGCACGACAGCAGCCCATTATGGGCTTAAATGTTGGGCCGGTCTTGGGCCTTCATGGGCCGGTCGAATAGGGGGCTGCGTGGGCTGGTTGGGCAGTCCTTGGGCCTAAAAATCAGCCCACCCTCTCCTATTCTTATTCCCTTTTAATCCTTATTTAATAAACACCAAATTTCAACTTATAAGTTCACAAAACTTTGTAATTTAAATCAATAATATCCCACTTATAAAGTGCACTGCCAAGAATAAGATTTCTATATCAATTGCGCCTTAGTAAAATCCTTGGGTCACTTGCAGACACATCTCCCTCCAAACAATTGTCCATGAAAATGCTTGGTCCTAAATTAATTGAAATTCATTGATTACATGGCTAATACTAAAATCAAATGGCACTTCCATTACCTAATCATGGTTCATGGTACTCTAGAGGTTGTCATGAGATTTTTGGATGCCACAATATACAAAAAAAATTGCATTTTGCATTCCATGTAGATTATGATTGATTGCATGATAGGTTAGTTATTTTTTAAAATGCATGTTTAGAAGGCATTTATAATAGATAACATTTCACTTGAGTTTTCACTTTAGTTAGATTTTTATTTTTAGTGATTTTAATTACGAATTTTCATAAAAAAAAATACAAAAAAATCATGTGCATGTCATGTAAGATTAAGTTCATAAAATGCCCGTCATCTAGTGAGTGTTGCTAGGTTCATTTTGTTAAAAACTTGAACATAAATCGCGAATTAGTATGGGCTTGGGAGAGGCCGAATTAAATTTAGACTTAACAATCCATTAGTCAAACCCTAGGTGGTGCATCTCGAAAATTTGATCACAACAATGACGAAGAGATCGACCAAAGAAAATATATAAATATATATATATATATATATATATATATATATATATATATATATATATATTGACGAAGAGCATTAAACTTACTTGAATTTGCTTTACGTTAATCCCATAAACTAATAACTGTATTTAAGCACATTGACTGTTATCACGTGAACATCGTGATGGATTTTGTACGATGTTTATCAATTTTTCGTGGACGAAATCAAACCCGAATAGTTGATTGGACAACGAAAAGATATCTGAAGAAAATAATACAAGAGATGAATGAAATTCTAGAAGGGATTAGTGGACACGTGGACGAAGAGCATTAAAATTACTTGAATTTGCTTTACGTTAACCCTATAAACTAATAACTGTATTTAAGCACATTGACTGTTATCACGTGAACACCGTGACGGATTTTGTACGAGGTTTATCAATTTTTCGTGGACGAAACCAAACCCGAATAGTTGATTGGACAACGAAAAGATATCCGAAGAAAATAATACAAGAGATGAATGAAATTCTAGAAGGGATTAGTGGACACGTGGACGAAGAGCATTTAACTTACTTGAATTTGCTTTACGCTAACCCTATAAACTAATAACTGTATTTAAGCACATTGACTGTTATCACTTGAACACTGTACGGATTTTGTACGAGGTTTATCAATTTTTCATGGACGAAACCAAACCCGAATAGTAGATTGGACAACGAAAAGATATCTGAAGAAAATAATACAAGAGATGAATGAAATTCTAGAAGGGATTAGTGGACACGTGGACGAAGAGCATTAAAATTACTTGAATTTGCTTTACGTTAACCCTATAAACTAATAACTGTATTTTAGCACATTGACTGTTTTCACGTGAACACCGTACGGATTTTGTGCAAGGATTATCAATTTTTCGTGGACGAAACCAAACCCGAATAGTTGATTGGACAACGAAAAGATATTTGAAGAAAATAATACAGGAGATGAATGAAATTCTAGAAGGGATTAGTGGACATGTGGTCGGAATCGTTCTACAATGAATGGGCAAAACAAGCACATTCAATGCATGGGGATTCAGAATGAGTGACAAAGGCTCATTTTCACATGTTTAATCATTGTGGTTTAATCACGACATAATTTGTATGAATATCGTCAACGTTACATTAGAACACGACTCCTCGAAGTGAATCGCGTGTCGTCTTTTAATTAGTGAGTGCTCATGAAAATGATGGTAGTGGATCGTGTTTAATCGCTTCTCAAACGATCCCGGTCCTAAATCTTAAACAATGTTGGGTTTTGATTTGCAATACTGGATCGATCTAGGTATTTACTAAATGGGTAATTTGAAACTCTAATCCCATGAGCAATTCGTCCGTGAGAACCACCCATGTGTCATCATCAAACGTGAGAGAACCTACAAAGCATCCAACTAAAGCAAATCCCAAAAGAGTTACAAAACAAAACAAAACCTAGAAAACAAAAGAGTACAACGTATAGCTATAAGCACATTCTCATCCCAAAAAATTAGATCAAAGCAGACTTAAAAATAAAGGAAAAAGCCGCTGAAAACCCCATACTTTGCCTAGAGTAACAAATTTAGTCCGAACTTTTTTTTTTTTTTTTTTTTTGGTAAAGATAAGAGTTATATAGATTTGCAGAAAGAATACAAGGGGGTGGCCTGGCACCAACAAAACAGACACTCAAAGAGACAATAGTCAAAAAAGAGTGTAAGGGTGCCATGGTACCCAAGCAACCGAGAACCTAAAACCAAACAGAAAAGCCTAAAAACAAAGACAACACAAAGCTAACAACCCTCCATCGGTCGAAAATAGACGGACTCAGATCCCAGCTCGTTGCAGCCTTCGATTCTTGGGAGTATCCACAATATGCTTCATAGACATCGCTTTATCTTTAATAGCTTTTTGAAGATGCATCTTCATCGTCGGGAGACAAACCGCCTGGCTACGAAAAATGATATTGTTGCGCTCTTTCCAAATGATATAGCAAAGAGCACCAAAGCTAAACCTGGCCAAAGAGTGATAGAAGCCATCGCCCGCAAAACGTTTCGATGCCCAAGCGAGATTATCCATCCAAGACTTGTTTTGCCAGACAATATTAAACTTAGCTGCCCAAAAAGAAGCAAGGCTACCCGGAATATGGCAAGCGAAGAATAAATGATTAACTGAATCAGGTCTACGCGCACAGAAGGGACAATTCGCAGTCACAAGTCTACCATAAGAAAGAAGTAAAACCTGAGTAGGTAGCCGATTACGAGTAATAAACCAAAGATGAGTCTGATATCTTGGTGGAAGTGAGGTGCTCCAAATAAACGGAGACCAAGGAACCACGTTACCCTTAGGCCGCAGCAGCTCCCACGCAGACGCCGTAGAAAATTGCCCGGAGGGATGATGTAACCAAGTGAAGCAGTCTTCTTGTCGGGACAACACGGGGAGAGGATCCCACCAGTCAGCTAAAATATTACCACCCCATAGGAGTGGAGAAGCCTTCGGCCACCGAAGCTTGCCGCGAGATGCCCGAATGATAAATGTCTTGATTAGAAAAAACCCGATTTAATGGGCCATTGGTATGCCAAGGATCAAACCAGAATGAAGCTGTCTTCCCATCACCAATAATCCATCTAAAGTGTTGCTGAAAATGATCCCGAAGGCGAAGGAGCTTTTTCCAAGACCAAGAACAAACCTTTGGGCACGGCACAACCCAGAAATTTTTGCGGTTTAAAAAGGTGGTATGAATCCACTTGCACCAAAGTGATTCCTTATCAACAAAGAGCATCCATAGATGTTTCACCATCGAGGCTATGTTATGTTCCTTTAAAGTACGAATTCCTAGGCCTCCTTCTTCCTTAGGAAGACATATATCACTCCAAGACACTTTTGCTCCACCCACCCCCAACAATGGACCTTTCCATAGGAATTGGCAGAAGATTTTCTCAATACGATTTAAAACCGCTAGGGGAAGGAAAAAAACACTTGCCCAATATTCTTGAATAGAATAGAGGACCGACCTGATTAGCTGGAGTCGTCCCGCGAAAGATAAGAATCTATGAGTCCAGGATTGGACACGAGCTGTAATCGCATTAACCAATGCCACACAATCCGCCTTTCCTAACCTTGAAGAGATGACCGGAACTCCAAGGTACCGGAATGGAATGGACCCCAACTGATAGCCAAGTCTGCTAAGAATTTCACTCCGAAGGTTATCGATCCTCCAGGACAAGAAGATTTCACTTTTCCTTTGATTTGGAATTAGACCACTCCAACTGGAAAATTTATCAATCCCCGCCTTTAAATGATCAATGGATGCCAAGCTTGCTTCCGCAAAGAGGAGCACATCATCAGCAAAGAAAAGATGAGTCAAAGTAGAAGCCTTGCAACGCCAAAAGAAACGAAAATCTGGTTGGCCGGTTTGTATATTCAATAAACCTGTGAAGACTTCCATCACTATGGTAAAGATGTAGGGAGACATTGGGTCGCCTTGTCTTATACCCCTCCCACTTGCAAAGAACCCATGAAGCTCACCATTAATAGACACCGAAAATTTGGGAGTCCGGATGCATATCATGATTCGAGCAATGAGATCCAACGGAAAACCAAAGGCTTGCAAACAAGCTTCAATAAAGTCCCAATCTATCGTATCATATGCCTTCCGAAAATCAACTTTAATAACACATTTAGGCCGATAAGGATCATGATGAAAGCCACTAAAGAGTTCTTGGGCGAGCAAAATATTGTCACTAATGTGCCTACCTTTCACAAAAGCATTTTGAGGAAGACTAATGATAGAAGGCAGCACACTAGAGAGGCGATTAGCAATCAACTTGGTGATACACTTATACACTGTATTACAACAGGCAATGGGACGAAAATCATTAACAGAGGAAGCATTCGGGATCTTGGGCACTAAAGCCAGAATGGTAGTATTGATTTCTCTCAACAATCTACCTGTCACAAAGAAATCCTTGACTGCCGAAATAACTGAGGCACCAACAATATCCCAAGAGTGCTTAAAAAATTCCACATTAAAACCATCAGGGCCAGGGGCTTTGCCCACTGCAAGAGAAAATAAGGTATCACGAATTTCCATATCTGAGATGGGGCTAGCTAGAAGACGCACCTGATCTTCATTTAACGTATGACTCAACACCGACCGAATTTGCTCCACCGACGGACTAACCGAGGGGGGAGAGGCAGCAAATAATTCTCGATAGTAATTCACAAACATGGCTTGGACTTCAGAAGGCTCCGAATAAGTCACATCCCCATCCATCAACGAAATGATTCTATTTTGAAGGTGCCTCTTGTTAACTGAAAGGTGAAAAAATTTTGTATTGAGGTCTCCTTCTTTCAGCCATCGGATTCTAGATTTTTCTCTATAAAAAGACTCTTCTTGGAGTCGAAGTTCATAGAACACCTGAAGCTGCTGCTTTTCTTCATCAGCTAATTGGAGATTGAGAGGATCATTTTGCAAAGCATCCTGCATATCACGAAAAGTACGCCTAGCACTAGCAACTCTCAACGAGAGATCCGAAAAGGACTCTTTGTTGAGTTGCTTGAGTCTAGTCTTAAGAAGACGAAGCTTAGAATATAATATAAACATAGGTGTGCCATAGAAAGAGGAATCCCAAACCTGCGCCACCATAATGAGAAAATTTGGATGAGACATCCAGTAATTAAAGAACTTGAAAGGCTTACAAGACTTGGGCACATCCATGATCTTTATCACCATCGGAGAATGATCAGAAATTTCGGGGGCCAAAAAGGATGCTTCGAAAACGAAAACTCGAGTTCCAACAAGCATTAACCAACACCCTATCTATTTTCCTTTGTTTTCGGTTATGGCCGAAGAGGTAGCCCACGTGAATCTATAGCCGTATACCGAAGATCATCTAAACCAGCCTTGACAAGGCAATCCGGAAATTCATCAAAGGCTGGAATCCAAGAGTTCGAGCTGCCAATCCTATCTGAGGGGTCTCTATAGCATTAAAGTCCCCTGCCAAAATCCAAGGAGAATTGCCGAGAAGAACACTAGTCCGTAAGAGATCCTCCCAGAGAGGCCTTCTTGAGACAAAACTGTGTTCCGCATATATAACCGAGAAAAAGAAGGCTTTGCTAGAAGCCAACCACTCCAATCTCCCATGGACAGCTTGGTCCGAAGAGGCGTTCACCGTAAAGGCAACATTAAGAGGGTTCCATCCGACCCAAATTCTCCCCTTATGGGAGTGACTATAATTATGAGTCCACCTCCAACCCGGAATTAAAACAGCAGATACCGAGTTAGACGCAGCAAAAGAGACCTTAGTTTCAACAATACCAATACAGCACATATTATTGGACCGCACAAAATTCCTGATTTCCGCTTGTCTAACCGGGTCACATAGACCCCTGATATTCCATACTCCTATATGCATATATAGATATATAGATAGGCAAGACAGAAATTACCGGCGTTTCTTTCGGTTTGTCCCCTGCTTAGGGCCCTTAGCCGAAGGAGTAGCTACACTAGCAGAACGAGAGACACTTTTCTGGATAGGGGGAGCTTCAAGTTCAACTTCTTGAACAATGCTGGGACTAGGTTCCGAAGGAGCATCACAGGGACTCGGCTCAGCAGGGGGAAGTTCCTCCTCGTCTGCACTCGCCAATGCTGGGACTAGCCCGAACTCTTTTTGCAACACAAAAAACCCAAATTTTGCCAACTATGACACAATTATCCCAAACTCTATGGCAAGGGCATTTTTGTCTTTTTTTCCTTTTTCTTTCTTTTTTTTTTTCTTTTTTCTTCTTCTATGGCCAGTGGAGGAAAGCCGAACTTAGGCTAGGGCGACCCTTGCTTGATGCCCTTGCCGGCATCAGGCAAGGGTTGCCCTCGCCTAGGCTGGTGAGAATAGCCCTCTCTAGCATCAAGCAAGGGCAACCCATGCTGGCAAGGGTAGCCCTCTCTTGAGTCCGGTGGAGGGAAGAGAGAAGAAGAAAAAATGAAAAAAAAATGAAAAGAAAAGTAAAAGACGAAAATGTCCTATATTTTGGGATAAATGTATCATGCAGGTACAAGTATAGGATTTTTTACGACACGAAAAAAAGTTTGGGGTAAATATGTCATAGTTAACAAAGTTTTGGTTTTTTTTGTTTTACAAAAAAAAAAACTTTGGGGTAAATTTGTCACTCTAGATAAAGTTTGGGGTTTTTACTGGCTTTTTCCCTAAAAATAATTAGTGATCGATTGTCAGAATTGTTAGTGATAAGCATATACCGAGATCTTTCCCTCTAGAAACTATGGAGTGTGTACCTATGTTTAGCATCGTTAATACTATCACCATATGAAGATGATGATAACAACAAATGCCTTTAAGAAACTCCCAGACTTAGATTTAGATCGAGAGAGAAAAGCTTCCAAATTTAGATCTTCACCTAAATCGGGAGAGAAGAGTTTTTGCCGAATCTCAGAAAAGTCATTGAATCACATTACGGGCATCTTGCTTGTGACAATGTTCTCACAAAATTTTCAGTTGCAAACAAATTAGTTCAACACTATGAACAAAGAAAAGCAATAAGAACAAACAAAAGAAGACGCAAACGAGGGGAAAAAAGACTACCGGATTAGATAGAGAGAGAGAGAGAGAGAGAGAGAGAGAGAGAGAGAGAGAAATGAAAGCCTAGAAAAGAAAAGTAGAATTAAGCAGGCTCTCAGCTTGAAGTGAAGTTTCATTGAAGGAGGGTTTTTTGGGAGAGAGAGGGTTGCCGAAGGAGAGATTAGGATTTTTCTCACTCATTACTCTCTCATAAAACCTTAATTGTTTATATAGTCTTGTAAATCGTAATATAAAAATAATTTAATCCAAAACTTTCTTACAACAACCATCATTATTCAAGTTAGTCTAGCTTCTCATTTTTAATTTTTGTTGGATTTTAGATGCTTAGGATCGTGGTTTTTTTAGCTTCGGAGATTTTCTGATTAAAAGATACAAGTTTGAGTAAGCAATTGTAAATGCAAATTTTGTGTAGTCGGTATAACAGTTCCTATATTAAAGAGTACCATGGTAGGTTTGTAAATAGGTAGTAGTAGCTGGCTACTTTAGGGAATTTTGAAGTCAAAACTCTTAATAGGTTTATATAATAATACAATCGGCTAAGTTTTGTATAAAGCCTAATCAGTCCAAAACTCGATGAAAGTAAACAACTATGGGCTTTGTTTGAATTTACCCTTGAAGAAATTCTCATAACGAAGCCTTTGATTGGTGGACTACATGATATACCCACATGCAAATTTACCTAACATAGATAATATCCAAATGCAATTTTACCTAATTGTAAATGTAGATAATATCCATATTCAAAATGCACTACTCCTAACACCAGTTTAGAGGATTCTGACACTAGAAATGGAGAAAGACATAACCCTTTTAACTGGAATAGGCATATCTGCATCCATAAGCATTCATATAATCATGTGCGCATATGTTGACAACAAAAAGACGACAAGCAATAGTTTCAAAATTGAATGACATGATGAATCTCTCTCCCTCTCCCCCCCCCCCCCCCCCCCCCCCCCCCCCCCCCCCCAACAAAAACAACATCAATCAAAGAAGCACATAAAGAAAACAAACATAAGCACACACACTTTTTTGGTGATTGTTTCAGTTCAGTATAAATTTGGCCAGCTGAACTCTGTCTAACCACGCACCTTCCTACAGTCAGGTTCAATCTCCCATATAGTTTGGAAAACACTGTTCAAATGTTGTTGATTTTCAAAATGGGCCGGTATTTATTTAGCATTGACTGATAGAAAGAGCCGTAAAAAAATCAAAAGTTCTTTCTTATAATAAACGTGGGGTGTTTAAAGAACTTGAGTACACAAGTTTGGTGGTCATGTGACTTGTTTCATGATGAAGAAATTGATATATGCATACTTCTTGAAAGATACATATAAATTAATGAATTCATTCTTAAGTAAATTTATGGAATGGACATCACATATGGCGAATTTTCACGACTCAATGATAGAGATCAGTTGTCCAAGAGAAGATATATGGCTCAATCGACTAAGGATTAAAGTTCTACTCCCCATTACACTTGAAACCTTACCATATTCAAGTAGCCAAGGGAGCTAGTGTCCAAATCTGGAGGTCGTGACCTCCACAGCTGCAAGTTGCAACCTCGGCGAAGAGAGAGAGAGAGAGAGAGAGAGAGAGAGAGAGAGAGAGAGAGAGAGAGAGAGAGGCACAAGATGAGTCAAGTAGCCGAGGGAGCTAGTGTCGTCGATAAATGGAGGAGCAAAAGTGAGGGCTTTTGGCAGCAATGGTTTAATGTGTCATGGCAACTAATTCGAAAGTTCGTCGTTGTTGGCATTCACATGTGTTCTCTCGTTTCCTCAACCTCGACATCGTGGGGAAGAAAAAGATCAGATGGAAAGAAAGAAAAACAAAATAAAAATTGAATAATAATAATAATAGAACACATGTTAACAATCCAATTTTAGGCTTCATTTGTTTAGTGAAAAATGAATAATTTTAAAATTTATTTTTTTAAAATAAATGTTAATATCACTTACAAGAAAAGGAACGAACAAATTTTTTTGTTTCATAGTCAACAAAAAGCTTTGGCACGCCTTTGTCCAAACTATTGGCATCTTTTCGTCAAAAGTAACTTTTGTCTTTTGAATTCTCCACTATCCGCATGTTTTTGTCCGTCGACATTTCTCCTTTTCTTATCTTCACCCATTTATATTCTATTAAAAACTCTCTCTCTCTCACACACGCACACACGTAAAAAGCTAAAACTATAGATACTTTTAAGTATATGCCCCATTTATCTTTCGAAATAATAGTAATTGAAATTTGCTTTTATCATTTTCCATCATTTTTCCACTATCTATATTGCATAGAAAATGGGTAACTGATGATATTTTTGATATCAATGAAAAATTATTTCTAAACATTTTTGTTGATGATAACAACATTTTCCATTGACGCATTTTCCCATGAGAAAAAAAAGTAATGGATAATTAGAAGTACACTTTATCATTAATTTTTCCTAAAATAATCGGAGCTTATTGGTATACGGAATTTATATGCAATCTTGTATCATACTGTTGACAATTCTTGAGTCCAACCCACTTGATTAAATATCAACTTGTAGTACGTCACATCATTGATAGAGATTTTTTGGATCAACTTTAGTATACATGACATAATTTGAAACTTTATAGGATAATGCAAAGTATATTATGATTTGCCTACAAAATTTGTACTCAATAATAGGTCACACTTCTACGGCGTGCTGAATATAACACACTTATTTAAAAGGAAAAATCCACGTCGCTTAGTACACCAATTATGTGGACCGGTGTTTATGAATTTAGCTTTGCCCTACTTCCTATATAAGGGAGAAATCCTGGCTCTAGCTCAACAACTTGCTACTCATGGAAGAACTCACATCTTGTGCTTCCTCCTCCTCAGTTGTCCCTCTTTATCATGAAACCTCACCCACTCTCCAGCAGCTCGTCCACTCGATCCTCCAAGCCCGACCTGAGGACTGGGTTTACACCATCTTTTGGCAGCCCTCAAGAGACGACCACGGCCGTCTTGTCCTCACCTGGGGCTATGGCCATTTCCGAGGAACTACAAGGGAACCATCTGCATCCAAGCCCACCACAAATAGGGTACTCAAAGAAGCCCAATGTCCGGATGGTCAGTTCGCTCACAGCAGCGACATCAACGACCCTGAGTGGTACTATATCTTCTCCGTCATGAGGTCATATTCCTCGGAAGACGGCATTCTAGGAAGAGCATTTCGCTCAGGTGGTCACATCTGGTTGAGTGGTGAAGACCACCATGAGCTGGAGATGTGTGAGTGTGATGAGAGGGTCAAAGAAGCAAGAATGCACGGAATCCAAAGCATAGTGTGCATATCAATTCCTGATAGTTCTGGGGTTCTTGAATTGGGCTCCTCAGAGATCATCCAAGAAGATTGGAGCTTAGTCCTTTTAGCCAAGACCCTCTTCCCTGCTCATTTCTCGAGCCCTCTAATCAATTCTCGTGGAGAGAACCCATCCGACGATGCCAAAGAAGAACCAGCACTTGTCGGTGCCAGCGAGGGCCCATATGCTAAACCTGTCCAACGCCATAACATATCTGAGAAGAGCGGTAGGAAGAAAACAGTGGACGAAGACGATAAAGAATCATCATTATCCCTACGGCTGTCTGGTCCGCCGAGAAACGTGGAGGCAGAGCGGCAGCGGAGGAAGAAGATGAACCAGCAGTTCTATGCACTCCGCTCCGCTGTCCCCAATATATCAAGAATGGACAAGGCGTCCCTCCTCCTTGATGCCGTGGACTACATCAAGGAACTCCAGTCCCGGATTGCCACATTGGAGTCCAAGCTTGTTAAGTCCGAGCCGTCATCTCGAAGCGCCTCAAAAGTAATAAGACTGTTGCCTACTTCAATGACGTGAGTAAGATAACATCGCTGTCAAGCAAGAATAGCTCAACGGCTTTGGCTGTCCCGGGCTGGAGAGAGATGGCGGTGGACGTGAAGATGGTGAGGCAGGAGGCGGTGATCCGGGTGTGGAGCCCGAATCTAGACCACCCCTGCGCGAGGTTGATGGACGTGCTCAAGGAATTGGAGTTTAAGGTCCAGAACGCGAACATGTCGTGCATGAAGGGGATGATGCTTCAGGAAGTGGTGAGTAGGACTCCGGTCGACTGCTGGGTCAGCGACAAGTCCATCAGAGATGCCATTCGGAGTAAGCTAGGCAAGGAGTGAATTTTCTGTTTCTATTTGTTTTGAAGGCAAGCACTGTCTTTTAGTAGGGTGAATTTTTTTTCCTCCTTTTTTGATAGAGCATATTTATATCTCCGTTTGCACGAAAAAATGACCGACTTTTGATTATTATTGTCATGCGATAGACTTACTCAATTAAAACAATGAACAAAATTATCACAACTTGAAGAATCGAAAGCTTGAAGGAATCGATAAAAAGTGGAGCGGATAATCTCTAATCAACTATCGAAGAAAAAACCATCAACGTAATTGTTAAATTAATGTCTCGAGTTTGAATTCGGATAACGATTTGTTAAATTGAATTTGTTGAGAAAATTTCCTAAAAGGTTTAGCAATCGGATGAAGAAGCAATTTCTTCGGGACTTTCTTTCGGTCGTACAAAATAAGCAACGAAACAAGGAGGATATGTTTTGTCACTAAAAGACAAAAGAAAGGGGCACACTATATATTTTATTATCTATTTATCTTTAAGGGGGATAAAAAAAAAGTAAGGGTTTCTTCAGCTTACCTACAGTATCCGAATCCTCCTTTAAGGAAGGAAACAAATGGTGGGGCCCAAAGTCAAAGTTTGTATATAAGAACAGAATACGAGTTCTTTTCTGCGTGCGTGGAGCTGTGAATAACCTAGAGAGCGCCGCATGAGGAAAGAGAAAAAAAGGCAAGAGCCACGGGTCCGGGAGAAGAGTCACACCGCACGTAGTTTTGAACAGAAACGCAAATCTATACGTAAGTGGACCATTGACAAACGCTGGAGTACTTGATTTTGGCGTATGTAGAGCGTTTTGTTTAAAGCTTGAATGTGTGGTGATTTTATGCCGTGAGTTTATGTTCAAGTGAGTTGTTTATTTATAAACACTTTGGATTTTGAGTTAAATTTAGGTGTGGGAAACACTCGAACGTGTGAGCGATTGTAACCTCTGATTCTCCAATTATAATGGATTATTTGCCGCTCGCTCTCCTTGTGAACGTAAGTACCGATATGCAAACCGAACCACGTAAATTTCTGGTGATTTTATTATTTCTCGTTTATTTCTCTGGTGATTTCACGGTGACGTAAATTGCAAGATCCTGTCGTTTCCACGTATTATATTCCAACAATTGGTATTAGAGCTTGCGATCAGATTTCTTAATTATAATTTGGAGCTTTTGCTTGTCTGATTATTATCTAGAAATTCTGTTATTACAATTATGTTTGAGAGGAAATATGAAATTGAAAAGTTTAACGAGAGGAATAACTTTGGGTTATGGGGCATCAAGATGCGAGCATTATTGACAACCCAAGGTTTAGCCAAGGCACTGAATGGTAAAGATGAGTTGCCAATTATAATGAAAGCCTTAGAGAGGTAGAGTTAATGGAAAGAGCAAAGAGCACAATCCTGTTAAATTTGTCGGATGAGGTTTTAATAGAGGTTGATGAGGGGAATGATGCCACAACATTATGGGCAAAACTTCAGGCACTCTATGTGAAGAAAGGTTTGAACAATCACTTGTACATGTTGAAGAGGATGTTTCAATTTAGATATACTAAAGGTACATCTATTAGAACCCACCTAGATGAATTTAATAAACTCATGATGGATCTGAAGAACGTCGGTAAGATACTTGATGATGAAGAACATGGCATGATGTTGTTAGCCTATTTACTAGAGTCATAGGAGCACTTTACTGATTCACTGTTGCAAGGGCGTACAAAATTTACCTCAGAAGAGGTAAAGTCCACCTTATTTTCTAAAGAGTGGTAGAGAAAGTTGCGAGATGACGGTCTGGCGCAAGGAGTAGCGCAAGCACTGACGATTCGGGGTAGAGAACAGCATCGAGGGCCTAGTAGCAATAGAGGTAAAAGCATATCGAAATCACACCATAGAAAGTCCAAGGGACGCGTGAAGTACTTTGAGTGTCACGAGAAGGGGCACGTTAAGAGAGATTGTCTAAAGCGGAGGAATAAAGCTGATAGGTAGAATGCCACAAGTAGTGTAGCAAACGTTACCGAGGAGAGCAATAGTGATACAGAAGCTATTTTATGTGTGACTAATACATCGTCAAGAGACGAATGGGTGTTAGATTCGGGTGTTCTTATCATATGACGCCTCATAAAAACTTGTTTACTACTTACCAGACTGTAGATGATGATAGGGTTCTTTTTGGGAATAACGCAATCTGTCAGGCTGTGGGGATAGGGACAATTCGGATTCGGATGCACGATGGGATGGTGTGCACGTTGACAGATGTGAGGCATGTATCGAAGTTCAAGAAGAATCTTATTTCTCTGGGGACACTCGACGACATCAGGTGTAGGTACACCGTTAAAGGTGGGGTACTAGAGATCTCTCGAGGTGTCATGACAGTGATGAAATGGAAGAAAGTGAATACTCTCTATCATCTACTGGGAGAAACCGTGATCAGAACCGCTGCAGTTTCATCAGGTGGGTCAGACTCTAACTTGACTCAGTTATGGCATATGCATTTATGGCACATGAGCAAGGCAGGTACGATGATTCTGAGTGAAAGGGGGTTGTTGAAGAGTCAAAAGACAAGGAATCTGGACTTATGTGAGCAATGCATCTTTGGGAAACAGCATCGGGTTAAGTTTACAACAGTTGTTCATTCGACCAAACGACCGGTTGAATATATTCATTCAGACGTTTGGGGCCTGTCTTCAGTTCCCTCGAAAGGAGGTGCCTGATATATGCTGACATTTATCGAGGATTATTTGAGGAAGGTATGGATATACTTTCTAAAGCACAAATATGATGTGTTTGATCGGTTCAAGAAATTTAAGGCATTGATTGAGAAGCAATCAGATAAACAAATCAAGTGCTTGAGAACCGATAATGGCATGGAGTTCTGTGGTAAAGATTTTACTGAGTTTTGCGAGAAAGAATGTATTGTGAGACACTACACAGTACTTGGGACACCACAGTAGAATGGCGTGGCAGAACGGAAGAACAAAACTTTGCTTGAGCAAGCTTGATGCATGCTTTCGCATGCAGGACTTGGCAAGGAATTTCGGGCCGAAGCAGTGAATATGGCATGTTACTTAGTTAATCGATCTCCATCATTTGCTATCGAGTGGAAGACTCCTGAGGAAGTATGGTCGGGGAAACCTGTTAATTACTCCGAATTACATATATTCGGATATCCTGCGTATACTCATGCAAGTGATGGTAAGCTTGAGCCGAGGGCGAAGAAGTGCATATTTCTAGGTTATGCACATGAGGTGAAAGGCTACTGGCTGTGGTACATTGATCCCAGATCACCTGGTTTTCTAATCAATAAAGACATGATCTTCGACAAGACTACAATGCTTCAATAGAGGAGTTCTGAGACACAACCAGTAGAGAAGACAGATTATGGTGTCGTCAGTGAGGTGGAGCTTCAGGTGGAAACTCCGGAGACCTCGAAGGTAACAGAAATTGAGACTACATATGAAGCCGCAGTTTCTAAAGTCAGTGATAGTGAACAACCAGCAAAGCTGCAATACACTATAGCCGTAGATAGATAGAGGAGGCAAATTAAATCACCGGTACATTATGATTATACAGATATTGCTTATGCATTGACTATAGATGATGAGGTGGAGATAGATGAGCTTTTGTCTTACTCTGAAGTGATGGCAAGTTTGGAGTCATCGCAGTGGCTAGGGGCTATGAGTGAAGAGATAGAATCTCTCCATCGAAATCAAACATGGGAGCTAGTCAAAGTACCTAAAAGCCAAAAGATTGTTGGAAGTAAATGGGTCTTTAAACGAAAAGAGGGCATTCCCGGTGTCGAGGCAGCGAGGTATAAGGCGAGACTTGTGGCGAAGAGATATACACAGCGTGAGGGCATTGACTACAATGAGGTGTTCTCTCCTATGGTAAGACATACTTCTATTTATGTTTTACCTACCTTAGTTGCTTCACAGGATCTCAAGTTAGAGTAGCTAGATGTGAAAAATGTGTTTCTTCACGGTGAGTTGGAGGAGCAAATTTATATGAGGCAGCTAAAGGGATTTGCTATTTCGAGTAAGGAAGATCATGTTTGCTTGTTGAAGAAATCTTTATATGGGCTAAAATAGTCTCTTAGGCAGTGGTATAAATGTTTTGATGCTTTCATGGCCAATCAAGACTATTCGAAAAGTCAGATGGATAGCTGCGTTTACTTTAGGAGATTGAAGAATGGTTCTTTGATTTATTTACTTTTATATGTTGATATGCTAATAGCAGCTAAGAATATGTTTGATATTGATGTGCTAAAAAGGCGGTTAAATGCTGAATTTAAGATGAAAGATTTAGGTGCTACAAAGAAAATATTTGGTGTGGAGATTTTGCGTGATAGGACTGTAGGGGTTTTACGTCTATCTTAGAAGAAATATATTGAGAAGATTGTGGCACGTTTTAATATGCAGTCTGCAAAATCTGTAAGTACACTTTTAGTAAAGCACTTTAAACTTTCAGATAAATTATCACCACAAACCGAGGAGGAGGAGGAGCATATGTCACATGTTCCTTATTCTAGTGCCGTGGGTAGTACTATGTATGTTATGGTGTGCACTAGGCTTGATATTTCACAAGCTGTGAGCATGGTTAGTCGCTATATAAAGCGTCCTGGAAAAACTCATTGGAAAGCTGTGAAGTGGATCCTTAGATATTTGAAGGGAACAACAGACGTGGGTATAGTATATCGAAGGGACAACAATGGCAGTGAGACCATTGGTTTTGTGGATTCGGATCACACCGGTGACTTGGATGATCGCAGATCTTTATCAAAGTATATGTTTACGCTAGCATGTGATGTAGTTAGTTGGAAAGCGTCCTTATAGGATCACATTACATTGTCTTCGACTGAGGCAAAGTACCATGGCACTAACCTTTGTAGCGAAAGAGACGATATGGTTAAAATTTTGCTTTTGGACTTTGGGTTAGAACATAAAAGTGTGGATATACATTGTGATAATCAAGGTGCGATATATTTGGCATATAATCCAGTTTATCACGAGTGAATAAAACATATCAACATTAGGTACCACTTCATCCATGATGTCTTAGCTAAGGGTAATGTTATTGTTAAAAAGATTGCTACAGTAGATAACCCGGCAGACATGATGACTAAGTATGTTCTTTTGGCAAAGTTCAAGCTTTGCTTGAGCTCTATTGGCGTCTGTGGAGAGTGAGCGCCCATTAGGGCGTTAAGAGAGCAATATGGATGATGAGCACTATAACTTGGCTTCAAACATCGAGCCAAGGTGGAGAATTGTTAAATTAATGTCTCGAGTTTGAATTCAAATAACAATTTGTTAAACCGAATTTGTTGAGAAAGATTTCCTAAACGGTTTATCAATCGGATGAAGAAGCAATTTCTTCGGGACTTTCTTTCGGTCGTGTAAAATAAGTAACGAAACAATGATGATATGATTTGTCACTAGAAGACAAAAGAAAGGGGCACACTATATATTTTATTATCTATTTATCTTTAAAGGGGATAAAAAAAAGGGGTTTCTTCAACTTACCTGCAGTATCCGAATCCTCCTAGAGAGCGCCACACGAGGAGAGAGAAAAAAAGGCAAGAGCCACGGGTCTAGGAGAAGAGTCACGCCGCACGTAGCTTTGAACAAAAACGCAAATCTGTACGTACGCGGACCATTGACGAACGCTGGAGTGCTTGATTTTGGCGTACGTAGAGCTTTTTGTTTAAAGCTTAAATGCGCGGTGATTTTGTGCCGTGAGTTTATGTTCAAGTGAGTTGTTTATTTATAAACACTTTGGATTTTGGGTTAAATTTAGGTATGGAAAATACTTGAGCATGTGAGCGATTGTAAACTCTTATTCTTCGATTATAGTGGATTATTTGCTGCTGGCTCTCCCTATGGACGTAGGTACCGATATTCGAATCGAAGCACGTAAATTTCTGGTGTTCTTCTTATTTCTCATTTATTTCTCTGGTGATTTCATGATGACTTAAATTACAAGATCCTGTCGTTTCCGTGTATTATATTCCAACAGTAGTAAAATAAAGCAACCATCAATATAGTGGATTTGAGGAAATTGTCAAAGTAGTAGAGTCAATATAATCACCTATGTAACCGTTTGTTTGTACGTCCCTTTGTAACCTCTATTTGTGATCTCCTTTTGTAATCTCTATTGATAATATTAATTGTATGATTTAAATGACCACATCATAATATTCAGAGGCCCCTCACACACAAACAATCAAATCTACGACCTTTTAGTTATCTTTGCTTTCCTCAATTGTAATTTCAATATCTAGACTTTTGCCGTTGATTGAATTCCGGCAAATTTTTTTGTTATAGTTTCTAGATCTACCTCGTCAATTAAAGTCTAGCATGTATCTTTATTATGAGTATCATGTCATTGATTAAATTCTGCTATTACATATTTACGTTCTCAAACTTTGTTGTCGATTAAATGTTGACACAGCTTGTTTATGTTCGATTCCATCGGAATTGTTATATTTTTCAAGTTTTGTTGTAGATCAAATTTTGGCACGATTTGTGTACCTAAAGTTCTATTTGAAGTATGCACGTCAGTGCTGAAGGATTCACAATTCCGAAAGTAGAACAATTAGGAGGGACTATGCTCTACCTCCGTACTCTCATTTTCTTTGGATATGCCAAAGGGAAGAGGAAGCAATTTCAACCTAATTTTATTAAATGTGAGTTTCTCGATATTCGAAATATGGAGGATCTTTTTAAGATGCATGGAAATTTACTAAATCAGTGGTAGACCTAGTCCATTTAAGATACTTAAATTTAGCAGGAACTTAGTTCAAGGGCTTTCCGCAATCAAGGGGAACCTTGTATGCATGGAATTCTTTGACTTGAATGTATCTCTACTTTCTAAGGTAACCATGCCAAATGTGTTGTGGAAGATGAGAAGGTTGAGGTATCTCTATATTCCCTTGCTGTTTGTTGTCAAGGAGAAGTTTGATAGGGATTGAATGAAGTTGTGGTTGGATACTTTAAAGAATCTACAAACATTGTGAAACTTTTCTATGAAGAACTATGATGTAAATGATATAGGCAAATTGACCAATCTACGAGAACCGGCTATCCCCTATTGTTGTGCTTATGACAAGATGGAGATAATTCCACAACTTGCTAAATTCACTTTGAAACATTTCCAATCCTTGTCTTTTAAATTTGCAAACCAATATCATTCATTCATGGAAGGTGAATTAAGTAAAATGTCAAGCTATCGACATTCTCTTGAACTGTCCATATATGGAAAAATAGAGAAGTGAGTGGAACATAAAAATATACCCCAGCAACTGAGGAAGCTGGTGTTATTTAACTCCCAACTTGAAGGAGATCCGATGCCAATATTGGACATAAAGATGAATTCGATTCTATTCGTCTTCTTTATTCTTAATAGAACCCCCCACCCGAACCATTCTCAAGACCACCAAGCCCTCTCAAATGAGTTCTACTATAGAAGCTTTCAACGTAGACCCGGGGAAAAATCTTTCACTCACTGAGAAGTGAAACCCTGTTTCGTAGCATTTTGATGAGATTTGATGCACTTTCCGCTTCTGTGATTGAAAATGCCCATGTCGGTTTGTATCCTGCTTTGATCCGAGATAGTGCAATAGATGTTGTGCCTCTTATAGCTGATTTTCATGACATATAGGTAGTCTAGTGGTCTTATGATAAAGGTTAGTTTGTGCATGAGCATGCCTCTTCCATAATTCGAAGTGTGGTCATTGTATAGTTACCAATTGTGGCATGTGTGTGCAATGAGTGCGACATGAATGAAATGTTGTGAGAGCATGAGTCCTACTTGAAGTGATTGTGTGTACTCTTGAGGTCTTATGCATGCTGTGAGGTGATATAATTCAGAGGTTTGATGTGTGGAATGTGTGAATTAAATGAGTAAGAGATTTCTATCGGTACTGAGATGCCGGTGATGCCCCGGGGAGTGGGATGCCCATGCTATGTGATTTTGGATGCCTCGGAGTTGAGATGTCCCTGTGTGTGATCAAGGATGCCTCGGTTGTGGGATATCGGGATGCCTCGGAGTGAGATGCCCCATGCTGAGTGATCTTGGGATGCCTCGGTTGTGTGATACTGGATGCCTTGGAGTGAGATGCCCATGATAGCACTATTGTGGAAGTTCGGATGTGGGATTCTAGAAGTGACTTGATCGGGTCGGCTTGCGTTCCGGTGGGTAAACTGATTGAGGGTGGACTTTGATATACACACTATAATGTAAATTCCACTTGGCATGTCCTACTACTATTGTATTTCATCTTAGTTCAGATTAGGAGCATGAGGTATACATGTGCATTTAGCATGTTTGTTATGGAGTGATAATTCATGTGACATTTTAGTATTCATTTAGTTATACCCGTGACAATCCTACCATAGTAGGTTGAGCTATTTGGTTGTGTTCTCTTGTTTTCTTTGGCAACTATGGATTGTCTAGTTTAGGGTCTTATTATTTCTTTACTGGGCATTGCTCATTCCTTTCTATTTTTCAGATCGTTAGTATGGACGTACCACCAATGGCTCGTTATGGGGTGATAGCGTACATTGATGTTTCTTTCTACGACGTATATGACCCTGATATTGAGCTGACCTACAGAGATATGAGTCTACGCTTTGGATGGACAATGGCAGGGTAGATTGGATTCCTATGAGGTTTGTTGCTTGGTACATAAACCACGAAGGGGAGCTGTTTGGCCCTCTTCAGTTCGATGCTGGAGGACCTGGAGCAGGGGCAAGAGGTGCTTAGGCACCCAGATTGTGATGAAGCCGGAGAAGACATTTTTTGTTTTTTGGATGGCGTGGGCTAGTGTGGGGGTAGTGAAGTTAAGAACCCCTTTCACCCTTTTCCTTAGTTGATTACTTACACTTTTGTTAAGAACATGTAAATATGTTGTACATAGGTGAAGAACTTGTAAGTAATCCAGGTCAACATATGTGAGCCCGAATGGTTTTTAAAAGGAAAGTTAATGAAACTTCTCATGATCCTTATATGTGTTCTTAGTTGGATTGTCTAATATTAGGTGACAGGACTATTACAGGGTGATCATATGTTATAAAGCTTTAGATCATAAATTATTCATGTTATACATGCTAACCAATTAGTTTTGGATGCTATCGTGCGATAATTGAAACCAATAGGTCCTGTTATAAATGATAATTTGTTGAACTTCCGCTTGCACTTAGTATGTGGCACTACTGGGACGTCATAGCTCGTGACCCTGGAGATGGAGTTGGGGTTGTCACAGCTCGCCCTCGCCGCCCAGCGCGATGCCGCCCCGCGGCCATTGGCGAGGTGGCCGGTGAGGTCGACCTCGACCTCGCCGGCCGTCGCCTCTGGCTGGTCGCCAAGGTCCGGCGACCGATTAGAGGAAGAAGGAGGAGAAGGAAAAAAGAAAAAAAAATTTAAAAAATTAAAATATTATGAAAAGTTGTCAACGTCAGTGCTGATTAGGCCACGTCAGCTGGCCGACATCTAGTCAACAAAATTCGGCCAAAATTGATCGAAAAGAATTGAATTGGCACAATGTAAAAATGTTTAGGACTTAATTGGCACAAAAAAAATGTTTAGGACTAAATTGACACAAATGCAAAAGATTTAGGACTTTTTAAACACTTTTCCCCCTTGTAGCATGCCCTTCTTCATCATCACCTTCAACTTATGTAAGCTTACATGTCCGAGTTGCGCGTGCCACAAATCAAGCATATCACTCTTTCAAGTTTTGTCCATATATGCCATCTGTGCTAGCATCATAGATAGACTTTATTCGATGCCTCTCCATAATTGGTATACTAGTGGGTTTCAAATTGCGGTGCACCTTGATGTCTCTTGGATTGAACACTGCATAATTGCTTGAATCTATGAGTTGTGACATAAATATTAGATTTTTCTTCATTCTTGGAATGTGATGCACATTTTATAGCTCAACTTGTTTTGAACTAAACCAGAATGTTATCCTCGTTTGGCCGACACGGGTAATCAGCAATCTTGAGTTGTTTGTGGTGATAACTACTTATCCACAAGTGTACGAAGTTTGATAGCTTGCCTTAATCTTGGTCATATGATTTGAGTATCCCAAATCAATTATCCAATCATTCATAATTGACTAATTTATCACTTAGAGTTATGAGGGCCGTCGTATCTTTTAACTAGAAGATAGAGGATGCTGCGAGCTTTTCTTGTTCCTCCACTACAATGAACGCTTAGAAATCCACTTCTCTTCCCTATTATTCTCCTTGTAGATGCTGCAATTTTACCTTAAGCTCTTTTGAATAAATAGTCCCTAGCAAAATGCCCTACTTTACCGTAAATGTAGCACCGTTCTCTAGGCTACCCCTTCTATTACTCTTATCATCTTTGTTGTCTTTGTGGATATCCCAACGAGGTCCCTTTGCCTGAGTGCTAGTCCCATCTATGCCTTTGCCAATCTCTATGTTTTTCCCTCAGTTTGCCATTTCTAACGTCGGCACCATTTCTCTTCTAGCTCTTAAACCCTTTTTTATTATTGAAGAGGACAGTTTCAATATCCTTAACTAAAACCTTGACATTTGTCTGTCTAAAACCTCTCGACTTGCCAATAAATTTTCCAACTCAGTCAGAGTTGGCTCTTTTACCTATCTACAGGTGACTATAACAATGTCATTATACTCTAGTAGTAAATCTTGAATGATAATTCTTTTTATCATAGTCTCATAAAAAGCATTTTGAGGATCTAATTTTGATTTTTGATTTTTTTTACAAATAAATTTAACTTGGGCAAAGTATTACGTCACCAACATATTCTATTGTGAGATCAATAGTAACTCTTTCTCCAATCGTTGTAACTTGGCAACGCTTGTCCTCGCAAACAGTACCTAAAGTGTTCTATGCCACCTTCATGGTCTTTGCACTCTTGATATGCTACAATAATTCATCTTCTACTATAATAGCAAGAACATAGAGAGCCTTTCCAACCTTAATCTTCCACTTCCTTCGCTCTTCATCATCTGTCAGTGGTGTGGTATTGTCACCGTCAATGACGTCACATAAGTCTTGATCAAGTAGGGACTCCAATTATTATAGTTGGAGTTATTAAGCTTCTCAACGCCATTCACTGAATTCAAAATATTCACCATCATGCTTGGTTTTAATGCCTGGCACTTCTACTAAGCAAGCTTGGTCCCAGACCGTGATCATGGTCTCTGGTTGTGTATTGGCGGAATTTCAACGTACTCTTGTCTCTGATAGCCTGCTCACATACAATGATCCCGACCACTGTCTTTGTATACCACAATCCTAATTGCTTGGTTCATGATCTCGATCGCAAATTTTGACATCACTCGTTGAGAATCAAGAGCATATTCCAATTAGAATAAACACTTAGTATTATTTTAAGAACACTCACACATAAATACACAACCTTATTTGTGGACTCTACATGTGGGAGACTCTTTCTTCTCAACACACATGACACAAGAAACGAGTGTTCCTATATATAGGATGCAAAATCGGTGCTTCAAAGACTTTCTCATTTTTCCAGACCATTTTACTACAAGTAAGTCCTATAATAATTATTAAGCAAGTTGGGCTGAATTTTTTAAAGAAAAATCTGAAGACGGGGGCAAAGGAGAAAAATCTTGAGAGAGAGAGAGAGAGAGGCGGTGCTACTAGAGGGACGCAAATCATATAGGTTTTCACAAATTAAATGCATCCTAAGTAAAAACTTTACAAGATCATCACTAATTATTCTAAAATTGACTTTTTCCGGTTTGAAAACGGAAGTGAAATCAATAAATTTCCACTCAATTTCCATTCGACATATTTTCTAGTCAAATTAAAGCAAGATATTAAAGATCCATTTCTACTCTCTGTTTATGAGCAAGTAAACTGCTCGCTTATCCACTTTTCATGGAGATTTTACTTTGATAGGATGGTGTTGTGTTGGTAGTGTTAGGTTAGACAAATGAGTGATTTAATGTTCAAATATTCTAACACTCCTTTTACACATAGACTAAACTTTGGCATGAGACTAGAAATATACAGGAAGAGAGACAAATAAGAGGCCTCGGTGTGTTTTAATAATATTCCAACATTTTCTCTTGCACATAGACTGGATTTTAGCTTGAGACTATGTGTGGAAATATGTAGAAAGGGAGATAAATAATGAGTTCGTAGATATTTGAAGTCGGGGCTTTTTGCTCTGATACTAAGGGCGTGCGCATGTTTTTTAATGAAAGACTTTTTGGCAAAACAATCTTCCGGAGTTCATGTGTTTGGCTCGATGAAAATGGTAAATCAATTGAAAAATGTTCATCAGGAGAAACACCCGCACTAAAATTAGACAATCAAATTCCCGGCTTTAAATAGAGGAAATCATTTTCCTAAACATAAGAAGTCTTTTAACAAGGCTCAGATTGTACATATGATTACTCCTCCATGACGATAAAACACATGGGCTCACAAAACACAAGACCTATTATCCACAATGAGATTTAAGCACTCAAAAACATTTTCAGTGACACTTTTTAACGTACCATCAAATAAATAAAAATAATTTTTTTTTCTTTAAAATGACTTTCACAAAAAGTATAAATACTACGTGTATTTTGAGTGTTACTGGGGCTTGAAAAATACTGAGAACATTTGATTAACTCGAGCGTGTGTGATTGTAATCTCTGTGTATTGCTTGATTTATAGTGGAATTCATTATTGTTCTCTCCATGAACGTAAGTCATTATAACTGAACCACATAAAAATCTGTTGTTCAATCTATTTTCTTTCTTCTCTCTTCTTTTTTCTTTATTCTTGGGAAAAAAAATCTATTTTCTTTATTCTTCCTATTTTATTATTAAATTGCTTACTTTCCACAACAATTGGTATTGGAACTAGGCCTAGTTGAGTTGAAGCAAATCGATAGTGACAAAAGAAGTAAAAATGAGAATTGATAGATTTGATAGGAAGGATTTTGGTTTTTGGAATATGCAAATTGAAAATTATCTCTACGAGATGAAATTGCACTTGCCCCTATTTGGGGAGAAACTAGAGACATTGAAGTATGCTAATTAGAAATTGCTGGATAGACACGTTACGGGTGTTATTTGGCTGACATTGGCTAGTAATGTTGCATTTAACATCGTAAAGATGTTTATTTGATAAAAGCTCTATTGGATATGGATGAGAAGACCTTTGCGATCAATAATATCTATTTGATGCGACGTCTATTTGATTTAAAGATGAGTGAAGGTGCGTTAGTTGTAGATTATATCAATGATTTCAATGTAATTATTAATCAATTGAGTTTAGTTGAGATTGACTTTAAAGATGAGGTACTTGCTTTGATTCTATTATCTTCATTACCTAATAGTTGGAATACTACCGTTATTGTTGTTAGTTTTTCCTTTAGGTCAACAAGTTTCACATTTAATGGGATTCGAGATTTAATTATGAAAGAGGGCATTCGTAGAAGAGAATCTTACGAACCTGTATCTGCTGCTTTAGTGGGTGCAAATAGGAAAAGATCTAGTAGTAGGAGTAGTACTAATATGAATAGATGTAGTTAGTCTAGGACTGATGGTGCTATCTGTTAGAGTTGTGGTAAGAGAGGGCATCTTAGAAGAAATTGCCTTAAGCTAAAGAATAAGAAGGGTAAGGGAATTATAATTGATTATGCAGAAGATGTTGCAGCTATAGCTATCAGTAATTCGAATAGTGTTGATTATGTATTGTCTATCACTAATTATTCATCATTCGATGGATCGATTATGGATTCTGGTTATTCGTTTCATACTACACCAAATAAAAACTAGTTTACTACTTATCAGTGTATGGATGATAGCATATTGCAAGTGGGGAATAATGCTAAATGCGATGTTGTCGGTGTTGATAATGTTAGAATCAGAATGCAGGATGGTATCATGAAGATATTGACTGGAGTAAGGCATGTTTAGAGTTGAAAAAGAACTTGATTTCCTTGAGTGCCTTGTATTTAGTTGGGTATCGATATATTTCAAAATGTGGAATTTTGAAAGTTGTTCGAGATACTTTGATGATCATGAAAAGAATCAAGTACAGTGGCATATATGAGCTTCAAGGTGAGACAATGAGAGATTTAGTCGTGGATATGTTGGATGCATTCGTTCGCAATTCTAAATTATGGCATATGCGTTTGGGGTATATTAGCAAGAGAAGCCTGAAGGTTTTAGGTGAAAAATATTTGTTATGCGGTTATATTGCTAACGAACTGAATGTATGCAAGTGCTATGATTTAGTTCAATAGTGGAAAGTAAAGTTCAATATGATTGTCAAAGAAACTACGGATATTGCAAAGTCAATTCACTTGAGTGTTTACAGGTTGTTGTGGTTTCCTTCGAAGAAGAGTGCCAGATATATGTTAATAATTGTTGATGACTACTCGAGGAGGATGTGGATGTTTGTGTTTAGGCACAAGTTTGATGCTAATATTAGGATTATGTAGTCAAGAGCTTTAATTGAAAAGAAGACTAGTAAGACAATCAAACATGTGCAAATTGACAGTAGTATGGAATTTCACTTGAAACTATTATATGTTATTATGCATGAAGGAAGACAAAGTGAAACACCACACTAATGCTACTGAACCACAATATGTTGCGGAGTTGATGAGCAAAAAGTTACAGAGACGGCCCATAAAATACTCTCTATTAATGGTATGGCTAGGAGATTTCTAACGGATATGCTTAGCACAACGAGCTACCTAGTTAAGAGATTCCCATCGATTGCAATTGGATTTTGGACTCTTGAAGAAATATCGTAAAGTTGTTGATTATTATGTTCTTAGAATATTTTGTTATCTATGTTATGTTCGAGCAAATAATGATAAGCTCAATGGAAGGGTATGAAAGTACATGTTCATAGGTTATGCATAAGGTGAGCGGAGCAATTGTGGTGCCCATAATTAAATTCATTTGTTATTAGTAGAGAAGTTACATTCAATGAGTCTCCAATGCTTTTGGTTATGAGTGATTATAGTGGCGTTTATACGGATCTGAACGGTTTTCAACTTGAGGTGGAGTTGCAACCAGAAACTATTAAGGTAGCAATCGACATAGATGGTGCTTCTAACAAGGTGGGGCCTATAGAGCTAATGGTTACTGTAATTGCTAAAATTGACAAGGTATGTGTTTAATCTCCTAACAGACATGGATGTAACAATGGTTTTGCTTTATTTGTGATCAAGGAGGTTGTGCTGGAAAATCTTTGTGAAGAAATTAAAGGTGCTTGTGGAGTTGGTATTTTGATGAGATTTTTGGTTATGGCGAAGTTCAAGGAAAGCTTGGATTTGAAAAATATTTGTGATGGTTGAGCCCATTAAGCGCTATGAGAAAGTAGTAGTAGAGTTCGATATTTTTAGTAAAGTGATTGTGACTTAGCTCAAACTTCAAGTCAAGTTGGAGATTTTTAAAAATATGTCTTGAATTTGAGCCGACGAATGAAGCAAACCTGAGATGAATTTGGATATAATTATGGACGTCTGAAATCAAGCAATTAGAATGCGGTAATTTTCTTTCTATGAAGTGGATAAAGTCTTGTTTTGAAATCCACGGAGATTATCCCCAGCATTGTTCAAGTCAGTCCATGAAAACAAAAGAGGAAACCAAAGAAATTGATTTCCACTAAGGGCACGTTTGGTAACGATTCTGTTCTGGGGAAATTTTTTTTGATGAGAAATGATTTTTTCTGTTTCTGTTCTCGAGAACAATTTCTGAGTAAAAGAACATGTTTGGTAACTTCCCAAAATTTCTGCTCTCGGGATAGAAACACGTTTGGTAAGATTCTTAGATTTTTTTAATTTTTTTAATTCTTTTATTGTTTTTTTTTTTTTTTCCTTTTTTTCTTTTTCCTTTTTCTTTTTCTCTTTGGCCGGTCGCTAGTTAGGTGACGTCTAACGAGCTCGTCGGAGCCTCGCTAGGCCAAGGCGAGGCTCGGCCTTGCCCAGGCGACGTGAGGTTGGCCTCACCACGGGCGAGGCTCGGCCTTGCCGGGCCACCGCCAGGCGACGTTGTCCTAGAGGTGGTCGGGCGAGCTCGACGTCGCCAAATCTGGGCGAGGTCGACCTCATCGTGCCTCGCCCAGCCACAGTGAGGCTTAGGCCAGCAACACTCCGGCAAGGTTGTCGCCCTCATCTGGCTGATCGCTAGCACCAACCATGGCCAAGGCCGGCGATCGGCCAAAAAGAAAAATAATAAGAAGAGAAGAAGAAAAAAGAAGAGAGAGAAAATTTGATTTTAGAAATTGTTCCCGGGAACAAGAAACTACCTTTTTCCACTTCTTGTTTCTGTTCCAAATCTATTTTCGGGAACAAAAAAATAGTTTTTTTATTTTCGAAAACAAAAGTTTTACCAAACACGTTTCTATTCTTTTTTCATTCCCGGAAACAAAAAAATAAAAATTTTTGTTTTGGGGAATAGAAATTGTTTTTAACAAATAGGCCTTAAGATTCGGCTAAGAACAAGAAAACGAAAGTCCAAATCTTGGACTTGACCAAACGGCATGGAATTTGTTTACCATGTTGAAATCGACAATAAAGACGGTCAAACTTGGACTTTACCTTTAAGTTTTGTGTTGAAGTTCGCTTCAGGAAGGGTAATCCGCATCTTGTTTGAAATAGAACAAATATATGGGCTGTTCTTTAGCCACGAGAGAAAAACGCCATTGTTGATGCATGTAATCTTGAAGTGCCGTCTCTAAGCAAGTGCTTGGCTATGGATTTCTTAGTTGGTTTCATTTGTGCGTTTACACCAAGCAGTATTAGTGTTCAAGCCAATTAAGTTTTGTGAGTTTAAGATTTGTGTGTGATTCTATTATAAGATTAAAAGATTATTTCGTGAGAAATTTCGAGGCTAAATACTATGTGTGTTATTGGGCATAATTGGGCTTGAAAAATACTAAGATTGTTTGAGTGACTCAAGTGTGGTTGTATTATCTATGTATCACTTGATCTATGGTGTAATTTATTACTGTTCTCCTCGTGGACGTAGGAATCACATAAATTTACTGTCCGATCTATTTTTTTTATTCAGTCTATTTTATTTTTCAATCGCTTCCTTTTCGTAACAAAGTTGTGCTCCTCCTCCCTAACTCTCTCTCTATCTTGCGCACGTGTGCCGCCACACTTGGATGCCATGGACAATCACTCATTGCATCATGCTTCTCGGTTGAAGTTGAGGATTCTCTCGCTCAGTGATTGTCCTTGTTGAACATCACTCTTGGCCCGCATGAAGTCGGAAATTAGCACCGACTCACAATGGAAATTCCGAGACCTTCAAGAACATCCACTTGCCTATTCACGAGACCTAGGCGATGACTACGGGTGATGACTCATGGTAGAAGTTTCGGAACGAGATCTCATCGATTACGGGTGTGTTTCGTGGCTTAGCTGATGGTGACTTGGTCACGCAGATCCGTCACCTTGACGACGACGGTGACAATCGGCTCTCGATGTTTGCATTGGATGAGGGGGGAGAATGACCGAACGCATTCGGGGACATGGGGTGGCAAGACGAGGTTAGTAGCTAAGATATGGAGGAATTTGACGCTAACTTCGTTGCAAGAAATGCAGACATGGCCCAAGGAAATGTGAGAAGGCGACTGGCGTGGGAAGGAAAGAGGGCGAGAGTGTGTGATTGAGAGAGAGTCAAAATCGAGCCAAATCGAATGTTAGAAGTTCAATAATGTATTTTGGGTTGGTTAAGAAATAGACTTGAAATCGAATTGAACCGTCAGAAGAAGCTCGTTCTTTCACTTACTACACGATGAAGGGAAACCCGATCCAAAAAGACTCAAAATTTTTTGTTTGGATAAGGTCAGTTTAGTTCGGGTAGTTCTTTTGACCACCCCATCATTTTATGTTCAAAATGCCACCCATTTATAAATTACTTCGATTGTAGATAATTTGCAAACGTAAAAGATGATTTACAACATGTAAGATAAGTCTTACATTTACAGATACTAACGAATCTAGAGACAATTTATGATTTTAAAACTTATTTCACGAATACGAAATATAACTTACATTATTGTCCATTACGATGCAATAAAATGTTACTACAATTATATTTCGTTAGTAATTATTTAGAATAAGTATAATGACGGTCATAAAGAATTAGTGCTTACTCAATTTACTGATTACAAGGTAAACAACTACTTTGTCACAATTGAAGAGGACGGGTTCAAACCCCAGCGTGCAGCCGCTAGTGGTATTAAGTGTGACGCCATGGTGGTGGGTCCTGCGCTAGCGTCATCAGAGAGTTTATGGTGTGGCTGTCGATTGCAAGCTGGTTCCTCCTATCTCCAAAAAAAAAAAAAAAAAAAAAAAAAAAAAAACTACTTTGTCACAATCGATAAGGTAAATTACCTTATCTTGGACTCTCAATAGATATTATTTCTTTGCAGGTGGCAAAAGTACACTTGGAGTATCAAAACTTGGTATGAAGAGACACTTATGTTAAAAGTTATGAAAATGAAATTTAAGTGCCAAAATCGCTATAAAATGGATCAATTAAGTACTAACAGCGAAAAATTCTACCAAATTGTTGACATGATGATTTTCCAACAAGATAAGTTCAAAACGTCGTCGTTTTACATGCTAACGTAACTAGACAAGTGCAAAAATATCGTCGTTTTACTAATGTGGCTAAATAATTAATATAAATATCAATTAAATTAATTTTAAAACTAAATTTATTTATATATTAATTTTAAAAAAAAATGGAGGAGGCAGGCAGCGAGGGCTAAGCCCTCAATGTTGCCTTCCGGCTGTCGAGGGAAGGGCTAGTGACCTTGGGGGGAAAAGGGTCGACCGGAGTCGCCGAGCCCTAGCCACCATCACCAGCCCTTTCGACACTGTGGGGAGGTGGCAACGGCTCAACCCTCAACCCCTCACCACCTACCTCTCTCTCTCTCTCTCTCTCTCTCTAAATATAAGTATTTTAATTTAATTAATGTTCATATTAAAGTTATAAAAAAAAATGTTGTTTTGGTTCTTCATTGCTGACTTAGCTCTTCAACATGTCATGTAAACGAATTATATTATTAAAAAATTGTCACGTAAGATTTCTAGCAATTTTCGCTGAACTTGGCACTCAAGTGTCTCATATTTCAAAAAAAAGTGGCACGATGTCACTTTTGTAACTTTTGGCATTTAAATATCCTTTTGTGCCAAGTTTTGACACTCCAAGTATCTAGCACCTTTTTGCAGGTACGTTATTCCAATCAAGGATTACCATAAGAAAGGGAAATACTTCTTTCAAAGTGAATTATTTTCTATAACGTGTATAGACTCGTTAAACGGGTGGGTTTGGTCGGGTTTGGGTCAGGTCATAAATGGTCCGACCCAATCGAATCATTTAATCCATTTATGACCCATTTATTATAGTGCAAAATTTTTCACCCATACCAAACCCGATTATACCCGACCCATTAAACTAAACCTAAGAAAACTTATTTCTTATGATTTTTTTTTAAATGATATTGCTAAGATACTTTTTGCAACACAAATTTAATGGACAATTTTAATAGTTTTTATTTTTTTAAATCGAATTTTAATTATTTTTTAAATTGAATTATTAATAATTATTATTATTAATTAATTATTATTATTATTATTATTATTATTATTATTATTATTATTATTATTATTATTATTATTATTATTATTATTATATTTTAAGAATATAATTTTTTATTTTCTTTTTCCTTATTCTTTTTGTTTTCTTCTTCTTTGGCAAGCCGGCGACCAACCATAGGCGAGGTTCGAGCCTCAGCCGACGTCGGCAAGCTCGAGTCTCCCCAAATTGGCGAGGCTTGAGGCTCGCCGGCGTCGGGCTCGCCTCTTGCCGGATCGACGAGGCTTGAGCCTCACCCGACATCGGTGAGTCG
This sequence comes from Eucalyptus marginata, assembly GCA_014182565.1. Lineage (NCBI taxonomy): Eukaryota > Viridiplantae > Streptophyta > Magnoliopsida > Myrtales > Myrtaceae > Eucalyptus > Eucalyptus marginata. The sequence goes on from CM024589.1 coordinate 10,309,073, forward strand.
GAGTCTCGCCCGACGCCGATGAGCTCGAGGCTCGCCAAATCGGTGAGGCTCGAGCCTCACTTAGTTGGTAGGTGGCTGTCGTGGTGCCAACCACTAGCTAAGGAAGGAGGAAGAAGGAAAAAAAAATTGAAATATAAAAAAAAATAATTATAATTTTAAATTTTTTTAAAAAAATATTTTTGTAAAGTTAAAGAGGGAAGAGAGAGATTGTAAGGCTTTAGATGAAAATGGGTTTCAAGTTCAATCCATTTAAGACTCATTAAGACTCATCTATCTTAAGTCTTTAATTATTAAACCCATTTAACTAATTTCTTCAAAAAAGAAGTGACCCATATATGACCCCATTTATATTGGTCTAAGACCCATTTTGCCACCTCTACGTGCATATTACGTCTTTGTAACTCATATTACTACCTCGAAGATATATTAAATTTTCGATTTTTAGAAGTAATTTACTACCTCTCTGGGTAATGTTTACTATAGAACGGATATCACTGCACAATCACCACATAAGTCGCCGTAATCTTGATTGAACCTATAGTTAATACTTTCCTTTTCCTATAAAAATAGAGTTATAGAGTTCGTAATCCGAGGACACTTACACAGTAATTAACATTAAGTTGTAGAATCTATACTCGATAATTGACCTAAACTTTTGATAATTTGGCTGAACTCATTGCAATCTAATTCATACTTTATAAACCGAGAACGTTGACACGAATAAATTTCCAATACCATTGCAATCTTTCTCAAATAATCGCAATGGGGTAATTCATTAAGGTTAATAATATCATTAGTAAAAATATACTTTAATACTTCGTAGCTTGACTAGAACAACTTCATAATTAAGGATAATACCACAAAAAACTAAGGATGTTAATGGTTCGGTTCAGGTTTTCAAGAAACTTGAAATGAACTAAATCGTTTGGGTTTGTATTAGCTTTGAACTTAATTGCAAGTCGAACTAAAGACTTGATTTAGTTCGATTCGGTTTTTCAATTTTTTTTTTTTTTTTTTTTTTTTTGGTAATCTTAAGGAGATGGACAATTTTCAATTTGATTTTGAACCAAACCGAAATGAAATTATTTGAATTGGAACAAAAAAAGGATTATTTTTTCATTATTGGAATCGAAACTTGAATATAATTGAACCGAAAATGCACGAAAATTCAGCTCAGTTTTGATTTTGGTTCGGTTTCTTGTTCAGTTTTGACATCCTTACTAAAAACTCCAAATTGATACACTAGTACACATTTAGTCAAAATTAATTTTTGTGTCATAGAAACTCCCAAACTAATATACCTTGCACCACATTTATCCTAAACAAAAATATACATATGTCCAACATTTACCTCGATGGGATGCACCCGTGCCAAATTTAACGCACCAATTTTTTTTTTTTTTTTGTCAGTTAATGCACCAATTTAGGAGTATTGGTTTAGGATTTTTTGTTATGTAAAAATTAATTTAGGATAAATGTGGTACTGGGGCATTAATTAGAAATAAATATGACACGAGTGTATCAGTCTATGAATTTTTATAATATACAAATTAATTTGAAATAAATATAGTAAGGGATGTATCAGTTATTGTTGGTGACCTAATAATTATTTACCTACATTTGATTGCCGACATCTGATTCGGTTTTCCGCAAAAATTCGGCATGAACATTCCCGCCGCGTCGCAAGGTTTAAAGCGCTCTCTCTCTCTCTCCTCTCTCGCATTCTGAAATAGCAAGAAGAAGAAGTATAATCTGCATTTTATTGAACCCTTCATCGTCTGCAACAAAGACACCAACTTCTCTTCTGATTTGGTTCTCTGCTCACTATCGAAAGTTCATACGAGACTTCAGACCACGAGAACAGGAGGCGATCGATCGCTTGCGGGCAAAATGAGAGGCAAAGTGATCAGGCAGAGCTGGAGCTCCAAGTTGAAGAATGAGTTGCCCATGGTCATCTTCGCTTGCTCCTTCTTCTTCCTCGCCGGATTCTACGGCTCCTCTCTCCTTCCTCGGGTCGCTGTTTTGATTATGGGCGCCTGGATTTGCTTGTTGTGTGTTTTTCCAGTGGTGGAAGTGAGTTGAGTTCGTTTTGATCTTGTAGGACGCGTCCAGAGCAAAAGCAAGGGCGAGAGTTCTCGGATCGGTCAGGGACAAGAGAGACCGGGGATGATTCTTTCGTTTCAATTCCTTTCCAGGTTTCCATTAACTGTTATGAGACTTCTTTTCATTTCTTTTTTTCCTATTTTGTTGGTAGTTGAATTTGGGATCATCTTTCGGATTTTTCGAATTTTTGTGGTTTTGGTCGGATTCATGTTCAATTGTGTGGATTAACGGCGGTAGAATTTTCTTGCCTTGGAATACTGTCAGTGCTAGATGTGTATTGAATCTCTTAAATTATAGTCAATGTGACATGCCATGCTCCCGGAGTTTTCTACCCCTATTTCCAGTGAATCGCGCTATTGGGAAGAAAACGAAAGTGCTCATCTTAGTAAATCCGTCATCGAGGATCTCCTTAAAGGTAGAATATCAGTGCCTGTGCATTTAGATCAATGAAAAGGGGTTGCTTCTGTGATTATCAAGTTGCCGACTTCATAAGAAAATCATGTTTCAGACCATCATTTCAGTTGAGAAAGCGTTGCATAAGTTTCCCTTAGTATTTTCTGGTGCAAGTCTTGTTATCCCAACAGTTGTTATGACACTGAAAGAGCTGAAATATATTCTGCTTAACAATTTCTGTGGTGGCCTTGGCAGACCTCAATTCACGGGAGCTGTCCTGTGATCAAAGGGGAGAAATGGGTGGCACCAAAGTGGATTAGAGACCAAGTGCAAGATGATTAATCGTGCGCATTTTTACAATATTGAGCATAGGCATGTATTCATTATTTAATAAGTCTCAAGGGGATTTTTGGATTAATTTAATGCCTCTTTTTCATAAAAATAGCATTTGCTCGTTTATATTTACAGATGATCTCATCCCAAAGAGAAAGTTTCACTGATAATACAAAATAGTTGGGTTTGGGAACTCCATTTTCTGTACTTAATCAAACAGATGACCAGAAAGTAATTTATGAAGTCTGAAACCAAAAACTTTTGTTTCTCGCCTTTTAGTTTGGGGACCTTCTTGCTTCTTCATTATACCTTAATATAGCCTTTTTATTAATATTTAAATACAGAGCAAAAGACTGATTTTAATGGAATTTTCAAGTTGAGCTCATGCTTTGATTTGTGATAGACCGAAGCATAAACTTATCCGAAAAAATAAAAACAGGGTGAAGCATAAGCTTAATGTGCACTAGTAAACTCTTAGTGATTGGTCTGTCAACTCTTGCTTTGTCATCAAGAACAGATAACAAATCTAATTTGGCAAATTTAGAGGGCTCCTTGATATCTTTTACATCTCAATGAACATGTCCCTTGAGAAATCACCTCGACGGCTAACTTGGAAGGACATTAATCATTGCTGAGAAAAGAGTCCTCGCAGCAGCGAATCTCACGTCAATTCCATCAAAATTGTCTTTTGGCGAAATAATCGATTCAATTGATGCTGTGTTTTATGATGCAACTTAGCACATTGAAGGTACATCATTTATTTAACACAATTTTAAGAAAAAACGCTCATACTTTTAAAGAAAGACCACAGCCACACTTGTTACCGTCATCGCTAGCACTCAAACAAACGTGCACAAGTAACTTGCAACCACTATGGTCGCGGCTCAAATGAAGGACATCGCGACATTCAGGAAACCTGTAATTTGAGGTCTTGTTTAAGGTCACGACCTCAGATAGTGTCTGACTAGGTGAAGAGAGGGAGATCGCAAGAGGGGAATGACGGAAACAAGAAAGGAAAGAAAAATAAAGGAGGAGAAAAAAAAAATGTTGCGTTTTCTTCGATCCCACCATGGCTAAAATACTCCCCATTACATTGTTTTAACAATATTAACTTTTGTGTATCCCACTTTTTCTAAGCACTCTTTTTGTTTGATTTTGGTTTCCCTTTTGTTTTCTTTATTGTCTTTTCTTGTGAGTCCCATTTTCATCCTTCGTTACTTCTCTTCATTCCATCTTAATGCCAGTAATGGTTCAAGCCTTCTAGGATCTGTTAAAAAAAGAGAACATTCTATGGTCTGCCTCCATCACTTGTCCTCTAGGTCACGTCGCACTCATTGGTTGTTGAATCCCTAGCTAGAGTTTGATTCCCAAGAACACGACAGACCTAAAGGGTCTTGCATTGAACTTCTTCACGGCAATCAAAAGATGGGGATCCGAACAATTGATGGCAACAGAGTTGCCACGTCACATATGTGCTCGGACTTGAGGGTTGAGTTTGTAATCACATCTTTAGCCCTCTCATTCGTCGGTGATGGTGGCTTGACGACTAAGATTGGTGTGGAAGTAGAAGAGAACGCAAGGGCGAGGATTGAGGATGGAATTGTTGTTCTTGAAGGTGGCAATTTCGATTTGCATAAGCAACTTAGTGGGGAGCAGGGGCAAATTTGGGCCATGGATCTGGAGGCTGGCAGGTGATGGCTTCGGCTCCTAAATTTGAATATTTAAACAGGGTTTTTTTCTTGTCTTCATAATCAATCAATTGAAGAATTTGACGCAAAATGAGACAACGAATAAAACAGAGAGCGAAAGGGATGGAATGGGGGGTAAAGAGTGAAGAGATATGAAATGGGCTTTTACTTATAGTTGAGGTATGAGTTGAAGAAATAGAGATAAAAGAGCACTAGCCGGGTGAGGAGGTTTATGCAAATTTGGGCTTCGACTTAATGAGTTCCTTGTGTTTTTGTGATGGACTTTTTTTTGTGGGTCGTTGACGGACGTTGGGTATAAAAGATTTGTCTATTACTGACATGAGGGTTGTTTTACAAAGAGAGAGAATAGAGAAAAATATATGAGGAGGAGTGGCACGGCAAAAAAAAGAAAAAAAGAAAAAAAAGAAAAGCAACTAAATAATGCTTAAAAAAAAAATAGGACCCATAAAAGTTAATATTATCAAAACATTGAGATGGGGGGTATTTTAACCATGATGAGAGTGGAAAAAGCACGACCTATCCAAAAAGAAGAATAGAGAAAAATACACGCCCTTATCATAAAAAAAAAAGGGCAAACCCTAAAAAACCCCAAACGTTAGATGTGACAAATTTACCCCCAAATTATTTTTTTAACCACCAAAAACCCCAATTTGGTATATCTTTGATAAATTTATCCCAAATTAGTATACTTGTGACAAATTTACCCTTTGTTAGGGTTAAATTTTATTGTCAAATTATTAAGTTAAATGACATGTGACAGTTAAGGGATATAATTTTGTGGTTTGGAGTTTACAACTTTTGTGATTTTTTTGTGGTATTAATCCAATTTAGCGAAGGGTATATTTGGTATTTGGGGTTTTTTGGTCGAATAAATTAGTTTGGGATAAATTTTCATAAATGTACCAGTTTATGATTTTTTTATAAAGTCGGGGTAAATTTGTCACAGGTATATCAGTTTTTGGTTTTTTATGGTAAAAAAAAAAAAAATTTTGGGTAAATTTATCACAAATATACCAATTTTGGGTTTTCCAGGATATTAACCCAAAAACAAAAACGTTAGACGTGTCAAATATTTGGAAGGTAAATTTAAGATGCAACTTTTATCTTCCAAATTTTAATGACTAGTATCGTGGGTGTACTTTGGGCACTTTGCTTCATCAAAAAGCCCAAGTTAAAAAGAACCGACTTCCGCGCAACTACCAATAACACATCGAAGTCTGAACTCAACCACCCACTCAATTTGAGGGCTAAAGGTACAAAAACACCGAGAACCACAGTTTTCCCTAAAAAAAAATAAAGGCTTTTGTTGGCTTTATTTTTTTTCTCTGAAATAATAAATGTTCCACTTCCTTTTTGGTACAGAGACATTTTTCCATTTTCAAACTTGCCGATATCACGATTGCTTTCAAATCGCCACCCTTGAAATAAAAGAAGAAAAATAAAATGAGAATCCCCTAAACCTTAAGATTTCCTTATTGAGACCTAGGCAAAAATTTAATCTCCAGAGTCTCAGACATTAAAATATATGGAATGCAATCTCTCGAATCTAGCAACATCAAAATAGTTGCCAGACAAAAATCCTCAGCATATGATTCCACAGCTAGCAAGAGGTCCTCATTCCCCAGGTGATGCCCCAATGGATCATTGGCTTCTCTCATATGGCTTTTTTGATGATCAGGCATTGATTTCCTTTCATAGCTTTCCATAGAGTTCAACAGACTTTGCAACTGATAGTCACTGTTGATAGCATCTTCCTCGCAACGAAATAATTCATGTCTGCTACGTGGAATTGTACTGGTAAAGGAGGTTGAATTTGATCGACTCTTTTTGCCAATCATTCGACCCCCTTTGCATGCTGTGACTGCATTTTATACACAATTGAAACCAATCCTTATCCTTCCTCTGTCCCACTGATAAGCCATTGATATTAAAGCGATCCGGACATTGGCAGATGAGTGATGAACTCATAACTTGCGCAAGTGCTGGTACGGTTGCTTCCCTAACCGCTTCAAGACATGCATGCAACCAGCTGCAGCGAAAAGCCCAATGGCAGCAAATGCCATAATTGCTGCATTACCAACACTGCGATAGTAGCCTCCCTGGAACAAATGGCAACTCATAATGGACACATTTTCTCAACAGATGTACCCGAAAATGCAAGTAAGCTAAATTGTGGCAGTCCTCAGGAAAAGAGCGTGATTGAGGGTGTTGCTCCAACACCCAAACACATGGACCACTGACAAGTCATAGAAAGTCATGCAAGAGGACTAAGTGAGGGGAGAACTTGGCTTTTCAGCATATTTATTAGAAAAGGTTCCAGATGGCACTGTCAAGTCAAAAGTCTTCTGAACTAAATATATAAAACCTTTTTTCACCCAGAAGTTTCACAGTGATAATACTTAGTTATCCCACCAGGAAAAAAAAATATGCAGGAAATTAGAATGAACAAACGTATGTCTATACTGATTTAACTTGCTGAGAACATCTTTCAGAAAAGATGCGCTCTTGACCAGATTTGTAATGCAAAAAGACCATGTAAAATCAGCAAGTATGGCATAATGAAAGAGCTATCATCAAATCTTTTTACAGAGGCAGAATGGTTTTTACTATGGTTCTTGATCATAATAGCAATTGAAATCTTATTCATTAAGCCACTACTTCTAGCCAATCGCTTGTCCATTCTAAAAATGGAACATATCCTCTTCCATAAAATTCTGTAAATTTTCCAAAACCGGTGAAACTTGTAGATGGTTATAACAATCATGTCCCTGACTTTGCCTTAGGATTTATAGCTGAAGCTAAACCACGTCCAAAACTTGGGCCATTTACCCTAATGATCTAAGTAAAAATTGAGACAGTACAAATACAGAATTGCTTGATCTCCCTCCTGATTTACGTCACCAGTGCAGGCATAAAACATGGAGATTGACTAGAAATTAGATCATATTTGAAACTCACGTGCACCAAAAATAGCAAAACTGCAGCATTCGCAGGAGCAAGAGAAAAGCCTATCATTCCTCCTCGCAAGTCATTTGGTAAATACCTACAAGACATGATAAACAATAATCATAAACATTCATCCATATATCCAAATTAGCAATATCTTGTGTTGGAATTCCAGCCAACGGCTCAGAATGGCATACATGGTCCTCAATCTGGCAAGAGAAGGTAGGATGACTCCTACACATGCCTGAAATAGGACGAACAATGCTACTAGAACTCCGATTTCCTGCACGACACAAATATAGTACCTATCAGTATGTGGTGGTAACAAAATCAGCTATCGATTAATATGTTGACATTTATGGAATACATAAATACCTGATAGTCATAGGCTACGACAGAGAGTACAAAACCGGATATGATGAATGCATAAAGTATGCAATCTTCAGTTCGAAATGACAAAGATCCACTAATAAGCCAAGGAAAAATTGTACTTCCAAGCATTCTTGCTCCCAAAAGGCACGGATATATCAAGCCCAGATGCAGTTCTCTGCCATCAGCCTGCACTCCAATGCATTCAATAAAATCATGAAACAAGCTCACTCTTGCCAACAAAAATTAGAACCTACAACCAGCATTTTGTGTGCAAAAAATGGATAATGCTGCTGTTCATTTAAGTCTTCCAGGAGATATTAATATTCCTTTCAGAAAGATATGTGAACGTACCACCAATATTGGGGTCCAGAGAATCCAAAACATTGATATGGAGAAGTGAAGGCAAGCTTGTGCACATGCCAATAACCATATTCTTCTATCTGTGAACAAGTAGATAAGAGTGTATGCAAGAAGAACTGAATAATGGTCTGAGTAAAAATTAAAAAGGTACCTACAAATTGGTCTACTTATTAGTGAATAAGGAAAAATATTAACCAAAATGTCAATAGCTTAATCTTAAAAGAGCAACAATTCTAAAAGAGCATGTGATTTGTTGACATGGCAGCAAATGATAGGGGCAATAAGAGAAAATAGACTGATGAAGAAAAGAAGGAACCATTGGTCACAATTGTTTTGGAATAAGATAGCCAATTAAAGAAGCCACAGCTTTGAGGAAATTTCCTAGTTGCAGCTTTACCAACATCAGGCTTTTGAGTTCAGGCAGATTTTTGTTGAAAGTCTTGCAGATTTTCTCAAGATTATGACCTTTAATAACTTTAGCAGTATTTAGAGTAATAGACAAAGCAAAACCATTCTGCTGCAGGGGCATTTGAATTCAGAAACGTCTAATCATGACTATAACCTCCCTTGTGCCTCAAGGTAGGCAAGTTAGTACATTCAATCTTGGTCCTCAACTAACCACAATGAAAAATCTTGTGGACAAACCTTAACCTTAAAGTTCTCAAAGTTCAACGCAACAAGAAAACACAGCTTTATGTCCCACCTTTGAACCCCTTAGGTGAGGTAACATTACTAAGTATGTGCTTTTTGGCTCCAAATATAATGGCATCTGATGCTGAGACATACTTCAGCCAATTTCATATCTTCCATTTGAAAATATCCATGAATGTCCTTATAAGTAGTGTACTCTTGTTATTTGATGTAAATCAGATATCACATTGGGAACATCAAATAGCATTTGGAAATTTTTATTTAATCAGACAACAATTCAAGTTGAGATGTCAGTTTCAATAAAAAGTGGATACTTTTCATAAGATAGCAGACTAATATATGAGCAAAGGAGAGACCCAACTATTACCATCAAAAAAATAGCTATAGGACCTGCCATGATCCTCAAACACCTCTTGTTGAGAAGATCCTCTCCACAGCCGTGCAACACAAATAACTCCCACCAAAGCCAACAAGATGGCTGCTGTCGAAGGAGATGTCATTCCCTTCTTCAGATCGTCACCAATCAGCCAGTTGGCAAGCACCTGGCTTCCAATGAAAGATGCAGACCCCAAGAACGCCATTAACCAAAAGGTATCGCTCAATAAATCTTCTCTGTGCCCTTGCTGTAAAGAGAAAGCAAACAAAAAAAATGCAAACTCTTTTTACAACCCCGAAGTGTGGTTTCTACTACTAATGAGAAGGAAAAATGTACAAAGAGAAATTTGAATGGCAAGAAGCAACATCTTATGTACAGGGAGAAAATGTACACCAACCTTTTCATGTTCAACAACCATCCATGTCTCAAAACTGAAAGAGTATATTGAAGAAGCCAGAGACAAACATACACTTGCTACCCAAACACTGGGATGGGCAGTTATCCTCTTCCATATACCAACAAAAAGGTGCAAGATGCAAAAGAATAAACAGAATTTCCTGTGGCCTCTGCAGACAGCAGTATATGTCAGTTCATGTACAATAATTTAATACACATTAGGACTAGCTGCATAACTGAGTCAAGAGAAAGCGCCATGATTATTATTTTATCAACTTTTTGCAAATCCCCAAGATTCAGTGTTTTTAGCGTTAAATGAATGGATCCAATACATCATAGATTCTCAAAAACAGAGTGGATGTTCCTAGAACAAGAACATGAAAGCACCACTTGTTAAAGCAGCATGTAAGCCCAATCAAAGCAGGTCACACATATTTGCAGACAGAATTCCAGTCCCCAGTTGAATGCAATTGAGAAAACTTCCCAATGCTAAGTCCTACTATACTCAACGACCTCTCAGCCTGTATTTCTTTACTAAATCATCAGCTCAAATTGCAGCAAAGAAGAAATTAAGTTCACCGACAGAAAACAGGAGAAGAAAATGGACTCACATCGTATCAGAAAGCACTCCAAGGAAAGATCCAACAATGAGAGAAGCCGCAAATCCAACACAGAGAGATAAAACCATTTGCTCTCTACTCACGCCAAAGTAACTGAACTCCAACTCCCCGAACACCGACGGTAGCCCTTCCATCACTGCCAAAACGCAGCACGAGAAGCGAATTCAATTCGACACGCACTGCAAACCGAGCACGGGAAATTCATCGCTCATCTGTTCGGACCAGAGCCAGTCGATCGAAGACATCAGCTGCACAATGTCCGAGCTTACCGACCAGAAACAAATCACACATCTCCACGATTCATTCTCCACAGATAGCATGCAAAGCGCAATCCGCGCGAAGAAAATGCTGACCTGAGCAGAGGGAGTAGAGGAGGAGGAAGTTCCGCTGGAAGCGCGAAGAAGAGTGCAGCGAGGCTCCATGGTCGAAGACGGAAGGAGGCGCGCTTCTGGAGGCGTAAGGGAGGAGGAAGACGGAGAGCAAGCAAGCGAGGAAGATGAAGACGAAAAGAGAGGGGTTCGGCTCCCAGACGGAGCTCTCGATCACGACTGCCATCGGACCACGGCGGCGGCGGCGGCGGCGGCGGCCACCATCTCCGGGTTTCTCCAGACTGGACGTCGTTCACTTCGCAATAAAAACGAATCGGCCAGGACTCAGGGCCGCTTCGGCCTTCCTCCTAATTGGGCTTTTTTTTACCATTTTCGGCCCTGTGGACCATTTTATGTTATGATGCTTTGGGTCTGAATTTGGAATCTGTTTTTTTTTTTTTTTTTTTTTTTAATTATGAAGCTGCTCTTCACGATCGAAAAAAAAATTCAATTCAGATTGGTTCGGATTACGTTGTCTATCTAAAACTCAAAATCTCAATTTGAACTGTGATGAATTTGATTGTTTTCTCCATAACCGCGACAGATCTGGCTCTAAGGTCTGTTGTGCGGCCATCATTTTCCCTCAAAATCTCAATTTGAACTGTGATGAATTTGATTGTTCCAGATCTGTCATGGCTGGGCTTCACGGAAGGGAACTTGAAAGGAGGACAATGGAAGGAGACACCAGAGAGAGAGAGAGAGAGACTCCATGACTGTTCCAAGTCCCCTCTGGCTTGTGCGGTGGAGACAGCCGAACGGGATTCTCAAGTGGCGGGCAGGCGGTGGCCGGAAGGAGGAGGAGGCCGTGTCATCCATGGCCGAGCAACGATTTGCAGAGGAGAGGAGAGGAGAAGAGTGGGTGGTGTAGGACGTTGAAAAAAAAGATTTTCATTTTTTATTCCACCTCATCCAACACATGTTGCTTTATTATTGCATATAAATAAAAAAACGCGTGCCACGTCAGCAATTGACATGGCGCTTTGGAACCACTAATATTTTCTCGCTCGATGGGGACGCGGTGGATCGTAATTTCTGGGGAATCGCTTAGTGAATTAATTTTCCGAAAAAAAAATAGAAAAAGGAAAAGGCAAAAGGTAAAAAAAAAAAAAGTAATTCCGTTGGAAGCACGAAGAGTGCAGCGAGGGCATGCTCATTCAACTGAGTGTGCCATGACCTTAATATCATATTATAAAATATGCCGGGAATGATTCTTGGTTTGTGGCTTGAGTCGCATGCTTAGGCTATCGCGACTTGGCGTCTAGTCCAAGCCGAGCGAATCTTGACTTTGTCTTGGGGTGTGAACACACTCAAGCATGCAAACATGAACAACCACACAGAAGGACATTACGACATACACATGGCTTATACGGGTGAACATACCACTAAACTTGACGATGTAGGCTATCGTCCTAGCCAAGAGTTAGAGATTCTACTTACAACTTTTAAGCCTAGCTCCAAGATACTCCTTTAGTGATCGGACGGCTCTTAAGGCGGCTTGGGGGAGAAGGACATGAAAGAGAGGAGAGAAAGGGAGAGGAAATGAGAGAATGGTTAAGTCTCCAAAATGCGAGGATGCCTTCTCCTATTTATAGGCATTCTTCCATTTATAGGCCTCCTCCTCTTTAATTATTTGTGCCAATCTCATAATTAAGCCTAAGGAACGAGTTGGCCTATCTAGTCTCCTTAGTTGGCGCCTATGCTTGTTTGTATTTAATTGTGATTGATCAATCTATTTACTTACCCTCCAAGGCTCACTTTAGGCTTATGATGTGCCTATGGCCAGGGGACACATAAGCCCCTTGATGCCTAATGTCTTCTCTTGATTGGTTGGCCTTTGCCTTGTTCACCAAGGGTATCCTTTAGGTTCATTATAACCTAGGATTCTAGAGGACACTTAAGCTTACGAGTCACTGACTTCTTCTCCAAGGCAAATCTCAAGCCATCATTACCAATTCTTCAAGTAGACACCTAGGCTTAAGAGGTGGAGATCTAATGACTTAGTGTCATCATTTAAGGCCTTGCTTGTCTCCATTTCATTGGACCACATTAGCACTTAGCTCATTATTAAGGGGACAACTCATTATGGAAATGTAGCACTCTAAAAGATAGGGTGGTATCAAAGCTATAGGATAGTTATAATTAGTTTCAATGTGTCCTATTTTTATTGGAAAACTTGGCTTGGATACTTTGCTTAATCCCTAAGATAAATCATTGATAATCATGACCATATCTAGAAAAATCTAGGTGGAATGATAAGTCAACTTCTTTCATGAAGAAGCTAGGGTTGTTCTAGAGAATTCCATTTTGTCATTTTCTTCCTCAAAAAGGTGGTCTAGAGAATTCCGTCGTCTAAGTTGGTTTCGGGGCCATAGAAGGGATCATTAGGTACACCTTGAAAAATCGAATCACGTACACTCGGGGTTCGGCCATCACGCCCCATGCTTGCCCAAACCGTTCCCTTGGACGATTGGTCAGCCTAAAGAGTCGGTTGTGCTTCGGTCAGTTCAAGGCCAATCTTAAGGCCCATGGCCTAGTACTAAGCCAAGGTACCCATGGACCTTAGAATTAGTGACGGAATAGCCGGGTCTATCCCTGAGCTCATTCCGATGAGCACCCGATTCATCCGTATGGCTCATGGTTGATGCATTACCAATCTAGGATCGAACATCACCAATTCAAGATTCATTTCCGATCATTAAGAATTAAATAGAGAATGATGTATTTTTGGTTGGAATATGATCGCATTTGATCGCGTCGAATCATCAATGTATCGGTGCATAGCCGGGCGAGATCACCCGCAGCCAGATGCTATGATTGGTCGTGACCATCCGCCGATCCAAAATCATCCCGTGATAAATTCTTGTGATAAAAAAGTCATCTTATGAGCTACTGATCCTATCCCATCAGTATGGTTGGTAGAAATTCACGGCGGACACCTTGACTAGTTTGTGACCGATCAGTTGGTCAATCGGTCCATGACCGATCCGTGATTCCTTACCGATCAAACTGATCGATCCATGGCTAATAGCCCATGATCGATCCTTTTAGGATTATGGCCAATCCTTACGCGGTTGGAATCGATGGTGTTACAATCATGAAAAATTCGAAATTTGTACACATATGATAAATTTATATTAAAATAATTTTTGTACTACTAAAATTCCGAGACTAGTACACATTTGACAAGTTTACCCTCATTTAGTTTTCATTAAATTTTACCATCAAATTACTAGTTAAATGACACATGGTAGTTGAAATTGTCATATGTGTTCCAGTTTTGTTGTTTTTCGTTGCACTTATTTAATTTAACGGAAACTAACAAATGATAAATTTGTTACAAATGTATCAGTTTAAGGTTTTTCGTGGTATTAACCCAAAATCAAATCTCATATTTTTGGCGGAAATTACAACAAGTGAAAAGTGATCGGATCAATTTCAAATTTCATTTGGCAGTAAATGCTTAATTTTTTTTTTTTTTAAAGATTGTGTTTTATTTGGAAGTTAACTGCTCTAAGTATCCAATGGTTCTATATGTTCAAGAGAACCATTATTTTCCTCCTATATAAATGTATTCTTCGTTCATAATGAAATAATAATTTATTTTATTTCAAGTCTTATTGATTTGCCTTATATGAATTCATGAATAACATTAAAATTAGGATTTTTTTTTAATAAAAAAATCAACATATTGTGCGGATGCTTATTCGAGTCTTAAACTTCTTAATTTAGCCAATTTAGATCTAAGCCTTTCAACGATTTGCTAATGTAGTCTTTCTGGCCAATTTTGATCGGCAATTCCTAACGTGGACAATTTTTTTTAAATTTTAAAATTTAAATTTTTTATTATTTTTATTATTTTTTTTTTTTTTTTTTTTTTATCTTCTTTCTTGGTCAGTCATCAAGCCTCGGTCGGATCAGACAAGGCTCGATCCTCACTAGCTCTCGCTTGTGGCCGATTGCCGAGCCTCAACATATCTAGCGAGCTAGCCAATGATTTGGTGAGGCTTGAGCTCGCTTGTTGTGAGGTGAATACACCATTGGATTCTCCTAGGATTGTCCACTTCCGCTCTAGTGGTGATTTTAGTATTGGCGAAGCATGGAAATTACAATAATGTTGTGTGTATGAATATTCTTAATCACCTTAATACCCTTAATAGACTTATTAGATGAAATTTACAAATATGTCATTCATGAGTTTACTTTGAATTAGAGGATTATAATTGTATAATGATATTGTACAAAATTTGGATACTTAAAGTAGTCTTAGAAATGGATTCAAGTTGTGAAGAGATAATTATTTTCTGTTATTCAATAATAATTATAGGGTGTGTATATATATGCTTAACCCTACTCACAAACTAGGTTACTTTTCTACCCTTATTACTCACAATATTTCCTAACACTATATATATATATGCTTAATCCTACTCACAAACTAGGTTACTTTTCTACCCTTATTACTCACAATATTTCCTAACACTCCCCCTCAAGTTGGGATGTAAAAATCAAATAATCCCAACTTGTTATATAAGAAGCTCACTCTATTCCATGGTAGAGATTTGGTAAAATTGTCTGCAAGTTGATCCCCCGTCTTTGCATGTTAAAGAATAATCTCCCATTTTTGAACTATTTTCCACACAAAATGACAATTAATCTCAATGTGATTAGTTCGTTCATGGAAGACTGGATTAGATGCAAGAATTTAATGGCAACATTTCAATCTTTAATAATAACATCCTCAACCATAGTAATTTACTTGTCACATGTGCCATAGCTCGATATTCAACTTTAGTGCTTGATTGAGAAATTAAATGTTGTTTCTTGCTTTTTCATGCACCTAAATTACCTCTAAGAACACACAATAGCTTGAAGTTGATCTCCTATTCATAGGACATTAAGCCTATTCGGCATTAGAGAAGCCTATAGTGTTTATCTTTTGATAGCTTAAAAAATAGAATGCGGAGCTTCTTTAATTTGGGTCGAAAACTTTGACATCATCAATTTGAAAACTGCTTGCTAAATGGCTAACGATGTGTTTGCTAACATTTCTACTCTCATGAACGATTTTTGTTCAAAAATGAGTTTCTCCATTCTTGCTCTCGAGAAGAAAGAAGTAGATCTTTTTTATTTCTTATTTTAATTCCCCGGCTAGTTTCTATTTCGAGAAATTGAAAAGTTAATTGGTGTTACTAAATGGATTTTTATTTTATTTAGAAAACAAAAGAACAGAGAAAAAAAGGATAATATGATTACTAAGAGCGCATTTGGTAACGATTTTGTTCAGGGGAATAATTTTTGATGAGAAATGATTTTTTTTTTTAATTCTGTTCTTAGGAACAATTTTTGAGCAAAAGAACACGTTTGGTAACTTCCCCAAATTTCTATTTCTGAGATAGAAATACGTTTGGTAGAATTCTTAATTTTTTTTATTTCTTTTAATTTTTTACTCTTTTATTATATTTTCTTATTTTTTTCCTTTTTTCTTTTTCTTTTTTCTTTTTCTCTTTAGTTGGTCGCTGGCCATCGTCGTGGCCGGTGGCCAGGGCTGGGTGAGGTTCGACAAGCTGGTGGCCAGGCAAGCCTAGGTGACGCGAGATCGGCCTCGTCCTGGCTTGGCGAGGCCTAACCTCGCGCTAGTTGGGGAGGTCGAGCCTTGCCCAGTCACGACAAGGCTCGGGCCGATAAGTATCGTTGTGGCTCGGCGTCTTTGGGGGTCGGTGACGTTCCGATGAGGTCGCCGGCCCTCGTCTGGCTGGTTGATGGCGCTAGTCATGGCCAAGGCCGGCAACCGACCAAAAGGAGGAGGAGGAGGAGATTTTTTGTTCATGGGAATAAAAGTAAGAAGAAGAAGAATTTTTGTTCGCGGGAGCAAAAAGTTTTTACCAAACGGGTTTCTATTTTTTTTTCGTTCCGCCAAACAAAAGAATAGAAATAGTTGTTTCGGAACATGAACAACTTTTACTAAACAAGCCTAAGATGGGCCTTTTTCGGGTCAGTCCAGACCCGGCCCACTGATCAAATCTGAAAAACCCTCAAAAACCCCCACGAGAAAGAGAGAGAGAGAGAGAGAGAACAGAGATTTCTTGACGAAGAGCCGCCCGTCTCCGATCGTCGGCGCCGACATCGACCGATTGCAACACCGGAGAAGAAGAAGAGCCCCGTACGCAGCGGTGAGTTTCAGCCGAAGCCTCATCGTTGTCCCGTTCCTTCCACGCCGAATCCCCGTAAGTTTTCATTGGAGAAAGAGAAGATTTTGAGAATTAGAAAGAAGCTTGTTTTCAGTTCTGGTTTTGACCCGTGTTTTCAATAACCTGAGATGAAAATGGGCAGCCAAGAACTTTTTGCAAAGTGGGTTTGGCTTCGGGTGTCGGTAGTTCGGGGAATTAGGCTGAAGTATGGCGTGAATTGTGGTACGCTGAAGTAGTTTATCTGTGCGACAGGTTTGAGCCGCCGCTCGGCAATGGCGATCGAGAACCGGCAGGATGGGAAGGTCAAGAAGAGGAAGCATGGTAAGGAGGGCCCCGAGGCTCCGGCTTTGAAGAAGGCGAAGCCGGTGAGCTCAAAGTCCGTGCCCAAGGGCGTGGACAAGTCGAGGTTGCAGAAGCAACGGAAGCAGTCGAATTATAAGAAACCGGATGCTGGGAATGAGAAGCAGCAGCCCTTGACGAAGAAAGAACGTCGCTTGCATGCCAAGGTGAGCGATTCGAATTCGTATGCTTCACCTATGTGGGAAGTATGAGATGGAGAAGTTATGCAATTGAGGAGTTGTTTTTATAAGCTTTGTTCAGTCTCGGGTTACTCAAGTTTGTGGGGACTGTGGTTTGTGCAGGAACTGGCAGAGGCTAGGAAGCAGAAAAGGAAAAGGCATTACACTCTTGAACAGGTAATAGAACAGTTGGTTGGTGAAGGCTAAGTTCGTTTCGCATAATTAACAAGGAGCCTAAATGGTGAGGTCTTATTATTAGCATAATTGATAATAATGGCCAATTTCGGTAAAAATTTTGGTGCCTCAATTTTCTTTTCTTTTCCCCTTGGATTGTGTCATTTGTACAAGTCCTAAACACAAAAACAAGAACTCTTTTTTTGAGAAGCTTTTGTTTAACGTAAGCTTCCTGTATTCTGATTCCCTTAATTCTATATTGACTTGTGACTAGATGCACAGTGACAATGCTCTTTTTCATTGTGCTGGCTCTCCTAAAATTGCCGTTGTGCTTTACTTTGTAGTTAGTGAAGATTTCACTGTGGTTTATATAGCAAGCATGAGAGTGCTGAACAAAACATCTGGTTGTTACGTTTTTGTCTAATCTGAATGAAGTTGGCATTAGCTGAATCGTGTCATATTCTCAGGAGCTTGCACATCTTTGGGAAAAGATGAGACAACATGACATTGCCAAGGAGGAGAGATCACGGTATATAGATTTTTAAGTGTGGATTGCATGGTTGTTATATGTTTCTCACTGTACTGACTTCTTAGCATGTTGTCGCCAGGTTGGTCACTGAAGCTCTGAAAGGGATGAAGGGTAAAATCTCTGAAATTGCTAGCTCCCATGTTTCATCTCGCGTTTTGCAGGTATAACTTTTTCTTTTGCATTCTCCTCTGACACTCAATTATATGTGCTTCAATGTCGTCTCCTAATATCTATGCCCTACCCAGACTTGCATCAAGTACTGTTCTCAAGCAGAAAGGGATGAAGTATTTGGGGAGCTTCAGCCACATCTACTCAACCTCACATCCAGTACTTATGCAGTTCATCTGGTCAAGAAATTGTTAGATACCGGTATGCCTTAGACTGGAACTGAATGGAGTTTCTAAGTGGAGCATTTGGTTGTTCTTTTTGTTTTTTTCCCTAGCTTTTTAAGCTTGTGAGCAGTTGCTTCATATGGATATTCTACCTTTGCACTCTGTTGCAGCCTCAAAAAAGCAGCTGGCTGCTTTTATCTCCTCACTCCATGGGCATGTTGCGTCTCATCTGCGTCACATGGTTGGATCCGTTGGTATGAATTTATTGCTTAGCCCATGAATTTATTGCTTAGCCCATTTCTCTTTCTCGTATAGATTTATTTCCAGCACCTTTACATGTAAGAATATAACCTGAGGTCCAGAAGTGCATTGGGCTTGCTTGTGCTATACTAGTTCAGAGTTTAAAGAGTGCTGATTAACAGGAAACCTTGATTTTGTTTCTGAATGAGAAATGTCATGGATCGCTCTAGATTTTCTAGGAGTCAGGCTTAGCTGATTCCGCACTGTTTATGTTGTCATAAACATCTCCTTAAAGTAGCATAGCTACATGATACTTTAGGATATTTTGTTATCATTGCTTGCTGTATCAGCCCAAGCCCTTTGAGTAATATCAAGGATATACAACCATTTTTTTCCTTGTTTAACACAGGTTTGTTTATCTTTTGAGGGGTAATCATCTGAGAGAAACTCTTTTTGCAGTAATTGAGCATGTGTACCAATTGGCAAATGCGACTCAAAAACAAGAACTCCTGACGGAATTATACTCTACAGAGCTGCAGCTGTTTAAGGACCTTGTATCTATAAAAGAAAGCAGGTGAATGATTTATGCTTTTCCTGTAATCAGATACTTCTAGCGAGAAATCAGTAATAACCATTTTAATCCTTATTAGTTATGGTAAACCACACCAGGAAGACTCTTAATCTGTGACATCTGTCTCATGTGTTCATGTCATCTTCAGTCATTGTTTGCACATTTTCAGTTAAAACTTTTGCTTTCAAATTAATACAGTTATCCCCTTTTCTACTATGACTTGTATCAGTTGGCGAAATATTTCCTAATCCTTTCAATGACATTGAGGAAATAGCAACTTACAGAACATTTCCACAATTTATATTTTCAAGTTCCCATATGTTCTTTTTTCCTCTTTATTGGTGTAATATAGAGATTTGGTTGTCAACAATAGCAAAAAGTTGACAAGTTTTTCCCTTCTTTGATATTCTTAGATGAAGGTGAACCTTCTGTGCGATCTTTTTTATTTTCTAAAGAATCTGGTGCAATGGCATTAGCATATGAAGAATACTATATGAATTTGGGATATATAGAGATATGTCACATTTGGAAGTTCCCTGTGATTCTTATAAGCATCATTGTTTTAGGAAGCATGGCATGTATATCATGAGTTACCGCCTCTCTCTCTCTCTCATGGTCTTCATTTGCAACTTTTTTTATTCTTTAACTCAGTTAGTTGTTGTGGGAGGCCATGTTCAATTGTAGTCTTGGATGCATGTTTATCAGGTTAGTGGATGTCATTTCAAAGCTAGGACTGCAGAAATCCTCGGTTTCAAGACACATGAGTTCGGTTATTCAGCCAATTCTAGAGAAAGGGATTGTTGATCACTCAATTATCCACAGAATGTTGGTGGAGTACTTTAGCATAGCTGACAAGGTAATTTCTGCCGGTCGTGATATGTAGTAAATTCTATAGAGGAGATCTTTCCCAATTTATTTTGTGTGGCTGACTTTTGATTAATTTATCTTTATCTGAAGACTTCTGCCAGAGATGTACTCCAACAATTATCGGGTCCTCTCCTTGTCCGAATGATCCATACTAGAGATGGATCCCAAATTGGAATGTTGTGCATCAAACATGGGAGTGCTAAGGTTTCTTGATTTTGTTAGAACAGCTTTATTTTTGTCCATAGATTAGCATTATGTTTTCTTGGCTTTTGCTTGTTCATTGACATTGAATTTCATATGCAATTGGTTGTAGAGTTGTTCTTGATACTCTGTCTGCATGTAGGAAAGAAAGAAAATCATCAAGGGAATGAAAGGTCATATTGGCAAGATAGCTAACGATCAATATGGAAGTTTGGTAAGGCTAAACTTTAGTTTTCTTGCTCATCAATTGCTTTATTTTTATGATTATCAATAAATTAAAGAGTACCCACTCGCCTCTGTGATTTTAGATAGACCGATAGAATGCTGTGTAATTCATTGCATGTTTTCTTCTTAGGTACTTGTTTGCGTTGTTTCAGTTGTGGATGATACTAAGCTTGTAACAAAGGTTGGTATGATTTTATGAGGTGGTTGTGGGGAGTTTCTCTGTTCACCTTTATATGTCATTGACTTCTAGTTGATTTCATGTACCCTGATTACAGATTGTCATGCGTGAGGTTCAAACGATTCTTAAGGAGCTGGTTCTTGATAAGGTTTGACCTCTTCTGTTTTGACTTTATAATGCTGGTAATTTTTGTGGTATTGAAAAAGAAGCTTGAGGTGTCAAATGTCAGTATTATCTGAAGAGTGTTGCATTTACATTTTCCTCTAAGACAGAAGCTCAGTCATCTAGTGTACTGTAATTTGTGATTAAAAGCAAATCCTTGTCTTGTTCTTCATAAGGTTTTTATTCAATGTTGATGTATACTGTCAATGATTCAGTGGTTGAAAAAGTTTTAAGTTGCCTTTCACTGATATGTTCAATGATTTTTTTTAATGCTCATATTGAATTGGCATGTTTTATTTTGCAGAATGGAAGGCGTCCACTCTTACAGTTGCTTCGTCCAAATTGTGCACGCTTTCTCAGTCCCAGTGATTTTGCTGCTTTGAATTCATCAATTCCTTCTCTTTGCAGCAAGGTAAATTTTCCATTGTCAGGGAAAGTTCAAAGTGAGACTACTATATTGTTAAAGCTTTTAGCAAATCTTCTCTGTTTCCTTTTCCTTTTGCTTTTAGGATGCATTGGAAGCTGATTCCAGAGCGGAATTAGCAGATGCTAATGAACTTGGTGACAAGAAAGCTGACACGGAAATGGCAGAGGTGGATCACGACGAAGATGGAAATCCTGATGAGGTTGATCACTCGATTAATGGTGGCAAAAAAGATCCATTGATAAGAAGACAAGAATTGTTGGTTAATAGTGGGCTTGCAGAGGTTTTTTCCTTTCCTGCATCAATAAATGATATTTAACTAGTCTCTTTCCATTTTCTTGTATTTTAGTGAGTTCAATAGTGCTTTTCCATTCTTCATTATTTATTGAGAGTTCTATTGTTTAGATAAAGAATAACATGAATTTAGCCCAAAGATGACTTGGACTATCAGTCAGTCTCCCTGCACCAAATGGAAATGGGAACTGAAAGTGCACTTATCCATATGTAGTATGGCATGGGAATGCATTGTTGTAGTGAAATGTTTTGGCAGAATTTTGAAAGCCTTTCCAAAATGGTGTGTTGCTTTATGGTGTGGCTATAGTACACTAGTGGCAAATTACTATGCTATTTCAACTAAGGACTTCCCTGTTTTGTAAAGACCAAAAGCTAATTGTAAAAGATAGTAAAAAATGTATCTAGTGATGTGGGAAGTGCTTACTAATTTTTCTGCGAAGTTGTTTGCCGGTACAAGCTTATGGTGTCTGGTAGCAAAATCTTACAGTGATTGTAATGCCCAAATAGTAAAAATACCATGTTGTGCAATCCCCAAAAACAATCACTAGATTTGCCATGTTATTTATTCAAGGTTTTGACTACTTCTTTCATGTCAGTCTGTGATGTTTGTAACTAGACTCTTTAGATATGATGATTGGCTGTTCTTTGTGAGTAATAATCTCTATTTACTGTGTAATCTTGCAGGGTCTTGTTGATGTGTGCATTGAAAATGCGGGAGAGTTAATTGCTTCAAATTTCGGGAAAGAAGTCGTCTATGAGGTAGTTATTACTATTGAACAGTTTGAAATATCTAATTTGTGTGACCTCTACTGGAATAATCTGCTACTTCACTTCTGTTCTCTCCTCTTTATATCATAAAATCCTCCTCCTTGAGTTAATTATCTGTAGTTATCAGCTAAGATAATTCTTAGTGACCAATGTGCGCTATAGATTCTTGACCAAGTCACTCTCTTGCACCACCTTCCTTTCCCCTATGCACGCAGGTCGCGACTGGGGGAGCCGATGGCATCCTTCATCCAACTCTGGATGACAAGATAAACTCATTGCATGAAGCAATAGCAGCTCTTGCGGCCCAGCCAAAATCTGAAGACACCGAAGAAGAGCACGTCCTTGAAAATTTCCATTCCAGCCGAACAATCAGAAAGCTGGTCATGGACTGCCCTTCTTTTGCTGTCACACTGTGGGAAAAGGCGCTTAAGGGGAAATGCAGAATGTGGGCTCAAGGCCACAGGTTAGGATCTCCCGCGACTATGAAATGCAGCGTGTCTTAATAATTTCTCTACTTGAACTGGGTATTTGATACCTTTCATAAATGCTGTTTGCTGTGAGTGCAGCTCAAAGGTGATTACTGCATTCTTGGAGTCGTCGGACTCAAAGGTTTGTGAATTGGCGAAAGAAGAGCTGCAGCCCTTGATCAACGAAGCAATCGTCAAGCAGCCTGAAGCGAAAATCGTCAAACAATGAAGACTCTGAAGATCAAGAAAGGAGGAGCGTTCTGAAGCCTGCTGTCACTATAAGCTAACGCGACGTCGACAACTGAGGCCCAAGAATCGAGAGACGTGCTCCGAAGCCCGCGTCTTCAAAATGCTCGTGCATTGGCGATGAAATATTAAGATGACTTGATTGCTGCTCTGGTGATGCACTTTCTTAATCAAAAGGGAGTCCTGGTTCAACTCGATGGTTTTCGGCAGGACGAGTAGCCGAAGCCAGAGATGAAAATTTTGTATCAAGGATCTACTGCTAATTTCAGAGTCAGACGGTTGTTGTACCATCTAAAGATTTTGCTAGATCTTAAAGTAATGAGGACTTGATGAGAGTTATCCAACTTGAAGTGTCTACCTTGACATTAGCTCCAAACTTTTTTCCCCTTCAGGATACTGCTTGGTAGAGTGAAAACTTATTATTGTTTTCCTCATGACAGTGCATATAAAGAAAAAAAAAATAAAAAAAAGGGCAATTTTTGTGCGATTTTTTTTAAGAGATAAGTATCTTAAGGGGACACAAATTGAGAAAATTGATAATATGGTCGTCATGGATCAGCATGAAATTTTTTCGGAAATTTATCTATTCTTCTCGATTGGCCACACAAGTTTTTTTGATTCAGAATAAGAAAATGTTTTTGTTTCGAAAATATTGAGCCCGCATGACACGAGAAAGACGCATAAAAAATAACCAACTTTTTATAGACCCCAAACCAAAGACTTGTACTATTTTAGCTCTCTTAGTAGCTTATGACACTTCTCATCAAATTGAATTGATCACATTATTCTTTGCGAGTTTCATTTTTGATTTAAAATTATTTCTTACTTTCTTTTTTCAGTTTCACTAAAAGAAGAAACTTATCCACATCTCTTCCAAATAAAAGAAAAACAAGCAAAAAAAGTAAGAAATATCCTTAAATTAATAATGGGACCCGCAAGAGATAACATGGTCATTTAATATAAATTGTAGTGTCATAAACTAATGAGGGTGAAAATAATGCGGGCCCAAACGACATCCGTCTCGAATAAACAAAAAGTAATTTTGCTTTTTCAGGAAAATATATTATCTTATAGATGATATGTGAAAATCGATTCGTCGACATCTATATAAATTTATATAATTATAGAAATTTTTAGATGTTTAGGAATATTTAAAAAGAAAGAAAAAAATCGAAAGCCTGCGTCGTAAAATTTAAATTAATTTAGAAAGAGATAATTAATTTAAACTCACCTATAAATCACGTGTGGACTGTTGAGATTGAGCGTTTCAGGGACGCCAAGGTTAGCTCCCCGAAACGCGACAAGCCCGCTTTTTCAGCAGCAACGACGTCGTTCGAACGCGACGTCCCCTCGTTACAAATACTGCCCGCTCCCCTGCACCTCCCCTGCATCTCCTCTGCACCTCCTCTGCTCGCTCTCTGTTTCTCTCTGAATACCTCTCTCTCTGTTTCTCTCTCTAGACGTTCCCTGAGGTTGACGACCCACCAGGTGTTTCTCTCTCTCTCTCTCTCTCTCTAGTTTCGATGAATTGTCGTTGCTTTTGAGGGCACTCGCGACAATGTAGGATGGCAGCGAGGCGTGGAAAGTGATCGCCTTTAAGATCCTCTGCTTTCTCTTTCACTGTAGTCCGGGCATGACCCTGTGTCTTCCCTGTTGCTCGCACTCTTGTCGTGTGCATCGCTGTCGTAGTAAAATCCCTGAACGTGGGCGAGCGATCCGGGTTCACTCGGTTTCGGCTCTTCATGTGGTCGTGCCGCGTTAGTCGACGCTTCTTGATCGTTTCTTCTTCGTGACCAGGGTTTTGGCGCCGGAAGTTTCTTTGGAGGATCGTGAGAGATAATGTCCCCGACCTACCGTAAGCGCTTGATCGCTCTTTGAAGTTCCAACCTTTTTTAAGTTCTTCTTTCGGTGCAGTACTCTGCGGGTGCCCTGCCGGACAAGTAACGTTCCGCGTTTTTCCCGCATCCTTCAAGTAGAAAGGTTCACAAATCGAAATCCTTTTTTGCAGATTTCGGGAGTCCGACTGGCAGTGCCTCCCGGCGAGGATCAGCATCCGGGCATGCTAATAATGCAAACAGAAGTCCCTTTATATTTGGGGGAACTTCAACAGGAGTCTCCGAAGGTGGTTCGATCTTCTCCTCTGGAAATATCCCTGGTGCTTCTTCAGCGTCACCTTTTGGTGGTAAGACAATTTCTATCATTTTTGTTCCCCTTTTATTAATTGTCAGTCATGTGTGCGTGAGTTTCGCTTGGTCATTTGGATAAAATATATCATCTCTTAGTAACTACATGTCTCTAGGATGTATCATATTCATGATGATTTGTCTTCGGCTTGCGTCGCGGGGCTGATTTGATTAGCACTTGACCACAGATGACTTGTCTATTTATGTCCAACATTGGTTGCCTGGGTGATTTTCTGAAACATTTGTTGCCCTGATGGATATTCACACTCTTTTCCTCCTATTGTCCGAAATATTCCGACTCTCTGCGCATCTCACTTTGGATCCGCATAGTTTGTAAGCGGACTTTCAAAGGAGGCAGTGATGTATGTTTTTCTTACTCTATGCACAGCACCTTAGGGTCCACCTACTTTCTTACCCTTCACGGAGCGCCTTTCATAAAATACAGCTTCGGCTTTTGGTATTGTGCATCAGGCATTATGCTGTCAGATTTACCTCATTACAACTTTGTACTTACCTCAATAGGACATTAATTCAATTCGAATGCATTGGACTTGTTTTTGGATGTCGTGTGTTTAAAACCTTCATTATTCAACATTAAGAAAGTAATAATAACAAGGTGAGAATGTTTACTACTGGTATTCCCTGACCAAAGATTATGGTCCTGCAATATGATCAATGGTTTCGGAATAATTTCTTGCTATAGGCAACATGTTCTTCGGCTTTTCTTCTTGCGTCTGTTCTGGCACTTGACCGATGTCTTGCATCTCTACGTACTCTCTGAGATGCCATTTATGGGGGCTGGAAATCTTTTGTGAGACTATATTATCCATGCCAGAAGTGATTTACTGTTGTCTTCACTTATAGGAGTACATATATATCCTGTTTTTACGTCCTAAGAATCTCCCTTTCTCCTCTTCTTTATCCCCAAAGGATTTGCATTTGGTGCAAGGGCAGCTGCTCCCATCTTTCGGTCTGAAGGTGCATTTGTGGCTTCTGGTTATCCGGCTTCTGGGGGTTTTTTTAGCCCACCAACTGGCTTTATATATTCTACAGCTTCTAGGCCAGCAGAAACCACAATTAGCAGCAATCAGTTTGGAGCTCATATCGGTGAGATATTCAATTCTACTTTTTTTTTTGGGTGGAGAACTAGATTTTTGTATACTTGCCTTGATGGAACAGAGTTGGTAGAAACCTTCTTATCAACATTCCCACTCCCTGCCCTTCTGGTTGCTGAGTTTAATGGTAAGTTCCATCTTTTTACAATTGGTAATGCAGGGTCTCAGGTAGCTACACCATTATTTGGCAGTGCTGATTTTGGAAAGTCCTCTTTTAGAGGTCGGCAGCTTAGCGGAAGTCGTGTAGCTCCCTTCACTCCGGCGACTGAGGGAGACACTGGATTGACGTTGCCATCTGGCAAGCTCCAGTCAATTTGCGGTATGACTCTCTTCACGTCTACAGAAAAAAAGCCACGAGGAACTTAGATGGGAGGACTACCAGTTGGGGGACAAAGGTACTTTGATTGATTATGAGCTACAATGGCTCTTGTTACCTGCTAAGGTTATTTTTTGTCTCATTTTTTCTTTCTGGAAACCTGCGAACTTGATGTTGACCGATTACTTTGTGTCATTCTCAGGTGGACCAAATCACGCCGGTCAGCATGGTTTTGGCCAAGCTACTGCTCTCTTTGGCCAATCTGCCACCCCTGCTTTTGGTCAAATGCGCACATTTAATACAGCTTCCAGGGGCTCTGGTGGAAGCTTATTCCCAGATAGTCCATCGCCCTTTTTTCTACTAATGCAGCCGCAACCAGGCAGACAAATGTGAGTCCTCTTAAAATCAATCACCTTTTCTATATTCTGTGGCCCATGCATGCGGTTAATCTGTTAGTTGCATTTGTGGTTTGCAGTTCTTTTGCCAATTGTTCAGCTAGTTTGACTTTATACTTTTGCCAATTGCGCAGCCCTCTTTTTCTTCGCCTTTTCAAACAGCTGAAGCTGCTGAGACTTCTGGGAAGCTGACTAGTAGCACCTTTGGGTCACAATCAATATTCGGGCAGCGTAACACTGCAAATGACAATCCTTTTGTGGCCAATTCTTTTGGTTGGTTCGCTTTTTGGCGGTAGCCCTTTTAGTTTACCAACAGGTGGCTCTGTATCATTTGGGGGAACTTCAACAGGAGTTTTCAGGAGTGGTTTAACTCAAACTCCTCCGCTCTTCTCTTCAGAAGCTACTCAAACTCATTCGCTCTTCCCTTCCGAAGCTGCTCAAACTCATTCGCTCTTCCCTTCCGAAGCTGCTCAAACTCCTTCGCTCTTCTCTTCCAAAGCTGCCTTCCGTGCTGCAGATGGCATTCCCAAAGATGGTCCTTTGGAGGAGCAAACCGACTTTGTCAAGGCCAGCCAGAAAATTAAGGGAGTTCATCATGATTCGTCTCTTCAGAATGATGAGGAACATGTGATTAATGAAGGAACTGGTGAGTCTGCAGTTGAGCATGATTGTGATGCTGGCATCAAGGCACTTATGCCAAAGCTCTCTCAGCCTGGCTACTATACCAAACCGCATGTCAAAGAATTAGCAGCCAAGGAAAGAGCTGAACCAGGATTTTGCTGTCGAGTCAAAGATTTTGTCATTGGACGACTTGGTTATGGTCACATTAAATTTGCAGGGGAGACCGATGTAAGAAGGCTTGATCTCGAGTCCCTCATTCGCTTCAACAATCGTGAAGTGATTGTATACACAGACGAGAGGAAGAAACCGCCTATAGGGCAAGGGCTCAACAAGCCAGCTGAGGTGACTCTTCTTAACGTAAAATGCATTGATAAGAAGACTGGAAAGCAGTACATCGAGGGGCCTAAAGTTGAGAAGTACAAGGAGATGCTCAAGAAGAGCGCTGAGGAACAAGGCGCTGAGTTTGTGTCCTATGACCCCATCAAAGGAGAGTGGAAGTTCAAGGTTCGCCATTTCAGTTGATATGATCCGACAGGGAGAAACAAGACTAGAATTCTTTTGATGCCGTTATTTTTTCACTAAAGGTGGAAGGTACGATAGGGGTCCAGAAGGAAAACCTTTCGGTTTCACTCGATGGGTTCTTGTCTTTTGCAGACCATGCACATAGAGCTGCTAGAGAATAAGTCTTACAAGAACTGTTTAGACATCTCTTTTTC
Source organism: Eucalyptus marginata (assembly GCA_014182565.1). Lineage (NCBI taxonomy): Eukaryota > Viridiplantae > Streptophyta > Magnoliopsida > Myrtales > Myrtaceae > Eucalyptus > Eucalyptus marginata. Next base: position 10,337,430 of record CM024589.1, read on the forward strand.
ATTTCTTTTTCCAGTTTCTTTTGTAGGTCCAAGATATGTATTACCGTGTGTGGTAATATATCGAAGAGAACGAGTATTTGCAAGTATTTGGTAGTTACTTCTGTTTTAAGCTCTCTTGAATGGATTTTGTTTCATTGCCAACGTATGTCGTACTGAATTTTTCAATCAATGTCCAATGTGATGTACAGCAATTGTGCAGCAATGCACTCGACACAGCATGTCATCAAACCTGCTTCAGTCGGTTTGATTACTTAAATTGAGTGCAAGGATGTATTTTATGGATGAGGAAAGTCAAATAAAGATTCAGTGGAGTCAAGAAGCCAATACTTTTATATGGCAGGAAAATAACACGACATAATTGATTCGCTTATTTCAACAGTAGATTCACAATTAAGGCATGCGATGGATGTCAAATTGATTGCCTGCTGGGCAAGAAAAATACATGCAACTCTGCTTAATGCTTTCTGTCTTCCATTTTCTTTCTCCTTATGATTTCTTCTGCCTAAAATAGATCCCTCCTTCCTGATAAAAGGTGTCATTTCAGGGAGTTCTCAATGTCAATGACAAACCTGTACTTCACATCTCTCTTAATGAGCCTCTCGAGGGCTTTGTTGGCATAATCAATTGGTATCAATTCGATCTTTGGGTATATTTTCTGCGCTGCACAGAAGTCTATCATTTCTTGGATATCCTTTGTTCCTCCTGTTTTGCTACCTGAAACAGTTCTCATACCTGCCAAAAGTTCATTGCGAGCAAATTAGCTTGTTCCCCTAGTAGGAATCAAGATTTCATGTAGTAATGTGTTTTGAGAACAAAAACATACCAAGGTTAAGGCTTGCTGGACTAAATTTAACTTCACTTGGGTACCCAACCAATGCTAGAACGCCCCCTGTCTTCAAGAGAGACATGTAATTATCGAATGGGTGATTGCCAGATGCTGTGTCTATTATAAAGTCCAGAGACTTAGCCATGGCCTGCACGTATTGGATTCATCAGATCACAACAGACCTTGATCTCTATGGATCTCACTGTTGATAATTCCAATTTTTCCTTTTTACCTTCATCTGTTCTGGGTCAGATGAGATAACGAAATGGTCAGCACCAAGCAAGCTCAGTGCTTCCTCCTTTTTAGAAATGCTTGTACTGAACACTGTGACTTTCAGTCCAAAAGCCTTCCCAAATTTAACTGCCATATGACCGAGCCCACCAAGTCCAATTATGCCAAGAGACTTACCAGGTTGGTTCATCTTGTGACGCATCATTGGAGTGTATACTGTGATTCCAGCACAGAGCAATGGTGCTGCTAAAGCCAACGGGTAGGTTTCTGGTATCTTGAAGCAGTATCTGTCAATGAAGTACCACAATTAAATTTCTAAATAAAGCCAAAAAGGGTGAAAAGGGTGAGTGGCTTCTCAAGACAGTCAGCATCCTATCTTTTTTGTTTGGCAGGAATGAAATCACAGATCCATAAATCCTATCTTCCTTGTGCTTGGGAATTTCACTTGCTTAGATCATAATTCAGCATCATGTCGTTTTTGTGATTCTTTTGCTCAAGATAAAAACTACTTGCTGTAGCAAGAAAAATAATGGTATTTGCAGGATACAGGAGACCATACTAGATCAAAATTGAGAAAAGAGGGTTTGCCCTAAGAAAGAAAACTGGTGGCATCTCCCATATGCTTGACAGAACATGTAATTTCTCTATTCCCTCGTTCAATTCTTCCAAGGAACAATGAAATTTCCTGGGACTCTGTCAGTTCCAAGACTCGGTGAAAGCACATACATTTTGTTTCCCGCTTTATCTAAAACTACTTACCAAGAATTGTCTCTGTAAAACAATTTGAGGACCGCATATTTCCATTCTTCATCATATTTATTGAGGAGAATTTCTTTTTGCATTTGATAAAGGCAATTCTCCATTGAAGTGTTTTTTAATACCAAGGACTTAAAAGACTCCAGAGTCGGTATAGAAAGTATCTTTAGCCCTTTCCACAAGATGAATTAATTGCTAAAATGCCATTCCTCACTGTTACATGCATTATACCACTTCTGACCAACAGAATAAGAAGAAAATTAGCAGAGAGAACACATGATTTTAAATCTTTTCTAGCCAACATGATTTTGAATCCTTGCACAGAGTAAAATGCTGTCTAATGAAATTTTGTCATAAAGCAATTACCTTTCATGGACCACACTGTAACTAGAGTATCCTCCCTTCGTGACTGTACCGTCCGCATCAATTGCATCAAAAGTAGAAACCGGTCCCTTCTCGCAGTAGCTTTCTAGCCGGTCATTGCAATACTCACACTCTCTGCATGAATTGACATAAGTTCCCACGCCTACACGATCACCGACTTTGAAGCGTTGGACACTGCAGCCAACCTCTTTCACAATTCCAACTATCTCGTGCCTGAATCAATCGACAAATTGTTTGCAAATTTTGTTAGGAGAATTATGAGGATGGTGCTAAGCAAAAAGATTGACATTCAAATTCAGCTGCATCCTACCCTGGCACCAGGGGATACTTGGAGTTTCCATGCTCATTCCTAGTCCAAACAACATCTGCATAGCACACTCCACAGTGCGTGATCCTAATCGAGACGTCATCTCTTCCCACAGTCCTAAAGAGAGAATTCCCAAACAGGTGATAATCTAACCAAGCGGTGAATCGGACTCAGTTACCTTTTTTTCTCATTTTTCAGATCAATAAACTAAGCGTGGCCAACAACAATCATACCTTCAACACCCCCTCCCTCCCCCAAAAAAAAAAAAAAGCAGAGAGAAACGAAAAATGGAAAGAAAATACATGACTATTATCATTTGTTTAAATAGGGCATACAACTTAAAATGCTCTCAATGTCTGCTGGTACTGGATCCTCACGTCTGCCTTGAAATTCTGAGTAACTCATTCTGGGACATGGCATATCATGCATACAAACAATCCTCAACCCAGAAATTAGTGCATACACAACAAAAGTAAAAAAAAAAACAGAAAAAGGAAATGGATGGTTTGGTTATTATGGAAATTTAAGATAACGACAGGCATCAAAAACTGTTCAGCAGTACAGAAGAGAGGTCAACACCCGAGAAAACTGTATTGACACTTATCCAGATGAACACTTCAGATAGTCACTGAAAAGATAAGGAGCAGATGAATTGAATAAGGAATAATGGTGATGATAAAACCTGCGGCTGAATTTGTAGGGGGAGAGAAGACCAGAAGGATCTCTGGCGGCCCACCCAAGACAATCTTCCTTCACCCCCTCAGAGCTCATCGTTCCTCGGCGACCTCAACTGAACTCGACCCACCAAAATTAACTACGTGTTAATCTCTGAATAAATTGAACTTTGGAAGAAGAAGAAGAAGAAGAAGAAGAAGCAGAAAAGGAATTTTTTGTTCTTTTCTGTGAAAAAGAAACCAAGAAGAGAACTTCAACTATGACCAGAAGACAAAAGTTCAGAGGGTCTAGGAAGACCAGATGTCACGAAGACTTGGTAATTATGGTTACGTGCGGACAAGATTTTGTTTGTCTGACTTCTGAGCAAAAAAATTGATTAGCCGAGCACGAGGATGACGCTCAACCATTGTCGCCATCTAAGTAACACCGACACACGATACGAATACGCGACACGACACGTTGACAAGTAATTTCTTAAAAATAGAGAATTCTGACACGTTAAAATACGTTGTATATTAAATGAATATTTTTATTTTTAATTAATTTAAAAAAGAGCCTACAATGAATTTACACTAATAATATCAATAAATCAATTCATTGGAAATTCAAAAGACATAATCATAATCAATACGTATCCATGTTTGGAAATATGTTTTTAATTTTAACGAAAGTTATTAATAAAGCTTATGACTACCACCCGTGGTGGCGGCATAGTGGTTTGAGCGCACGTTCCTTTCATGAGAGGTCCTGAGTTCGAATCCCTACGTCGTCTGCCTTGTTAGAAAAGAATCCACGACTTGCCCAGAGCAGAAAGGGTGGTGATGACTCTCCCTCTCTTCGGGGTTTTACCATTTGGGTTCTGCAGAACACGGGGTTTCTTGGGTTACCAAAAAAAATAAAAATAAAGCTGATGACTAACAAGAAATTAGAATCAACTTATTTAAATAAATTTATGATTTTTACAATGATCAAAATTTATCATCATTTAAAATTTAGTACTTTTATTTTTTAAAATTATTTTTTAATCTCATTAATTCATTCTTCCGATTAAAAAGAAGTCTCCTCCAAGGTCCACCGCCAACAACCACTCCCTTCTTTCCCTCCACTCCCAAATTTATTTCAATCTTTTTTCCCTCCCTCCCCCACGTCAGACTATTTCGCCCCTCCCACTCTCAAATTTATTTCAACTTTTTTTTTCCCATCCCAAATTTATTTCACCTGTTTTCCCTCCCCCCACCCACGTGACAGGTTGTCACTTCACCCCATGGAGCCCCTCTTTTTTTTTTTTTTTTTTTTTTGTTCTTTTTGAGTTTCCAAAACCCTAGCAAGCGCCCCTTCTCCTTCTCCTCCTTGCCGCTCGTTGCACGACCGTTTCTCTCCTCTTCCTCTCTATCTTTCTCCGCCTCCTCGCTGCACGACCTCCGTACGACCCCCTTCCTCTCCTCTTCCTCTCGATCCTTCTCCTCCTCCTCCGCCTCGCCTTCGGCCCTTCCTCACTTATAGTTGCAGGCTTGCAACCTCGTCGCCGATCCCGCAACATCACTATGGCCGCCCTCGCCTTAATCTCTACTCTTTCTTTGGCGGTTTCTCGTCGTCGCGGGCTCGCCATTGCTCGCAGCCTCGTCTCTGCTCTCTCGCCCTTGATTCCATCCGACACGCGTGTCGATATGAGTCGAAAAAAGTTGACCGCGTGTCAGAAAATCCGACACATGTTGACCGCATGTCCGAGCGTGTCAACGTGTCCGACACACGCTCCGACACGTGTCGGACAAGACACGGAAGCACGTTGCACGTGTCCGTGCTTCATAGGTCGCCATACTATTATTAGAATATTTACATAATATATTAACTTTTATTTGATACGATTTTTATATTAGTTAATAATGATTTCATACAATCTCGTATGGTATTTAAATAGAAAGTCATCATTTCGAATTTTTTCAAGCTCTTATATGTATTAATAGGGGTAATCATTTTTAGGATAGATACGTTTCAGAGCAAAAACTTGAAACTCACCTCATTATAACCATTTCCCAATTTTTTGACCATGAAACCTATCATGTTTGCTTGGAACCGGAGGTTCTAGAACATGCCCGGTTATTCTAGTCCAGTTCTAGTGTGACCTGAGAACCTGTTCTCTTTTTCTGTTTTTTCCTTTTTTTTTGTTCTTTTTTTTTTTATAGCAAAATCATATAAGGTTATGAGTAACAAAACGATTTAAAGTAAAAGATGGACAACAAAAATCCCTATCCTCCAAAAACGTATGATTATAAATGATAAAATATTAATTCTACTTTATCCATAAAAAAATTAAGGAAGAAAAAAGACCATCGAGAAGTTCTAAAGAATGACAAAAGATGAAGGAGTGATGTTAGGATTTAGGGGAAAAAATCAAGGTTTTGGCGTTTTAGCTTATAAATCCGGTTTTGAAACCAGTTCCAAAACAAGGCGATCCAATCCAACTGCTAGGTGGGTATTCACTCAGAACTTATTCTCGGACCTGCTTTGGAAGGTCTCATCTTGTTCCCGGATAAAACCGATTTGATTGCTCACCCTAATGTATTACTTATCGAAAGGTTTTATGCTATAGTTGGTAGAAATTCACTCTGCAAACATCCATGAACATTTTCGGCCATGAATCATTGGTGAGGAGCTGACAGACATTAATTTTCGATCATCCACGACAAGGAGGATTAACGAAAGCAATCTATCATCGGCCTAATGCATCATTGATTTTTTGGTCAATCTATTGCTCATTCACAAGAGTCTATAGTAGTAACAGTTCTGTACTTATATGAGGAAACTGACTCCGAGTTCCATGGGTGGGTTTGCTAGATAAGCCATTAACTTGAAGAAAGATGACATATTCTGTATTGCCAAAGTCTTAAAACTCCTTCGGAGGTCTAAAGCTTCGCCTGTTTCGTAAAAAATGTAGCTTTTTTGAAAAAATAAGGAAAATACCTATTCAGAAAATGTTTTTCGTGAAACAAATGAGGCCTAAATCTACTTTGAAATGCATATTCCAAACGTATCCATGACGATGCAATCGCCAAGACAAAGGACAAACAATGACTCCTCGGAGCTCCGGGGTCAAACCAAATCACCTTTCTCACTTTGACCCTGAGTATGACAGATGAGCTCCCAGACAAAACCAGACGGTTGCTTTCAACCCTTTTTTTTTTCCTTTCTCACGTTGACAGCACTTTTCTACGTAAAAAAGAGAAAAGAATATTGCAAACATATCACTAACTGATGCTTCCTGTAATGTTTCGTACGAAAAAGTAAACATTGATGTAAGGCTAGGACGTTCTTCGTATAACATAAAAAGTTGCTGTGAACATGTCTATTATTAATGATATTTTACGAGCTAGTAGTAAGATTTCATGGTGGAAAAGGAAACCTTCAACGAATCTGTAGTTAATGTTTCTTGAACAATTGTCATATAATGTATGTCGGTGACAGTCGGTATAAATCAAACTTCACATAGACTGTTTTTGTAGCTTCAAGATACATATAATTTTATATGTGCAGTGGTAGATTGAAGGAACAAGACAGTGTATGCCAAGTTTTAGGGAGTTTCTTATGATTTAAGCTCTCTCGGATGGATTTCGTTTCATCAACGTATGTCAAACTGAATTTTTCAATCAATGTCCAACATTTGATGGATGGCAATTTTGTGACAATGCAACGGAGATGTCTAACATTCAGAGAACCTACATCAATTGGTTTTGATGACTGAAATTCAATGCAAGCATGTTTTTTCAGGGATCTAATACTTCGTTTGAAGGAAGTCGAATAAAGATAAAGGGAACTAAAGAAGCCAATAATTCGAAGTACTTGATTCTTATTATAATACAGGAAATATGATTCTGCTTATTGTTTTCTGTGTTCCATTTTCCTCTCCTGGAGATTTCTTATGCCTGGAAGAAATCCCACCTTCCCAACAAATGGCTTCATTTCAGGGAGTTCTCGATGTCAATGACAAACCTGTACTTCACGTCTCTCTTGATGAGTCTCTCGAGGGCTTCGTTGGCATAATCAATCGGTATCACTTCAATATTCGGGTATACTTTCTGCGCCGCACAGAAGTCTATCATTTCTTGGATATCCTTTGTTCCTCCCGTTAGACTACCCGAAACAGTTTTCATACCTGCAAAAAAGTTCGTTGTGAGCAACTTAGCTTGTTCATCTATCAGGTACCTAGTATTCACCTAGTGATGAGCTTTGAGGACAAGAGCATACCGATGTTAAGGCTTGCTGGACTGAATTTAACTTCACTTGGGAACCCAACCAACGCCAGAACGCCACCCGTCTTTAAAAGAGACATGTAAGGATCAAATGGGTGATCGCCGGCTGCCGTGTCGATTATAAAGTGCAGGGACTTAGCCATGGCCTGCATGTATTGGATTCATCAGATCACAGCAGAACTTGACCTCCATGGATCTAAAGTATTGGTGGTTCCAAATTTCCCCTTTTACCTTCATCTGTTCCGGGTCAGATGAGACGACGAAATGGTCAGCACCAAGCAAGCTCAGTGCTTCCTCCCTTTTAGAAATGCTTGTACTGAACACTGTGACTTTTAGTCCAAAAGCCTTCCCAAACTTAACTGCCATGTGACCGAGCCCACCGAGTCCAATTACACCGAGAGACTTACCAGGTTGGTTCATCTTGTGACGCATCATTGGAGTGTATACTGTGATTCCAGCACAGAGCAATGGTGCTGCTGAAGCCAACGGTAAGCTTTCTGGAATCGTGAAGCAGTATCTGCCGATGAAGCACCGCAAATTAAGTTTCCAAACAAAACCAGAAAGAGGAAGTGTTTTCCCGATAGAGTCAGCATGCCATCTTTTCTGTTTACAGTATCCAATCACAGAGCCAGAAATCCTTTCTTCTGTGTGCTTGGGACTTTTAGTTGCTTAGATTATAATTCAACATCAGGTTGTTTCTGGTGATTTTTTTTCTGACCACAAATTGGTTAAAACGAAAACTTATTGCTTTAGCAACAAAAGTAAAGCTACTGCAGGATATAGGGGACCACACTAGATTGAAATTGAGAAAAGAGAGTTGCTCTTAAGAAAGGAAACAAGTTGCATATTGCATATGCGTGACAGGAAACGTAATTGCTCTATTTCCCCCAATCAATTTTTTCCAAGGGACACGAAATTCCTGTGACTCTGTCAGTTCCAAGAATTGGCGAAAGCACATACATCTTGTTTTCCTTTTGATCTACTACTTACTGTGTAGGGATCGTCTCTGTAAACCAATTGGAGGACTGTATATTCCATTCTTGACCAGGTTTATGCTTTTTGCATTTGATAGAGGCAGTTCTCCGTAGGGTTGTTATTGGATACTGAGGGCTTAGAGACTCTCCAGAGTTGGTATAGAAAATATCTTTAGCCATTTCCACAAGAAGTAATTAATGGTAAAAATACCTTCCTCACTGTCATATGCATTATACCACTTATGGTCACAATCAGAATAAGAAGAAAATCAACAGAGAAGAAGACATGATTTGAATTCTTTTTTGGCCAACATGATTTGGAAACCGTATGGTGTAAAATGCTGTCTGATGAAATTGTGTCAAAAGCAATTACCTTTCATGGACGACAATGTAACTAGAATATCCTCCCTTCGTGACTGTACCGTCCGCATCGATTCCATCGAAAGTAAAAACCCCCTTTTCGCAATTGTTTTCTAGCCGGTCATTGCAATTCTCACACTCTCTGCATGAATTGACATAAGTTCCCACACCTACATGATCGCCAACTTTGAAGCGTTGGACACTGGAGCCAACCTCTTTCACAATTCCAACTATCTCGTGCCTGAATCAATCGAAAAATCATTTGCAAATTTTGTTCAGGGAATTATGAGGATGGTGCTAGGGGAAAAGAGTAACATTCAGATTCAGCTGCATCCTACCCTGGCACCAGAGGATACTTGGAGTCTCCATGCTCATTCCTAGTCCAAGCAACATCTGCATAGCACACTCCACAGTGCGTGATCCTAATCGAGACGTCATCACTTCCCACGGTCCTAAAGAGAGAATTCCCAAACAGGTGAGCATCTAAGCAAGCAACTAATCAGACACAGTTACCTTTTATTCTCATTTTTCAGATCAATAAACTAAGCGTGACTTACAATAATCATACATTCAACCCAAAACAAAATTTAAGAAAAGAGAAATGAAAAGGAACCAAATCCATGACTATAGGCATTTGTCTGAATAGTACATACAACCTCAAATGCTCACAAAGGCAGCACCTGAATCCTAATATCTGCCATGAAATTCTAAGTAACTCATTCTGGGACATGACATATCATGCGTACGAACAATTCTCTACCCAGAAATTAGTGCATACACAACAAAATTTAAAAAAGAAAAACGAAATGGTTTGGTCAATGTGGGAATTTAAATATATGATAAGCATCAAAAACTGTTTTGCATTACAGGTGAGAGGATAAGACCAGAGAACCCTGTATTGCGACTTAGTCAGAAAAATACTTTAATAGAAATTGGAAGTGCAAGGAGCAGATGAATTAAATAAAGAACAATGGTAACAGTAATACCTGCGGCTGAATTTGTAGGGGGAGAGAAGTCCAGAAGGATCTCTGGCAGCCCAACCAAGACAATCTTCCTTCGCACCCTCTGAACTCATCGTTCCTCAACGACCTCAACTGAAATCGACCCACAAAAAAATTGCTAGTGTTAATCTCTCAATAAGCTGAATTATGGAAGAAGAAGAAGAAGAAGAAGAAGAAGAAGAAGAATTTTCGTGAAAGAGAAATGAAGAAGAGAATTTCAAACCGAAAAACAGAAGTTCAAATGGTCAAAAGGCCAGATGTCACGAAGACTTGGCAATTCCGTTTCCGTGCAGACAAGATTTTGCGGTCTGACTTTTGAGCAAAGAGCGAGATTAGCAGAGCACGAGGCTGAGCGCTCAGAAACCGTTACCTTTTTATAGATGCCATAGCCTCGCCTGTTCTTCGTCAATCTTCGAGCTTTCTAACCAATGAAGTATGCAGTGACGTCTTCTGGAGTGCGGTTCTTGGTATTTTTTGTCCATCCTCCCAATAACAATTGCATTATCAAGTTATTCACACATTAAATATGTCAATAGGCAACGTGTCTATTGCACTACATTACACCACCAATAATTGACACATAAAATATGTCTTGATCCTCTAGTGGTATGTATTTAATTAATCTGTTTCAAGAATATTCATCTTCTTCAAAGATAGTATTTTGGAGAGAAAAGTATTTCAGCAAAACTGTGCAAGGATTTGCAGAAGATCACTACAATATCACTGGAAGCAAATAATTATTCGTCATTGACATGAACGATATAGCAAAAATTCTTTTAATTGTTTACCTTAAGTTTAGCAAGATCTGCATAAACGACAGCCTTGAGTATCTTCAATTCCTTTTCTCTTGCCATCAAACAGATATTGAAATGCAACGCAGAATATCAAGGCAGACTGTCATCGACAAAGCTGTAAAAAGCCTACTCAATCTGGCAAAACTGGGACAGTTTTTTCCAGCGATCTTGACCACCTCCGCAGCTGCTGTGCAAATGAATAGGAATGCAAGCAGAGGGACAAGCTGATTGTTACCTGCTTTTAGTCATTCATTTGAAACTGTAAGATTCATGTGCCATAAGATAGCCAGACAAGCGGGCAAAAAACGATGTGCTTTGCACCTGAGGTGGCAAGAGCAATAATAGTCATTGAGCGAATAAATGACAAAATAAGTGCAATAATAGTCATTGATGTTCACGCTAGATGTATGCCATGTGAACGTAAGCAGCGACATCTTCTAGATAGTGGTTACTGGCAATTTTTTTTTTTAATATTATCCCCTGCCTAATCAAATTATTCGAGTTATATACTCAGAAAGAAGTCAATGAGCAATCTACCGCTAGGACCTATGAATGGTCATACGTCGTTGGTTACACATCCGACATGATGTACCGCCCAATTACTATCTTCTAACGATTTATATTTGATTAATCTATTTCAAGAATATTCATTTATTAGACTTGTTGGCTTACACGTTATTGTCACGTGATATATCCTATATTAAGAATACTCAAAACAGCTTTGACTCCAGATACTTGGGAGTGTCTATGCTTGTTTTACGTATGTTCTGCTTGTAATGTGTCTTGTTTTGAGTGGACTGTAGAAATATTTAAGTTCATGCCAATGTGACTAATTTTTTGTCTAGATAAGTGCATTGAAAGTTTTAAAACTTATCATAAAAGTACAATTAAGTTATGAAACTTTAAAATCAAGTTCTAGAACTTGTCAAATTGATCTAATCTAAATCCTTCCATTGCATTTTTGAAAATTTTAGTACTTAATTGCAATTTTATGACAAGTTTTAGTATTTTCAATACACTTATTTTTTTTTCAACTTCAATAATCTTTTTAAGCAACAATGAGCTTGACATATCTCTGTTCCCGGAATTTCAGTGGCGATAGGAAACAAAAGGACGTCCTCTAATGAATCAACAATCTTCTGCCATGACAAAGATGGAAGAGAGATGAGTGTCTTCCATAGTTATAAAAAATTTTCATGCAATAATCTGTAGGAATTCATCTTCCTGACGTGCATGAACATTTCCGGCCCTGAATAATTTCACGGTGAAGACATTCGGTCACTTAAACCGGCAAAAAGGATATCGAGCTTGTTCTTTTGGCGAGTGTATTGCCATCAAATATGCCCGATTAATTCCACGACTACTAGCATTTGTTTAAATAGAGCATACAACCTAAAATGCTCACAAAGGCAGCTGGTGCCGGATCCTCATGTCTGCCCATGAAATTTTGAGTGCCTTAGACATGGCATATCATGCACACATACCGTTGGAATATAATACGCGGAAACGACAGGATCTTGCAATTTACGTCAACGCGAAATCGTCAGAGAAATAAACGAGAAATAGTAATGACATCAGAAATTTATGTGGTTCGGTCCGAGTATTGGTACATACGTTCATGGGGAGAGCTAGCAGCAAATAATCCACTATAATAGGAGAATCAGAGTTTACAATCGCTCACATGCTCGAGTGTTTTCCACACCTAGATTTAACTCCAAACCCAAAGTGTTTATAAATAAATAACTCACTTGGACATAAACTCACGGTACAAAGTTACTGCGCATTCAAGCTCAAAATATAACGCTCTATGTACGCCAAAATCAAGAACTCCAGCGTTCGTCTTTTGGGCTTCCCGTTCTAAATCAAGGCTTCACGCGGCTTCAGCTCCTCTTACGTGCGGCTTCTTTTTCTTTTAACTCTTGTAGTGCTTTTAGCCGCTCCACGTACGCACTCAAAAAGGAAATTATATTCTGTTCATATATATGTGCCTAGAGTCAAACTTTGACTCTGACCGTTTGATTTCTTCTTTGATGATGTCTGGGACGCTGTAGGTAAGCTGAAGAACCCCTCCTTTTTTTCTTCCTTTTTCCTTTAATATATATAAAGTGTGCCCATAGTTTTGTTTTGCACGTTCGAAAGAAAAAATCCAAGAAGGAAATTGTTTTCCACTTGGGAAAAACTTTATTGACAAATTTGGTTTAACAAATCGTTATCTGAATTAAAACTCGAGACATTACTTTAACAATTCTCCACCCTGGCTCGATGTTTGAAGCCAAGTTATAGTGCTCATCATCTATGCTGCTCTCCCAATGCCCCGATGGGCGCTTACTCTCCACAGACGCCAATAGAGCTCAAGCAGAGCTTGAGCTTCGCCAAAGGAACAGACTTAGTCATCATGTCTGCTGGGTTATCTGCTATATCAATCTTTTTGACAATAACATTATCCTTAGTTAAGACATCTCGAATGAAGTGGTATATGATGTTGATATGCTTTGTTCGTTCGTAATAAACTGGATTATATGCCAAATATATCGCACCTTGGTTATCACAGTGTATATTCACACTTTTCTGTTCTAACCCAAAGTCCAAGAGCAAATTTTGTAACCATATCGCCTCATTCACTACAAAGGTTAGTACCATGTACTCTGCCTCAGTCGAAGACAAGACAATGTGATCCTGTAAGGACGATTTCCAACTAACTATATCACCCACTAGCGTCAATACATACCTTGGTAAAGACCTACGATCATCCAAGTCACCGGCGTGATCCGAATCCACAAAACTAGTGGCCTCACTGCCAATGCTGTCTCTTGGACACACTATACCCACGTCCGTTGTCTCCTTCAAATATCTGAGAATCCACTTCACAGCTTCCCAATGAGCTTTATCAGGACGCTTCATATAGCGACTAACCACGCTCATAGCTTGTGAAATATCAGGCTTAGTGCATACTATAGCATACATAATACTACCCACATCACTAGAATAAGAAACATAGGACATATGCTCCTCCTCCTCCTTAGTCTGCGGTGATAATTTATCTAAAAGTTTAAAGTGCTTTGCTAAAAGTGTACTCATAGATTTTACTAACTGCATTTTAAAATGTGCCACAATCTTCTCAATATATTTCTTTTGAGATAGACGTAAAACTCCTGCAGTCCTGTCACGCAAAATCTCCATACCTAATATTTTCTTTGCAACACCTAAATCTTTCATCTCAAATTCAGCATTTAACAACATCTTTAACACATCAATATCAAACATATTCTTAGCTGCTATCAGCATATCATCAACATATAAGAGTAGATAAATCAAATAACCATTCTCCAATCTCCTAAAGTAGACACATTTATCCATCTGTCTTTTTGAATAATCTTGACTAGCCATGAAAGTATCAAAACGTTTATACCACTACCTAGGAGACTGTTTCAGCCCATACAAAGATTTTTTCAACAAACAAACATGATCTTCCTTATTCGGAATAGCAAATCCCTCTAATTGCCTCATGTAAATCTACTTCTCCAACTCATCGTGAAGAAACGCAGTTTTCACATCTAGTTGTTCTAACTCGAGATCCTGTGAAGTAACTAAGGCAAGTAAAACACGAATAGAAGCATGTCTTATCATAGGAGAGAACACCTCATTGTAGTCAATGCTCTCACGTTGTGTATATCCCTTCGCCACAAGTCTCGCCTTATACCTTGTTGTCCTGACACGGGAATGCCCTCTTTCCGTTTAAAGATCCATTTACTTCCGACAATCTTTTGGCTCTTGGGTACTTTAACCAGCTCTCATGTCTGATTTCGATGGAGTGATTCCATCTCTTCACTCATAGCCCTTAGCCATTGCGATGACTTCGAACTAGCCATCGCCTTAGAGTAAGACGAAGGCTCATCTGTTTCCACCTCATCACCTATAGTCAATGCATAAGCAATATCTGTATAACCATAACGTATCGGTGATTTAATTTGCCTTCTCTGTCTATTTGCAGCTATAGTGTGCTACGGCTTTGCTGGTTGTTCACTATCACCAACTTCAGGAACTGTGGCTTTATCTGCAGTCTCAACTTCTGTTACCTTCGAGGTTTCCGGTGTTTCCACCCGAAGCTCCACCTCACTAATGATACCATGATTTATCTTCTCTGCTAGTTGTGTCTCAGAACTCCTCTGTCGAAGCATTGTAGTCTCGTCGAAGATCACATCTCTACCGATTAGAAAACCGGGTGATCTAGGATCAGTGCACCACAGATGGTAGCCTTTCACCCCATGTGCATAACCCAGAAATATGCACTTCTTTGCCCTTGGCTCAAGCTTACCATCACTTGCATGAGCATACGTAGGACATCCGAATATACGTAATCCAGAGTAATCAACAAGTTTCCCCGACCATACTTCCTCAGGAGTCTTCCACTCGATAGTAGATGATGGAGATCTATTAACCAGGTAACATGCCATGTTTACCGCTTCGGCCCAAAATTCCTTGCCAAGTCCTGCATGCAAAAGCATGCATCAAGCTCGCTCAAGCAAAATTATGTTCTTCCGTTCTGCCACGCCATTCTGCTGTGGTGTCCTAGGTATTGTGCGGTGTCTCACAATACCTTCTTTTTTGCAGAACTCGATAAAATCTTTACCACAGAACTCTATGCCATTATCGGTTCTCAGGCACTTGATTTGTTTATCTGACTGATTCTCAATCAATGCCTTAAATTTCTTGAACCGATCGAACACATCATATTTGTTCTTTAGAAAATATACCCATACATTCCTCGAATAATCGTCGATAAATGTTAGCATATATCGGGCACCCCTTTTCTAAGGAACCGAAGACGGGCCCCAGACGTCTGAATGAATATATTCAACTGGTCGTTTGGTCGAATGAATAGCTGTAGTAAACTTGGTGCTGCTTCCCAAAGATGCAGTGCTCACATAAGTCTAGCTTCTCTGTCTTCTGACCTTTCAATAACTCCCTTTCACTCAGTATCGTCATACCTGCCTCGCTCATGTGTCCTAAACGGATATGCCATAATTGAGTCAGGTTAGAGTCTGACTAACCTGATGAAACTGCAGCGGTTCCAGTCACGGTCTCTCCTAATAGATGATAGAGAGTATTCACTTTCTTCCCCTTCATCACTGTCATGGCACCTCGAGAGATCTTCAGTACTCCACCTTCAGCGGTGTACCTACACCTGATGTCATCGAGTGTCCCCAAAGAAATAAGGTTCTTCTTAAGCTTTGATACATGCCTCGTATCTGTTAATGTGCACACCACCCCATCGTGCATCTGAATCCAAATTGTCCCTATCCCCACAGCCTTACAGACTGCGTTATTCCCCAAAAGAACCCTACCACCATCTGCAGTCTGGTAAGTAGTAAACCAGTTCTTATGAGGTGTCATATGATAAGAACACCTCGAATCTAGCACCCATTCGTCTCCTTACGAAGTAATAGTCACACATAAAACAGCTTTTGCATCACTATCGCTCCCCTCGGCAACGTTTGCCACACTACTTATGGCATTCTGCCTATCAGCTTTATTCATCCGCTTTGGACAATCTCTCCTGATGTGCCCCTCCTTGTGACACTCAAAGCATTTCACGCGTCCCTTGGATTTTCTATGGTGTGATTTCGATCTACTTTTACCTCTGTTGCTACTAGGTCCTCAATGTTGTTCTTTACCCTGAATCGTCAGTGCTTGCACTACTCCTTGCGCCAGACTGTCATCTCGCAACTTTCTCTGCCACTCCTTAGAGAATAAGGCGGACTTTACCTCTTTTGAGGTAATTGTAGTACGCCTATGCAATAGTGAATCAGTATGTTCCCATGACTTTGGTAAGGAGGCTAACAACATCATGCCATGTTCTTCATCATCAAGTATCTTACCGACGTCCTTCAGATCCATCATGAGTTTATTAAATTCATCCAGGTGGGTTCTGATAGACGTACATTCGGTATATCTAAATTGAAACATCTTCTTCAACATGTACAAACGATTGTTCAAACCTTTCTTCACATAGAGTGCTTGAAGTTTTGCCCATAATGCTGTGGCATCATTCTCTTTAGCAACATCTATTAAGACCTCATTCGACAAATTTAACAAGATTGTCCTCTCTGAGGCTTTCATTATAATAGGCAACTCATCTTCACCATCTAGTTCATTGACCAAACTTTGGGTTGTCAATAAAACCAGCATCTTGATGCTCCATAACACAAAGTTGTTACTCTCATTAAATTTCTCAATTTCAGATTTCCTCTCAGACATAATTGCAATAACAAGATTTCCACATAATAATTAGATAAGCAAAAGCTCCAAATCATAATCAAGAAATCTTATCCCAAGCTTTGATACCAATTGTTGGAATATAATACGCGGAAACGACAGGATCTTGCAATTTACGTCAACGCGAAATCGCCAGAGAAATAAACGAGAAATAATAATGACACCAGAAATTTACGTGGTTTGGTTCGAATATCGATATCTATGTCCATGGGGAGAGCCAGAAGCAAATAATTCATTATAATCGGAGAATCAGAGTTTACAATCGCTCACACGCTCAAGTGTTTCCCACATTTAGATTAAACCCCAAACCCAAAGTGTTTATAAATAAACAACTCACTTGGACATAAACTCACGGTACAAAATTACTGCGCATTCAAGCTCAAAATATAACGCTCTACGTATGCCAAAATCAAGAACTCCAGAGTTCGTCTTTTGGGCTTCGCATTCTAAATCAAGGCTTCACGCGGCTTCAGCTCCTCTTACGTGCGGCTTCTTTTCTTTTAAGTCTCGTAGGGCTTTTAGCCACTCCACGCACGCACTCTAAAAGGAAATTACATTCTGTTCATATATATGTGCCCAGAGTCAAACTTTGACTCTGGGCCCCACCGTTTGATTCCTTCTTCGGTGACGTCTAGGACGCTGCAGCCTGCAAGTAAGCTGAAGAACCCCTCCTTTTTTTCTTCATTTTTCCTTTAATATATATATAAAGTGTGCCCAAAGTCTTGTTTTGCACGTCCGAAAGAGAAAATCCAAGAAGGAAATTGTTTCTTCCTTCTTCATTCGATTTATAATCCGCTTGGGAAAAACTTTATTGACAATTCTTTTCTATCACCGTCCTTTGCAGAGGGCAGCCGCTGCCACAATTCTTCAGTAACAAATGGCATGAAAGGATGAAGCAGCCGTAACCCAGTTTCCAAGCATAACCACAAAACTTCTTGTGAAGACTTCCTTTCAGAGGAAAATGTGGGGTCCTCAACGGCAAAGTAAGGCTTGATTGCTTCAATAAAAACATCACAGAACTGATATTGCCACCATGAATATACTGCGGTGGCTGCATCTGAAAATTCGTACGATTCAAGAGATGAAATGGTTTTCGATATAGCCTTGTTCAGCACAGATATTATCCATTTGCAGCTAAATGGCGTAGTTTCTGGATGTACTTCCACTTGGGGCACAAAATTGTCTCCAAGTTTGCTCATAGCAAATTGAACAGCATTCCACAGTTTGCTGCACCATTGACGATAGCCAACAACTCTTTGGATATCCAGATTTATTTTGTCAGACTGCAAAAGGTATAAGAAAAGTTAGAGGTTAATATTTGTTCAGCAACAAAGGCAACAATATCGAGGCCTGTACATGGTACATATTATATCATGGTGAATTCGGTGGGAAAAGAATAAACCTGAGCTGTATAAGAGACAAGTGCGAATCGGAGAGCATCTGCACCACATTCAGCAATACCACTGGGGAAGTCCTTGACCTGTCCTGCTTTAGCTACAGTGAGTTCACTAGGGTCCAAATTGCCCTCCTCCAATCTCTTATGAAGAGCTTCTAGGCTTACGCCATTAATTACTTCAAGAGGATCAATGACATTTCCTAAAGACTTTGACATCTTTCGGCCATGGGCATCACGAATCATGGGATGCAGATAAACCTGCAAAGATATAACATAAGCAGCAAATACAGTAGAAAAGAATTCTACTAGCAAGCCAATACAAATACAGTTCATTTTCCTAGATGTAGAAGCTCCATAAATTTTGAATCATATGGCAATCAGACTAAGCGTTGACTTCCCAAATATAACTCTTAAGAAGCAGGTAGTCGGTATACCAGAAGTGGCAAAAGGAGGGTTACTTTGACATTTGACCAAGGAAAGAATCCATCTGTGCAAATATTAAAAACATACAGTATCTGAAAATGACATGTAACAAAAAACCAAGCTGATTAGGATAAAGTATTCACACCACATATTGATGTCACTTCCAATCATTAAGCAATTTGGGTTGATATTCCTGGTCATTAAGGGAAGTAGTACAAGATAGATATTTTATGAAAGTTTCAAGCAACTCGAACACAAAAGAAAAGGACTAGGAAAATGACAACCAAGACAACTCCAGCTAAAAAAAAAAAAAAAAAAAAAAATGAAAAGACAATACACATTTCTAGGGCTTTTACAGAGGACCATTGTAAAGCAAGCTGAGCTATTTGGCCACTAAAAATGCAATTATTAGACATATAGCATCATATCTTCATGAGATCATTGTTAATGGTATGTCCTGCAACTGTAGTTAACTCACCTTCCTGAAAGGGACATCTCCTCCCAGTTTAATTCCCATCATCACCATCCGGGCAACCCAGAAAAAGAGAATATCATGGCCAGTCTCAAGGAGAGAAGTGGGATAAAATGTCTTCAAATCTTCTGTATCGTCTGGCCATCCGATCACAGATAGTGGGAAAAGTCCAGCTGAAAACCAAGTATCAAGTACATCAGGATCTTGGCACCAATCAAATTTCCTCCCTGCATACTTCTTGCCGGCCTCTGCTCGAGCTTTGCTCTCATCTTTTGCAACTATCCAGTTATCATTGTATGCGCCAAGTTCCTTCAGTTCATCATCTTCCAGTGTGACATACCACGCTGGGATCTGATGAACCCACCATAGCTGCCTCGAGATGCACCAATCACGTATATTCTCAAGCCATCTGTGGTGTTGAGACATATCTACAGTTCTAAATTATTGCAATAATACTGCATAAATAATGCTCAAATGTCCAAAATTAAATTGCATTATACGCAAACCTCGGAAAAATGTATAAAACCATAGTCAACCAGTTTTTCCCCAATAACATATAGCAACTGTGCATTGGCATTCATCTGGGCCAATTAATGAGATAAAAGAAAAAATGAGGGAGGAACATTTTCATGCTTAGCCCTTGTAACAGCAAGCACTGGCAGCAAAATTTTGGGGAGAAGTGAAGCTTGCACATGCAATTCCTCATTTTATTACTATTATCCACAACGGTGGATTAGATGACAGCACCTTTTCCAATCTGCGGTATACTGTTTAGGAATAATTTCAAGTCTTCTATTCTCAGCATCCATGGCCACATCAAGAGCTTCCTTTGCCATGCCACTGCATTTCACATACCACTGTGGCTTTATTAACGGTTCCACAACATCATTGGTTCTTGAACAAAGGCCAAGCCTCATCTCATTGTTTTTAGAACCTCTGTATAGTCCCTGAAAGCAAGAAAATCAAATACTTAAGTCATTTATGACAACAAACTACCTGAAACTGTGACATGGAGCATCAACTGGAAATAATGGAGAGAGTAAGAGGAGAATAGTCTAGGAGGATATAGTAAGCATCCATGTAAAAAAGTGGAGAAAGAATAGAATTTACTAGCAATGCCATATGACAAAATGCAATAACGTTCAACCAACATCACAAATAATTGGCCCATGCCTTAAGATGTGTTATAATTATGCCCAAAAAAAGCATGCACATTGATAAGAAAAGACCTGAGAACAAAGCAAATGGAGTAGCAGATAAGTATGACTAATGATTATTGTTCAACAACTTATGAACATTTCCCTTCATATTCATTCACTACATAATATTTTGAAAGCTTCTAGTCAAAATCACTTCATCTCTAGTTAAGATTTTCTTCTTTGAGTTCTTCAGAAGCAAGCCTATCCTATGGGGCAAGTGCACTCAGAGTGATGACAAATGTGAGTTCAATCTAAATAGCCAGTGGTTTTCTCCAAGTAAATTGAGAAGCTATCTGTAGTCAACCATATAATCCACCAAGGAAGGTTAAAGATGTAGTTCAGGTGTCAACAAACCAAGAGTTGAACAATGTATTAGTTATTTAGGCTTCTCTCAAGTAGGAGGTTGCCAATCTATTTAAGATTGAGGATGCAACTCAGCTCAATCCACTAGCCTTCCTTTTGCAAGAAACAAACAAATTTATAAGCTCATCTAACTTCTGAGCCTCTGACCAAAAAAAAAAAAAAAAAAAAAAAAACAAAAGAAACAGAGAGAGGGAGAGATTCCGAGCCAGCACTCAAAAGGTTTTAGCAGTCCACAGAACAACTGGGGAAAAATTTATCAGGATCAGAAATTGATCCGTTTTTTCTAGATGGAAAGCCCAGTAGGCAACTCTGACTCCCGTCTTGCTAACCCATAGACTAAGCCGTGCAAGGTATCTTTTGGTGGGGGCTGTTGGGGTGGAAATGTTGGAAGGACACTGTTTGATGATGCAGCCAAGAAGAAAATGAAGTGATGCAAGAAAAAGATTGCTCTGAGCATGACATGGGTTTGAAGTTTACTGAAAGGTAGTAAACTGCAGTCATGTTGTGGTAGTCATGGATGGGGCCAGTATGGCCATCCAATAGTGGATAGAAGTTGCAGCAAACAGTGGCTATAGTAGATATGAATTTAAAACCTTTACACACTATTTGGTTAAATCATAAATTAACTAATAGGGTTAAATTGACACTATTCAGGAATATCTCAATGCTTTTCAAATCATCTAATGGTATCAAGAAGTTGAAATTTGTTAGACAGGATATAGATGGCTGAAATAGATCTTCTTGTTCTACTGCTTTAATAATGAACAAAAACAAAATAGAATTTGATTTTACAATTTATTATTGCATTGAGCATTCAAGATATCATTGAGCATTCAAGATATGTCTACCAATCTTTCATATTGCAGTAATACACCCACGGCTTCCATGGATATTACTATACCTTTTCCTGCAATGCCACAGTGATAGCTTGATGGGCCATAAAGCGTGGCATCCCGACAAACTCTGAGCCACCATTGCTATTTATTTTCCCATCATCAGTGAAAATGTTGATAAACTCAAGATTATGACACCTTCCAACCTCAAAATCATTTGGATCATGTGCTGGAGTGATCTGAAAAGGAACAGGATATTAAAGGTGGCGTATGATAAGCAAAAAATAAGCCTTTGAATTGCAATTGATTAAGATATATACCTTGACAGCACCAGTACCAAAACTTGGATCAACAAGAACTGCATCACAAATGATGGGAAGTCTTCTTCCGTTGAAGGGATGAATTGCAAATTTGCCATGCAGATGACTATACCTTTTATCATCAGGGTGAATTGCAATGGCAGTGTCGCCTAGCATTGTCTCCACCCTTGTTGTGGCAACAATAAGCTCTTCCAGGCCTTCCTCCAGTGGATAGGCAAATGAAGTTAAAACTCCAAATTCTACTGGATCTTCATAGCCAGGAACTTTTAGAAGCTTCCTTTCCTTGATGTCCACATAATCTACCTACAAACAGGTTCGTCCAGCTAACCAAGGAAGAGAAAGGGACAAAATGACTGCACAGTCATTAGGCAATCACTCACCTCAATATCAGATCCGTAAGATACAATCCCAATTCACAAGGCGGAGATCCCTGCGAGAATTTCATTTAAAACGTGCATGTAAACAACTCAAAAAACTAATATGTAAATGAAAACGCACGACCTGTGATTCGACCATATAGCATCAACCTATTAGACATTGATTATCTCAGCAGTAATTTATCAAACTGATTATTATTGGCCATCGGTATCAAGCATCTTTGTCGGGATGACTGCTTCCAATAAGAAGAAACTCATAAGCCTTTCCAACCAAAAAGTCCCAAAAATACTTGCAACCTATGAGTCAATAAGTAGAATACAACAGGGATCACAAGGAGGAAGAGAGATGCTGGCTAATTGTCAAGTACCTATAGATAAGACCCTCTTTAAACAGCTGAACAAATGCCTCAGTAACAGCTCTTGATCTTCTCTCATCCATTGTGAAGCACTAGAAAATAAAAGGAAAGAAAAAAATTTCAGGGAAAATAAATTTTCCTAGCTAATAAATTGTGACAGATAAAATACAGACAACGATAGCAATGTCTACTAACAAGTTTCAAACTCAAGTGTACAGTATAGACTCCAATCCAAAGCACTTCATCATGTCTGAAAAGTCAAAGTTCAAGAATTTGGAAGAGTTACCTCACGGGCTAACAACTCATAAGCTACAATCAGACGAGCTTCCACCCAAGAAAACATACCATCTCGATGGTTGGTAAGCGTGAGACTGCAACCAAAGTTCGATTCCGACAAGAGAAAGCACCATGACAGATGGTTGAGCTCCGTTTAGAAGTAGACCCAACAGCCGCCGGCGAACAAGGGCGGCCACCGTGACTTCAAAGAGACGACTTGACGGCGACCGAACTCGGCGGAGGCGAGGGCGGCGGGACTTGTCAGCAGGGATTTTTAATTAATCAAAGAAAGAAATTCGTAATTGGACGTGGGCCGGGGGAGCGCGAAATGAGACTTTCCTGTTCTTTTTATTTTTTATTTTTTTTAGGCTTTTCTGCTTATTCGCAAATACAATTTATTAATTTAACACGGACATATAGTGGTGTATTTTCTACTAGTAATTATATAAATTTATAGATTTTAAGGGAAGACTTGGATTGTAATTGTCATTGGAGAGGGTGTGAATGATGATATAACATGAGTTAATAGACGTAATTGAAAAACGTCACAAAAGAAATCGTGTTCCAATATTAATTTTATTAATATATTGAAAAGGCAACCGTTCTTACAAAGTTAATAAAAGAATCTTATTCTTCTGGACAGAAATGAAAGGTCAAAGGGAAACGAGGAGGACTTAGCAAATAAATGACAAAATAAGAGCAATGGACATCATTGATCGTCTGCCCTTTGACTGATTGTATTCTAAATATTTTATTTTCAATTGGGGTCTAAATATTTTATTTAGCTCAATTGACTTCTAAACATTTTCAATTTTAGTCAATCCAGTCCCTCGAATATTATCCTCGGAAAGAGCCACATGGCTGTGATTTTCCAAGTGGCTAAGGAGATGCTTGAGGAGAAAACTTGTAGGAGAGGCGAAGCCATTCAAGCAGAACTCTCAAGAACCCAATTTTTCAGACAGTTTCTCAATCATCACATAGAAAAGTACCGGGATTTCATTACCCATTTCACTTATTTCTGCTATAAAACTCACGGGTATCGAAGTATATCAGGCATAGTTTATTTGTACTCCAGCAGAGCAAGTAAAAAGGCACAGATGATGCTCTCCTCTAGCTGAAACTCCCACTTTTCCTCTCTGTGCGATCAGCTTTGCCAGCAAAAATTTCCAACTTCCGAAATTGATGTTGAAATTTAATCAAATAGACTCAGAGAAGAAAACACACAAGAGAATTGTTGCTGTAACTCTTGTTACTTTATTCATCAGAACAGAAGCCTATTAAATAGGCAGAAAATCCAAACCACTTAGCAAGAAAATAGCTACAGAACAACAACAACAAAGACCCACTAACACACTCCACTAACCAGAACATGTACAGAAACTAACTCCTAAAAACAAGCCACTTCCTATTGACTAGGACTCCACTATTACATTATTGAAGACATGTAAAAACTGAAAGTTAACTACTTCAACAATTGGTGGTGTCACTTCAAGGAGTTCTCAATGTCGATCACGAATCGATACTTAACATCTTTCTTGATGAGCCTCTCCAAAGCTTCGTTGGCATAATCGATCGGTATCACTTCGATATTTGGGTATATCTTTTGCGCAGCACAGAAGTCTATCATTTCTTGGATATCCTTTGTTCCTCCCGTTAGACTACCCGAAACAGTTTTCATACCTGCCAAAAAGTTCGTTGTGAGCAACTTAGCTTGTTCATCTATCAGGTACCTAGTATTTACCTAGTGATGAGCTTTGAGGACAAGAGCATACCGATGTTAAGGTTTACTGGACTGAATTTAACTTCCCTTGAGAACCCAACCAACGCCAGAACGCCACCCGTCTTTAAAAGAGACATGTAAGGATCAAATGGGTGATCGCCGGCTGCCGTGTCGATTAAAAGTGCAGGGACTTAGCCATGGCCTGCATGTATTGGATTCATCAGATCACAGCAGAACTTGACCTCCATGGATCTAAAGTATTGGTAGTTCTAAATTTCCCCTTTTACCTTCATCTGTTCCGGGTCAGATGAGACGACGAAATGGTCAGCACCAAGCAAGCTCAGTGCTTCCTCCCTTTTAGAAATGCTTGTACTGAACACTGTGACTTTCAGTCCAAAAGCCTTCCCAAACTTAACTGCCATGTGACCGAGCCCACCGAGTCCAATCACGCCAAGAGACTTACCAGGTTGGTTCATCTTGTGACGCATCATTGGAGTATATACTGTGATTCCAGCACAGAGTAATGGCGCTGCTGAAGCCAACGGTAAGTTTTCTGGAATCGTGAAGCAGTATCTGCCATTGAAGCACCGCAAATTAAGTTTCCAAACAAAACCAGAAAGAGGAAGTGTTTTCCCGATAGAGTCAGCATGCCATCTGTTGGGATATAGTATGGACTACGGGATTTTTGCAATTTACGTCAATGCAAAATCACCCTGCAGAGTAAATTAAACGAGAAAAATAAAAACACCAGAAATTTACGTGGTTCGGTCCGGAAAGATCGATACCTACGTCCACAGGGGAGAACCAAAGAAGAAATAATCCACTAAAATCGGAATCGTAGCTACAATCGCCAATCGTTCAAGTGTTTCCCACACCTAGATTTAACCCCAAACCCTAAGTGTTTATAAATAACAACTCAATTGGGTATAAACTCACTGTACAAAATTACCACGCCACTCCAAGATTCGCGCAGCTTCAAGATCTTGCGACTCTTCTCAAGCGACGTGAACGTGCGAAGGCTTCTTGGACGTGCGGCGGCTTCTCTTCTTACGTAGGATTTTAGCCGCACTTCGAAGGGTTTTTGTTTTCCCTTTTTAAGTGCGTGTGTGTGCCCTAAAAGTCAAAGCTTGACTTTTGGGCCCCACCTTTTCTTACCCGTGCAGAAGGAATCACGTGGGCTTCACAGCTTCATTCTTCTTCTTCAATTCGGATTCCGCGGGCTTCGAAGCAATGAACTTTTCTCCCTTTTATTTTAAGTGTGCCCATAGTCAACAATGTTGACTCTGGGCCCCCACAATATAATTCTTCTTTTATAAATCCCTCGCGGAGTCCAACAAATTTCAAAACTTGAGTTATAAATCACCTCCACCTCGGCCAATGTTTGAAACCAAGTTATAGTGCCATCATCCATGCCGCTCTCCCAACGCCCGACGGGCGCTCACTCTCCACAGACGCCTAATGAGCCAGGGCGCAGCTTGAGCTTCGCCAAAGGAATGACTTAGTCATCATGTCTCGCTAGGGTTATTCTTTCGTAGCAATCTTTTTAACAATAACAATACCCTTAGCTAAGACATCTCGGATGAAGTGGTACTTGATGTTGATATGCTTCGTTCGCTCGTGATAAACTGGATTATACGCCAAATATATCGCACCTGGTTATCACAAAGTGTATATCCACACTTTTCTGTTCTAACCCAAAGTCCGAGAGCAAACTTTGTAACCATATCGCCTCCTTCGCTACAAAAGTTAGTGCCATGTACTCGCCCGCCGAAGACAAGGCAATGTGATCCCGTAAGGATGCTTTCCAACTAATTGCACCACCTGCTAGCGTAAACACGTACCCTGCTAAAGATCTGCAATCATCCAAGTCACCAGCGTGATTCGAGTCCACAAAACCAGTGGTCTCACTGCCATTGCTGTCCCTCCGTATACTATACCCACGTCTCGTTGTCCCCTTCAAATATTCGAGGATCCACTTCGCGCCTTCCCAATGAGCTTTACCAGGGTGCTTCATATAACGACTAACCACGCCGCGCCTTGTGAAATATCGTGCCTAGTGCACACCATAGCATACATAATACTACCCACGGCACTAGAATAAGGAACATGGGACATATGCTCCTCCTCCTCCTCGCCTCCGCGGTGATAATTTATCCGAAAGTTTAAAGTGCTTCGCTAAAGGTGTACTTACGATTTTGCCTGACCGCATATTAAACCGTGCAACGATCTTCTCAATATATTTCTTTTGAGATAGACGTAAAACTCCCCGCAACCCCGTCACGCAAAATCTCCATACCCAAAATTTTCTTTGCAAAGCACCTAAATCTTTCATCTCAAATTCAGCATTTAACCTGTCTCTTCAAGACATCAATATCGAGACATATTCTTAGTCGCTATCAAGCATATCATCAACATATAAGAGTAGATAAATCAAAGAACCATTCTCCAATCTCCTATAGTAAACGCAGCTGTCCATCTGACTTTTTGAATAGTCTTGACTAGTTATGAAAGTATCAAAACGTTTATACCACTGCCTAGGAGATTGTTTCAACCCATACAAAGATTTCTTTAACAAGCAAACATGATCTTCCTTACCCGGGAATAGCAAATCCTCTGGGTTGCCTCATGTAAATCCGCTCCTCCAACTCACCGTGAAGAAACACGCTTTTACATCTAGCCGCTTCTAACTCGAGATCCCGCAAAGCAACTAAGGCAAGTAAAACACGAATAGAAGTATGTCTTACCACAGAGAGAACACCTCATTGTAGTCAATGCCCTCACGCCGTGTATACCCCTTCGCCACAAGTATCGCCTTACACCTTGCCGCCTCGACACCGGAATGCCCTCTTTCCGTTTGAAGACCCATTTACTTCCGACAATCTTTTGGCTCTTGGGTACTTTGACCAGCTCCCATGTCTGATTTCGATGGAGAGATTCCATCTCTTCACTTATAGCCCCTAGCCACTGCAACGACTCCGAACTAGCCATCGCCTCAGAATAAGATGAAGGCTCATCTGTCTCCACCTCATCACCTACAGTCAATGCATAAGCAATATCTGTATAACCATAACGTATCGGTGGTTTAATTTGCCTTCTCTCGTCTATCTCGCGGCTATAGTCCGTCGCGGCTTTGCTGGTTGTTCACTATCACCGACTTCAGAACCGCGGCTTCATCGCAGCCTCAACTTCGTTACCTTTCGAGGTCTTTGGAGTCTCCACCAAGCTCCACCTCACTAATGACACCATGATCCGTCTTCTCGCTTGTTGTGTCTCGGTAACTCCTCCTTTGAAGCATTGCGCCTCGTCAAAGATCACATCTCGCGATTAGAAAACCGGGTGATCCGGGGACGGTGCACCACAGCCGGTAGCCTTTCACCCCATGTGCATAACCAGAAATATGCACTTCTTCGACCTCAGCTCAAGCTTACCATCACTCGCATGAGCATAGCAGGACATCCGAATATACGTAATCCGGAATAATCAACATGTTTCTCCGACCATACTTCCTCAGGAGTCTTCCACTCGATAGCAGACGATGGAGATCGATTTACCAGGTAACATGCCATGTTTACTGCTTCGGCCCAAAATTCATTGCCAAGTCCCGCATGCGAAAGCATGCATCGAGCTCGCTCAAGCGAGTTGTTCTTCCGTTCCGCTACGCCATTTCGTCGTGGTGTCCTGTGCACCGTGCGGTGTCTTTCAATACCTTCTTTCTCGCAACTTGGTAAAATCTTTACCACGTAACTCCATGCCATTATCGGTTCTCGGCACTTGATTTGTTTATCCGATCGCTTCTCAATCAATGCCTTAAATTTCTTGAACCGATCAAACGCATCATATTTGTGCTTCGTAAAAGTAAACCCATACTTTCCTCGAATAATCGTCGATAAATGTCAGCATATATCGGGCACCTCCTTTCGAAGGAACCGAAGACGGCCCGCACGTCCGAGTGAATATATTCAACTGGTCGTTTGGTCGAATGAATAGCTGTAGTAAACTTAACACGATGCTGCTTCCCATAGATGCAGTGCTCACATAAGTCCAGCTTCCCTGTCTTCTGACCCTTCAACAATCCCTTTTCACTTAGCATCGTCATACCTGCTTCACTCATGTGCCCCAAACGCATATGCCATAATTGAATCAAGTCGACCGACTCACCTCGATGAAACTGCAAAGCAGCCGAGTCACGGTCTCTCCTAGTAGATGATGAGAGTATTTATTTTCTTCCCCTTCATCACCGTCATGGCACCTCGAGAGATCTTCAATACTCCATCTTCGCCGGTACCTACACCCGATGTCATCGAGTGTCCCAGGAGAAATAAGGTTCTTCTTGAGCTCGGTACATGCCTCACATCTCCAATGTGCGAACCACCCCATCGTGCATCCGGATCCGAATTGTCCCTATCCCCACGCCTTACAGATCGCATTATTCCCCAAAAGAACCCTACCACCATCTCGCAGTCCGGTAAGTAGTAAAACCGTTCTTATGAGGTGTCATATGATAAGAACACCCCGAATCTAGCACCCATTCGTCTCCCGACGAAGTAGCAAGCCACACATAAGACAGCTTCGCATCACTAGTGCCCCTCAAAGAACGTTTGCCACATTGTTTGTGGTATTCGCCTATCAACTTTATTCCTCCTCTTGGACAATCTCTCCCGATGTGCCCCTCCTCGTGACACTCAAAGCACTTCACGCGTCCCTTGGACTTTCTATGGCGTGATTTTGATCCGTTTACCTCTCGCCGCTACTAGGCTCTCGATGTTGTTCTCTACCCCGAATCGTCGTTGCTTGCGCCGCTTCCTTTGGCTGCACCGTCATCTCGCAACTTTTCTCGCCACTCCTTAGAGAATAAGGCGGACTTTACCTCCTCTCGAGGTAATTGTAGTACGCCCGCAAATGTGATGAATCAATAAAGTGCTCCCATGACTCGTAAAGAGGCTAACAACATCATGCCCCGTTCTTCATCATCAAGTATCTTACCGACGTTCTTCAGATCCAACATGAGTTTATTAAATTCATCTAGGCGGGTTCTGATAGACGTACCTTCAATATATCTAAATTAAAACATCTTTTTCAGCATATACAAGCGATTGTTCAAACCTTTTTTCACATAGAGTGCTTGAAGTTTTGCCCATAATGCTGCGGCATCCTTCTCCTCAAAGAACCTCTATTAAGACCTCATCCGTCAAATTTAACAGATTATGCTCTTTGCTTTTTCAATCGCTCTACCCTCTCGTAGGTTTTCATTATAATCGGCAACTCATCTTCACCATCCAGTGCCTTAGCCAAACCTTGTGTTGTCAATAAAGCTCGCATCTTGATGCTCCATAACACAAAGTTGTTGCTCCCATCAAACTTCTCAATCTCGGATTTCCTCTCAGACATAATTGCAATAATGTAATTTCGGATAATAATCGACAAGCAAAAGCCCCAAATCACAATCAAGAAATCTAACCCCAAGCTCGATACCAATTGTTGGGATATAGTATGCGGAATTACTGTGATCTTGCAATTTACGTCAATGCAAAATCACCCCGGAGAAATTAAACGAGAAAATACCAGAAATTTACGTGGTTCGGCCCGAGTATCGGTACCTACGTCCACAAGTGGGGAGCGCAGAAGAAATAATTCACTAAAATCGGAGTAATCAGTTTACAATCGCTCAATCGTCGAGTGTTTCCCACACCTGGGATTTAACCCCAAACCCCAAGTGTTTATAAATAACAACTCATTGGGTATAAACTCACCGCACAAAATTACCACGCCACTCCAAGATTCGCGCAGCTTCAAGATCTTGCGACTCTTCTCAAGCGACGTGAACGTGCGAAGGCTTCTTGGACGTGCGGCGGCTTCTCTTCTTACGTAGGATTTTAGCCGCACTTCGAAGGGTTTTTGTTTTCCCTTTTATGTGTGTGTGTGCCCTAAAAGTCAAAGCTTGACTTTTGGGCCCCACCTTTTCTTACCCGTGCAGAAGGAATCACGTGGGCTTCACAGCTTCATTCTTCTTCTTCAATTCGGATTCCGCAGGCTTCGAAGCAATGAACTTTTCTCCCTTTTATTTTAAGTGTGCCCATAGTCAACAATGTTGACTCTGGCCCCCACAATATAATTCTTCTTTTATAAATCCCTTGCGGAGTCCAACAAATTTCAAAACTTGAGTCATAAATCAACACCATCTTTTCTGTTTACAGTATCCAATCACAGAGCCAGAAATCTTATCTTCCGCATGCTTGGGAATTTTACTTGCTTAGACCACAATTCAGCATCATGTTGTTTCTGTGATCCTTGTTCTGACCACAAATTGCTCAAGACAAACATTTCTTGCTGTAGCAACGAACATAAAGCAATTGCAGCATACCGGAGGCCACGCTCGATTAAAATTAAGAAAAGTCACTTGCCCTAAGAAAGGAAACTGGTGGGATATCACATATGCTTGACTGAACACGTAATTTCTCTATTTCCTTCAATCAATTTCTCCAAGGGACACAAGATTCCTGTGGCTCTATCAGATACAAGAATCAGTGAAAGCACATACATTTAGCTACCCATTTGATCTGATACTTATGATCTAACTCTAACAATCTAGGGACAGCTTATTCCATTCTTGACAATGGTTATTGAAAAGAAAGAATTTCTTTTTGCATTTAATAAAGCCAATTCTCCATTGGATAGTTTGGATGGTAATTGGATACAGAGGACTTTTAAAGACTCTCCAGGGCCGTTATAGAAAGTATCTTTATCCCTTTCCACAAGATGCAATTAATGCCTAAAAGCCATTCCTCACAGTCCTATGCATTCTGCCACTTCTGGTCACAATCAAAATATGAAGAAAATTAGCAGAGAAGAAGACATGACATGAAATCTTTTTTTGGCCACCATGATTTGAAATTCTTTCACAGTGCAAAATGCTGACCTTTCATGTACGACAATGTGACTAGAATATCCTCCCTTTGTGACTGTACCGTCCGTATCGATTCGGTCAAAAGTCAAAACCATCTTTTAACAGTGGACTTCTAGCCCGTCATTGCAATACTCGCACTCTCTGCATGAATTGACATAAGTTCCCACACCCACATGATCGCCGACTTTGAAGCGTTGGACACTGGAGCCAACCTGTTTCACAATTCCAACTATCTCGTGCCTGAATCAATCAAAAAAATCATTCGCAAATTTTGTTCAGAGAATTATTAGGATGGTACTAAGAAAAAAGATTAACATTCGAATCACGCTGCAGCCTACCCTGGCACCAGAGGATACTTGGAGTCTCCCGCCATATTCCTAGTCCTACCCACATCTGCACGGCACACTCCACAGTGCGTGATCCTAATCGAGACGTCATCGCTTCCCACGGTCCTAAAGAGAGAATTCGCAAACAGGTGAGCATCTAATCAAGCAACTAATCAGACTCAGTTACCTTTTATTCTCATTTTTCAGATCAATAAACTAAGCGTGACTTACAATAATCATACATTCAACCCAAAACAAAATTTAAGAAAAGAGAAATGAAAAGGAACCGAATCCATGACTATAGGCATTTGTCTGAATAGTACATACGACCTCAAATGCTCACAAAGGCAGCACCTGAATCCTAATGTCTGCAATGAAATTCTAAGCGACTCATTCTGGGACATGACATATCATGCGTACGAACAATTCTGTACCCAGAAATTAGTGCATACACAACAAAATTTAAAAAAGAAAAACGGAATGGTTTGGTCAATGTGGGAATTTAAATATATGACAAGCATCGAAAACTGTTTTGCATTACAGGTGAGAGGATAAGACCAGAGAACCCTGTATTGCGACTTATTCAGAAAAATACTTTAATAGAAATTGGAAGTGCAAGGAGCAGATGAATTAAATAAAGAACAATGGTAACAGTAATACCTGCGGCTGAATTTGTAGGGGGAGAGAAGTCCAGAAGGATCTCTGGCAGCCCAACCAAGACAATCTTCCTTCGCACCATCTGAACTCATCGTTCCTCAACGACCTCAACTGAAATCGACCCACAAAAAATTGCTAGTGTTAATCTCTCAATAAGCTGAATTATGAAGAAGAAGAAGAAGAAGAATTTTCGTGAAAGAAAATGAAGAAGAGAATTTCAAACCGAAAAACAGAAGTTCAAATGGTCAAAAGGCCAGATGTCACGAAGACTTGGCAATTCCGTTTCCGTGCAGACAAGATTTTGCGGTCTGACTTTTGAGCAAAGAGCGAGATTAGCAGAGTACGAGGTTGAGCGCAAAAAACCGTCACCTCTTTATAGATGCCATAGCGTCGCCTGTTCTTCGTCAATCTTCGAGCTGTCTATTGTGGAAAAGAATTAGTGCCAAACGTATGCAGTGACATCTTCTGGAGTGCGGTTCTTGGTACTTTTTATCCATCCTCCCAATAACAATTGCATCATCAAGTTATTCACACATTAAATATGTCAATAGGCAACGTGCCTATTGCACTACAGGACCCGCGGATGGTCAACGATGCCGGTTACACCACCAATATTTGACACGAAATATGTCATGAGCCTCTAGTGGTATGCATTTGATTAATCTGTTTTAAGAATATTCATCTTCTTCAAAGATAGTATTTTGGAGAGAAAAGTATTTCAGCAGAACTGTGCAAGGATTTGCAGATCACTACAATAACACCGGAAGCAAATAATTATCCGTCATTGACATGAACGATATAGCAAAAATTCTTTTAATGTTTACCTTAAGTTTAGCAAGATCTGCTTAACCGACAGCCTTGAGTATCTTCAATTCCTTTTCTCTTGCCTTCAAACAGATATTGAAGTGCAACGCAGAATATCAAGTGTTGGGGAGAACTCGGGTACAACAATTCACCACGGCCAAACGCAATCCAAGATCAATTTCTCCCCCGATACTAAATCAACTTAAAATCTCTTAACCCCCAGCAACAACCAGCCTCACAAAATGCAAATATAATACTGAAATGATAAGTAGACAAAGCAAATAACAACACCAAGGATTTAACGTGGAAAACCCGATATGGGAAAAACCACGGACCGCCCAAAAACATCCACTAATCACCAAGAATAGCAGGATACATAAAGTATTCTTCTCTAGTCATACACTAGAGGCTCAACATCAACATTACAATCATCTTCTTCTCACCACATAGGTAAATAAACAAGTTTGGAGCAAGAAAACCTTAATCGCAACTGGAGAATTCGGAAACGGTTCTCGACGAACAAAAACCATCAACTCGTAGCCCTCGGTCTCATGAACAACATACTGAAATTTGAGCCGATTCCGACAATATTTGGCCTTCGAATCAAAGCCGCAAAGTGCAGCCCTCTTTCTTCCTTCCTTCTTTTCTCCCCTTGAGCAGTTTTTTGCTTTTCTCTCTCCTCTTTTCACTTTTTCGACGGATGCACACACAACCCCAACTTCCACTTCTTTTGTTCTTTTTCTTTTCATTTTGTTTTTTTTTTCATTTTGTTTTTCTTTTAATGTTGGTTGGGCCCCACATGAAGGTGGACCCAGCCAACAAATCTCCCCCTCCACCTCATGTGGGAAGGTTTGTCATGCCCGCTTTTCTTCTACAAGTGTCAAGCTTCATCACAGGCAAGGCTTTGGTCATCATGTCGGACTTATTGTTGTCGGTATGAACTTTCTCAAGTAGGAAGAGCTTTTTTTCTAGCTTTTCTCGAATTCAATGATACTTCACATCAACATGCTTCGACCTTGAATGAAACACTGGATTCTTGCTAAGATGGATGGCACTCATGCTATCGCAATATAGAACAAATTTCTCTTGCTTCAAGCCCAACTCTTGTAGGAATTTTTGCATCCACAAAAGTTCTTTTCCTCCTTCGATAATAGCAATATACTCCGCTTCAGTTGTAGACAAAGCGGTACATTTTTGCAATCTCGATTGCCATGAAACAGCTCCCCCTGCAAAGATTATTATAAAACCCGATGTGGATTTTCGGGAATCAACATCACCGGTATAGTCCGCATCCGAGTAGCCACTCAACTCAGGCTTTGCATTTCCATAACACATGCAAAGTGTAGAAGTGCCTCTAAGATATCTCAAAATCCATTTAACAGTGATCCAATGCTCCTTACATGGATTAGAGAGAAATCTACTCACAACACCAACTACATGAGCAATATCAGGTCTTGTACAAACCATGGCGTACATCAAACTACCCACGGTCGATGCATAAAGAATATTCATCATCTCAACCTTATCTTTCTCACTTAAAGGACACTCATTACTACTCAACTTGAAATGGCCTGCAAGTGGAGTACTCACCGGTTTACATGTGCTTATGTTGAATCTTTCAAGCACCTTTTCAATATACTTCTCTTGAGATAACCACAGTTTCTTATTCTTCCTGTCATGAGTAATTCTCATGCCTAAGATTTGCTTAGCCAGGCCTAGGTCTTTCATTGCAAAAGCTTTACTCAACTAATTCTTCAAGCTCTTGATTTTCTTGGCATCATGCCCAACAATGAACATATCATCCACATAAAGTAGAGAATAAGAAAATCATTATATGAGAATCTTTTCATAAAGACACAAGAATCGGAGTTTGTCTTACCGTATCCTTGTTCTTCCATGAATGACTCAAACTTCATATAGCATTGCCTTGGCGCTTGCTTGAGACCATATAAGCTTTTCCTCAATCTACATACAAGGTGCTCATTGCTTTTAACTTCAAAACCCTTCGGCTGCTCCATATATATCTCTTCTTCTAGGTCTCCATGAAGAAAAGCTGTCTTTACATCAAGTTGTTCAATTTCTAAATTTAAACTGGCGGCCAACCCAAGAACAACTCGAATAGAAGACATCGTGGTTGTAAACTATTTTCTTCCGTCTTCAACTTGTACACCCACTTATTTGTGAGTGTTCTCTTACCCTTAGGCAACTTCACCAATTCAAATGTGTGATTCTCATGCAAGGATTTAAGCTCCTCTTGCATAGCTTCATGCCACTCATTCTTTCGTTCACATGATATAGCCTCTTCATAAGTTTCTGGCTCTCTTGCATCAGTGAGTAACACATACTCATGTGGCAAATATTTTTGAGAAGGCTTACGCTCTCTTTTAGATCTTCTAACTTGAGGTAGAATAGATTGCTCTTGCTTAGCTATTTCACCTGTCTCAACTGAAGAATCAACATTATGTGAGGACTCACCATCTTCATGATTTCCATGCACTTCTCCCCGATGATTTCTATCAACATTAGAAAGATTTGGGCTGAAACTAACTGAACGTTGAGATGTATTCTTCGGTCTCTTCGCCTTGTCAATGTCTTCAATAGTTTGATACTCACAAAACACCACATCTCGGCTTTTAATGACTTTGTTTGCAACTGGATCCCATAACCTGTAGCCAAACTCTTCATGTCCATAACCTAAGAAGATACACTGTTTAGACTTGTCATCAAGCTTGGATCTTTCATCTCTTGGAACATGCACAGAAGCAAGACAACCGAACACTTTTAGATGGCTGTAGGAAACATCTTTGCCACTCCAAACTCTTTGAGGAACATCCCCCTTAAGAGGAATTGATGGAGATAGATTTATCAAGTCCACTGCTGTTCTCATTGCTTCACCCCAAAATGACTTAGGCAACTTCGCATGAGAAAGCATACACCGAATTCAATCATTAATTGTCCGGTTCATTCTTTCTGCTACTCCATTATACTGTGGTGTTTTTGGAACAGTCTTCTCAAGCTTGATACCATAATCCCTGCAATAATGTTCAAATGGGCCTCTATATTCACCACCATTATCAGCCCGAACACATTTAAGCTTCTTCCCGGTTTCTCTCTCCACATTGACATGAAATTGCTCGAAAGCCGTAAGTACCTGATCTTTAGATTTCAAAGCAATAGCCCACACTTTTCTAGAACAGTCATCAATAAATGTCACAAAGTATAATGCACCTCCAAGAGTTCTAGCATCCATGCAACAAATATCAGTGTGAACCAAATCAAGTACATTTGATTTCGTGTGTGGAGAGGAACTATGAAATGAGAATCTATATTGCTTACCTGTAAGACAATGAATGCATTCCTTTAGATTTTTCTCCTTCCAAGATAAAAGGTTATTTCTAGCAAGAGTTTCAAGTCCTTTCTTGCTAAGATGACCCAGCCTCATATGCCATAAATCAACCGAGGGATCCTCCACTGCATTTACCTCTTCTTTAATCAAGTCAGCTTGCATGGTGTAGAGAGAGCCTGTCCTTACCCTTTGCCACTACCATGGAACCTTTAGTCAACTTCCATTTGCCATAAAAAAAGTAATTACAATAACCATCATCATCTAAGGCACCCGTAGATATCAAGTGAAGTCGAATATCCGGAACGTGTCTCACATTTTTCAAGAGCAAATTACATCCAACATCGGTTTCCAAATAAACATCTCCCATGCCAATAACCTTGGAAACATCACTATTTCCCATCCTAATATAACCAAAGTCGCCGCTGCGATAAGAAGCAAAGTAATCACGCCGTGAGGTGACATGAAAAGAAGCTGCAGAATCAACAACCCACGTAGAGTCTTGGCATGTAAGATTCACACATCCGTCGTCACATATGAACACAATATCGCCATCGGATGCAACCACCGTTGTAGCTTGTTTCTCTTCTTTCTTTTGATCTCCATTTCTATCATCGAATCTATCTCTCTTTGGCAACCAACACTCTTTTGCATAATGTCCCATTTTGCCGCAATTATAACACTTGACACTCATTCTCGGTCTTGATTTCGACCTTCCTCTTGACTTGCCTCGGGTATTATTTCTTTGAAACCTTCTTGATTGACTTCTTGCCCTGTTTTCTATAACAAAAGCATCCGATGTATTCAAGCCTTTTCTTCTTGTTTCTTCATTGAACAAACTTTCTTTAACCATGCTCATAGAAAGCACACCAAAAGGAGCCGAGTTGTTTAATGCCACAATCAATGTGTCACAACTATCAAGAAGAGTACCAAGTAATAAGCATGCTTGCAATTCATCACCAAGATCAATCTCAAGATTTGTCAATTGATTTACAATATTTTGAAATTCACTCAAGTGTTCCGCCATCTTACTCCCCTCCTTGTATCTCAAATTCACAAGTCGCTTAACTAGAAGAGCTTTATTTTGTGGAGTTTTTCTCTCATAGAGATCTTGTAGCTTCTTCCACAAAATGTCCGCCTTCGTTTCTTGAGCAACATGATGAAACACACTATCATCAATCCATTGTCGGATAAACCCAACAGTTTTCCGATTCATTCTCTCCCATTCTTTGTCTTCCTTATCTCCTTTGGCTTCATCACCCTCAATAGGATCAAATAAGTCTTTGCAATATAACACATCTTCCATCCGAGGCTTCCAAATAGAAAAATTCGAGGCATTTAACATAAACATGGTGCTGCTGGTTTCTTCCATTTAACACTAAAATTTCAACCTTAGCTCTTATACCACTTGTTGGGGAGAACTCGGGTACAACAATTCACCACGGCCAAACGCAATCCAAGATCAATTTCTCCCCCGATACTAAATCAACTTAAAATCTCTTAACCCCCAGCAACAACCAGCAATGTATAGCCTCACAAAATGCAAATATAATACTGAAATGATAAGTAGACAAAGCAAATAACGACACCAATGATTTAACGTGGAAAACCCGATACGGGAAAAACCACGGACCGCCCAAAAACATCCACTAATCACCAAGACTAGTAGGATACACAAAGTATTCTTCTCTAGTCACACACTAGAGGCTCAACATCAACATTACAATCATCTTCTTCTCACCACATAGGTAAATAAACAAGTTTGGAGCAAGAAAACCTTAACCGCAACTGGAGAATTCGGAAACGGTTCTCGACGAACAAAAACCATCAACTCATAGCCCTCGGTCTCATGAACAACATACTGAATTTTGAGCCGATTCCGACAATATTTGGCCTTCGAATCAAAGCCGCAAAGTGTAGCCCTCTTTCTTCCTTCTTTTCTTCCCTTGAGCAGTTTTTTGCTTTTCTCTCTCCTCTTTTCACTTTTTCGACGGATGCACACACAACCCCAACTTCCACTTATTTTGTTCTTTTTCTTTTCATTTTTTTTCTTTTTGTTTTTCTTTTAATGCTGGCTGGGCCCCACATGAAGGTGGACCCAGCCAACATCAAGGCAGACTGTCATCGACAAAGTTGTAAGAGCCTACTCAATCTGGCAAAACTGGGACAGTTTTTTCCATCGATCTTGACCACCTCGGCAGCTGCTGTGCAAATGGATAGGAATGCATGCAGAGGGACAAGCTGATTGTTACCTGCTTTTAGTCATTCATTTGAAACTGTAAGATTCATGTGCCATAAGATAGCTAGACAAGCGGGCAAAAAATGATGTACCTTGCACCGAAGGTGGCAAGAGCAATTAGATTAAATTCAAACCAAAAAAAGCTTGATGCATAAAATGAAAAGTCGTCCATTGAGCGAATAAATGACAAAGTAAGTGCAATGAGAGTCATCGATGTTCACGCTAGACGTATGCCATGACCATTCCTTAGCCTAGAGTGTTAAATTAGTGTCTCGAGTTTGAATCCGGATAACGATTTGTTAAACCGGATTTTATCGAGGAAGATTTTTCCAAGTGGATTACAAATCGGATGAAAAAATCTTTCTTCTTATTAGACATATTTTTGGACATGCAAAATATCACTACAAGACAAAAGAGGAAATATATGAGATAAAAGAAAAAGGAAGAAAAATGAAGGTTTTCTTCCCCTTTATTAAGAAGGAAAGAGACGGTGGGGCAGAGTCAAAGTTGTACCCGATCCTTCACGGTCCATTTATTTGATTAATCTGTTTAAAGAACATTCATTTTCTTCAAACACGTGAGAATACACGAAATACCATCTCTTCAAGAACTTTGACTCCTATATACTTGGGACATTAAATTTTTTTTTAAATGAGCTCCGCATATCTCTGTTTTCGGGATTTCAGTTGCTAAGGGAACTGAAAAGGACGTCCTCTAATGAATCGACAGTATTTTTCTATAAAGAAGCTGGAAGAGAGACGAGTGTCTTACGTAGTCACAGAAAAATGATCACACAATAGATGGTACAAATTTACTCTGCTGACGTGCATGAACATTTGACGCGCGGACCCCTAGAGTGCTATAAGTTGACACAAAGGGACACTTAAGTGCCAAAACTTATGAAAGTGACACTTAAATGCCAAAATCGGAGAGAAATAGATCACTTAAGTGCCACTCCGGCCAAAATCCAGCCAAAATGCTAGTGTGTCAATTTTCTAGCGAAGTGAGTGTAAGATGGCGTCGTTTTGGTGCTGACATAGTAAAAATTTAATATAAAAATAATTCAAATATAATTTAAAACTAAATTTATTTAAAACACTTAAAAATACAAATACAAATAATAAAAATTTAAAAAATAAAAAATAAAATAAAAAAGATGTAGTTTTTGTTTTTTTGTTTTTAATTTTTTTAATTTTTTAATATTTGTATTTTTATTTTTAAATGTTTTAAATAAATCTAGTTTAAATTAAATTTAATTAAATTTTATATTAAATTTGTTATCACGTCAGCATCAAAACGACGTCATTTTTGCATTGTTTGGCCACGTCAGCGTGCAAAACGATGCCATTTTGCACTCACTTTGCCGGAAAATTGACACGTCAGCGTTTTGGTCGAATTTTGGCTGGAGTGGCACTTAAGTGATCCATTTCTCTCCGATTTTGGCACTTAAGTGTCATTTTCGTAAGTTTTGACACTTAAGTGTCCCTTAGTGCCACCAACTTATGGCACTTGAAGTGATCTTTTGCCATGAACATTCTGAACAAAAAAAGGGAAAATGTGCATGAACATTTCCGGCCAGGAAGCATTCACGAGGAGCTGGGAAAGACATTCTATTTCTTAAAGTAGCAAAATGATTTCGAGCTTGTTCTTTTAGTGAGTGGAATGAGTATTTTGTACAAAAAATCCTAATTTATTGTACAATTACTAATTTAGTTTTAAACCTTTTAATTTGATTAATATTGTCTAAAACTTTTGACAATTTTCTGTAGTCCACCCAATTAAATTTAGGTCGAAAATCAATGACGGGGCAATCTAGTAAACACTAGCATTTTTATGTGACACGACTCATAGCTGACACGAATGATCTTAAATGATGTGGCGTCGTTTCACAATTTTTTAATACTCTTTATTTTCTTCTTTTTTTCTTTTTTTAGTAATTCTTTTCCTATTCTTTCCTTCTCTAGTGTTCATTTTCTTCCCTGTGGTGGCTGACACCTCAGCAATGACCGGCAACCATCATAGGCCACAAGTGAGGGCATTAAGACAAACTTGCAAGCCTTCTCCTAGATTTGGGCAAGGGCCCTACAAGACCTCACTAGCCATAGGCAAGGTCCGGGACTTGCAAGCCCTTGCCTAGATCTACCCTCGCATGGGGTCGATGCTTGCCATCGCCAAGGCCTCAACATCTTGCTTAAGAAAGAAAATGAATAGTAGAGAAGGAGACGATAGGAAATGAAAGAAAAAATAAATAATGGGAAAGGAAAAAGGGGGAAAATCTGTAAATAATAATAATAAATTGCAAAACGATGTCGTTTCATTTAAGATCATCCATGTCAATTGCCAATCATGCAACGTGGCCTAACTTGTTGGATGTAGTAGATTTAGGATATTTTGAATAATTTTCTTCTGTTAAATATGCCCGATTTATCTGATATCCTAAAATTTGTCAAGCTTGTGAAATCAAGTTCTAAAATTTGTTGGCATCATTTGTCACATTGGACAGAGTTAATGAAATGACTCGATTACAACTACTTGATAAGTTTTATAATTTGATTGCAATTTTTCAAAGTTGTAAGATTCAATTGCATTTCTGTAATAAGTTTTAAAACTTGATTACACTATTTGAAAGTTTTAGGATTTCCAGTACACTTATCCCTAAAATAAAAGAAAAAGAGCCTATCCCCCTTTCCATGAACTCTTTAATTTAAATGCACCATGGAATTTTCTGTCCTTTTACACTGTTTCATGAACTAAGAGTTTTTTTTTTTTTTTTTTGAGGGGGTCAAAACTAAGATTTATTTCAAAGAGAGATATTTTGGAGAGAAAAAAATTTCAGCAAAACTATGCAAGGATTTGCGGAAGATCGCAACAATATTACCGGAAGCATATAATTATTTATCACTGACAAGAATGATATAGTAAAAATTCTTTTAATAGTTTACCTTAAGTTTAGCCAGATCTGCTTATTCGGCAGCCTTGAGTTTCTTCGATTCCTTCTCTCTTGCCTTCAAACAGATACAGAAATGCAACGCAGAATATCAAGACAGATTGCCATTGACAAAGCTGTAAAAGCCTACTCAATCGGGCAAAACTGGGACAGTTTTTCCAGCGATCTTGACCACCTCCCCAGCATGCCGTGGAAATAGATAGGAACACATGCAGAGGGACAAGCTGATTAACACTTGTAAGTCAAGCATTCGAAACTGTAAGATTCATGCACTATAAGATAGCCAGACAAGCGAAAAAAATGATGGGCATTTCAGTTGAGGTGTCAAGAGCAATTAGATTGAATTCAAACCAAATAAAGCTTGACGCATAAAAGAGAAATGCCGTGCATTGAGCGAATATATGACAAAATAAGTGCAAAGAGAGTCATTGATGTTCTAGCGCTTTGGCCAATTGAGTTCTTAAAATTTTACTTTGCTTAATTCAATCCTCAGCATTTTCAATTTTAGTCAATTTAGTCCCTCAAGCTCGATCCTCGGAAATAGCCACATGGCTATGATTTTCCAAGTTGATAAGGAGATGCTCGAGAAGAAAACTGGGTATGAGGTGAAATGGGACCTAAGTGCAAGTTTTACTATTTCAGTAACGACAATTGATCTGACAAAAGATTGAACTTTCATGGATCTGGCACTTCGTTTGAAGCAATACAAACAGAAATCAGTAGGCTCAAGAAGCCAATCTTGGAGACAGTTTCCGAATTATCACACAGAAAAGCACTAGGATATCTTTACGCATTCACGTAATTCCTCTATAAACGGGAGATTTACCAAAAAATTCATAAACCTACTACAATTGTGCAAATTCAGTCCTAAACTTATTTTTTTGACCAAATTAGTTCTAAACCTTTTATAATTGTGCCAATTCAGTCCATCCGGTCAAAATTGGTCGGCCAGCGCTGACATGGACGCCGGCTGTCTAGCGAACGCTAACGTGGTATTTTTTAAACATTTTTTTAGTTTTTTATTTTCGAATTTTTAAATATCTTTTTGAATTTTTGAATTCTTTTTTTTTCCCATCTTCTCATTCCCCTGGCCGGCCAGAGGTTAGGGCCAGTGAGATCAGCCTCGCCGGCCAATGGCGAGGCGAGGGCGAGGCTCCACCAAATCTAGCGAGGGCGAGGCCCCGCCAAATCTGGGGAGCTTCGCCCTCGCCAAATCTGGGGAGCTTCGCCCTCGCCAAATTCGGCAGGGCCTCGCCCAGCCAAGGCGAGGGTTGACCTCATCGGCTTGGGCGAGGCCGAGCCTCGCCAGATCTAGCAGGGCCTTGCCCAGCCAAGGCAAGGGTCGACCTCACTGGTGGCCAGTGAGGCTCCTAGCCCAAGGACGGCGAGGCTCGATCTCGCCATGGCTGGGCGAGGCCGAGCCTCACCAGATTTGGTGACGGCGGCCTCGCCGTCGCTGGGCAAGGCTTGCCTTTGCTAGTGATCGGCGAGGTCCTCGCCGATGTGGCGCGGCGGTGGCCGGCGAGGCTAATCTCGCGAGGCTAATCTCGCC
The DNA here is from genome assembly GCA_014182565.1 of Eucalyptus marginata. Lineage (NCBI taxonomy): Eukaryota > Viridiplantae > Streptophyta > Magnoliopsida > Myrtales > Myrtaceae > Eucalyptus > Eucalyptus marginata. The sequence goes on from CM024589.1 coordinate 10,380,768, forward strand.
GGCCCTTGCTGGCCCTCGCCTCTAGCCGACGCCGGCCAGAGGAGGGAGAAGGTGGTAAAAAAAAAAAGAATTCAAAAATTCAAAAATTCAAAAATTCAAAAATTCAAAAATTCAAAAATTCAAAAATTCAAAAATTCAAAATTCAAAAATTCAAAATTCAAAATTCAAAATTCAAAAATTCAAAATTCAAAAAATTCAAAATTCAAAAATTCAAAATTCAAAAATTCAAAATTCAAAAATTCAAAATTCAAAATTCAAAAATAAAAATTCAAAAATTCAAAAATTCAAAAATTCAAAAATTCAAAAATTCAAAAATTCAAAAATTCAAAAATTCAAAAATTCAAAAATTCAAAAAAAATATTAAAAAATTCGAAAAAAATAATTGACACATCAGCGTTCGCCAGCCGGCTGTCCCCGGCCAACGTCCACGTCAGCGCCGACCGACCAATTTTGGCCATATGGACTAAATTGACACAATTATAAAAGGTTTAGGACTAAATTGGCCAAAAAAAAAAAAAGTTTAGAACTGAATTTGCACAATTACAATAGGTGTAGGACTTTTTTGTAATTCTCTCGTTCTCACAACTATTGGAGTATATTAGGCATCATTTATTTGTAGTACATTAGGTACAGATGTCCTCTCTGTGAAATTCCCATCTTCCTCTTCTTAGGATTAGGTTTGCCAAAAGATGTTTCCAACTTCCTACATTGATGATGTCATTTGAAGGAGTTCTCAATGTTGATCATAAATCGGTACTTAACATCTCTCTTGATGAGCCTCTCAAGGGCTTCATTGGCATAATCATCGGTATCACTTTGATTTCTGGGTATATGTGCTGCGCCGCACAGAGGTCTATCATTTCTTGGATATACTTCATACCTCCCGTAGTGCTATCCGAAACGGTTTTCATACCTGCAGAAAGTTCATTGTGAGCAACTCAGTTTGTTCGCCTATCAGGTATCAATATTTCATTCAGTAATGAGCTTTGAGAACAAAAACATCCCGAGGTTAAGGCTTGCTGCACTGAATTTAATTTCGCTTGGGGACCCAACCAATGCTAGAACGCCACCCGTCTTCAAAAGAGACATGTAAGGATCGAATGGGTGATCAGCAGATGCCGTGTCGATTATAAAGTCCAGGGACTTGGCCATGCCCTGCATGTATTGGATTCATTAGATCACGGCAGCACTTGACATCCATGGATCTAAAGTATTGATAATTCCAAATCTTCCCGTTTACCTTCATCTGTTCTTGGTCAGATGAGATAATGAAATGGTCAGCACCAAGCAAGCTCAGTGCTTCCTCCTTTTTTAGAATGCTTGTACTGAACACAGTGACTTTCAGTCCGAAAGCCTTCCCAAGCTTAACTGCCATGTGACCGAGCCCACCGAGTCCAATTACGCCATGAGACTTACCTGGTTGGTTCATCTTGTGACGCACCATTTGAGTGTATACTGTGATTCCAGCACAGAGCAACGGTGCTGCTAAAGCCAACGGATAGTTTTCTGGAATCCTGAAGCAGTACCTGTCAATGAAGCACCACAATTAAGTTTCCAAATCACACCAAAGGAGGAAGTGATTTCCCAATAGAATCAGCATCCCATCTTTTTTGTATAACAGGATTCAAATCACATTTTACTTGCTTAGAGCACAATTCAGCATCATGTGGTTTCTGTGATTCTTTTTCTGACCACAAATTGCTTAAGACGAAAACTTCTTGCTGTAGCGACGAAAGTAAAGCCACTGCAGTATACAGGAGGCCATACTCGATCAAAATTGAGAAAAGAGACTTGCTCTAACAGAGGACACTGGAAGCATATTGCATATGCATGACAGATCATGTAATTTCTCTGTTCCCCTCAATCATGTCTCTGAGGGACACGATATTCCCATGACTGTTGATACAAGAATCCGTGAAAGCACGTACATTTTATTACGCATTTGATCTAACACTTACTATCTAACTCTTGGAAACAATCTAAAAAAAGGGAGGAAGAGGAGATAGAAGGCGAGGATTGATTCCTCGCCGCCTGCAATTTCCATCTTTCTCTCTTTTAATTAATTTAGTTTTAAATTTAATTTTATTGATTTTTCATGAAAATCCTTATGTTAGATTTATTGGCTCACATGTCACTGTCACTTATGTGTATGATATACAATGATATGCTGTTTATATTTAAAAAATGTATATGATATGATGTAAATATATCCGATTTTAATATTACGATTCACCAAATAGTGGATAGAATATAAAAAAACAGGATTTCATATCCTATCATATTCAATCCTATCCTAGTTAGAAATCCGGACGACCAAACGTAACCCAAGAGTTTTAACTTTAGATACTTGGGAACGCGTGAATGGTCATACATTGTCGGTTACACATTCAACATGATGTATTAGCTAATCATAGTCCTCTAACGGTTTATATTTGCTTAATATATTTCAAGAATATTCATTTGTTAGACTTATCTGCTCACACGCCACTGTTACTCGATGTATATGATATACAGAATAGTCTAAGAGCTTTGACTTTAGATACTTGGGGAGTGTCTATGCTTGTTTTATGTATGTTATGCTTGCAATGCTTCTTGTTTTGAGTGGACAGTACAAATATTTAAGTCCATGTTGATTTGAACAATTTTATTTATTATAGAGCAACAGTGTTTAATCTATTGTGTTCTTGACCACAAAAAACCAAATAACAAATAAGTATATTCAAATCAAGTGCATGGTTCTGCACTCGATAAACCATTGATAATTTAGTGTTGCAGCAACAAAGTCGGGCCCACTCCTTTAAAAATTTGTTGCTCACAACAACTTATCTATTCTCATAGTAACCCAAAGTTATGCTAGCAAAGCTCTTTTGAGTAAGTGCATTGAAAGTTTTAAAAACTTGTCACTAAAGTGCATTGAGTCCTACAATTTTCAAAAAATGCAATTTAATTCCTAAAATTTGTCACAAAATGCAATTAAGTCTTAAAATTTTCAAAATGTACAATCAATTCTAAAGATTTATCAAAATTGGTCTAATTTAAGTCATTAAATTGATTGTAATTTTTGAAAGTTTTGGAGTTCAATTACGTTTTGTTAACAAGTTTTAGGACTTTTTGAAAATTTTATGACTTAATTATAATTTCATGATAAGTTTTAGAATTTCCATTACACTTATCTTTTTTATTTTTTTTTTCACCTCATTAATCTTTTTAGCAACAATGAGCTTGACATATCTCTGTTTTTGAGATTTCAGTGGCTAGGGGAAACAAAGGGATGTCCTCTAATGAATCAACAATCTTCCTGCCATGACAATGCCGGAAGAGAGATGAGCGTCTTACATAATTATAAAAAATGTTCATGTTATAATCGGTAGGCATTCGCTCCGCCAACGTGCATGAACATTTCCGGCGATGAAACATTTGTGAGGAGCTAGTAAAGACATCCTGTTATTTAAACTGGCAAAAGGATATCGAGCTTTCTCTTTTGGCAAGTATATTGTCGTCAGATAAGCCTGATTAATCCGATATTTTCATACAAAAAATCGTCATCGAGGCCAACTTAATCCAAAATGCCAATGGACAGGCTTGGGTAAGCTAGTGGATAAGTATGCCGCTTTATCTTATGTCGTGTTATCTCACGAGAGATGGTGCTGCGTTCTCCTTAGAATGCACATGACTTGGGATAGGAAAACCTTAGGATCCGACGACGAGGAAGGAAAAAAGCAATCTATTGTCAGGCCAATACAAGATCTTTCATGTCAAACTCCGCAGTCTTGAGGCCATGGAATCTACGAAAAGGGTTTCGTAGAGTTGATAGTTGTTGCATTTCTTTACTTAGCCGATGAAGCCAATGACGAGTTCCATGGTTGTGTTCGTAGGCTAGGCCATTGATAACTCTATAAAAATAGAGGTATTTTACCTATTTTAGGCAACAATTAATGCAATATTTATGAGAAAATATTTGGATTTCCTTTTGATTATTTGAATTTTCCTTATTTATGTAAAATAATGAGATATGGAAAAGATAATGAAAAAGAATGGCAAAAATCAGGAATTCAAATCAAGTGGAAGATGGATATCAAATCAGGAAATCCTTGATTTTGTTTCATAATGTTATCTACAAATGTTGGGAGATTAGATAACTTGGATATATCCTATGAAGAGGAGAATATTAAGAGAGAGAGCAGTTAAGTTTTTGTTAAATCGTTTTTTATTGTTCTATGAGTTTTTCAAGTATTTTGAAGAGAAGAAAAAAGTAGTGATGGAATTCTTGTTCTTTGATTCAAGATGTTGGGTTTGATTTATATTTTTATTTCTTCTTCTACTATGTTTTAATTTTCTTTTGTTAGAGCTACGATGTAGCCTAACCATGATAATGTGAATTTCATGATTTTTATATTTTACAATTGATTTCATTCATGTGAGTTATATATTATTATACATAATGCTTTTGAGTGACTAACCACCATTTGAATGATTTGATGTGCATGTTTGAGACTAAGAAGTGATAATATGTAATTGCTCATTATAATATATAACCATGAATTAAACATGGATAGAGATATATCGCGTCATTTGTGTAGCTTTCGATGATAAAGTGATCTAAAAGACTCATTGTAAGTCGGGAATATTCATAGTTTTTAATACATTTATGTTTATTTTAATTCACATAAAGATATAGTAGATTAATAAACTGACTAGGTTTACTATACCTAGAGATAGAATAGTAAATAAGTTAGGAAATTCCGCTATTACATGTTTGATATCGTTCTTGTACCCACAACAATCTGAAATTCATATCTAGTGGTTATAGTGAAATCGAATGCTCTAACATATTTATTTGATTGATTTACTGCATTTAGTCTCCAAATTTTGTTTTTAATTTATTCTAAATTATATTTTGATATGTTAGATAAATTTTAGAATTAATCTATTTTAATATTTAATTAGTTTATTAATCATCGATCTCCGTGGGACAATACTATTTCTCATCATTATATTACTCGTTCGATAAGTTCACTTGCATTTAAAATTTTACGAACAGTCATTAATTTGAAATTTGACATATAGCATATTCATGATTCATTCTATCTGACAGGGAATTCTTCCATTTCTACTTCTGATTTTCTTTCTCAGTATGGAGTGAAAGAGAGAGCCTATCTCCCATTGCATGGACTCTATTTTAAAAACGCCATGGAATATCCTATCTTTACACACTGTCTCAATCACTAAGATTTAGTTCAAAGATGGATTATTTATAGGGATGAGTGAAATTTTTCAGGCCTACTCAGTTGGCCCCTTCCAGAACATGATTTTGTTAGGAGAATTTGATATTCTTCTAGCCATTAATGGGTCTGTGCAAGGGGTTTTATACTCTACTCAACACCCAAGCGAGTCAACTGATGAAGTATAGAACTATCGGCATTTACATGATATCACCGACACTGCCGTGTCGATCAAGAAAGGAAGGAGTTCCCAAATATATGTATTTTGGAGAGAGACAAATTTCAGTAAAACTATGCAAGGATTTGCAGAAGATCACTACAATATTAAGGAAAGCAAATGAACATCCATCAATGGAGTAAATGTAGTGCAATACTCGATTGATCAGGGTGAGAACTAAGCTCAGAAGATCATTCCAAGTATCCATGCCAGAGCTCGTGTCGAGCACAATCTTGTGATATGGCTGAGAAAGATTGCAGTCTTGTGCACACTTTGCATTCATAGCAAATAATTGTTTCCAATTTGATAATATTATCTATTCTTGACTGCGTTCTTTCTCCTGAAATTAGGGCGTATACCTGTTCAGAGTAGACCTCCAAATGCACTTCCCCCACTTGAGGAACACCCCCTCAAGGAACAAATACCCGACATGGATTCGTGTGAAAGCAATTTGTTGCGTACAAGCCACCTAAGACTGTGTATTGTACCTTAGGATACATAAGATAATAACCCTGCAAGAAAATCTCCTGGTCCTAGCCAGGGTTTCAAATTTTCAATATAGAATCAGCCTCACAAAATCCTTTACCACTTTTTCATTGCATCGGGCTTCTTGTCGCAGTCACTCAGCTTTGTGGGGCCAGTAAAGTATGAGAAAACCTGCCAAAATGGTTTAATTGCATCCATTGACAGCTTCCAATCTTGAGCTCTCCTTCTGCAAAAATTCAAATTCCTGGATGAGTTTGGCCAGCTTTGCAGCATTCTCTTCCTGGATGTGAACTGGGACCTTCTGTTCATAGCCAGATGCATTGATGATCTTCTTGAGTTTCTCTTGTTGCCTGCATAAGTAGACAGGTCACACCAAAATTATGAGACCCACAGCCCACAAGGTCAGTGATCCAAGCCTTGTCTTCAAGGTTTTCTTTATATGATTATGGAAAAATCAAGGCAATTAAATATCCTACAAAATGGGGAGTAATCTGCCAAAAATTGCTTTAATTCACAAGAAAAATTAATATAACACAGATCACCTTAACAACAAGGACATCAAGTGGATAGACAAGATCAGGGAGAAGGAAAACGTTATGGGATTTCTCTGAGAAAATGATACTTACAGAAACAGAAGGGGAAAAGAATTTAACAGCTTTCAGTAAAGTTATCAAGATAAAAGGTCGAGAAATTAACATGGACCGCCTTGATGACACCAGGTGGATAAATGAGGTCCACAACATGGAAAAATGTCATACTTCACCAGCACAATGTACTAACAACAACATAGAAAGAATTGGGAAAGTTATCATGGGACAAAACCAGGTTTACTCATGAACGTTTTTGTTAGAATGTGCAATAAAGACAGAAAGAAACTTGCACATTATTTCTAAATAAGCAATCTGTTGACATAATGATGTACAGTGCTAAGCTGCTAGCAAAGGCTTTTACCTGTGCCACACATGAATGACATAAGTGATATCCACATGATAACACCAGGGAGGGAGGGAGAGAGGGAGAGAGAGTATTTTCACTGGACTTACTTTTGAATCTCTTCCATCTTATTCTTGATCTTCTCACGTTCTGCTTCCGCATTAAGTTCTCCTTGAACCTTAAGATACACTTTGAGATTTTCATTCACATTCTCAAAGGCACAACTTGCGGGAACATCTTTTTCACTCGACAAAACCTGTGAATCCGTCAAATAAAACTTTGAATTAACTGCGGAATAGTCACTTAAACTAAGGAGCAACAATTAAAGAAAATGAGATACATAACAAAATTAACAAAGAAAAATGGAACCCATGTCCAGCCTATCATGTTAGAACTATAAGCAGTGTCGAGGTGTATATACTTCATCCTACTGATGAGTGAGATTTACCCTACATGTGCACTAATCATTTACGAACCTTGAAGATAATCAGCAAGTCATCACTTAATTATCATTTGAAGTCTCTCTCTTTTCACAATAGACCGACTTAAGGAGAGGAGCTTGGTGGGAGTTAAAAATCAACTTTTTGAACGAGATGAGGGCCCGTTTGGTTCAGCTTTGGGCAAATGCCTTTAGCCAAATGCAAATACTTTTGGGGTAAAGGGGTTTTCGAGAATGTTTGAACGTTTGGCAAATTATAATTTAAAAGGCATTGGAAAGTGGCTTTGGTATAAATACTGTTTGGTAAACCCAACATTTGCGAAGGGCTTTTATTATTTTTAAAAAAATAAAAATAAAATCCGATGAAACTCCGTCGCCAATCAACGGCGGGCCAACCACCGGCGACCAGATCTAGCCGTCGGTGAGGCTGGCTGAGGTTGCATGAACCAAGATCTGGCCCCCGATGAGGCTGCTTGAGGTCACGCGACCTCAGGCAACGCTGCCTGGGCCTCGCTGGTGGCCAGATCTAGGCTTGCGCGATCAAGGTAGGCACCGCCTGGGTCGTGCGAACCCAGGCGACCTCAGGTGACACCGCATGACCTCAGGCAACGTCGCCTGAGGTCGCGCAACCCTTGGTCCCGCGACGCCGCCCGGGTCGCACGCCGCCTAAGGTCGCGCGGACCCAGATCTCGGCCATTAGCGAGGCCCAGGCGGCGCCGCCTGAGGTCGCGGGACCTCAGGCAGCCTCGCTGGCGGCCAGATCTAGGTTCCCTAGACCTCAGCCAACCTCGCCGGCGGCCAGATCTGGCCGCTAGAGGTTGGGGTACGGGAAGATGCTTGGTAAAAAAAAAAACAAAGAGAAGTCAACGGATGAACAAGAGAGGAGGACCAGCATGCCGAAAATGCTAAATACCCAAAGCAGATCCCCACCGCTTTGGGCCAAGATTCAAAGGCAAACATTTGGAGAAAGGGAGCTCCAAATGTTGAACAAAACACCAAAATTTTTTCCCAATGAGTTTTGGGCCCTGAGAAAGCCGAACCAAATGGGGAAGGAGAAGAATTGGCTTCCATGACCATTTGTGAAACTTACATCACATTATACACTAAGCTTATCGATGCAATGCTGAATCACATTCAAAAGGCAATAAGAACACACAAGTTACAAAAGCAAACACAACTATTTAAGAAACTAATGCACTGTACCTCTAATGAAGATAAAGCGGCAAGAGTTACAATCTCCAATTCATGGCTTTTAATGGTGTCTGCTACTTTCTCACTTTGGCAATATGCATAAGCAGGTAGCCTGAGAAAAATTTAACTAATAGGAATAAATAAAAGAATATATGATCGCAGATATAACTACCACCTCATATATACCCAATTGGCAGATTCTGAGAAGTTTTTCCCCAACGGGCCTGGCCTATTACAAATTTACAGCATAAAAATCTAAAAATATCCACCAGAGAAATAAGATAGCTCAAATGGTGTCAATGGCAAGACTCAGTTGCCACCTAGCAGAAACTCTATGATGCATAATTCTTTCATGCAAATTAGAGTAGGTGCGCTCTTTTTCCAATGAACACGACAGAAGGCTCTCTATAACAAGTAAAGAGAATCTCATATTGAGGTGGTCCTTCTTGAGGATATAACTGAGGAGGATGTAATACTAGCAAGCAAAATGCCCCAAGTAAAGGCCCTATGCGTCCATTTCACCTTGTAAATCCTTGAATTTTGTCTACATAAAATTACCCATCAAGCCAACCACATTAATCACACCTTTGTCAAATAAATACAGTTTGGTTATGGGCTTTCCCTTATGTCATTATGCACAGTATCAAGCAATCAAGACTTCCAGCGGCACCCTTAACAGGTAAAAATGCCCAGGTAGTTATTAATGTGTTTGCTTTAACTGGTATAGATCTTTAGATGAGAAGGAAGATAAAGGAACCAAAGGACAAAACCAAAAGCCGCATGCAATAAATCAGACAAACTTCATTAATTTATGACTATCAAGCAAGCGTCAGACATTAGCAAATGAATGTATCAGCAATCGAAAATACATTGAAAACAAAAGGTTAAAAGCTCATATCTACCTTTCATTCTTATGCTTTGTAAGCCCTCTGACCTTAGTGACCGCAGGGATTTTACTGCGGACTCAATGAGATCCATCTCAAGCTCCAACCTTTCGTTTGTCCAGCACTGAAGCAAAAGGAAAATCACAATAATGCGATGAGGATGAAACTAACCCATTGAATTTCTGATTAATCCATCAACTACAAGTTACCCATCAGCATTTTAAATGTCTCGTAGACTACTTATTAGAACTCCAAATGTCATAAATTAATTAAACTGCAGGACAAAGTTTCAATATTTGATTAGCCTAGATTTACCTCTACAGGGGATGGGTAATCACACATCATAATTGATTCTTTTCTATCACCATCCTTTGCAGAGGGCAGCCGCTGCCACAATTCTTCAGTAACAAATGGCATGAAAGGATGAAGCAGCCGTAACCCAGTTTCCAAGCATAACCACAAAACTTCTTGTGAAGACTTCCTTTCAGAGGAAAATGTGGGGTCCTCAACGGCAAAGTAAGGCTTGATTGCTTCAATAAAAACATCACAGAACTGATATTGCCACCATGAATATACTGCGGTGGCTGCATCTGAAAATTCATACGATTCAAGAGATGAAATGCTTTTCGATATAGCCTTGTTCAGCACAGATATTATCCATTTGCAGCTAAATGGCATAGTTTCTGGATGTACTTCCACTTGGGGCACAAAATTGTCTCCAAGTTTGCTCATAGCAAATCGAACAGCATTCCATAGTTTGTTGCACCATTGACGATAGCCAACAACTCTTTGGATATCCAGATTTATTTTGTCAGACTGCAAAAGGTATAAGAAAAGTTAGAGGTTAATATTTGTTCAGCAACAAAGGCAACAATATCGAGGCCTGTACATGGTACATATTATATCATGGTGAATTCGGTGGGAAAAGAATAAACCTGAGCTGTATAAGAGACAAGTGCGAATCGGAGAGCATCTGCACCACATTCAGCAATACCATTGGGGAAGTCCTTGACCTGTCCTGCTTTAGCTACAGTGAGTTCACTAGGGTCCAAATTGCCCTCCTCCAATCTCTTATGAAGAGCTTCTAGGCTTACGCCATTAATTACTTCAAGAGGATCAATGACATTTCCTAAAGACTTTGACATCTTTCGGCCATGGGCATCACGAATCATGGGATGCAGATAAACCTGCAAAGATATAACATAAGCAGCAAATACAGTAGAAAAGAATTCTATTAGCAAGCCAATACAAATACTGTTCATTTTCCTAGATGTAGAAGCTCCATAAATTTTGAATCATATGGCAATCAGACTAAGCGTTGACTTCCCAAATATAACTCTTAAGAAGCAGGTAGTCAGTATACCAGAAGTGGCAAAAGGAGGGTTACTTTGACATTTGACCAAGGAAAGAATCCATCTGTGCAAATATTAAAAACATACAGTATCTGAAAATGACATGTAACAAAAAACCAAGCTGATTGGGATAAAGTATTCACACTACATATTGATGTCACTTGCAATCATTAAGCAATTTGGGTTGATATTCCTGGTCATTAAGGGAAGTAGTACAAGATAGATGTTTTATGAAAGTTTCAAGCAACTCGAACACAAAAGAAAAGGACTAGGAAAACAACAACCAAGACAACTCCAGCCAAAAATAAATAAAATGAAAAGACAATACACATTTCTAGGGCTTTTACAGAGGACCACATTCCAACGAAACATCAGGCATTTTCCAGGAAACAGACGATCTGCAGATCCATTGTAAAGCAAGCTGAGCTATTTGGCCACTAAAAATGCAATTATTAGACATATAGCATCATATCTTCATGAGATCATTGTTAATGATATGTCCTGCAACTGTAGTTAACTCACCTTCCTGAAAGGGACATCTCCTCCCAGTTTAATTCCCATCATCACCATCCGGGCAACCCAGAAAAAGAGAATATCATGGCCAGTCTCAAGGAGAGAAGTAGGATAAAATGTCTTCAAATCTTCTGTATCGTCTGGCCATCCGAGCACAGATAGTGGGAAAAGTCCAGCTGAAAACCAAGTATCAAGTACATCAGGATCTTGGCACAAATCAAATTTCCTCCCTGCATACTTCTTGCCAGCCTCTGCTCGAGCTTCGCTCTCATCTTTTGCAACTATCCAGTTATCATTGTATGCGCCAAGTTCCTTCAGTTCATCATCTTCCAGTGTGACATACCATGCTGGGATCCGATGACCCCACCATAGCTGCCTCGAGATGCACCAATCACGTATATTCTCAAGCCATCTGTGGTGTTGAGACATATCTTCAGTTCTAAATTATTGCAATAATACCGCATAAATAATGCTCAAATATCCAAAATTAAGTTGCATTATACGCAAACCTCAGAAAAATGTATAAAACCATAGTCAACCAGTTTTTCCCCAATAACATATGGCAACTGTGCATTGGCATTCATCTGGGCCAATTAATGAGATAAAAAAAAAAAAAAAATCAGGGAGGAACAGTTTCATGCTTAGCCCTCGTAACAGCAAGCACCGGTAGCAAAATTTTGGGGAGAAGTGAAGCTTGCACATGCAATTCCCTCATTTTATTACTGTTATCCACAACGGTGGATTAGATGACAGCACCTTTTCCAATCTGCAGTATACTGTTTAGGAATAATTTCAAGTCTTCTATTCTCAGCATCCATGGCCACATCAAGAGCTTCCTTTGCCATGCCACTGCATTTCACATACCACTGTGGCTTTATTAACGGTTCCACAACATCATTGGTTCTTGAACAAAGGCCAAGCCTCATCTCATTGTTTTTAGAACCTCTGTATAGTCCCTGAAAGCAAGAAAATCAAATACTTAAGTCATTTAAGACAACAAACTACCTGAAACTGTGACATGGAGCATCAACTGGAAATAATGGAGAGAGTAAGAGGAGAATAGTCTAGGAGGATATAGTAAGCATCCATGTAAAAAAGTGGAGAAAAGTACAGAATTTACTAGCAATGCCATATGACAAAATGCAATAACGTTCAACCAACATCACAAATAATTGGCCCATGCCTTAAGATGTGTTATAATTATGCCCAAAAAAAGCATGCACATTGATAAGTAAAGACCTGAGAACAAAGCAAATGGAGTAGCAGATAAGTATGACTAATGATTATTGTTCAACAACTTATGAACATTTCCCTTCATATTCATTCACTACATAATATTTTGAAAGCTTCTCGTCAAAATCACTTCATCTCTAGTTAAGATTTTCTTCTTTGAGTTCTTCGGAAGCAAGCCTATCCTATGGGGCACGTGCACTCAGAGCGATGACAAATGTGAGTTCAATCTAAATAGCCAGTGGTGTTCTCCAAGTAAATTGAGAAGCTATCTGTAGTCAATCATATAATCCACCAAGGAAGGTTAAAGATGTAGTTCAGGTGTCAAGAAACAAAGAGTTGAACAATGTATTAGTTATTTAGGCTTCTCTCAAGTAGGAGGTTGCCAATCTATTTAAGATTGAGGATGCAACTCAGCTCAATCCACTAGCCTTCCTTTGGCGAGAAACAAACAAATATATAAACTCATCTAACTTTTGAGCCTATGACCAAAAAAAAAAAAAACAGAAAAGAAACAGAGAGAGAGAGATTCCGAGCCAGCAGTCAAAAGGTTTTAGCAGTCCACAGAACAACTGGAGAAAAATTTATCAGGATCAGAAATTGATCCGTTTTTTCTAGATGGAAAGCCCAGTAGGCAACTCTGGCATCACTCCCGTCTTGCTAACCCATAGACTAAGCTGTGCAAGGTATCTTTTGGTGGGGGCTGTTCGGGTGGAAATGTTGGAAGGGCACTGTTTGATGATGGAGCCAAGAAGAATATGAAGTGACGCAAGAAAAAGATTGCTCTGAGCATGACATGGGTTTGAAGTTTACTGAAGGGTAGTAAACTGCAGTCATGTTATCGTAGTCATGGATGGGGCCAGTATGGCCATCCAATAGTGGATAGAAGTTGCAGCAAATATTGGCTATAGCAGATATGAATTTAAAACCTTCACACACTATTTGGTTAAATCATAAATTAACTAATAGGGTTAAATTGACACTATTCAGGAATGTCTCAATGCTTTTCAAATCATCTAATGGTATCGAGAAGTTGAAGTTTGTCAGACAGGATATAGATGGCTGAAATAGATCTTCTTGTTCTACTGCTTTTATGATGAACAAAAGCAAAATAGAATTTGATTTTACAATTTATTATTGCATTAAGCATTCAAGATATGTCTACCAATCTTTCATATTGCAGTAATACACCTACGGCTTCCATGGATATTACTATACCTTTTCCTGCAATGCCACAGTGATAGCTTGACGGGCCATAAAGCGGGGCATCCCGACAAACTCTGAGCCACCATTGCTATTTATTTTCCCATCATCAGTGAAAATGTTGATAAACTCAAGATTATGACGCCTTCCAACCTCAAAATCATTTGGATCATGGGCTGGAGTGATCTGAAAAGGAACAGGATATTAAAGGCAGCGTATGATAAGCAAAAAATAAGCCTTTGAATTGCAATTGATTAAGACATATACCTTGACAGCACCAGTACCAAAACTTGGATCAACAAGAATTGCATCACAAATGATGGGAAGTCTTCTTCTGTTGAAGGGATGAATTGCAAATTTTCCATGCAGATGACTATACCTTTTATCATCAGGGTGAATTGCAATGGCAGTGTCACCTAGCATTGTCTCCACCCTTGTTGTGGCAACAATAATCTCTTCCAGGCCTTCCTCCAGTGGATAGGCAAATGAAGTTAAAACTCCAAATTCTACTGGATCTTCATAGCCAGGAACTTTTAGAAGCTTCCTTTCCTTGATGTCCACATAATCCACCTACAAACACGTTCGTCCAGCTAACCAAGGAAGAGAAAGGGACAAAATGACTGCACAGTCATTAGGCAATCACTCACCTCAATATCAGATATTGCAGTCCGTAAGATACAATCCCAATTCACAAGGCGGAGATCCCTGCGAGAATTTCATTTAAAACATGCATATAAACAACTCAAAAAACTAATATGTAAATGAAAACGCACGACCTGTGATTCAACCATATAGCATTAACCTATTAGACATCGATTATCTCAGCAGTAATTTATCAAACTGATTATTATTGGCCGTCGGTATCAAGCATCTTTGTTGGGACGACTGCTTCCAATAAGAAGAAACTCATAAGCCTTTCCAACCAAAAAGTCCCAAAAATACTTGCAACCTATGAGTCAATAAGTAGAATACAACAGGGATCACAAGGAGGAAGAGAGATGCTGGCTAATTGTCAAGTACCTATAGATAAGACCCTCTTTAAATAGCCGAACAAATGCCTCAGTAACAGCTCTTGATCTTCTCTCATCCATTGTGAAGCACTAGAAAATAAAAGGAAAGAAAAAAATTTCAGGGAAAATAAACTTTTCCTAGCTAATAAATTGTGACAGATAAAATACAGATACCGATAGCAATGTCTACTAACAAGTTTCAAACTCAAGTGTACAGTATAGACTCCAATCCAAAGCACTTCATCATGTCTGAAATGTCAAAGTTCAAGAATTTGGAAGAGTTACCTCACGGGACCAATCGAGCGATGCACCCAAACGTCTTTGTTGCCTTAATATAGTGCCACCATACTCATCCTTCCACTTCCAAACCTAGTGACAACAAGAGAAAATGGAGATACACTGAGCAAAATGACTTTTACACGGATAGTGAAACAACCATTGAAGGTGAATTAGCTAGGATAATAGTTTCACCTCAGACACAAATTTCTCACGACCAATATCATGCCTAGTCAAACGACGTTCACGCATCAGCTTCTTCTCCACGACAACCTGCAATGTAGCATCCAAAATCTTCCACCTTAATAGTGAATGAATATATCAGGCTTAACCAACCACAAACTAGACCAAAGACCATGTGGTTTCTAATTTAGATGAGGGATTTAGCATGGGCAGGTTAAGGAAAGAACCTAATTCAAAGGTTCACCAGTGTCATTGCCGCAGGCGATACATGTTAGGATGCAGCATGATCATCAATAATATCACTTCAACGTAATGCTGTCAACTGCTACCATATCATCATATTTACTTGACAAATGGAAAGGATTTCAACCATCATATCTCGGACATATCAAATCTATGGAACTACATATACTGTTTCATGAGGGGCAATGTAACTTCATCTGAACCCCATACCCAGTTACTAGCCAAATTAGCCACAGATCCCAGTAAAACCTGGATCCGACTCTGACTCCACAAAATCTTCTTATATTCACCAGAATACTGCAGGTGGCAAGAATAATTTTTTAATGGAGCACTAACCCTAGCTTTTCTCCGACATACATTCCCCCAGGTTGACTAGATATCACTCACATGAAGTGTGAAAATGACTTGCAGCATGGCAGGTAAAATGATAAGACTCGATTAGAACTGGTTGGAACTGTAGACCAATAGAAAGCCAATTGAAACTTAAACAATTCAAAACAATTATGGACATTCTAATTGAAGCCATCGTGACAACTTTAGTCACCAATACTCACATAGTGACAACCTCTGCACAGCATCTCAACTACCAAAATGCCACTTTGGATCAATTATTGCTACTGCAGTGCAACCGTCAAACTACCACACATGATTAGACTAAGGCCGTGATGGTATTCTCTTCATTTAACTATTAAATGAAAGATTTCAAATTAAATGCTTTTAAATATAGAATAGAAATTTCTATGCAACCAAATGACAATCAGGCCTGATGCTAATCGTGGCAAAGGACAGAGTGAAGGTCCTGCATGCTTTGGCAAAGGGAGAACAAGTTATAAAGGTTATGGACCATGGCAGGGAAAAATAGCAATAAAAAGGTCTTGATGACAGTTTTTTGCTTTGTTTTTTTACATTGAGCTATTTGTCTGTCAAGTATCTTTAATTAGGTAAAAAAATTGAACGAGTGACTTTCCGTGACAATCCCCAGGATCCCATTTGCTCATTTGGGGCAAAAGCATAGGAGATTAAAGGAAATCACCTGCGTTGCAATCCCAGCATGATCCATGCCAGGCACCCACAAGGCATTATATCCAGACATTCTCTTCCAGCGAATAATTGTGTCCTGCACATGATGAAAATTCTGACATGAAGGATGTATTTAGTCTTTATTAGTAAGCAAGAAGACAATGCAGAAACAGTCTCGCAACCTGAATAGCAGATGTAAGGGCATGGCCAATGTGTAGGGCCCCAGTCACATTTGGAGGGGGAAGAACCTGCATAATACGAGACATTAAGAAATAAAAAATAAAAATTGCAGCCCAAAAAAGTTAGTGAAGAGCAGTAAAATCTAAAGTCTAGAACTGATAAATTCTACTGAGATTGTTTGCAGATACTCTTCCAATCAAACAACCAATTTTCTCTGTTGAAAAATATTTGAAGGCAGCATGACCTCCTGGTTAAGGCCATTGATAGTGATAAGATGAGTGTTTTAAGCATGAATTATTCCATATACACACTTTAATAGCCAACCGAAATAAGAGCAGCCAATTCTTAACTCATTTCAAGATCCATGTACCATATTTTAGCAATAAGAACAATAAATAATGATACTTAAGAGAGAAAAAAACCAAAAATTTAGCACATTAATAGCAATCGAAATACGAGCAAACTACATGGAGTCTTTCTAAAATTTGACAGCTTTTTCCTAAAAGTACACTTCCTACCATCACTTATGTTGAGTAGCACATGGTGGTGAATTAATCCATGCTAAAGTTAATCCTCTGACAATTATGCTTGCAAATAGTTTTGTAAATTGGTGCTGTCAAAATAGGAAAAATGAAAAAAGAAAGAAAGGAAGAAAGAAAGAAAAGCATGGAACCATAAAAAGCATGCATCCTTGAAAGTGAAATAACAGAATACATAGTAAACAAGTGAGGTCTATGTATTTGAAATTACACTATAAATTTTCCAGGAGAACCCAAACCGGTGAACAGAACTTACTGAATTGAATCTTAAGATCCCCAGTAAGATCCTCACTCAATCACTGATACCAAGTTGCAAACAATAAGTCTAAGAAAAGTGTCCAGAAGTAGAAAGTACTCACAATTACAAATGGCGGTTTTGGGCTGCTGGCATCTGCCACAAAGAAGCCTGACTTCTCCCACCATGCATACCATCTAAATCAACAGGAAGTGGGTCCAAAAAATTCTGATAGACAATAATAATGTGAATACAGCGTAAACAGAAGAGGAGTTCATTCTTACGATTTCTCAACGGCGCTCGGATTATACTGCTTTGCCATGTGGCAGGATAGCCTTTTCTTCTCGCCAAATGGAGTCTCTGGGTCGACATAATCACCTGGATTATCTTCACCTAAATCTCGCTTTATATTCTTTTTTGCACTCTTTTTGGGGGCATCAGCACCTTGCAGAGCCTTGAAAAGAAAATAAAATGAAAAAGACATCAATGTTAGTATGCATACAGACATTGGCATTTTGGGACCCTACATAAAGTAAATCATCAACCACCAATATTGAAAGCTATGAGATTCAAAGCAAGTACACATGGGAGCAAATACAAATCATTCATAAAAATTATTTAGCAAAAACTCTTTTAAACAGGTATATAATAGTTTACCTTAAGTTTAGCCAGCTCTGCTTTTTCGGCAGCCTTGAGTTTCTTCAATTCCTTCTCCCTTGCCTTAAAAAAAACATGAAAACGCAACATGGAATATTAAGACAGATTGCCATCGACAAAGCTACTAAAAAGCCTACTCAATTTGACAATCCAGTGATCTTGACCACCTCCGCAGCATGCTATGTGAATGGATGGGAATGCATGCGGAGGAACAAGCTGATTGCTACTTGATGTTAGTCATTCATTCAAAACTGTAAGGTTCATACGCTATAATATAGCCAGACAAGCAAGAAAAAAAAAAAGATGATCTGCGTTGCATCTGAGGTGGCAAGGGCAATTACATTGTATTCAAACCAAATGAAGTCCGTTGCATTAAAAAGACAATCAAATGATGCATTGAATCAAACCTTCTCTTCCTTCTTCATTTTCCTCTCCAGGTCTTCCACGCCTTCCGGCTTGTTATCCGGTTGAGACTGCACGACCAACATCAACTCATCAATCTGATCATGACAATCATAGACTTGCCATTTCCACAGCTAACCCAATAACTCATAAGCTACAATCAGACGAGCTTCCACCCAAGAAAACATACCATTTCGATGGTTGGTAAGCGTGAGACTGCAACAAAGTTCGATTCCGACGAGAGAAAGCACCAGGACAGATGGTTGAGCTCCGTTTAGAAGTAGACCCAACAGCCGCCGGCGAACAAGGGCGCGACCGTGACTTCAAAGAGACGACTTGACGGCGACCGAGCTCGGCGGAGACGAGGGCAGCGGAGGCGGCGGGACTTGTCAGCAGGGATTTTTCTGACAGTGTCAGAATGGCACGGCTCTGACGCTTTTTAATTAATTAATGAAAGAAATTCGTAATACGACGTGGCCAGCCCGCGGGAGCGCGAAATACGAGTTTCCTGTTATTCTTTTTTTTTTTTTTAGCCTTTTCTGTTTATTCACAAATAAAATTTATTTATTTGACATGAACATATAGTGGTCTATTTTCCACTTGTAATTTAATAAATTTATAGATTTTAAGGGAAGACTTGGATCGTAATTGTTACCGGAGAGGAAGTAAATGATGATATAACATGAAGTTAATAGACGTAATTGAATAACGTCACAAAAGAAAACGTGTTTAGATATCAATTGTATTAATACATTGAATAGGCAAATAGATCTTACAGAGTTATTAAAAAAAGATATCAATTTTATTAATACATTGAAAAGACAACAGATCTAACAAAATTATTAAAAAAATCTTATTCTTCTGGACAGAAATGAATAGGTCAAGGGGAAACGTGGAGGACTGAGCAAATAAATGACAAAATAAGAGCAATGGAAGTCATTGATCGTCTGCCCGTGATTGATTGGATTCTAAATATTTTATTTTCGATTGGGCTCTAAATATTTTATTTGGCTCGATCGACTCCTAAACATTTTCAATTTTAGTCAATCGGTTCCCTTGAATATTATCCTCGGAAAGAGACACGTGGCTGTGATTTTTTTAAGTGAATAAGGAGATGCTTGAGGAGAAAACCTGTAGGAGAGGAGGCAAAGCCATTCAAGCAGAACTCTCAAGAAGCCAATTTTTCAGACGGTTTCTCAATCATCACATAGAAAAGTACCAGGATTTCATTATCCATTTCACTTATTTCTGCTATAAACTCACGAGTATCTAAGTATATGAGGCATAATTTATTTGTAATCCAGCAGAGCAAGTAAAAAGGTACAGATGATGCTCTCCTCTCCCTGAAACTCCCACTTTTCCTGTCTGTATGATCAGCTTTGCCAGCAAATTTCCAGTTTCCCACATTGATGGTGTCACTTCAAGGAGTTCTCAATGTCGATCACGAATCGATACTTAACATCTCTCTTGATGAGCCTCTCCAGAGCTTCGTTGGCATAATCGATTGGTATCACTTCGATATTTGGGTATATCTTCTGCGCCGCACACAGGTCTATCATTTCTTGGGTATCCTTTGTTCCTCCCGTTATGCTACCTGAAACAGTTCTCATATCTGCCAAAAGTTCACCGCAAGCAACTTAGTTCACCTATCAGGTATGAAGATTTCATTTAGTAATCAGATTTGAGAACAAAAACATACTGAGGTTAAGGCTGGCTGGACTGAATTTAACTTCGCTCGGGAAGCCAACCAATGCTAGAACGCCACCCGTCTTCAAAAGAGACATGTAAGGATCAAATGGGTGATCGCCGGCTGCCGTGTCGATTATAAAGTCCAGGGACTTAGCAATGGCCTGCATGCATTGGATTTATCAGATCACAACAGAATTTGACCACCATGGATCTCAATGTGGATAATTCCAGTTTTTCCTTTGTTTACCTTCATCTGCTCTAGGTCAGAGGAGATAACGAAATGGTCAGCCCCAAGCAGGCTCAGTGCTTCCTCCTTCTTAGAAATGCTTGTACTGAACACTGTGACTTTCAGTCCAAAAGCCTTCCCAAACTTAACTGCCATATGACCGAGCCCGCCAAGTCCAATTACACCTAGAGACTTACCAGGTTGGTTCATCTTGTGACGCATCATTGGAGTGTATACTGTGATTCCAGCACAGAGCAATGGTGCTGCTGAAGCCAACGGTAAGCTTTCTGGAATCGTGAAGCAGTATCTGCCATTGAAGCGCCACAATTAAGTTTCCAAATAACACCAAGAGAGGAAGTGATTTCCCAATAGAATCAGCATCCTGTCTTTTTTGTCTAAAAGGAATCAAATCACAGAGCCAGAAATCCTATCTTCCACATGCTTGGGAATTTTACTTGCTTAGACCACAATTCAGCATCATGTTGTTTCTGTGATCCTTGTTCTGACCACAAATTGCTCAAGACAAACATTTCTTGCTGTAGCAACGAAAATAAAGCAATTGCAGCATACCGGAGGCCACACTTGATTAAAATTAAGAAAAGTCACTTGCTCTAAGAAAGGAAACTGGTGGGATATCACATATGCTTGACTGAACACATAATTTCTCTATTTCCTTCAATCAATTTCTCCAAGGGACACAAGATTCCTGTGGCTCTATCAGATACAAGAATTAGTGAAAGCACATACATTTAGCTACCCATTTGATCTGATACTTATGATCTAACTTTAACAATCTAAGGACAGCTTATTCCATTCTTGACAATGGTTATTGAAAAGAAAGAATTTCTTTTTGCATTTAATAAAGCCAATTCTCCATTGAATGGTTTGAATGGTAATTGGATACAGAGGACTTAAAAGACTCTCCAGAGTTGTTATAGAAAGTATCTTTATCCCTTTCCACAAGATGCAATTAATGCCTAAAAGCCATTCCTCAGTCCTATGCATTATGCCACTTCTGGTCACAATCAGAATAAGAAGAAAATTAGCAGAGAAGAAGACATGACTTGAAATCTTTTTTTGGCCACCATGATTTGGAATTCTTTCACAGTGCAAAATGCTGCCTAATAACATTGTGTCAATAAGCAATTACCTTTCATGGACGACAATGTGACTAGAATATCCTCCCTTTGTGACTGTACCGTCCGCATCGATTCTGTCAAAAGTGAAAACCGCCTTTTCACATTGGACTTCTAGCCTGTCATTGCAATACTCGCACTCTCTGCATGAATTGACATAAGTTCCCACACCCACATGATCGCCAACTTTGAAGCGTTGGACACTGGAGCCAACCTGTTTCACAATTCCAACTATCTCGTGCCTGAATCAATCAAAAAAATCATTCACAAATTTTGTTCAGAGAATTATGAGGATGGTGCTAAGAAAAAAGATTAACATTCAAATCACGCTGCATCCTACCCTGGCACCAGAGGATACTTGGAGTGTCCCTGCATATTCCTAGTCCAAGCCACATCTGCATAGCACACTCCACAGTGCGTGATCTTAATCGAGACGTCTTCGCTTCCTACACCCCTAAAGAGATGATTCCCAAACAGGTGAGCATATAATCCAGTGACTAATCAGACTAGGGTACCCTTTTTTTTCCATTTTCAAGATCAACAAACTAAGCTTGATCTACGATTACTGAGAAAACAAGAAACCAGAAATGAGAAAAGGAAAAACTCCATGACTACAAGCATATTTGTCCATATGGTAGATACAACCTCAAATGCTCAGAAAGGCAGCCAGTACAGGATCCTCATGTCTGCCATGAAATTCTGAGTAACCCATTACCAACAATTCTCGACCCAGAATTCAGCGCATACACAACAAAAGAAAGAAAGAAAAGTGGAAATGGGTTTGGACCGAAAACTGTCTCGCATGAACACTGTACTGAGACTCTCGCATGAACACTTCGATAGAAATTGATAGAGACGAGGAGCGAATGAATTAAAAAGAGAATCGAAAAAGAAAAAAAAAAAAAAAGGCAAAACCTGCGGCTGAATTTGTAGGGGGAGAGGAACCCAGAAGGGTCCCGGGCAGCCCAACCGAGGCAATCCTCCTTCCCACCCTCCGAGCTCATCTTCTGCACCTACACACCCAGCGAAGCAAATCACGCAAACGGGTATGGTTAGATCCATCCAAAAAGAAGAAGAAGAAGAAGAAGAAGAAGAAAGGATGAGAACTCGAAGGAGAGAGTGCCCAAGATCAGAAGACTCGACGGGTCATCGCTCAGCGACGACTCGAGTCACAACGAGCTCGCCATCACTCGCCAACTCACTCACTCACCCACACCCATCCACCCAAACACAACCCCACAGCAACTCAGAGAGAGAGAGAGAGAGAGAGAGAGAGATGACTACGGAGATGCAGATGGAGATGGAGATGGAGAGAGATGACGCGGTGGAGTATGCGGGAGCGCGAAGAGGGTGATGAGCCGAGCAGAGTCGAGGACGGCAGGTTAAACGAAGACTTTTGCCCCCTCCTGGTTTGAAGGAAAGCTGCGAGTAATCCGATGGATTCTTTATGGCGTTGGCCCGCGATGATAGGGGTAAAGTTGGAAGGAAACGTTATCCGAAACTTTAGTTCAACAACGTGTAACGTGATTTATAAGTTTTTAATTTACCGGATATGATTTTTTAAATTTTGGTACATATTCAATTTAGTCTAGAGCATATGTTGTCTCAAATTTTAAATTAATTGAATGACGACATTGAATATTTTCATATGATCAAATGACAACATTAAATATGTACTTAAAGTTCAGACAACATTTAATATTTTCATATAATTTATCAACTATATGGAGCATGTATCAAAAGTTCATTAACCACATTAAATTAATTAAAAGTTTACAAATTACATTTCACATTACGTCAAATTTCAAGAACCACATTGAATAAATTAAAATTAGGGATTACATTGCATGTTGATCAAAATCCAAAGATCATTTATGTTGTTATCCCAAATAATTGCTATCTATGAAATAACCATTAGGAAATTGAATTTCTAAAATGGAGTTCAAAATAAGTATATAAGTTTGCCCTTGGCATTGAAAAAAAAAAGGACAATCAAAAGAGTTTAGTACAATTTTAGTCCCGGGAGTTTCTATGTTACATATGATCTAGTCATCTTACTTTTCTTTTTTTATACACTCAAATCTTTTGTCATATTCAGTTTTAGCGCAGCTTGGTCTTCTTAGTTCTATTTTGTTCATTCAAGTCATACAATATTCTCGACTAGTGCAATCGCGCGCTTCGCTCACCCATCATAACACACAATTCCGTTTTTCTTTTTCCAAGTTTGCTTTTCGCTCATTTGGCGCCACCTCAACATTGTGCGATATTTTCTACCTCAATGACAATACTACGTTATTAAGTACTATGACGCATTCAGCAAGAGGATTTACTAAATGATCTAATTGCACGAATCAAAAAAGTTAGAAGACTTGATTGAACAAAATATAAAGTTAAGAGGACCAAATTGTACAAATATGGAAATTTGGATGACTAAAATTGCATCAAACCCTTTTATAGGGAGATGGGTCAGCCACAATAACTGTTGGAATATAATACGTGGAAACGACATGATCTTATAATTTATGTCAACGCGAAATCACCAGAGAAATAAACGAGAAATAATAAGGACATAAGAAATTTACGTGATTCGGTCCGAGTATCGGAACATATGTACACGGGGAGAGCCAGCAGCAAATAATCAACTATAATCGGAGAATCAGAGTTTATAATCGCTCACACGCTCGAGTGTATCCCACACCTAGATTTAACCCAAAACCCAAAGTGTTTATAAATAAACAATTCACTTGGACATAAACTCACATCACAAAATCACCACATGTTCAAGCTCAAAGTATAACGCTCTATGTACGCTTGGTTTGCGTACATATGGATTTGCATTCTTCTTTCTTGATCGCGTGGGTGGCTCCTCTTCCACTTGACGTTGTGCGGCTCCTATTTTCTCACTTAGGGTTTCAGCCGCTCACCTCCTAGAGACGTTGCTTTATATTTAAATGTGTGCCCAAAGGTCAAACTCCTTTTGGCTTCATGTGGAAGAGAGACGCTGCAGAGGCTTCTTTCATAGAGTTTCGACGGCACCACTTCCTCAGCATGGAATATGCGTGCCCAAAGTCAAATATTTGACTTTGGGCCCCACATTGATAGCCCCACGTTAATAACCTCTTGCAAATAAAAGAAGAAACTTTGCTCCTTTTTTTATTCTCATTTCCTCATTTATGTAGCTATAAGGAGTCCAACAAAAAAAACTACTTCATCAGCAAGCGAATCACGTTTTGCAAACGCTCAAACTCAAGACATAATTTAACAATTTTATACATTGGCTGGATATTTAAAGCCAAATTATAGTATTCATCATCCATACTGCTCTCCCAACGCCCCGACGAGTGCTCACTCTCCACAGACGCCAATAGAACTCAAGCAGAGCTTGAGCTTCGCCAAAGGAACAAACTTAGTCATCATGTCTGCCGGGTTATCTACTATAGCAATCTTTTTTAACAATAATATTACCCTTAACTAAGATATCTCGAATGAAGTAGTACCTGATGTTGATATGTTTTGTTCGCTCGTGATAAACTAGATTATATGCCAAATATATTGCACATTGGTTATCACAGTGTATATCTACACTTTTTTGTTCTAACCCAAAGTCCGAGAGCAAATTTTGTAACCATATCGCCTCCTTCGCTACAAAGATTAGTGACATGTACTCTACTTCAGTCGAAGACAAGGCAATGTAATCTTGTATGAACGCTTTCTAACTAACTGCACTACCTGCTAGCGTAAACACGTACCTTACTAAAGACCTGCAATCATCCAAGTCACCGGTGTGATCCGAATCCACAAAACCAGTGGTCTCACTACCATTGTGATGCAGCCCGCATTGATTACCAGCTCTCTCGACCAAGAAGATCGGCTCGCATTCAAGCTCGATGAAACCGAGAAGCCGAATCGATAACTTGAATCCATCCCGGAAGTTTGAAAGACACCTTGGGAGCCATGAAGACGCTTTTACTATTTTATAGTTTCTATGCTATTTATTATTTTCCTAGTTTCAACGCTCTGTTTTAATTTCATTAACAATATAAGCCATCCAATTTCTTGTAGCAGACGAACGACGTTTGATAAATGAAAAACTTTGCTTTGAAACAAGTATCGTAAACCTTGTAGAGTTCATATTTAAAAACCTAGAAGAGTTTTCACTCCGTCTTTGAAGAGTCGGAGCTTTCGAAATCTGCATCCTTGAAGAGTTGCAGTCATCGATCTAGAAGAATCGGTGCCCCCTCAACTTCCTTGGAGGCCTAGAAGAGCAACCAACGGAGTTTCTATCTTTTCCTATTCTGTTCGTTATTTCCAATTCAAATTCGACCATCCTACAGTGCTTATTTCAGAAAACCCAAAACATAGGAATTGTAGATCCATAAGCCTTTGTTCATTTGGCTTTGAAATCAAGTCGATCCGATCTGTATCGACAAAGATATAACTGTTATCCTGAGCTCGCGCAGTGCTGAAATTCCTGTTCGTCCCGTTTCCCGTGTGCGAGTCACTCTCCCGATCCTACTGTTTGAGAAAGCCTAACCTTGGCTTGCATCACATTGCTGTCCTTCTAGTACATTATACCCATGTCTGTTGTCCCCTTCAAATATCTAAGGATCCACTTCACAGCTTCCCAATGAGCTTTACTAGGACGCTTCATATAGCGACTAACCACGCTCATAACTTGTGAAATATCAGGCCTAGTGCACACCATAACATACATAATAATACCCATGGCACTAGAATAAGAAACACGGGACATATGCTCCTCCTCCTCCTCAATCTACGGTGATAATTTATTTGAAAGTTGAAAGTACATCGCCAAAGGTGTACTTATAGATTATGTTGACTACATATATTTTTTCTGAGATAGACGTAAAATTTCTGCAATCCTGTCATGCAAAATCTCCATACCCAAAATTTTCTTTGCAGCACCTAAATTTTTCATCTCAAATTCAGCATTTAACCGCATCTTCAGCACAACAATATTAGACATATTCTTAGCTGCTATCAGCATATCATCAACATATAAGAATCAAAGAACCATTCTCTAATCTCCTAAAGTAAACGCAACTATCCATCTGACTTTTTGTGTAGTCTTAACTAGCCATGAAAGCATCAAAACGTTTATACCACTGCCTAGGAGACTGTTTCAACTCATACAAAAATTTCTTCAATAAGCAAACATGATCTTCCTTACCCGAAATAACAAATCCCTCTGGTTGCCTCATAAATCTGCTCCTCCAACTCACCATGAAGAAACGCGGTTTTTACATCTAGTTGCTCTAATTTGAGATCTTGCGAAGCAACTAAGGCAAGTAAAACACGAATATGAATATGTCTTACTACAGGAGAGAACACCTTATTGTAGTCAATGTCCTCACGCTGTGTATATCCCTTCGCCACAAGTCTCGCCTTATATCTCGTTGCCTCGACATCAGGAATGCCCTCTTTCCGTTTAAAAACCCATTTATTTTTTACAATCTTTTGGCTCTTAGGTACTTTAACCAGCTCCCATGTCTGATTTCGATGAAGTGATTCCATCTCTTTGCTCATAGCCCCTAGCCACTGCGATGACTCCGAACTAGCAATAGCCTCAGAGTAAAACGAAAGTTCATCTGTCTCCACCTCATCACCTACAGTCAATGCATAAGTAATATCTATATAACCATAACGTGCCGGTGATTTAATTTGTTTTTATGTTTATCTGCGGCTATAGTGTGCTACGGTTGTGCTAATTGTTCACTATCACCGACTTTAAGAACTGCGGCCTCATTTGCAGTCTCAACTTCAGTTACCTTCGAGGTCTCCGGAGTCTCCACTTGAAGCTCCACCTCACTAATGACACCATGATTTGTCTTCTTTGCTGGTTGTGTCTCAAAACCCCTCTGTTGAAGCATTGCAGTCTCGTCGAAGATCACATCTCTGCTGATTAGAAAACCGGATGATCTGGGATCAGTGCACCACAGCCGGTAGCCTTTCACCCCATGTGCATAACCTAGAAATATGCACTTATTCACCCTCGGCTCAAGCTTACCATCACTCGCATGAATATACGCAAGACATCCGAATATACATAATCCGGAGTAATCAACAAGTTTCCTCGACCATACTTCCTCAGGAGTCTTCCACTCAATAGCAGATGATGGAGATCAATTAACTAGGTAACATGCCATGTTCACTATTTCGGCCCAAAATCCTTACCAAGTCCTGCATGCGAAAGCATGCATCGAGCTCGCTCAAGCAAAGTTTGTTCTTCCGTTCTGCTACGTCATTCTGCTGTGGTATCCGAGGTACTATGCGATGTCTCACAATACCTTCTTTCTCGCATAACTCAGTAAAATCTTTACCACAGAACTCCATGCCATTATCGGTTCTCAAGCACTTGATTTGTTTATCTTACTGCTTCTCAATCAATGCCTTAAATTTCTTGAACTTATCAAACACATCATATTTATGCTTCAAAAAGTATACATATACCTTCCTCGAATAATCATCGATAAATGTGAGCATATATCGGGCACCTCCTTTCGAAGGAATCGAAGACATGCCCCAAACATCTGAATGAGTATATTCAACTAGTCGTTTGGTTGAATGAATAATTGTAGCAAATTTAACTCGGTGCTGCTTCCCAAAGATGCAGTGCTCACATAAGTCCAGCTTCCCTGTCTTTTGACTCTTCAACAACCCTCTTTCACTTAACATTGTCATACTTGCCTCGCTCATATGCCCTAAAAGCATATGCCATAATTGAGTCAAGTTAAAGTCTGACTCACCTGATGAAACTACAGCGGTTCCGGTCACAGTCTCTCCCAGTAGATGATAAAGAGTATTCACTTTCTTCCCTTTCATTACTGTCATGGCACCTCAAGAAATCTTCAGTACTCCACCTTCAGTGGTGTACCTACACCCGATGTCATCAAGTGTCCCCATAGAAATAAGGTTCTTCTTGAGCTCCGGTACATGCCTCACATCTGTCAATGTGTGCACCACCCCATCGTGCATCCGAATCCGAATTGTCCCTATCCCCACAGCCTTACAGACTACATTATACCCCAAAAGAACTCTACCATCATCTGCAGTCTGGTAAGTAGTAAACAAGTTCTTATGATGCGTCATATGAGAAGAACGCCCCAAATCTATTACCCATTCGTCTCCTAACGAAGTAGTAGTTACATATAAAACAGCTTCTGCATCACTATTGCTCCCTGCGGCAATGTTTGCCACACTGCTTGTGGCATTCTGCCTATCAACTTTATTCCTCTACTTTGAACAATCTCTCCTGATGTACCCCTCCTCGTGACATTCAAAGCACTTCACATGTCCCTTGGACTTTCTATGGCATGATTTTGATATGCTTTTACCTCTGTTGCTACTAGACCCTCGATGTTGTTTTCTACCCCGAATTATCAATGCTTGCGCTACTCCTTGCGCCAGATTGTCATCTCACAACTTTCTCTACCACTCCTTAGAGAATAAGGCGGACTTTACCTCTTCTAAGGTAATTGTAGTACGCCCCTGCAACAGTGAATCAGTTAAGTGCTCTCATGACTCTGGTAAAGAGGCTAACAACATCATGCCATGTTCTTATCATCAAGTATCTTACTAACGTTCTTCAGATCCATCATAAGTTTATTAAATTCATCTAGATAGGTTCTGATAGGCGTACCTTCAATATATCTAAATTGAAACATCTTCTTCAATATATATAAGCGATTGTTCAAACATTTCTTCACATGGAGTACTTGAAGCTTTGCCCATAATGATGCGGCATCCTTCTCCTCAGCAACCTCTATTAAGACCTCATTTGACAAATTTGACAGGATTGTACTCTTTGCTCTTTCCATTAGCTTTACCCTCTTAAAGGCTTTCATTATAATAGGCAACTCATCTTCACCATCCAGTGCCTTGACCAAACATTGGATTGTCAATAATGCCCGCATCTTGATGCTCCATAACAAAAAGTTGTTGCTCCCGTTAAATTTCTCAATTTCAGATTTCCTCTAAAAAATAATTGCAATAATAGAATTTCTAGATAATAATCAGATAAGCAAAAGCTCCAAATCACAATCAAGAAATCTGATCCCAAGCTATGATACCAATTGTTGGAATATAATACGCAGAATCGACAGGATCTTGCAATTTACGTCAACGCGAAATCACTAGAGAAATAAACGAGAAATAATAAGGACACCAGAAATTTACGTGGTTCGGTCTGAGTATTGGAACCTACGTCCACGAGGAAAGCCAGTAACAAATAATCCACTATAATCGGAGAATCAGAGTTTACAATCGTTTACACGCTTGAATATTTCCCACACCTATATTTAACCCAAAACCCAAAGTGTTTATAAATAAACAACTCACTTGGACATAAACTCACTTTACAAAATCTCCGCATGTTCAAGCTCAAAGTATAACACTCTACGTACGCCTAGTTCGCGTACGTACAGATTTGCATTCTTCTTTCTTGATCATGTGAGTGGCTCCTCTTCAGCTTGACGTTGTGCGGCTCCTATTTTCTCACGTAGGTTTTCAGCCGCTCACCTCCTGGAGACGTTGCTTTATATTTAAATGTGTGCCCAAAGGTCAAACTCCTTTTGGCTTCATGTGGAAGAGAGACGCTGCAGAGGCTTCTTTCGTAGAGTTTCGGGGGCACCACTTCCTCAGCGTGGAATATGTGTGCCCGGCCCCACGTTGATAGCCCCACGTTAATAACATCCTGTAGATAAAAGAAGAAACTTTGCTCCCTTTTTTTATTCTTATTTCCTCCTTTATGTAGCTATAAGGAGTCCAACAGAAAAACTTCTTCATCAGAAAAATATCTTCATGATCAGATAATAAAAAATTTTATTCAAATGAATCGCGTTTTGTAAACGCTCAAACTTGAGACATAATTTAATAATAACATATTCTAACAGTGACTGGCTTTGACACAACCAATGCAACATTAGTACAAAAATGAAAGATGAGTGGACAAAAGAAGGGCAGTAGATGTTAAACAAAACCTGTTTCCCAAAAGCACCATGCAGAAACTTCCTTTCATTGGAAAATTTTTCTTGAAATGGAACTAAAGATTACTGGCTTCGACATAACCGATGACATACCAAGAGCTGAGGCCTTATCCAACAACAACGTGAAAATGAAGGATGAGTTGAAAAGAAATGGACAGCAGCCGTCAAATTAAACATTTTTTTTCCTTGTCCCGTTCAGAACTTGTCACTCCTTCATTACCATCTTGACCCTTTGAAATTGGAAGTGAAGGCTACTGGCTTCGACTTAACCAATGTATAACTCCCAAGAGTCTAGGCCTAATGCAATATAATATATAGAAATGAAAGATGAGTAGAAAAAGAAATGGACGATTGCTGTCAAATTAAAACCTTTCCCAAAGTCAACTTGTCGCTCCCCTTCCTTTCATTATAATGCTTTTATGGTGGAACTGAAGATTACTGGCACAACCAATGTAAACCCTCCAAGAGGTGAGAGAACTTATGCAAAAGTATAAAAATGAAAGACGAGTCGAAAAGATGAGGACAATAACCAAACGCGTGCAACTCATTGCACATTTCGATAAGGATAAACTGTACCTCTCCTCATCATTGAAAGAGATGGGATTAAAGGCAGACGTGATTGAAAGAGATTCTTACTAGAAATTAAATAAAAATAAGTCTTTCTTGGTAACAGGATGTTTGTTCTCGTGACCGTGTAGGTCTTTCTAGGTTCTCTGACGCGTGCCATGAGGTCATGGCATGTTATGCAACCAAAGATATCCATTCCATATTTCTATGGTAACTATCCATCGTTACCTCCTGTGAACCTAAGAAGAGCAAAACCAATCCATAAAGCTGTGGAGGATCAAGAACAACCCGCCATAAGTTATTGTTGAACTCAGTTAATTGTTTGAAGCCTAAGTAGCGAATCATTTAAAGTTTAAGCGACTAAAATGTCAGATGCCAAACAGAAGGAAAATCTACAGAGCCATCATCTGCATCGGATCAACGATGGCAAATCAACAACTAAGGGAAAAATCTGCTCCTAAATATTTATCTGAAACTGTAAGTGAGGAGCACGTTGCACTTGCATAACTCTGTTAACGCAGATCAATGGTCATGCTCTGGCTAGCTTTATTAGAAGTTTGAAAACTCTATACGGACAGGCACTATTTGCAAGAAGACCTGTTCCCTCAATTGCTCATCTTTGTACTGAGCTGGAAATGCTTTTAGCAGATAGCTGTGCCTCCAGAAACAAATCGCATGAAGTGGCCCACAATTCTCTGGCAAGTCCGGTGTCGTACGAAACTGAAGAAGAGTTGATAGTCCGGCCCTTCCCACCAAAGAAATACACACCAGAAATTTCCTACATTTGCAAGACAGCGGCTATAAGTAAGCACTGTTCCAACATATAATAGCAGCCGCAAAAGATTGATACCATAGATTATCAGCAGAGAAGGGAAAATCAATTCTGGAAACACACTGTCATACCATAGAATCAACATTAATGGATTTTACGTCCAATGTTAGTGCGACCTCAATTGAGGATAAAACGAAAGAGACTCATTCAAGATGGTTCAGATAAGTGAAGCACCAGTACAGGAATGCTTTACACCAGCCTATTTAGTGGGAAAAAATCACCATCACCCATATATGCAGCTGTGGTTGCCTATTGAGATGAAACCCAAGTGATTTCATTGCAGTCCCATCTAGCATATAGCAGAAATTAAAGATAATGATTGCAGTCAGAAAAACTCACAGGAGGGGCAAAAGCGGCATCCAGAACTGAGTTGACCGCACCTTCAGGTGAATCCAAAAGACCCATTGCAGTTAAAAATGCAAAAGCTGTGTAGGAAAGGTAAGGGGGAACTTCTCGCATGATACTGGTTTTCACTACTCCAGGATCCACGGCACTAGAAATAAAAAAGAAACAGGATAATATCTCAATTGTGCTGCCAGCATGTATTCATACACAAAACTATAGAGAAAGACAATCTACAAAGCCTAAGGACATTTTCTTGTTTATAATCAACTGGTATAGTATCTCTGATAACAAAAACCAGGTTTTTGACTAAAAAGGGATAGCTCATGGATTTGTGGAAAGTGGAAAGTGGAGAGTTCAAATTCAAGTACCATACAAACTTAAGGGTGAGATTAAACTGTCCTACAAGAATGCTTAAATCCAGAGTAGCAGAATTGTTGATACATACAGAATGGAAACATGACAGGAGCTTTCCGAGCGAAGCCGTCGATGAAGTTCATATGAGAACAGCAGAAGGCATACTGTAAACAAACAGGAAACTCTTACTAAAGTTTTTGATAAGATGCGACATTTGCTTCTCAAATATTGCTGTATCTTTTATTCTATCCTTTCCTTTTTGGTGCTAGGCTTCTTGAATAAAACATGAAACTTACATTTTGAATAACCATAGATCTGTGCACATGGATACTGTTTCATCCTGAAGGAACTCTTCCCAATAACACTTTCCTTGTCAAATGTCGCACCACATACTGAAGAAGAGGAGAACCAAGGAAAAGGTGATTTCAAATAAAAATAAAAAACTATGACTCTAAACCTAGTATGACAATTGCACTAAGACAGAAACTGCACAGAGAAGTTGGACAGCAAGAAACTACAAGCAAACAATACCAACTATTTGACATCATAAAAGAGTTCCGTAACTTAGACATTGAGTACAGCTATATTGCACGTTCTAGTTTTAGCTTGCTATCTCAGGCACTGTTAAAGTCCTAGATGGGCACTGTATTTAGTTCACTAATTGAACGAAAAAATGACATGCCATAAGGGTCAGCAAGCCCGGGTTTCACAGAGGAACCTCCTTGCAGGCTGGCCACCAGCTGCAATCAATGTTCCCCAGAATTTGGCCAAACATGCAATATAAATGGAAGCGTTTCTGACCACAAAGTGAAAATATCTAACCGCTTCGATGTGTAAAGGACGTGACATTGACTATCCGAGATGGAACAGGGCTGTTTCTGAGAAGTGGTAATAAATGCTTTGTCAAAAAGAATGGTCCCATGTAGTTCGTTGCCATCATCCTGGTGTATAAAGAGGTGGTGAGAAGAATCAACAGGAGATCAGGCAACAATGCATTATGAAAGACTGCAATTAATAAATTCCATTCCAAAAAAAGAAAAGCTCCAAGGAGACAACGGAAACAGTGGGAGATGCCACTTGCTACCGTGGCAACAAATCTCCACAAGTAAACTACGAGTTGACAAGGTATATAGGAAAATCAAAATCATTAGAACATTAGACTTTCAATTGGGAAAGTGACGACACTATTATCGTTACTTATTTAGAAATTAGAACATATGAATCTCATTAGTTAAATCTAAAACAACAGAATATATATTCTCCACTGTGACTGCTGTAGTGTTTAAATTGCCAAATATTTGGATCTTTGGAAAGAATATTGCAAAAAAATTCCCATGGCAATAAGATAATTACTCATCGAAGCCTTCAGCTGTAATTCTGCAGGATGTTGCCAACATTCCAGCATTATTTATCAGAAGCTGGACTGAGGCATGCATATTTGATTCCAACAGCCATTGCTCAAGGGAGCATCTGAAGTGTAAGATTGACTCGATAGATGATATATCAACTTGAAAAGCTTTAAGATGGGCATCCTTATTGTGTTTACAAATCTCTGCCACTCTCTGTGACCCAAAAAAAAGAATCATTGAGAGCATCGTGTAGAGCAAAGAAGCTAAAACCGATGCCGCACAACAAGTACCTCTGACAACCTGTGAGCAGACCGTCCAACTGCAGAGAAAGCATAAATTTCGGTTAAATAATTGTACCTGCATGGATCAAAACTCATTCTTCTTGTAACAAAGAAAAGATGCCTTTTGCATTAACTCTAAGGACTACAAACAGTCATTCGTACATTATTTGTCACGTTAAGCCATTGACAAGCTTTTCTCTTTGCTTGAATCACCAAGTAAAGACCAGAGAACATTCATATATCTACCCATAACTCTTCCTATGAGAGTGTTCATCACAGGCTGGTGGCATTTATGTAGACAGCCTTTTTTTTTTCCTCCCAATGTAGCTATCATCGAGATGATCCAACACAAGCAATCACAGAAAATCCAGGCATGGGGTTGAACTAAGTGTTGCTACATCCATATCAAAGGAATGAGGAGGATAAACCACAGACTGCAACATTACCAAGGACAACAATGAAACCTTCTTTTGAAAGAGCATAAGCAGCCGCTGCACCCAAACCAGATGTAGCCTGCAGGCAAAAGCCAGAGAAAGCTCTCAGTAGGATAATCTAATTGAGGACACTTGCTACTAGCAAAAGAAATCCATCTTACGCCGGTGATAATGCAGAGAGGTCTCAGAGAAACTTCTATGTTGGCATTTCGAGGGTATGAAACAATTTGACCAAAAAGACCACGGCTGAAGAATTGCCAGTATGAGGCCAGCAAAGAAAATGTCCAAAGTACTGCCATTATCCAGAAGTCTACTGTACATATGAAACGAAAAGCCTGGACCAACTCCTTTGACATTATTCTCATCTTTGCCACCAGAGACTTCTTACCTATATTGGCAAAGTGAAAACAACAACAAAACAAATTCAAGATACTAGTAAATCTGACAGAAAAGTATATGCGCACAGTAAATTCCTAAAGTTTATTGGATTAGGTAGTGGAACTCGAATTTAAAGCAAGTGAACGTCACAGTTAAGTACTGGAGAGACCCAATCTACAGAGAGAACACGCGCCCTTACATGACCAGTGCAGCAAAATGAGTGCCTTGTTATTTGACAGTCAGATTTGAGACCTCAGTCTTCAGCCTACAGGAAAAGTTTTAGCAACTTCGAGAGAGGTAAGAACTAGGCAAATCTCACTATGCAACCGTAAATCAACTAACTTCAGGTTTCAGGTGTACTTTCAAACAAATTCTTTGACTAAGCATCTGGGGGAAATCAACAATACAGAGTTCAATGTTCTAGTTCGTAAATACTTTGGCCTTTTCATTGTCATGTATGAATGAAGGTTTCCCTATTGTTTAGAATGTACAGCTTTGAAGTGTCTTAATGCCACCTTGTCTTCCCACCACAGCAAACACAGACCCAGGTAAAGGAATCAAATGTTAAATTCAGTCTTACATTAATTTACACATCACAACACACAACCCAGGGAGCTTACTTCA
Organism: Eucalyptus marginata; assembly: GCA_014182565.1. Lineage (NCBI taxonomy): Eukaryota > Viridiplantae > Streptophyta > Magnoliopsida > Myrtales > Myrtaceae > Eucalyptus > Eucalyptus marginata. Next base: position 10,416,403 of record CM024589.1, read on the forward strand.
TCAGTTACGGTCATTGTGCTCACCCGGAGTAACAAGCACACCATCAAAAGTAAGATTAACAGAGATACTAAATGATATAGCTTGTTTCGAAATGAAATTCTGTTCATTACCAAGCTCCAGACCTTCCACATCAAAGCTTGACGTCTACTCACCCTCAACACACGCAGCTATAAAATTATCATCTACCAGCAGAATTCGTGAATTTCCACACAATTCAAACGGGCCTACACGCCCGTCACCGACCTAGACACGTTCCCTATTAAACATTAAACAATCACACACCCCAATTCATCTCCAAGCTCAACGTCCTCACCATGCAACAGCTCCAGAGCTCCAAAAAAAACCCAACAAGTTTTTCGCCAACCTTCACGTCAACTCAAGCTCGCCCGCTCACTCCCTCCCTGACAATACACACCCCCCACGAAGCGCGCTCTAAGAAGCATTACGTCAAACACATCAGGGCCATCGAAACCCGGGCAGAGTTCTCACACGAACCCAACGCAAATGGGCATCCACGAAAACAGGGACTTGCAGAGAGGCGAACGCAGGCGCTCGTGCAGATCACTGTAAAGCTATTGCAACGAAACGTGAAGGGTTGCACCGGAAACGAAAGGCGACTCACGGTTCTCGTCGAAACCAGGAGAGGCGGAGATTCGAGGAAAAATCCGAGCTTTACAAAAGTTAGAGATGGGACGAATATCCGGTCCTTCGACTCGAGTAAAAGCGTTGACACTGAGGGCAAACTTTTCCTTGCATATTAGAAAGAATTAAGTGGCAAATTTTCGTTTATCAAATTCGCCAACATGTTTTCCAAAAAAAAAAAAAAAAGAAATCACTAACATAATTTCATTCTCTATCACCCCTTTTTAAAAATCAAATCTATGCATGGGACCGATTAAATTTCATTCGTCAAATCAATACACTTTTGTATGGAACGTAAAAAAAAAAAATTTAAAAATTTATGGAACATCACTAGATATGCAAAAATAACTGTAATAGAATCATAGATTACATTTTCTAACAAAAGGAATCCTTTATTACATTTGTGTGATGTAAACTATACTGGAATTATTTCTTGTGAATCTTGAGATTGGTAGTAATTTTGTCAACATTTGGAATGTTTTAGGGATAAATATATTGGAGGTTTTAAAATTTGTCATGAGTTACAATTGAGCCCTAAAATTTATCAAAAAAATATAATTAAATCTTAAAACTTGTCACGAAAGTATTAAAACTTTTAAAAAGTGAAATCAAGTTCTAAATTTTGTTGGGTTTGTCAAATTTCAGTTTATGGAAATACTTAATTACATTAACTTGTCAAGTTGGCTTGGGCCAAGTCCACCTATAGTCCGTCGGACCCATGTTAAGGTCTACTGCTTTGACCCTCCCTAACTTTTGGGCTGGATTGGGTCGCTGCGCCCAGCCCTTGCACGATCTCTCTCTTCTCTCTCTCTCTAAACTTTCTAAACTTTCTCTTTTTTTTTTTTTTTTTTTTGGGTTACTTTAACATTTTTATTTGTCTTTTGAACTAATGATCTCACGTCGCATGGTTCAAATTACTTGGGTGTCAGAACCGAATCCGAATCTAAATCGAAATTTGATGCATTTTTTATTTGATTTGGTTTCAATTTGGATAATAAAAAGATAATCGTTATTTGTTTTCAATTCGGGTTATTTCGGTTCGGTTAACGAACCGAACCGAACTGAAATCTTTAATAAAAATAAATGCGCAACCTAAAATCTCTCCTTTTTCTCGCCTCTTATTCTATTTGATTCTAATAAGCAAGCTAAAAATCAAAAAATCAAAAAACCAAAAACTGAAAATTGAATTGAATCGAACTGAATTGGATTTTCATTTCAGTTCGTATTCGGTTTAGATCGCGATTCGGTTTGGTTTAATTGCTTACCTTATCGGTTCGGTTCAATTCGGATTTTAGGAAATCCGAACTGAATTGAACCGTTGACACCCCATTAATCACATCGATATCGATGAAGCCATGTCTATAGTGTTAATTATGATGGTTGACGACGAAGTCAACAAGATGTGAAAGATATAGAAATGCATCAAAAGAACTAAAAAAAATAGTTAGAGGATCCAATCGCAGGAACATCAGTACTATATCGAGGGCTAAAAATTGCGATTAACTAAATCATACATTAAAAGTAGGAAACAAGGAGAACTAACACGACCGTTAACAGCAGCATCGACAGCTATGTCCATGGAGAACTTTTCTTACACAACTACCACAGGTGGATCCCAGCTAATTTGCTATCTATCTAATCCCCGGGTGAAACGGTCGGGCCTTGCTTCGGAGCCGTCGAGGACACGCGACCACCCTCAACACCCCAAGCTCGTCCTCCTCCGGCGCAGCGGCTCGGCCTCGTAGCCTCTAAGCTTCACGGCTTTGTAAGTCACGGCGCCAGCTATGGCTCCGAGCGGAGGAGCCACCATGTACATCCACAATCCTTTGTAGTTCCCTGTGGCCACGGCCGGGCCGAGAGTCCTCACCGGGTTCAGGGAACCTCCGGTCGGCATCCTGCATTTCCCGGGAACATTGTTAAGGAACATTGTGAAAGCTAAAATTCTGTAACAACGCGTCCATACTTGCACGCCCAAAGGTAAGTAGTTTCAATACAACGCTCACCCTGTCACAAGAACGCCAAGCAGCACCGTTGCTCCGATTGCAACACCTGCCAAATCTCCTACCTATCATCAGAAAAAAGGGACAAATCTCAGTGAAATGGATACATGCTGTGTATAGATGCCACGAGTACAGATAGAGGAAGAGTCGATATGCAGCATGGCGACGTACTGCACGAGTGTCGGTCACCACCGCGACGATCACGAACGCGAGAATGAAAGTGGCGAGAAACTCGAGAGCAAACGCCTGTCCGATGTCCACCACGGGCACCGTGACGCCGCCGTTGGCAAAGGGATGGAAAACGCCCTTGAGGACGTAGGAAGCACACATCGAGCCCGCAACCTGCGCGGCGATGTAGCCAGGCACTTGGATCCATGGAAAGTGCCAGATCACCGCGAGGGCGACTGTCACCGACGGGTTCAGGTGGGCTCCCGATATGTGACCAATCGAGAAAACTACGATCATCACGGCGAGCCCGGCGCATGCCGCGTTCCCGAGCAACGTCTCTGCTCCGCCGTACTTTTGGTTCACAATGGGCCCGCCCACCGCGCAAAGTATTAAGAAGAAGGTTCCAACGAACTCCGCTCCGACCTACGTGGTTCATGTAAATCTAAATAAGAAACTCGATCCTATCTTTCTTTCTTGGTTTCACTCGCTATGAAAAGGCGTAAGAATTATCATTTCATGCTGCAACAGCTAGGGAGCCTGTCTAATCTTTACTGATCTTTGAGGTCGATTGGGCTTTACCTTCCGCAACGAATCATACTTATCCGGCTGGAGACGCCGAACACCTTCAGTTGCACCGTCACTCGGCGCACACCACTTGCACTGTACCACGGACTCATCCTCCGGCAACGACGAGTCCACTTGCAACGTCACGGACGCCGGTTGGCACATCTTCTCTTGACTGGACAGCTCGCTGGGATTAAGGGAGACCAGAGGTCGCGAAAAAAGGATCAAGGGATCGATGAGAAGAGAGATCAAGACGAGAGAGAGCCTTCAGTCTGTTGCCTCCGTCTGTGATAGTTGATGGCAGCGACCCCAAAAGCATTTTATAGGAGAGGAGACGACGGCTTTACACATCTCCATCATCATCTTCTTCTTCACTACTCCAGCCTGTTGACTTGCTCCTGAGGATTCGGTCATCCGTAGTAGTTCAGACTGTTTGTATCTTGACTAGATCTAGGGTTACTCTACACAAGTAATGATTTGACTCGGTTTGGCATGCTTAGAAAAACTTGGAGGGCATGTTTCCATTTCTGAAATTTAGGTGTGCAAGTCTACATTTGTGGACCAGATGATGAATATATAAGACCGATTCTATAAGGAGAAGATCCATCAAAACGGTATTTTTTATTTATTTTTTTGGGTGGGGGGGCGGATTTCTGCAAAAGTTGGTAAGCGTCGAAAAGTCAAGTATAAATGGGATTTCAAGGGCGTAACGAATCGATTGATGGCTTTGCCATTCTTTAATAAGAGATTTTGGGGAAAGAAAAAGAAGTGTACTTAGTCTAGTAGCTGCAAAAGTTGGTAAATAACTCTAATTTTTAGTTGGTAATTTCATATGAGAGTTTTGTGAATTCGAAGTGTAGGCAAGTTATACAAATAAAAGTTGTTTTGTTAATACAAAAATTGGTAACTTGCAAGCTATTAGAAAAAATTGATAATTTCATAAAAGTATGTATTGGTAAGTTATCGATAAGATATTTGGAAAAGCAGTCATTGTTTATTTTCTTAATAATAATTTTTTTACATTTAGCCCTTGCGTCAACACTTATCGAAATTTACCAGCATAAAAGAAAAAATCCGTATTTTTTTTACACGGAATACATGTGCTAGCTTGTTAACCATGTTCTTCAATAAATAATTATTAGGAATATTTAGAAGCACGATGCCTTCAGTTTCATCTATTCAAAGTAGTAATAAACCTACTACAACGCGATTATCAAATTTAGGTTTCAGTGTTTATCTAACTCGGTAACTTACAACATGATTTGCTTACCAAAATTATCATGCGTCTTATAAGAGAATTTACATTCATCAACCACATTAGTAGCTTGTGTGGACAATTACCACTATTAAAATCCAAAAACAAACTATATCTACCTAACAAGTCCGCTCTGGGTAGGTTTTGTGACTTGTTCAAACTGATCTCTTAAGCACAATGAGGACCGAAAGAAAAGCATGCTCATGTGAATCGTTCACGATTGTAATATATACAATATTCTGAAGTGGGGTTTGGCTAAAACTTTGTATAATCGATTGCATACTCTTTCAAGTTTACGATAAGAAGCGACAACGACGCTTGCATGACATCGTCAATGCATGTTGGTGCTGGTCGTCAATACATGTTTTTTTTTTGTTTTGGTCAGTGTCGTCAATACATGTTGAAAAGGCACAAAACCATACATCCTCGTTGTCTGTACTTTTGACAATAAGTTTGCCCTTGCCCCAGCTTTCTGCTTTTCTATTTTAGTACGGGAGAATTACTAAAAAAGTTCTAAACCTATTGTAATTGTGCTAATTCAGTCATAATTTTTTTTTGGTCAATTTAATCCTAAATCTTTACAATTGTGCCGGTTAGCCCATTCAGCCAAAATTGGTCGGCCGGTGATGGCCGTTCAGCGAACGCTAACATGGCATTTTTAAATTATTTTTTTTGAATTTTTAATATTTCTTTTTTCCATCCACTTCTCTTTCCTATGGCTAGGCGGTGAGGTCGGCCTCGCTAGCCAATGGTGAGGCTTGGCCTCGCCCAGCCATGGCGAGGGCCGAGCTCGTCGGCACTGGCGAGGTCGACCCTCGCCATGGCTGGGTGGGGCTAGTCGACCTCGCCAGATTTGGTGACAACGGCCTCGCTGTCGCTTGGCGAGGCTCGCCTTCGCTAGTGGCCGGTAGGGACGAGCCTCACCACCGGCCGGCAAGGCTAACCTGGCTGGCCAGAGGAAGGAGAAGG